>CM062810.1:110005133-110639715 GCA_031772625.1 Pinus tabuliformis | reverse complement strand
GGTTAACACCCAGGTTGTTCCCTATGACTCCCAAGGGAATACGGCGGGGTAACCACTAACCAATCTTTGGATCACAGTTTCTAGCCAAACTGTGATCAGAGAGGGCTCTCTCTTTATGATTTGTCTCTGTTATGATGGTGTTTTAGGCTAGCTGTTATGCTCTGGTTTTGGTTTATGTTTGGTTGAAGGATTTCTTTCAGGTCTTATGATGTAGTGTTTAGATAGTGAAATACCATTGGGCAATGGAGTCTGGAGCTGTGAAATGACTTGATATACAGGATTGGTGTTGTTCAAACTGCAGGGCCTATTGTGTATTTTAGACAAACAAAATTAGATTAGAAGGTGATGTATGTCAACTAATAGAAAGCAATTAAGAATTTTCTATTAAGTTGGTGAGGTGAAAGTGAGCACACTGCACAGGAGCATAACTTGAATTCCTGTGACAAAGGCTACTGTGAAAGGTGTATTCTGAAAGTGCAGCAATTAAGAATTACACTTATCTAGATTACAGCTGAAGAAAACATTCATAAACAACACAGATTGAACTCAGGGTACTCAGTGAATAAATCCTGAAAGTTATTCTTTTTCCTTGTTGCTTAGTATTGAAAATCAGATAACATATATGGATTTAACAAACAACTAATTAACAGAGAGAGTTACAGAGACTTATTGTATGGTGAAATACACAGGAATCCAGCAGTCATCAACAGACACCAGAACGCATTCAACACTTCAGAAATCCGAGAAATTCCATCACTTTCTTTATTTGACTTCAGAAAGGATTACAGCATAAGAATTTCTTTAGGAGAAATCAACAACAACCCTTGCAAGCTCATGCGAAGGGGACTTTATAGCAATGCTTATACAAAATATCTCAGGTATTGAGTCATCTGAGAGAGAAAATATCTTCATAAATGCGTACAGAAAGTAGGAAAAGAAGTTATTGCACTTTGAATGCAGCATAAATGCTCTTTATGTCTGTCAGAGGGTAATTTGACCTTTGGAGGTCATTGAGTCGGTTGAGCCGTTTTGCTTTAACGCTGAATGATGCGTCTTTATTTCTTGCTGCGCTGTATTTTTCCTGGCCTGTAGTCTTCTTTTCTGCTTTGTTGGCCGATGCATCTGCTGAGTTGGCTCAACTTTAACCCATCATGCATGCTGATCTCGTTGAACTGTGTTTTGCATGACACCTGATACTCTTTAAGAAACAAAATTGTTAAGTGGCTCCCTGTTTACAAAATCTTCTGTATTGCATTTGTCCACCATTCTTGCGTAGGGAGTTGATGCCTGAGAATAGCATCCATTGTCTCCTCTGCCTCTGTGTATTTGAAGAAATTGGGAGCTACCCCAAACAGGTGATTGATCTCATTCATTATGAAAAACAGATTCTCTACTCTGTTGTAAAGAGACTGTCCTGTGGCTGGCCCTGTTTCCTCTGAGGTGCTGGGCTTATCATTGATCTGGCTGGTGGCAAATGTATTGACCCTTTTAGCATATTGGTCATGTGTGAATAATCTCCCTGCGCTGTTCAGTAAGCCAGGGAGTCCTCTGCTTTCCAACACTTGAAATTTTTCCAGAAACTTGTTCACCTCAGTCTGCATATCCTGGGTTCTTCTTTCCAATGTCTGCACAAAGTTTCTCAGTGTGAGAACCCTTTTAACCATTTGGATAGTGTCAGTTCTGTTTGTAATTCCCATGGCAGTTAACTGGGAACTTGTTCTGTGGTTAAGTACATTGATCATTCTGGTGGCCACTTCAGGCATACTGCCCAATTGAGCTCTTGATCTGTGAATCTCCCTCTGTGCTTTTGGAATGAGCTCAAGTTGCTCATGGATAGTTTCAATGTATGGCCATTGCTCATTGATAGATTTTCCAATGTTAGCCCATAGCACTATTTTCAATTCAGCCACCACTTTATCTAGCTTGAGATCATTCTCTAGCTCTTTTATTTTGTTTTTTAGGGCTTTCACCTCCCTTTCTTTCTCTGCCACAGTTTGTTTGGATTTATCATATCTATCATTGATTTTAGCCAAAGAATCTTTGGCTGAATTGAGCTCCAACATCTGGGCTTCCAGGACTTGGATTTCGTTCTTCAACTTTTGCATATCTAGGCTTTGGGCCTGCTCTGTAGTTGTTGGCGCTGCTGAAGTAGATGTTGCTGTTTGCTCGGTCTGTTGAGGAGGAGGGGCAGTGATAGGAGCAGTTTCCTCCAGATTGATGATCTGTGGAGGAGGCTGAGAAGTCTGCCCTTCTTCTCTTTGTTTCAGAGATGCCTGTAATGCTGCCTTTGCAGCCTCTGATTCTCCCAACTTCTCTTGTGCTTGGACCAGCTGTTTATAAATGGAGATTAATAAATCTGTGGTGTCCTTCTCATGCCTTTGTTGGGCTACCTCATCTGTCTGAGGGTGAATGGTAGCTGGGATCTTGATTTTCTTTCTCATGGCAGCCATGTCAGCATCCCTTAGCTTCAAGATTTCCTGTATCCCTGAAATATCTTTGGGATCATGCCCAATTTCAATGATTATGTCTTCAAGGGACCTTATTCTGTTGTCCTTCGCCTGGGATGATGCCTTCTCCAATTCCAGTTGAGAGGCTGTGGCATTGAGGCTGCTCTTTAGCTTATAATTTTCCAATGTTTCATCTGCTAAGGAGGCATACACCATTTCACCAGTCTGTTTATGCAGTTCAATTTTGTCCATTGGGTGTATGTCTTTGGCCATGACCTCCAGGTTGGTCCTGAGGTAATCTGAGGCAGATTGGGGCTGCAGTGCTGTAGGCATAAAATGACTCATGATCATCTTGCCTTCACCTACATCAAAGGCAGACATAAGTCTCTGCTGATTAGAAGGAGCCATGTTTAGCAGATGATTGTACAGCTGTACTTTGATAGGCTCATTCCTCCTTTTGATGTCTATAAATTGCTGTTTGATGCTCACTTGTCCTTCTTTTTGCTGGCTGGAGGAGCTGACCTCCCCTCCCATAGCCCTGTCCTGTTCCTGCTGGAAGGAACTTGCTGAAGCTTCTCTGCTGGGTGGGCCCATGCCCAATGCCTGTCTTATTGCTATGTCCTCTCTCAAAAAATCATTTAATCTTTGTCTCTTTTCTCCTGGTTGATAGATGAAGTGAGGGGAGTTTCTCTATCCCTTTTTCTGCTTAAGTCCTCCTTTTGAGGAGTTTGGAGGACCGAGGCATCGGTGGTGACTTCTGGCCTAGGAGGGACTATGTTCTGAGCCTGTTGCTCAGTGGAAGTTGGAGTATTAATTACTCTCTCCTGCTGTAAGGGCTGCTGACTGTCATGTTGCCCTTCTTCTTGCTGCAGATCTTGTTGCTGTTGTTGCTCTGCCTGCTGCTGCCCTCCTTTATCTGTTTGCTCTTGGGTCACTGGAGGTGACTGCTCCTTCTCCTGATGTGTCTGCTCTGTTTCCATTTGCTTTTCTTTGCCTCTGCTGGATATATTCTCAGTAGCCTTGGTAGTTTGCTGCTTGGCAGTTGTGGAGGATTCAGCTGCTCCCGTTTGTGTGCTTGGAAGTGTGAATACCTGTGAACAAAGCTCAAGGTCAGCCATCTTCTTTAGATTCCTTAGTGCCCTGTTGTTCAGCTCTTCTTGTGACAAGGGCTCTTCTAAGGTCCCTCTCCTCCATTTGTCTTGGTTTGCATACTTTTCAATGTGAGGGATATTATGGTGATCATAGGCAGATAACTTATATTTGAGCCTCCTCGTAGTTATGAAATGATTAGGGTCATAGGGAACCCATAGGAAACTGGTTTGCAGGCCAAGGGCCTCAAGCATTCTCTCTGCTTCCCTCCATCCTTGCTCCCTCTCATTATAGATAAAATGGCCAAGTTGGCTTTTGACCTTCAACTGTGCTTTTTTGCCTTTTCCTGAAAAGTGAAGCACATCAACTCTGCCAAATTGCCTAAAGTACTCTAGGGCAAATAGCCTCATAGGCACATACTTGGGTAGTTTGAAAGGAGGTAGATCACACCCATATATCCTGATGACAGTGTGGTTTTGGTAGAAGTACCAATCCCCAATGCTATAAGCTTTTGACAGCTGAAGAATCCTTTGCATATCATCAGTGAGTCTTGGAGGAGGTGAGCTCATCAGCATTGCCATAGCTGGATGGATGAACAGATCCATGAATTCACAGTAAGTGTATGGAGACTCAGGTCTGATGTGGAAGATAGAAGACCAATAGACCACTGATCTAGGATTGCCTTGGGCATCCATTCTTTTGATTGAAAAGTGAAACTTCTCATGTTGATGGTACAAAATCAAATGGTAAATGTAGGAGGTGTATCTGAACATCCTATCCTCCTTAAATTCATCAATTGCTCATGAATCTTGTCTGATATGTAGGTGGCATAGTCATAGCAGATTGGTGACTTGCCAGGAGCAAACATAAGCATCATTACCAGCACAGTTGAATCAATATGCTCAATTGAACTGTATCCCAAGATGGGAGAAATCATATCTGCAAGGTCTCTGCCCAGTTCATTGAGATATACATGAAGAATTGGAGGGCCCATCACAATCTTAGTTTTGATGTATAATTGATTAAATTTAACAATTTGAGCATCTGTGAGTTTATCCCCTTGTTTTATCAGGTTTACCAGTGACAGAGGAACCAACTTCTTCTGAGGGTTGAAGCAAAGCATGTCTCTGATAGCTTGAGGGGTAACATAGAAAAGTACTGAACCAGATGGGTCAACAACAGCCCTCTGAGAGACATCATATTGTTCAGCACAGAGGTGGATTAGCTCAGGGAACTGGTTGACCTGAGGGAGTTTGAAAGTAGGGAGGGAAGACTCCCATAAGCCCAATACATCTGTCCCATTTTCATGCTTGGTTTTCAACTCTTTCAACAGATGAAGGTGGAATTTGCTGCTCATAAGCTTCTCTTCTGTAATTTGGTAATCCATATCTGCCAAGGCTTGCCATTTCAAGTTCTTTTGAGGGGCATTCAGAGGTTGAACATTTAGTACTACAGGTGTCTCCATTGCACAGGAGGATTTTGAATCAGTACAGTGATTTTGATTGAGCAGAGCAGTACAGAGGAATGCCTCTGAACCAGGGAGGTGAAGTTATCAGGAACAGAGAGTGGTTCTAGGAAATAGCAGTTGAAATACTATTTATAGTGCAATTAGGACCAATGTTTGGCCTTTCCTTGTCTCTTTCAGTGGTTGAATTTGGTTTAAATGAGTCTGCCGCGATTGCGCAGACAGAACTTAGTTTTTATGAAATGTAGGTAAAACAAGGCTCGGCTAGTGTTTTTGGAATTCACAATTGTAAATGGGGTGCTTGCAGAGGGAAATTGCCGGTGAAATTGTGAGTTTCCTCGTTCCTTAAGCTCTCTGAGTAATTTTATAGACAACTGCAGGCATACGGAGGACAGAAGATGAAAAATACCTGGTAAACAGCGAGCAGAGGTCGCGTATGCGGGCAGGATTGGTACTCTGGAGGTCTCCTTGGTCGTTTTTAGCAGGTTGGCGGAGTTCAGAACGTAAATATCATGCAGCAGAGAGAATAGCAAATAAACAAAAAGAACGAAAAAAACCGATATTTTGGCCAAAATATGGACCTTTTGGCAATTTGGCGCCTTTTTGTGATGACGTCAGCATGACGTCATTGGTGGGGTCAAGGTCGGATGACGTCAGCTGACGTCATCGGGTGACGTGGCGAGATGCTATTGGTCCATGGGGGACGGTGCGGTGGCAGCCACGTCGGCGGAGAGGGGCGGACAAGGACTGATGCGCATGGTGGCAGGGTGGTGAGGTGACGTGGAGCTGACGTAATGCAGGTGGGATGAGGGAAACCGGAAACCGTGAGCGGTTTCATATCGCACCGCTTACGGTACGGGGGAGGTATGTGTCAGGTGTACCTCCGATGAATGGTGGTGGAGACGCGTGGCTACGGAATGACGTACTCAAAATACGGCCATCGGAAGATAACTTTCGGATGGGAGATCGCTCCGATGCAACGATGGTCGTCAGATCTGGGGGGGTCTGATCGGACGGCTATCGGGGAACTGATGTGACCGGGGAATAAGGCGGGTAAACAGTGGACGTCGGAACAAGTCCGCTGCGAATAGAGCCGTTGGATCTTCAATCTTTTAATCGGACGGCTGTCGGGAGGACGAAATAGTCAACGGATATGGTGGGGGCGGGGATTATTTAATGATTATTTTCGGCATGTGCATAAGCGGAGAACTTTGGACTTATGGGTTTTGTGAAATTTTTGTGACTATGCGCCGATCTTTGAACTTTGGGTAAGGGGGAATAAGTGGGTTTTGATGTTTTTTAGCAATTTTGAGCGGGTAAAGGTAGAAACAAGGTTTTATAGGTTTTATGTGTAAATGGGGGCCAAAAGTGAGGAAATGGATTTTAAAGGGGAAAGAGGGTTTGGCTTAGGCTTGTCAAAATGACCAGATGTCATTTGATCCCTAACATAGGACTTATTGGCTATAATGCCAAGGGGGGGGGGTATTTATACAGAATTTGGGGTTTATACACCATGGTGTTTAATACTAGTAGGGGAAAGGTGATATAGGGATTTACATAGTAAAGTTAGAGTTAATATGGATGGGGGGTGATCAAAGGGGAAAAGCATTGAATTTGTTTGCAAAACACTTGGTTTAAAGAGTAGATCAAAATGAAAAGATTTTTACACAAGAAATGTGGCTTTTGAATGAACAAGAACCACCATGAAACCATGATCTTCCTCCATGAATCTCAGCTCATAAGGGGATGTTAGCAATGAAAAGAAAGGGGGGAGGAGGGAGGTTAGTCATGCTCCTTGCTGTAACTTGATGAAGATGAACACCTTGTCAATTGATAGACTTTGCCTTGGTAAGCACAGTTAACACATCTGCAATGGTAAAGATAACCTTTCTGCAACCCCAACTACTTACCCAACTACTTGCCTAGCATTTTTTATTTCTTCTTAGAGGGTGCACTTGGACTTGCAGACCCTTACTTGCCTTTTCTTTTCTTTGGCTTTTTCTTTGTTATTTCTATCTACTTCTACCCTTATCTCTTCCAAGGTCCCAGATTAAGCTGTTGGGAGCCTTTTCTTCTCTACCTGAACTACTTGTCTGCCAAGATTAAACAGTTTGGACAGACTCCTTTCTCTATTCTACAACTGCAAATTTAAACCATGGAATGATCCAGATTAAGCTGTTGAATCATCCATCAAAATTTGAAGCTCATACCAAGCTATAAGCATAGATTGAGTTCTCTTGGAAATATGTGATCTTTGAGTCATCAAAGCAGAACAAATTTGGACCTTCCATAGCCAATCATGAAATATGAAACCTATTGGTATAGGTATCTAACAGTGGCTCCACATGGGGATGGTTTTTCTTTTGAAAGACCAAGAACAGCAGGTCAGAATGCCTTGGTCTTCTACTGCTTTTATGAACTTGGAGTTTTGCTGCTCTGAATTGCCCAAATTGTGTGCTTTTCTTCTTGGTAGACCTCTAATTCTATTTATCTTCGCTGGCAGTCAATAAACTTGAACAAAACTGCATTATTACAATCTAAACAGAAAATCATCTATACAGTTGGGTATGTACAATGGAAGCCCATGCTGTACTTATGGGTGGTATTCAAAATAGTGCTTCAGCATCCTGCCATTCACAGGACCTTCATCCAAGTCAGTTTCACTAAGACTTTTTAGGAAGTAAGTGTTGTTACCTTGTACTGCTTGGACAGCAAATGGTCCTCTCCATAAGGAATCAAATTTTCCATGTTTTCCTTTCTCTTCTCTTCTTGCATCCCACTTGAGGACTTTATCACCAACATTGAAATCTTCTGCTTTGGTTCTTCTGTCAAAGGCTTTCTTTAGTTTTTCTTGTAATACCTGAACTCTGCTGAAAACTTGATCTCTGGTTTGATGCAGACAAATTATCTGATTGATCCTTCTTTGCATATCATTTGGTTCTGCTTGGCTTTCTTGAAGAAGCTTCATAACAGGCACTCCTAGTGAAGAGGGGAATTTGGCCTCTAATCCATAAACCAACTCATATGGGCTGGTCCCAATTGATCTTTTGGTTGTTAGTCTATCTGCCCATAAGGCATTGACTAGTTTTTTGTGCCAGTTCTTTTTGTTCTCTTCAAGTACCTTCTTTATAATGTTTACAAGGCTTTTGTTTGATGATTCAGCAAGGCCATTTCCTTGGGGATAGTATGCAGTAGAATGGCCCAAAGTAATATGAAATTTGTGACAGAAATTCACCATTTTCTTGGATCTGAAGGCAGCAGCATTGTCTGTAATAATTTTATCAGGGCAGCCAAATCTAGCCAGTATGTTGTTCTCCAAGAACTGAATGATTACTGAATCATTTGCTTGTCTGCATGGGGCAGCTTCAATCCATTTAGTGAAGTAGTCTGTGGCTGTTAAGATCCATCTATGTTGGCCTGAAGATGAGGGATGAATTTCCCCAATGAAGTCCAATCCCCATTGTTGAAAAGGTCTCTCTGTTGCAACAGGCTTTAAAGGAAGTGGCAGCAGTTGTCTTTTCCCTCAAACACTTGGCATTTATGACATGATGTGATAAATTTCTTGACATCAGAGAACATGGTGGGCCAGTAGTATCCAGCCCTTAGTATCTTATCCACAGTGGACTTCCAGTACAAGTGTCCACCGCAGTCTCCTGCATGAAACTCTTGCATGATATTGTTAGTTTCATTTTCAATTAAACAGTGCAGCAATATCCCTTCATGGTTTTTCCAAAGTAAATTGCCATCCATTACACAAAATCTTGATGTTTTCATTTTTAGGAACCTACACTTAGTTTTGGACAGTCCTGGGGGAGCACACAGGTTTTGTAACACATAACAGATATCAGAGTACCAGGGGGATTGTTCAAAGGCTACATTGATCTTTGGAGTCGCCAGCTCGGTTTCACTGTCCAGCTGATTGATGTCTAAGGCTTGAAAATTTGTTTCTGTCATTAATTTGGCCAAGCCTTGCCCTTTTATTAGTTTTGTAGGTTTTATCTCAATGTCAAATTCCAAGATACTGGCAATCCATTTTCCTCTTCTGCCTTCTAAATTTTCTTGGGTGAGAATGTCTTTGACAATAGGACTTGGCACATATGCTTTGACATGGGAATAAAGGATATAAATCCTAAAGTCTTTGATTGCTTTGACTAAAGCATAAGCTTGTTTTTCCATGATTTGATACTTCAAAGGTGCATCTCTGAGAGCTTTGCTAAAGAAAGCAATTGGCTTCTCATTTCCTTGGTCATCCTTTTGTAATAAAACAACAGCAATAGTATGTTGGGAAGCAAAAGAGAAAATGATAAATTCTCTGTCAAACTGAGGGTTGGTTAAGACTGGGGTTTGGGTGAGGGCCAATTTTATACCTTCAAATGCTTGATTGGCTTCAACAGTCCACTTCACTTTTGAATCCTTTTTCAGCATGTTGTTTAATAATCTGGTTAGCTCTGCTAGGTTTGGGATAAACCTTCTCAAGAAATTGATTTTTCCCAAGAATCCTTGTAATTCTTTGACATTCCTTGGGTGAGGCATTTGCAGGATAGCTTGTATCCTATCTGGGTCAATTCTAATGCCATCTTTTGAGATGATGTGTCCTAAGAGCTTGCCTTCTTCTAAACCAAAGAGGGATTTCTTAGGGTTCAAGGAGATTCCATATTTTCTGCATTTTAGGAAGATCTGTCTCAAATGTTTTATGTGTTCTTGGTCTGATTTTGAAAAAGGTGTGAGGTCATCTAAGTAAATGACTAAAAGTCATGAATCTCCTTTGCAAAAGCAATGTCCATTGCTCTTTGAAATGTTGCCCCTGCATTTTTCAATCCAAAAGGCATCTTTACATATTTGAAAGTTCCCCATGGGGTTGTAAATGCTGTTTTGTCCTGATCATCAGGGTGAACTAAGATCTGGTTAAAACCTGAAAATCCATCCAGTAATGAGATCCTTGAGGCCCCTACTACCCTTTGAAGAATGTGATCCATCTTGGGTAAGGGGTAGTTATCTTTTAAGGATACTTGGTTTAGATTCCTTAAGTCCACACACAGCCTGATCTCACCTGTCTTCTTTCTTGTAGGGACTAAGTTGGAAATCCATTCAGAGAATCTGATTGGTGCTATGATGCCTGCTTTGAACATTTATGTACCTCTTGTTCCATTGCTGGGAGAAGCATAGGATTGATTCTCCTCAGTTTTTGTTTAAAGGGCTTTTGATCAGGTTTGAGAGGGATGGTGTGTTGGATTACAGAGGTGTCATAGGACTTTAGGTCCTCATAGCTCCATGCAAAAACATCCTGGAACTCTTTGAAGAGGTCAATGTATTTTGGCTTTTGGTCAGGAGGTAAGGAAGCAGATAATTTAATTATCTTGGGTTTGTCAATTGTACCTATGTTGCACTCTTCAATGGTTGCATTCAGGGGCTGCATTTTAGGCTTTCTGGGAATATCATTTGAATCAAAGATGTCTTCTAGTGGGGTTAGGCCTGTTGGTAGAAAATTGTCCTTTAGCTCAATGATCTCAGTTTCAGCATTGGACACTCCTTCTTCCCAGTCAACTTGTTGAATTTGCTGGATGTTTTCTATATTGAAAATAGTTGGATTCAGCATTTGCTTTGCAGTCCTAGGTGATATTGGCTGAGCAGTCTGTTGAAACTGTATTTGTGATGGACTTGCTCCATTAAATATTTGTGATTGACATGCTGTCTCAAGCATTTGTGATTGACTTGCTGTCTCATTGTCAATATTTAATCCTGCAAATTCTTGCTACAGAGTTAAAAACTGGTTTATTTGCTTGTCATCCTCAAATACTTGCCAATCATTGATGTTGTTTGGAATAGAGGGTCTGTGTTTTACTTCAGCTGTGAAACAATGGTGGGGCTCAAAGGGCAACTTGCAGGTACTTGCAAAGGTGGCTAAACTATGAGCATGCAGATTTTGGGTTCTGGGAATTTTAGTAATTTGGAATTCAGAAAAAAAGTTTAGTACCTCAGCAACAGCAGACCTATAAGTCCTTAGTCTTTTGTCATTGGTGACAAAGTTTCCTTTCACTTGTTGGATAACTAAATCTGAATCTCCCATGATTGAAACCCTGGCAGCTTGTAAGAATTTTGCCAACTTGAGTCCTAGTAAAAGAGCTTCATATTTTGTCATGTTATTAGTACATCTGAAATTCAATCTATAGGCTCTGCCTTCTACATGACTATTTTCTTTATTGTGTACCCAAACTCCAGCTCCTGCCCCTAATTTGTTGACCGAGCCATCAAATTCAAGGAACCATAGAATATCTTGTTGGGGAGGAGGTTTTATGATCTTTTCATGGGCTGGTAATGTGAGTAGCAATTGTGGTTTTTTCTCTAGCTTGGCTTCTAGGACAGTCTCATCATTTAATTGGATGTTCTTGACATTTAAGGCAGCAGCACTATCAGGTGTTTGTTTGACTGTTGTTTCATGGGTGAGACTACTCTCATTTGCATCTTCCTCCTGTATGAATATCTTAGTTTCAACTTCACCTTTTGAGGAAGTAGTTGTATCATTGAAGAGAATGTATGAGTCTATGTCTGAATGGACAGCATATATAGGAAAATTTTGAGGTTTTTCTTCACTGCTGACCATGTACTTCATTAGTGTTTCTCTGTACAGTCTTTTTGGTTGCCCAAACACAGAGATGGTGGCATATGACATGTCTAATTGTAGGGAACCTTGGAGTTTGGCTCCCCATGATCTTGATAACAACATTCCATACTTAGGTGGGATATCAGCAACTACCACATCCATTAGGATTGTTTTGTTTGGGTATTGAACTAGAGACACACATAAGTCTTTTATGAGACCTAGACACTTGACTTGGCTGGAGTCAAAGGAAAACAGATCCTTGTATGGTCTTGTTATGTCTAAATTCAATCTCTCCATGACTGCTTTTGGCATAAGATTGTGAGAGGCACCTGAGTCAAACATTGCATTATGTAGTACTTTGTCATGAATATGTAAACTGACATAAAAAGGCAGTACCCCTGTGACTACTGTTTTTCCATCCACTTCTGGGCCAAACAGGAGTTCTGGGGTGTCATCCAGTACATTGACATCATCTTTGTTGCTAGTGAGTTGTAGGGACCTTTTGATTTGCAATTTATAGCTGTCATGCTTGGCTAATTCCGAGAGAGGAATAGCTATTTTTATTTTGCTAATTTCTGTTTCAAGATCAAAAGGTTTTTCAGACTGGGTTTTGGGGTTATAGGTGACAGTTCTTTCCTTGTTCATTACATCTTCTTCTTGATTTTTATTTTGTCTTTGGGATTTATCCTTCTTAGCCGTCTCTTGAGGAGTAATATTTGAATTAGGATGAGAAGATGAAGTGTCCAGAGACTGCTGTCTTGAGGACAGTGGTTCAGTGATCTCTTCAACAATCACTTCTTTGGTAGGTAAGTGTAGTTGGTCACTAGGTTCTGTGACTATAACTCTTTCAGGCTGCTGATTATCCTTTTTCTTTTCAGGCTGGTTGACATTCACAGTTCTGCTCCTCAGCTTGTATTGTTTATGGACTTCATAAACAGCGGTGTCATAGCCTTGTTTAAAGTCAAAGGATTCACCTGATTTAGTTTGGAACAGTTTGATTTCCTCATCCTCATGATCTTCTTGTGTTAAGAAAACTTGACTTTCACCATCCAGCCCTATTAAATTAATCTCAGGATCATCATTGGGCTCTGCTGATGTGGAAGTTTCTGCATAATTTTCTTGGAAAGGGGGTCTGATTTCTGGATCAGGGTTGGCCCTGCTAACATTCGGGTTTGGATTTCTCCTAAAATTTGGATTCCTAGGAGGATTGTTTGGTGGTGCTTCCCATGATGCTTTTCTTTCAACTGATTCCACCCTATCACCCAATATTTTCATGCTATTGAGTATGGCATCAAGCTTTTGGTCAAAGGCTGTGGTTTCTTCTTTGTATATGCTTCTCTTTTCTAACCTTGCCCTGTTTCTTTTGGCAATCAGGTTTGCTTCTACTGTGACAGCAGCCTTCTGGGCATCTTCAAGGGTCTCAGGTTCTCTTTCCTTCAACTGATATGCCATGTCAGAATCAAATCCATCAGGGAACTTGTACAAGGCCAAATCAGGAGGAGGTCTTAGGTTTTGTGGTATTGCATTGTACACATTGTTGAATCTGGCACAATACTCCAGAACGGTCTCTTGAGGACCTCTCTTGATTGTTTCATATTCACCAAGTATGTGCAGGGGATCTTTCTTCTTCTCCCATCTGGTAGTGAAGGCCTGATAAAGCTCATCAGGGGTTGTGATAGTATTTGCAGCAATTGACCTGAACCAGGTTCTAACATCGCCTGTCAGGCTTTGGACAAAAATTCTCATCCTCACACTGCCATCATCTATCTCATAGTTTTCAAAGTGATCTTGCATCCTCTTAGCATGTTGAATAGCAGAGTAAGGGCCAGTGGAGTCAAAATATGTGATTTTGGTTTGGTAATCCTGGGGCAGAGCTGCAGGGTTAGCAGGTAGCTGCAAGGGTGCATACCTATTTGCCATATTAGGAGGGTTGAATGTATTAATAGGTGCTGCTGGGATAATAGGAACAGTGGGTATCACCGGCGTAACAGGTGAAGCTGAACCTGAAGTGTGGTTCAAGGGGGTATGTGCAGTGGATGAAGATGGGGGAGGAGAACTTTGAGATGTAGATGGTGAACTAGGGGAACTTGGAACAGAACAAAAGAGGACTTTAAGGGGAGTAGAAAGGTTAGGAAAGTCTGTAACTGAGGTCAAAATAGCAGGCTGATCCTGCCTTTGTTGCTTCCTAATGTTTCTAGGGATGGTATTCGGATTATCAACAATGATGGGTGGATTTGGGTCAGGATTAGCCCTAGTATGCCGTGGATTTTTCTTAGGAGCCAGTTTCTAACTGTTTTTTGGATTTTGTGGGAATTTTTTTATCTGAAGGGACTGGATGAAGATTTTTAGAATGATTATGTATTCTCAGAGCTAAGATGAAGATTCCCTAAACAAGCTCCTCCCTAAACTGCTAATGTTATACAGAAACAGATTCAAGGCCTCTTGACTTATTTCAGGCTTGATAGTAGCTATATGGAAGACATATAGTAATTAAAATCTCAATCATCCCCAGTGGAGTCGCCAATTATGTTAACACCCAGGTTGTTCCCTATGACTCCCAAGGGAATACGGCCAGGGTAACCACTAACCAATCTTTGGATCACCGTTTCTAGCCAAACTGTGATCAGAGAGGGCTCTCTCTTTATGATTTGTCTCTGTTATGATGGTGTTTTAGGCTAGCTGTTATGCTCTGGTTTTGGTTTATGTTTGGTTGAAGGATTTCTTTCAGGTCTTATGATGTAGAGTTTACATAGTGAAATACCATTGGGCAATGGAGTCTGGATCTGTGAAATGACTTGATATACAGGATTGGTGTTGTTCAAACTGCAGGGCCTATTGTGTATTTTAGACAAACAAAATTAGATTAGAAGGTGATGTATGTCAACTAATAGAAAGCAATTAAGAATTTTCTATCAAGTTGGTGAGGTGAAAGTGAGCACAATGCACAGGAGCATAACTTGAATTCCTGGGACAAAGGCTACTGTGAAAGGTGTATTCTGAAAGTGCAGCAATTAAGAATTACACTTATCTAGATTACAGCTGAAGAAAACATTCATAAACAACACAGATTGAACTCAGGGTACTCAGTGAATAAATCCTGAAAGTTATTCTTTTTCCTTGCTGCTTAGTATTGAAAATCAGATAACATATATGGATTTAGCAAACAAATAATTAACAGAGAGAGTTACAGAGACTTATTGTATGGTGAAATACACAGGAATCCAGCAGTCATCAACAGACATCAGAACACATTCAACACTTCAGAAACCCGAGAAATTCCATCACTTTCTTTATTTGACTTCAGAAAGGATTACAACATAAGAATTTCTTTAGGAGAAATCAACAACAACGCTTGCAAGCTCATGCGAAGGGGACTTTATAGTAATGCTTATACAAAATATCTCAGGTATTGAGTCATCTGAGAGAGAAAATATCTTCATAAATGCGTACAGAAAGTAGGAAAAGAAGTTATTGCACTTTGAATGCAGCATAAATGCTCTTTATGTCTGTCAGAGGGTAATTTGACCTTTGGAGGTCATTGAGTCGGTTGAGCCGGCTTGCTTTAACGCTGAATGATGCGTCTTTATTTCTTGCTGCGCTGTATTTTCTTGGCCCTGCCACCTGTAGTCTTCTTCTTCTGCTTTGTTGGCCGATGCATCTGCTGAGTTGGCTCAACTTTAACCCATCATGCATGCTGATCTCGTTGAACTGTGTTTTGCATGACACCTGATACTCTTTAAGAAAACAAAATTGTTAAGTGGCTCCCTGTTTACAAAATCTTTTGTATTGCATTTGTCCACCATTCTTGCGTAGGGAGTTGATGCCTGAGAATAGCATCCATTGTCTCCTCTGCCTCTGTGTATTTGAAGAAATTGGGAGCTACCCCAAACAGGTGATTGATCTCATTCATTATGAAAAACAGATTCTCTACTCTGTTGTAAAGAGACTGTCCTGTGGCTGGCCCTGTTTCCTCTGAGGTGCTGGGCTTATCATTGATCTGGCTGGTGGCAAATGTATTGACCCTTTTAGCATATTGGTCATGTGTGAATAATCTCCCTGCGCTGTTCAGTAAGCCAGGGAGTCCTCTGCTTTCCAACACTTGAAATTTTTCCAGAAACTTGTTCACCTCGGTCTGCATATCCTGGGTTCTTCTTTCCAATGTCTGCACAAAGTTTCTCAGTGTGAGAACCCTTTTAACCATTTGGATAGTGTCAGTTATGTTTGTAATTCCCATGGCAGTTAACTGGGAACTTGTTCTGTGGTTAAGTACATTGATCATTCTGGTGGCCACTTCAGGCATACTGCCCAATTGAGCTCTTGATCTGTGAATCTCCCTCTATGCCTTTGGGATGAGCTCTAGTTGCTCATGGATAGTTTCAATGTATGGCCATTGCTCATTGATAGATTTACCAATGTTAGCCCATAGCACTACTTTCAATTCAGCCACCACTTTATCTAACTTGAGATCATTCTCTAGCTCTTTTATTTTGTTTTTTAGGGCTTTCACCTCCCTTTCTTTCTCTGCCACAGTTTGTTTGGATTTATCATATCTATCATTGATTTTAGCCAAAGAATCTTTGGCTGAATTGAGCTCCAACATTTGAGCTTCCAGGACTTGGATTTCGTTCTTCAGCTTTTGCATATCTAGGCTTTGGGCCTGCTCTGTAGTTGTTGGCGCTGCTGAAGTAGATGTTGCCGTTTGCTCGGTCTGTTGAGGAGGAGGGGCAGTGATAGGAGCAGTTTCCTCCAGATTGATGATCTGTGGAGGAGGCTGAGAAGTCTGCCCTTCTTCTCTTTGTTTCAGAGATGCCTGTAATGCTGCCTTTGCAGCCTCTGATTCTCCCAACTTCTCTTGTGCTTGGACCAGCTATTTATAAATGGAGATTAATAAATCTGTGGTGTCCTTCTCATGCCTTTGTTGGGCTACCTCATCTGTCTGAGGGTGAATGGTAGCTGGGATCTTGATTTTCTTTCTCATGGCAGCCATGTCAGCATCCCTTAGCTTCAAGATTTCCTGTATCCCTGAAATATCTTTGGGATCATGCCCAATTTCGATGATTATGTCTTCAAGGGACCTTATTCTGTTGTCCTTCACCTGGGATGATGCCTTCTCCAATTCCAGTTGAGAGGCTGTGGCATTGAGGCTGCTCTTTAGCTTATAATTTTCCAATGTTTCATCTGCTAAGGAGGCATACACCATTTCACCAGTCTGTTTATGCAGTTCAATTTTGTCCATTGGGTGTATGTCTTTGGCCATGACCTCCAGGTTGGTCCTGAGATAATCTGAGGCAGATTGGGGCTGCAGTGCTGTAGGCATAAAATGACTCATGATCATCTTGCCTTCACCTACATCGAAGGCAGACATAAGTCTCTGCTGATTAGAAGGAGCCATGTTTAGCAGATGATTGTACAACTGTACTTTGATAGGCTCATTCCTCCTTTTGATGTCTATAAATTGTTGTTTGATGCTCACTTGTCCTTCTTTTTGCTGGCTGGAGGAGCTGACCTCCCTCCCATAGCCCTGTCCTGTTCCTGCTGGAAGGAACTTGCTGAAGCTTCTCTGCTGGGTGGGCCCATGCCCAATGCCTGTCTTATTGCTATGTCCTCCTCAGAAAAATCATTTAATCTTTGTCTCTTTTCTCCCTGGTTGATAGATGAAGTGAGGGGAGTTTCTCTATCCCTTTTTCTGCTTAAGTCCTCCTTTTGAGGAGTTTGGAGGGCCGAGGCATCAGTGGTGACTTGTGGCCTAGGAGGGACTATGTTCTGAGCCTGTTGCTCAGTGGAAGTTGGAGTATTAATTACTCTCTCCTGCTGTAAGGGCTACTGACTGTCATGTTGCCCTTCTTCTTGCTGCAGATCTTGTTGCTGTTGTTGCTCTGCCTGCTGCTGTGTCTGCTCTGTTTCCATTTGCTTTTCTTTGCCTCTGCTGGATATATTCTCAGTAGCCCTGGTAGTTTGCTGCTTGGCAGTTGTGGAGGATTCAGCTGCTCCCGTTTGTGTGCTTGGAAGTGTGAATACCTGTGAACAAAGCTCAAGGTCAGCCATCTTCTTTAGATTCCTTAGTGCCCTGTTGTTCAGCTCTTCTTGTGACAAGGGCTCTTCTAAGGTCCCTCTCCTCCATTTGTCTTGGTTTGCATACTTTTCAATGTGAGGGATATTATGGTGATCATAGGCAGATAACTTATATTTGAGCCTCCTCGTAGTTATGAAATGATTAGGGTCATAGGGAACCCATAGGAAACTAGTTTGCAGGCCAAGGGCCTCAAGCATTCTCTCTGCTTCCCTCCATCCTTGCTCCCTCTCATTATAGATAAAATGGCCAAGTTGGTTTTTGAACTTCAACTGTGCCTTTTTGCCTTTTCCTGAAAAGTGAAGCACATCAACTCTGCCAAATTGCCTAAAGTACTCTAGGGCAAATAGCCTCATAGGCACATACTTGGGTAGTTTGAAAGGAGGTAGATCACACCCATATATCCTGATGACAGTGTGGTTTTGGTAGAAGTACCAATCCCCAATGCTATAAGCTTTTGACAGCTGAAGAATCCTTTGCATATCATCAGTGAGTCTTGGAGGAGGTGAGCTCATCAGCATTGCCATAGCTGGATGGATGAACAGATCCATGAATTCACAGTAAGTGTATGGAGACTCAGGTCTGATGTGGAAGATAGAAGACCAATAGACCACTGATCTAGGATTGCCTTGGGCATCCATTCTTTTGATTGAAAAGTGAAACTTCTCATGTTGATGGTACAAAATCAAATGGTAAATGTAGGAGGTGTATCTGAACATCCTATCCCTCCTTAAATTCATCAATTGCTCATGAATCTTGTCTGATATGTAGGTGGCATAGTCATAGCAGATTGGTGACTTGCCAGGAGCAAACATAAGCATCATTACCAGCACAGTTGAATCAATATTCTCAATTGAACTGTATCCCAAGATGGGAGAAATCATATCTGCAAGGTCTCTGCCCAGTTCATTGAGATATACATGAAGAATTGGAGGGCCCATCACAATCTTAGTTTTGATGTATAATTGATTAAATTTAACAATTTGAGCATCTGTGAGTTTATCCCCTTGTTTTATCAGGTTTACCAGTGACAGAGGAACCAACTTCTTCTGAGGGTTGAAGCAGAGCATGTCTCTGATAGCTTGAGGGGTAACATAGAAAAGTACTGAACCAGATGGGTCAATAACAGCCCTCTGAGAGACATCATATTGTTCACCACAGAGGTGGATTAGCTCGGGGAACTAGTTGACCTGAGGGAGTTTGAAAGTAGGGAGGGAAGACTCCCATAAGCCCAATACATCTGTCCCATTTTCATGCTTGGTTTTCAACTCTTTCAACAGATGAAGGTGGAATTTGCTGCTCATAAGCTTCTCTTCTGTAATTTGGTAATCCATGTCTACCAAGGCTTGCCATTTCAGGTTCTTTTGAGGGGCATTCAGAGGTTGAACATTTAGTACTACAGGTGTCTCCATTGCATAGGAGGATTTTGAATCAGGTACAAAGTGATTTTGATTGAGCAGAGCAGTACAGAGGAATGCCTCTGAACCAGGGAGGTGAAGTTATCAGGAATTGAGAGTGGTTCTAGGAAATAGCACTTGAAATACTATTTATAGTGCAATTAGGACCAATGTTTGGCCTTTCCTTGTCTCTTTCAGTGGTTGAATTTGGTTTAAATGAGTATGCCGCGATTGCGCAGACAGAACTTAGTTTTTTAACGAAATGTAGGTGAAACAAGGCTCGGCTAGTGTTTTTGGAATTCACAATTGTAAATGAGGTGCTTGCCGAGGGAAATTGCCGGTGAATTCGTGAGTTTCCTCGTTCCTTAAGCTCTCTGAGTAACTTTATAGACAACTGCAGGCATACGGAGGACAGAAGATGAAAAATACCTGGTAAACAGCGAGCAGAGGTCGCGTATGCAGGCAGGATTGGTACTCTGGAGGTCTCCTTGGTCGTTTTTAGCAGGTTGGTGGAGTTCAGAACGTAAATACCATGCAGCAGGGAGAATAGAAAATAAACAAAAAGAACGAAAAAACCGATATTTTGGCCAAAATATGGACCTTTTGGCAATTTGGCGCCTTTTTGTGATGACGTCAGCATGACGTCATTGGTGGGGTCAAGGTCGGATGACGTCAGCTGACGTCATGGGGTGACGTGGCGAGATGCTATTGGTCCATGGGGGACGGTGCGGTGGCAGCCACGTCGGCGGAGGGGCGGACAAAGAACTGATGCGCTGGCAGGGTGGAGGTGACGTGGAGCTGACGTAATGCAGGTGGGATGAGGGAAACCGGAAACCGTGAGTGGTTTCATATCACACCGCTTACGGTACGGGGGAGGTATGTGTCAGGTGTACCTCCGATGAATGGTGGTGGAGACGCGTGGCTACGGAATGACGTACTCAAAATACGGCCATCGGAAGATAACTTTCGGATGGGAGATCCGCTCCGATGCAACGATGGTCGTCAGATCTGGGGGGTCTGATCGGACGGCTATCGGGGAACTGATGTGACCCGGGAGTAAAGCGGGTAAACAGTGGACGTCGGAACAAGTCCGCTGTGAATAGAGCCGTTGGATCTTCAATCTTTTAATCGGACGGCTGTCGGGAGGACGAGATAGTCAACGGATATGGTGGGGGCGGGGATTATTTAATGATTATTTTCGGCATACGTGCATAAGCGGAGAACTTTGGACTTATGGGTTTTGTGAAATTTTTGTGACTACGCGCCCGATCTTTGAACTTTGGGTAAGGGGGAATACGTGGGTTTTGGTGTTTTTTTAGCAATTTTGAGTGGGTAAAGGTAGAAACAAGGTTTTATAGGTTTTATGTGTAAATGGGGGCCAAAGTGAGGAAATGGATTTTAAAGGGGAAAGAGGGTTTGGCTTAGGCTTGTCAAAATGACCAGATGTCATCTGATCCCCAACATAGGACTTATTGGCTATAATGCCAAGGGGAGGGGTATTTATACAGAATTTGGGGTTTATACACCATGGTGTTTAATACTAGTAGGGGAAAGGTGATATAAGGATTTACATAGTAAAGTTAGAGTTAATATGGATGGGGGGTGATCAAAGGGGGAAAGCATTGAATTTGTTTGCAAAACACTTGGTTTAAAGAGTAGATCAAAATGAAAATATTTTTACACAAGAAATGTGGCTTTTGAATGAACAAGAACCACCATGAAACCATGATCTTCCTCCATGAATCTCAGCTCATAAGGGGATGTTAGCAATGAAAAGAAAGGGGGGAGGAGGGAGGTTAGTCATGATCCTTGCTGTAACTTGATGAAGATGAACACCTTGTCAATTGATAGACTTTGCCTTGGTAAGCACATTTAACACATCTGCAATGGTAAAGATAACCTTTCTGCAACCCCAACTACTTACCCAACTACTTGCCTAGCATTTTTTATTTCTTCTTAGAGGGTGCACTTGGACTTGCAGACCCTTGCTTGCCTTTTCTTTTCTTTGGCTTTTTCTTTGTTATTTCTATCTACTTCTACCCTTATCTCTTCCAAGGTCCCAGATTAAGCTGTTGGGAGCCTTTTCTTCTCTACCTGAACTACTTGTCTGCCAAGATTAAACAGTTTGGACAGACTCCTTTCTCTATTCTACAACTGCAAATTTAAACCATGGGCTGATCCAGATTAAGCTGTTGAATCATCCATCAAAATTTGAAGCTCATACCAAGCTATAAGCATAGATTGAGTTCTCTTGGAAATATGTGATCTTTGAGTCATCAAAGCAGAACAAATTTGGACCTTCCATAGCCAATCATGAAATATGAAACCTATTGGTATAGGTATCTAACACGGCCAGATTGACTAGAAATTACTATACTTTTACAAGGCAATTTTACAGCTGTTTTTAGCTTCGGGGGCGCTGCCCCCGAAACCCCCCGCTAGGGGGGGCTCCATAAAGTCGCTGCCGCCCCCCCCTGGACCCCCCACGGCAGCAATCATTTTACGGATAGAAGATAATCAGGCTCCACACCCAACAATATCTTTTAATTTTTCACTCATTAGCAAAGGTTGGACTTTGGGGAAAGCTTGGAGCTTCATTATATATTCATTTTAGCAGTTTGGCTAAGGAATAGACCATGGTTTGCAGCACTTTATGGGATTCATGTGGCATCTTGTTTTGGTATTGTGTTTCCTTCTGTAACTATAAGTTTACATGTGTTTTATGTATGCCATCACCTCTCTTTACTTCATCTTAACTAAATCAAACAAGGATAAAGGTAGAATCCATTGAAATTGCAATGCTCTACCTAGGGTTTGTTTAGTTATTTATGATTTCAGCTATTTGAAGAGGATCCCTGAGACTTTCTTGCCTCTTCAAATCCTCACCTTTCTAAAGCTCTCCATCTCACTCAATTTCAAGTACCAAATCATTTGCCTACCTTTCTCCATAGAGATCTTTGCAAAACTGAGCCTCATTCCCCAGACCCAAATTTTCCTTTCACATTTGAGCCAACAAAACATCATCAAGTTCAATCAAACTCTTTTGCACACATACCTAGCCTAAAATCAGTCTTCACATCAGTCATATCAAGCCTCATTGATCATATTTTGCTAATATTGACAAGGAGAGAGCCCTATCCCTACCTGGTAGGGCTAGCTACTAGGTTAAGCATGGTTTGATGTTATCCTATGTCCTACCTTTCTCAGCCTGAGGTAGATTTAGGTACTAAGATAGTGGCGACCTTACTGGGGAAGAAAATTTTATTTGTTTGTTAGTGTTATTGCTTTATAAACTACAAACAGAGCCTGAAGTTATTCCAGGAAGCCTTCGAACTGCACATTGCTTTGCGAGTTCATAAGTAGATAAAAGCTGCTTCAGTCAATCTCCGATCTAGTCTTATAAGCTGCACATTTGACTTTCAAATTTCCCTAGTAACATGTATCAAGTTCAGATCTGATTGTTGATGGTGGACAACGATCAGACACCAGAAAGGATGAAATCATTCACCTGGAAATTCCAAATCATTTTTGAGATCAGATCCAAAGACTCCACTTGAGGATGAACCCGACCAACAAAAACATGAAAGGACAATATGGAAAGATCACGTATTCAAGTTGAAATTTCATCACAGACATTTTGTTCTTTGTTATAAATTATTTCTTCTCTTTTCCCAAGAATGTCAAGAAGGCTTTGCAAAGTATACTATGTTTGGGCAGAGACCCTCAGCCTGCATTTGATTCCTTCCCTTTGAAGATTGTAAATACCAAATATTTGCATGCCTTTGAGCTTGATCAAGACCCTTTTTCCAAATTTTGTGATGGCCATCTTCAAACTGATGAGCCTAATGAGACCAAGATTGATTCTATAGCTTTTGTACATACCCCACTACCTTGTAAAATTCCAGATCGATACAAGCCTCTGATTTTACCTCCTATATCCCATGTTTTCCCTAAAAACCATGACCTATATCTACCAAGATTTGACAGTGAACGTGACAACATCACTGCTGAGAGACATGTATTGAATTTTGAGTCTTTTCTTGATCTTTTTGAAGTTGATGAAGAGGATGTCAAAATTAGGCTTTTTTCTCTTTCTTTGCAAGGCAAAGTCAAGAGTTGGTTCAAAACCCTGCCTGATGCGAGCATCTCAGATTTCTAGCAGTTCGTCAAAGCTTTCCTTGAAAGGTGGATGATCAGACAAAACCCTTTCTTGATTATAGAAGAGTATAACCAGCTGAAAAGATTGCCAAGGGAGACAATACAACAATTTTCTACAGATTTAACGAAGTCTATTTTTTGATGCCGATTAATATAAGACCTCCTCTTGGATCTGTTCTCTTCCACTACCCAGGTGCCTTTGATCCAAAAATGGAGTTTCATCTAAGGGAAAGGAACCTTGTAACACTTGAAGAGATGCAAAACAGTGCAGTAGATGTAGAGGCTCATTCGTTGATCTTAAGGGCAAAGTTGAAGGAAGAAGAGATAAAAAAAAAATCCAGAGGAATCGACATCTCTAGAGGTAAAGCTTGACATTTTGGCAAGTGCAGTGGAAGAGATGATGCAAACGATCACCACAAGGAACGAGTATAGTGTTCAAGCCCATCGCTCGCTAATTGAAGAAGAACAAATGGATGCTCCAAAACATTTTCTTTCCTATCCCAGTTGTCATAGATCTCATAATGATTGTTTTATAGATCATCTTGGAGAAGAGAGATCTGTTGATATGACATGTATGCTTGATGATGTCTTTTATGCTGATAATTTGCCTCAGTTTGACCAGTATGATGATGATTATGTTCTCCAAATAGAAGCTAATCTTGCAAACAAATCAACAGCTAGTTTGTGGAAGGAGGAAGTTCACTTTCAGCAGCTCAAGTACAGTGATCAACCGATGCATATCAGTTATGATAGTGATGAGAAAAGTGCAGCAAATTTTGAAGTAAGTGAAGGATCTTTGCGTTTTTGTTTTTCTTCGTTTCAGTCCGTCAGAGACAACTTTCATGAAATCGGAAATAAATTGTCGACAAGTTTTGATCTGGATCATCTTGAAGACAATGATATCCTTGTTCAAGACTTATCATATCCAGAATTGCAGCCCCCGAATTGCATTGATTGTCAAGTTGCAGATGAAGACTTGGAAGCTGGCACATATGATCAAATGAAAAAAGATGATTTTGTACCATTTTGTTTTGAATCATTTCAGTTTTTGAAGGGTAAATTGCATAGTATATCTTCAAATGAGAAGCCTGTAGGAAATCATGTAATCTCATCGGAACCAATAGAAAATAGGTTGCAGTAGTCTTTTCAAGTTTTTCATGATCCAATAGCTGATGTTTTGGATGAGGTTTGCAGTCAAAGTCATTCTCCATTGACTACATGTGAGCCTGAAACGTGTACTGATATAAACTTGACCCGACAGCTTATTTCTTTGTCATTTTCAGGAGTCTCGTCACAAAGCTCAGATCAAAGTTTGAATTCATGGTATGAGGAGAAGAGAAGTAATCCATTGGATAAGCTAAGTCCCAGTGTGCATGAACTTCAAGATCCTTATGCAGTGTTTTTGGAGGCGGATAGAGAATCCATATCATTCAACGGATTTGTTTCCAAGTTTTCATGGGAGTTGCCTTTTAGTAGTTCTCTCTTGTTGTTCATAAGCAAGCACTTGTGAAGAATTCAAACAGCAGCTAGAATACTTACTTGGTTGCATTGGTTGTTTCATTTCACTTGATCAGGTGATGAATGAAACTGTTAGAGTAGGTTTATATGAATAAGCTCTACTTTGAGCATCATTTCCAGTTTGTCGGTTGTGTTTAAGTATCGAGTCAATTTTTAGTTGAGTGAGAGTCAGTTTGTGTCATCAAGTCCTCAGTTTTCAGTCATGCATTTCAGCTTGACTTTTTTACTCCATTGCCTAATGGATAAGGTGTTGGTCTGCTCTCCCAAAGATATGTCGTTCTTGGCACCTCCAAGGAGCTACCATCCCCATTGGAGCTAATGTTAGTTTCATTCTTTGCAGCCTTCCTCCAGTGATCAAACATGCTCTTACAAAGTGATTTTAATGTGTCAAGGTCAAATTTTGTTATTTCAGTGAGTCTTCAAGTAAAATTTGGTCACTAGGTATTAGGTCTAGGGTTTGCTTTTACTTCTTTCAAAGTTGTCCAAATTTCGATTCGTGTCACCACTCAGCTGAGTGTACCATCATTCAGAGGGTTTTCATCATCATGTTAGGTTCCAATGGGTCATTTTACACCTTGTTCATGCTTCAGTTGTGCCTAGGTAAGGTTCATTTCCCTCTCCTAGGGTTTTGAGTGTAATTTATATTGGATGATCAAATCATCAGAAAAAATTGTATCCTGATGTTCATACATCTTCCCCTATCCTTAATGTACCTTATTAAACACTTCCCATCATTGATATCCCTCAAATTCCTCATTTTCACACAAACCCTAGTTTTTTACTACAACTTGACAATTTTCTAGGCTAGGCCTGTGTTTTGCCCTTTTGGACCTCTTCCCCTCACTCAATATTTTAAATTCCACTTTACCCTACTTCCTAACATCCCTCCCTACTTCCCAAATTTTTTTCAAGAATTTAGAAGCCCCTTATCCCCTTCATTTACTTCATTTCAACAAATCCCTTGTTCCACACATCGGGATAGGTTTTACTCCAATGATGTTTCTCAGCAAGAAAAGATGAATTTTGGAAAATTGAGAGATGTTTTTGTCCAAAATAGGCCAAGGAAGAAAAACCTCCTTCACTTTTTACACATGTGTCATGGTTTCAGAGAAATGTCAAAAATACAGTTGCCTCAGGAGAATTGATGCACCTATGGAGTGACCTTGGGAAAATCAAGATTTATCCTAGCTTGGTTGGCCTAATGACTTTATTGATGAGTCAAATGATAGCTAGACACAATCATATTTCCAATGAGCTATAATGAGATAAATTTGGAGTTGAGTAAGACCTTAAAAAGTTGACTGCAATAGCACTCTGCCTTTAGGTAGCCTCATTTTGCACATTTTGACCAGTCTTGGGAGATTTGATTTCTAATAGGGCAAATGAACTCCAAATTGAAAAATTATAGTTGGGTTGGAAAACAGATTAAATAATATTTCCAACGAGCTATATCGTGACCAATTTGGACACTAGGAAGGCCTCTAAAAGTCTCCTGCAAAAAGCAAACACATTGGTTTTGGGTCGCGGCACATTGAAAGGGCGTGGTGCATTGGGCAGCACTTTGCAATGTAAATTTCGAACGGGCGTGACGCATTGAGAGGGCATAGCGCACTGTGTTTGTGGTGTAGTGAATAGGGCCATGTTACACTAAAAAATGTCACCATGGCTATTTACAGTTGGTATGGCTCTATCAACAGTCATACTACCCTCTTAAGCAAAACTTATGCCTCTGCTATCCATGTCAAACTCCAAGAAAGAGAGAAAGTCTTTATAAATATGTTTATCTCTGGGTACGCAGGTTCTCTCAAACCTTGCCTGCGGGTACGCACCTATTGTTCATAAGGTCTGCGTCCAAGGACGCTCTGTATCTAAAGGGGCAGGTGCGTCCCTCTGAAAAGGTTAAAATGCGCAAGTTTTATCTTCAAAAACTTACTTGTGGTCATTTCTAGAGCATTCTAGAAGGATGTTTGACGTGTATTGAGCGCCTCCAGATGGTTCATGCACCCCTACCAAAGAGGAACTTATCCCATCAATAAGGGAGTGATCCCATCCAAAGAGGGGACTATCCCATTGATGGTGGACCTGATTAACTTCCTCTTGAGCACTATAAATACAGGCATTGGGCCAGAAGGAGAGAGGTTGAAAGCTATAGATTTCTAAGGGTAAATGCTGCAGGAATTAGGACTCCCATTTGGAAGCTTGTGAGGAGAGATTTCCATCTTTGCTTGTTCTATTTGGAAGTGGGTGAGCTTTGTCAAAGTAGAAGAAGATTCTTGTGGACCCTGGAAGGAGCTTGCACAACACCAAGGCTCAGGTTGTAATGGTTCCTTTTGATTACCTTTAATGCAAATTGGTCCATTCTTCTCAATAACTTGTTGTTTATGGGTTATTTCATGTACTCCTTGGTCTATATGTTGAATATGCTTTGTTTTATGTTATAATCAGGTGCTATTTAATTGTTTGACTGTTGGTGATTACAGGTTTTGGGGAAAAGGAGGAGCTCATCCAGATCAACAAAGCTTGGACTTCTACAACAGCGTTTGGACAAAGGTAAGAACGAAACACTTGATTTCTCATATCATAATGTATGTTTAGAGAAGGATAGCTCCAGTTTGTTTTGTTTGTCATTAGAACGTCTTAGACTTCTAGGAAGGTCGGTTGTGTCTGCACTTTTGACTGATTCCGTGTGACAAATTGGCGACTCCACTGGGGATAGATTCCATTGATGAGAAGAGTCTTTTCTTTTGTGTGAACTTTGCTTTGAGAAAATTGGTTTATTTTTCTGGTTTTGGCTCTGTGACCTTGTCTCTGGGTGGGTTAGCTTAGGATTAGTTTTATTTTGGTTTTTCTTGAGTTTTTCAGTAGGACGCACCCTCTGAGTGCTGCACAGTGCGTCCCTGGACGCACTTTTGCTGTGTGCACAGAGCGGGCCCGCACCTGTGCTAACGGGTTGCCTGCGTCCCCTGCCAAAATTTGAGAAATTTCCATTTTTTGCCTTTTTTGCTCTTAGATTTTGTTTTTTCTTAGTTTTTTCTACCCAGATTCATTAGTCCCTTGCCCAGAATCTTCACCTGAACTTGTTTCGATAGCATTGAGTGTTTTAGTGGATTTCATCGAAGTGTAAACCCTAGGGTTTGATTTTGAGTAGGTCTTGTAGTGACTTTGGCGGTAGGAGTTGTCAAGCCTTAGATCTCTCTGGTTTTGTCAACATTCTAAGAAGTCAGACTTGTCATAAAGTCTACCTGTGAGAGCAACTTACCATCGAGTTGTCTTTTGGGCCAATTTCGAAGTGCTTATTGTTTAAGTCTTGAATTCCATTTTACAAAAGAACAAAAAGATTTGAATTTTGTTTTGACTAGTCTTTTGATTCTGCATTAGCTGGTCCTTGATTTGATTTTGATCAAGTAAAACAACCTAGAATCATCTTTGTGAGCTTTTGCCTTGTTAGGTTTGCTTAGAGTAATCTCTCTTTTGATTTGCTTGTGAGTCAAGTTTTCATAGTTTTGTAGCTTTTGAGATTGTTTTTTGTTAAGATAGGTTTATATGCTTTATTAAAAAGAGAAAATACAAAAACATCTCCTTTGAAAAGTTTTGTTTCAAGTAGCTTTGAAAGTTTTGAAAGAAAAAGAGTTTTTCGTGCAAGTAAAGAGTGGTCATGTTTGTGTGCTTGAAAAGAAAAAGGGAATTGTTTCTTTGATTGTCTTTTCTAAGGAAGTTGTTTTCTCTAAAATTTGCATTCTCTCAACTCTCTTAGTTAAGAATTTCATTGAAAAAGCAAAGTAGCATAAATCATCTTAGGTGCATCTTTGTAGTGGTTGGAGTCGAGTCTACACACCATTGGTTTCACTTCCACTACCTTGTGACTTTAAAGAACAACCATAAAAGTAACGCTTAAAGTAAAATTGAAATAGTAACTTTTATTTACTAGGGCTCTGAAGCACCAATTTAGATTAGGCTAGTGTCTTGGAGTAGGTGAGTAATTAACTCTCCAAGACAACAAAACCAAACAAGTAGCTTATCTTGTGATAGAATAAATCCAATTGTCTCACTTGTACTCTGGGAAAGCTCCTCTTAAAGGAGAAGCACGAGCTCGTGTCCGAACCAGTGAGGGGATCATTCCCCCCTCGTTGGGAACGACGCCAGACACGCACGTATTACAAACGGTAAACCTCGGATTAACCATTGTCGAGGAGCCAGGGGTCACTTGTCGGTAAACCTTGGATTATTGTCAAGGAGCCGACAAGGGGATTGAGCTTGCTACTCTACCCTTGCGTGCTGTCGGAGTTTAGACTGTTCCCCCAGGTGCATTTGTTGCGGTTGGTTACCTTAGTGGCCATTATCTTTAGGATTCTACCGAGGTGACGGTGGAGGGAAGGTCCCACTGTACCTGGAGCAGACGTCGGCTATACTCACTTGGATTTTCTGGGGGGTTCACTTCACTCGAGACGGTTAAAGTGGAGGAACTTGGTCCAGTCTATTCATTAAGCAGGTTGTCGGCGTAACTGTTCCACCCGCCATTTCTGTACTGAATCCAGCGAGGTTGGGCTTCATCACCAACTAGCGCTTTTGGTCCGGAAGAATACTGTTTGTGTTTGGTTTGACGCCCTAGATTCTTTAGGCGTGTGATTCAAATTTGTTTGGTTCTTTAGAGACTTTAGGTGGTTTGATTTGAAATTTTATTTTGTTTTCGTGTGTAGTAGTTAAAAGTTTTTAGCTGTGGCGGAATTACCGAGACAGTCCCGTAGACTTCGGGGCCAGTCTCCTGAAGTTGTTTCTGTGGCCGAATTGTTGAGAAGATCCCGTAGACTTAGGGGTGAACCTCCTCAAGACGAGTCCAGTCATTTAGAAGGTTTAAAGGTCCTTGTAACTCCTCCTAGTGGCAGTAGAGTAGGTTCACCTGAAGAAGGAGAATCTTCCTTGGTAGTCCATCCAGATTACCAAAGTTTAGAGACAGGTTATAATCCCGAAGCTGTTACAGTTTCTGAGCTTGTTGGTAGTTTTTCGTCTGCTAGTGATACAGGCGAAGAACTAGAAATATCTGAACCTGTTACTCTGACTCCTAGTGTTCCTGATTCACCGAGAATAGAAAGAATTATCACCGAAAATCTTCCTGTTGGTTTGATTGCTATTGAAGAACTTGTTCCAGAGGAAGAAATAGGTGTCTCTGATCCTGAAGATCAAATTACCCTTGATCTAAGGGAGCATGAATCTATCTTTTACAGTCCTCCTAGAAGTAGTACTTGGTACCTTTCGTTAACCAATTATTTAGACAACTTTGGGCTAGGCTTTTCCACACCTCGTACTCCTTTTCCACCTGGAGGTATTCATACTCCTGTAAATATGTCTGGTCAGTCGTCTGTGTTTACACAAAGTCCTGAATCTTTTTTACATGGCGGTCCTTCTGTTCCTACTGGGTATCAATCTCTTTCTGGTACCTTTGCGGGAGCGTCTCCTCAACCCATTGATCATGGGTTATTAGTTGGAAACAGTGGTAATGTACCATTGGGTGTAGGAGACATTTACATGATGTTAGGTTCAGTTCCTGTTTCCCAACCTCAAGGTGGCCAATTACCGCCTGGGGGGAAGCCTCTGTTAATGCCTGGGGGGCAACCTCAAGGTACTTCATTCGTGTCTGGGGGGCAACCTCAAGGTCAATACGCTCCTATAGGGAAATACATACCTCAAGGTCAACCCCAGCCTCAATATGTACCCCAAGGTCAACCTCAGTATCAATATCAACCTCAAGGATGGCAACCTCAAGGATGGCAACCCCAAGGGTATCAACCCCAAGGGTATCAACCTCAAGGATACCAAACTCAAGGTCAAGGTCAACCCCAGTACCCGTATTTACCTCAAGGTTATCAACCTCAAGGTCAATACTCAGGTCAAGGTTATCAACCACCTCAAGGTCAATCATATGGTCAAGGTATGGGAACTGCACCTTACAGTTATCAATCCTATCCTCAATCCGGCTATGGATCTCAGTACCCTCAACCTGTTATGGGTCAATACCCTGGAATGTTAGTGTGGGATCCGTCACAGGGTCAACAGATGTTGCAGCCAAGTATACAGTCGGTACCTCAAGCGGGACAACCTGTAGTTTCTGGTCCACCCCAGCAACCGCAACCTGTCCAGTCAAGTGTTCAAACCTCTGTAACTTCGGTAGTTACTCAGCCGCCAATTGCACCTAGTACTCCATCTCAAACGGCTGCTGCAACTACCGCCACATCTACCATACTTACTTCTGGAGTATCGACGGCTCCGGTTTCTACTGTCTCTGTAACCACTCCTCAGACATCTGTACCGTTGTCCGGATCTACGATTCAAACCACAGTCCAGATGCCTGTAGGCCAGCCTGGTATAAGTACGGTTGTCACTACTCAACCTCAATTTGTTCAACCTCCGTACCAGGGACAGTATCAACCTGGGCAAGCTGTCCAACAACCGGTTTACCAGTATCAACCGTATCCTGGGTACACTTATCAACAACCTCAGCAACCCCAGTACGGTCCGGTTAATCCTGGTTTTCCAGGAGGATATAATATCCCAAATGCAACTCCTGTTCCTAGTTATCCTGGATATCCTCCTCCTGGGGCCGGTATTGTGACCCAGAGTTTTAGAGATCCTAACCGGCAGTTACCGTTTATCGCAACTTTGGATTTACCAGACTTGACGCGCCTAACGAACGATCCAATTCAATATCTTCCGTTCTGGCCGCCAATGCCAAATAAGTTGCCCAGCGATATACCCAAGTTCGAAGGTAAGTCTGGAGAGGATCCGTCCAATCACGTGATGACTTACCACCTCTGGTGTGCTTCAAATTCTATCTCGGATGATTCGATCCGCTTACGTCTTTTCCAGCGTACACTCATTGGTCTCGTGGCCAAGTGGTACATTGAGTTACCACGGGCCTCTTTTTACAATTTTAGCCAGTTAGCTACCTCGTTCTTAACTCACTTTCAGTTACCGGTCAGATACGATAACGGTACGGAGTTATTAACTTCACTAAAACAATCAACCTCCACGTATATTTCAGATCACATTCATGAGTGGAGACGTCGAAGAAGGCTAGTGAAAGTTTTTATCCCGGACCAAATCTTAGCTGAATGGTTTGTTAAATCATTATTACCAAGGATTACTGAAGATGTAGCTAAGGCCGGAGTAGTTACTGAGGAGCAAGTCATTGCTCAGGCGCAATACCTTGACTTAGTTTACACTCAGTCGGGTACTTTACACGAGAAGATTCTGGATCTTCCAAAGTCGAATCAAATCGCTGCTGCTCCTTCGGGATCTCATGCCGCTGATGGTATGATTGGTATCGTGAATACAAAGAGCAAGAAGAAGTCTTCCAAGGCTTCAACTACTCCTATTATCACTTTGCCCGATTCCCCGACAGGAGAGTCTTCTCCTGAACTTACCGCCGATATTCACGCTGTAGAGTCATCTACGGCCAAATTAAAAAACGGTGGAAAGAAGAAAGGAAAGAAGAAGGCTAAAGCAGACAAGGCTCCGAAGGAGAAAACTGAAAAGTCGGAAACCAATGACGAAAAGCGCAAACCTCGATATCCTTGTCTTATTTGTGAAGAGGATCATTTTACGAGAGATTGCCCTCATCGGGCCGAGGTAGTGAAATAGTCAAAGGTTCTCCCACTCCTGCTGTGTTAAAAAATCCATTTCCGGAGCAGGAGAATAAGATGATAGGTTCTTCCTCGAATGCCAGTGAAGAACCCATTTTGATGATGTCTCATGTGAGGATTGCGACTCGATCGCAAGATTATGGTAGTAAGAATCCTGTTGATGGTAAGGAAGCAGAATCTTCTCACTCTAACCCATCAACCTCAGCTCCTGGTTCCGATCCACTACAGATCGAGAAACCTAACCCAGACTTAGTAATTAAACCGCCCGCCAAGGGTGTACTTCGAAGGTCTGCTTTCAATCCACATGCGAGAGCGGCCCAGAATTACAACATTGTTGAGGACTTAGCTGTTTCACCCTCAGCAATGTCGGCGTTAGAAGTGCTGCAATCATGCCCAGCACAACGAAAATTGCTTTTGTCGGCTATAGGAGCTGTTGATGTTCAGGATCCGAATCTAATGATCTTCGATCTAGAAAATAGTACACCACGTCTCCCCCATCAAATGGCTTTCCAAATTCCAGTGATAGTAAAAAACAGGCCTATTCATAGAACTGTGATTGATGAGGGAGCTTCTACGTGTATTATGTCAATTCAATGTTGGAGATCCCTTGGTTCTCCTTCGTTGAACCAATCCCCCACCATCCTTAAGGCCTTTGATGGCCGTGGGTTCCGTCCGTTTGGTATTCTACAGGAATTGCCTATAGGGGTAGAAGGTAAAACCGTTAGTCTGGATGTGGAAGTGGTTGATGCCCCTCTAGACTACAACCTTCTTTTGGGTCGAAGTTGGTCATATGCTATGACAGCGGTCGTTTCATCGGTCTTCAGAGTAATTAAGTTTCCACATAACGGTAAGATCGTGACTATTGATCAGCTGACATACTTTTCATCCGACCCAGCCTCTTCAGAGAGTATCCAGCATGTCGGTAAGACGACAATCCCTTATAGGGACGTTGGTGTAGGTTTAGTTAAGGATTCCGGTTTACTGGGAACTTTTCCTCTCCCTCCACTCAGCGTAGAACCTTCGTTTGCAACAATTCATATGATTACATCAGAAAACATTATTTATGATGATCCTTGGTATGTCCCATCTGACTCTGAGATAGACTCATTCGGTAATGCTATGCCCTTGAGTCCATATGAAATTGCTTATGAAGCTCTCATGTCTTTTACCGACTTTCATTCAACCGAGGTCGACCAAATGAATGTGGTCAGTGAAGAATCACTTTTCACCTCAACCTTAGAATGGATAGCGTTTCCCGAAGTCGTGTCATCTGACGAACAACTTCGCGAAATCCTAAGTGTAGACGATCTACCATGGGAAGATCTCCATCACAGATCTTCGTTTTTACCTAAGGATGATGCATTTGAAAATGATTTTTCATCTATCTTTACCGCTGAATATGTCAAAGACGCTCAGGATCCAACGAAACATTCTGATTCAGAGTTGAATTTAGGGAATATTTCTCGTACTATTCCCATTGATATTTCAGTGAAGCCCGGAATTGAGGAGAACATTCATATAGGTGCCGCATGTACAGAAGAAGAAATCCAAACTTACAAGGCCCTATTCCAAGAATTCCGCGATGTGTTTGCCTGGTCTTACGAGGAAATGCCGGGAATCGATCCTGCCATTGTTGTTCATGAAATAAAAACCTACCTGGATGCTAAACCCATCCGGCAACGGTTGCGTCAGATTCACCCTCGAAAAGCGGCTGCGATTAAAGCAGAAGTCGAAAAGCTGTTGAAAGCAGGTTTCATTTATCCGATCCCGTTAACGGATTGGGTATCGAATATTGTTCCGGTCAACAAGAAACAAGGAACAATAAGAATCTGTATCGACTATAGGGATATCAATCGAGCTTGTCCAAAAGACAACTATCCTACGCCTTATATCGATCAAATTATTGATGATTGTGCCGGAAGTGAAATGTTTTCCTTCATGGATGGTTTTTCGGGCTATAATCAAATCAATATTCTACCTGCCGACCAACCAAAAACGGCATTCATTTGTCCATGGGGGACATTTGCTTATTGCAAATTACCTTTTGGGCTTAAGAATGCCGGGGCCACTTTTCAACGGGCGATGTCTTACGCATTTCACGACATCAAGCACATTGTGCAACCGTATCTCGATGATTTGCCTGCTCATTCTTTACGTCGAGCTGATCACCTTGTCCACCTACGAGCAATCTTTATGAGGTGTAGGCATTATCGAATTCGGTTGAATCCCCACAAGTGTGTTTTCTGTATAGAAACAGGTCGATTGCTGGGATTTGTTGTTTCAAAAGCCGGCATTCGCGTCGATCCCTCGAAAGTCGAGGCTATCATCAAATTGCCTCCTCCTTCGAGTTTGCGCCAACTCCAAAGTTTGCAGGGAAAGCGAACTTTTTACGCCGATTCATCCCAAACTACGCCGAGGTCACTAAAGGTTTTACACGGTTGTTGAAACAGAACGTTCAATTCTTTTGGGACAAGATTGCCCAACAATCTTTTGATGCACTTAAACACGCGTTGACCCATGCACCGTTGTTTCATCCTCCAACTACAACCAGGACTACTTCTTATACCTCGCAGCTTCGCATTCCACCATTGGAATGGTGTTAGTTCAAGAAGATGAATTCGGAGCGGAACATGTGATATATTATCTCAGTCGGACCTTAAATCCCACTGAGCTAAAATATTCGCATGTGGAGAAATTGGCCCTGGCAGCCGTTCAAGCTGTCCAGCGTTTTCGTCACTACATTCTTCTCCGTAAAACTACAGTTATTTCGGATTGCAACCCTATGATTTATATTTTGACAAAACAACTGCTAGGGGGCAAGTACTCTAAATGGATCGTTATCCTGCAAGAGTTCGACTTGGAGTTCGAGAAGTCCAAGTCTAAGAAATCCTTAGTTTTTGCGGAATTGATGTGTGATTTCCCGCGTACTGACACAGAGACTGTGGCAGAAGAGTCCATTGCGGACGAATCTTTGTTTCTTATCAGTACTTTAGATCCGTGGTATGGGGATATAATCATCTATCTCCAAACCCAAACCTTTCGGCCTGAAGCTTCAAAGGCGGAACGTCGAAAAATTAGGTTTCAATCCCAGCCATACAAAATTATTGGAGATACACTTTATCGCCGGGGGGCAGACTTAGTTTTTCGACGTTGTTTAACTCACGAAGAGGCTGAGAGAGTTTTGAATGATTGTCACTCTGGAGCATGTGGCGGTCATATGTCTGGGTATGCCACAGCTCAGAAGGTGTTGCGCGCTGGTTACTTCTGGCCATCTATGTTTAAAGATTGTATCATTGCAGTCCGGAAGTGCCACAACTGCCAAGTGTTTGATCGAAAGATGCGCGCACCACCTGCTCCTCTCCACCCTATAATTGTCGTTGGTCCATTCGCCAAATGGGGTATCGAATTTATTACTTGTAACCCTCACTCGGCCGGGGGCATGCGTATATCATCCTCGCGGTTGATTATTTCACTAAATGGGCCGAGGCGATGCCTACATTCGACGCAAGCGGCAAAACAGCTGCAGTTTTCATATTCAATCATATAATAACTAGGTTTGGTGTCCCACAAGCAATCATTACTGACCATGGGAGCCATTTTCGAAACACCATGATGACTGAACTTACAAGCCAGCTTGGTTTGCGCCATGACAGCTCTACTCATTATCCGTAAGCCAACGGTTTGGTTGAGTCTATCAACAAAGTTCTGGTTATCATGATCCGACGAACCATTGGTATTCATCGGTCGAATTGGCATACCGAACCTCAGTGAAAACCTCAACAGGGTTCACTCCTTTCCAGCTAGTTTATGGCTTGGAAGCAGTGTTACCCATTGAATGTGAAATCCCATCACTTCAAATGGCTGTCGAATTACTTCCAGCTACTTCCGAAGAGGAGAAACGTTTATTGTACTTAGCTAAATTAGATGAGACTCGACGTGACGCTGCATTGGCAATCGAGACTCACGCGAAGCGAATGAAAGCTCAGTATGATAGAAATGTGACCCCTCGAAGTTTTTCGGAGGGAGACCTAGTGCTTTTATATGATCAAGCTAACGATAAGCTAGGTGCTGGAAAATTCGTTCCTATGTGGCATGGACCCTATATTGTAAAGCGAAAGCTAGCAAAAGGGGCTTATGAGCTAGTAGATTTTGATGGGGACTCTTTGGGTAAACCCAGAAATGGACTTTACCTAAAGAGGTATTATGCTTAAATGGTGGGTATGGAGAATTTTTAGTTAGGTTAGGTTTTCTTTCTAGCTAGTATGATTGTTAGTTAGTCAGTGTGCTTAGCTTAGTGAGTGTGTTTTTCGTCGTTATTCTGGCTTATCTTGGTTTTGCTCTTGATATTGTAGATGTCGACGCCCCTCCAAACATACATTGGATTTGCTGATGGTGCTTGTCGTAGTACACGGAATATCTCTTCCGCAGCTTGGGTTATCTATTCACCCTCTGACGAGTTAGTTTCTATGCATGGGGTAAGCCTCGGTCAAACAACGAACAACATTGCAGAATACAGTGCAGTGGTTGAATTATTATCCGAATCTATTTCATTTGGAATTCGACGTTTGATAGTGAGGTTAGATTCTGAACTTGTTGTATTACAGCTTAATAGAGTTTATGCCATTAGAAATCCTGTGTTATTAAGGTTGTTTTTGAGAGTGCGTCTCTTGGAACGTGAATTTGATTACATTGAATATCAGCATATTCCAAGGTCCTTAAATACATTAGCAGATGCAATTGCTTCTCGAGTGTTGGACAGACATTTACGATAATCATGCAAGTAAATTTAAAAAAACATTTCATCATACATGTTAAACAAGATGAGCCGGTAATAGTGATATATATATAGATAGGAGTGTGTCAAAAAATATACATCGTCTTCGATCATAGGTTGAAAAACACCTTATGATCGGCAAAAATGATAAAGTACAAAAAGTCAAAAATGTCACATGTGTCTACAAAGTGACTAGCCAATCACTGGTGGTGCTCCCTGTACGACACCACTGCACGGGCTACCTTACGCAAAAATCTCCTAAACGGTCCAGGGACCGCGACTACATAGCGCTGAAGTCTGATAGGAATATCATCCATAGTAGTCTCAGGTATATCCGCCGTCAGACGCTGTAGATCATGCTCCAACTCAGCTAGTACCTCTGCAGCCACCGCGTCCTGTGGGGCTGGTACCGGTGCAACTGGATGTCTCCTCTCAAAAGGCCGGAGGTTGGCTGGACGCTGTGGACCAACATCTGCATTTTGAAAATTTTACTGTCAGTTTTGAGACGATATATATTAAAAACAAAAAAAATACATAATTTGAAAACTCGTGAAAAATAAAGTACCTCTGTCATCCCATTGTTCTCCCTGTGGAAGAACCATGTCCGGATCACCTCGAAAATCTACTCCGGCATACGGAAAGTCCTGAATCGCAAACACTTGGTCCTCTAACCAGTGAAAATAACTGTCAGTGAATCGAACAACTGCCGCACCCTCGTCCGGATGCCGGGCCATCACCGCAACCCATCGTACCAGCTTTGGCTCCCGAGGACCCAAAATATCAACAGTGAGATGCTGAGGGATCAGCATCGGAATTCTCTCTAGGGCAAAGCTCACGACTATAGGCCCATATCCAAAGGTCTTTAGTCTCCCGGTCTTTGCCCTGGTCAGTTGAGCTTTCAAGTTAGCCGACACCGCATCACACCAGTTGAAGATGGTGCCTTGGAGACAGTCAATTGCCATCCGAAATTGGGACCCAGTAGCAATATGTAAAGTGGCTGAGCCACAAATCCTGGTCACAGTGAAAGCTAAGACCATGAGTTCAGGCCGAGAGACATATTTGATCTCTATGCCTTTCGCATGGTGTCGATCAGGTAGGCACCAATCTGCTCGGAGACTATCAAGGGATTGGCCACCCGGCCTAGTCCCAGCCAGATTGAGTTGCTCGCCTCTATTCGGCAAGCCAGTGAGAAAGTAAATATCAGTGGGCTCTATCTCGAGTTGTTGCCCACCGATATAAAAGCATTGCTCTTGAACATTCCATCTCTCGACCAGCCACTCCAAGAATCTTACCTGAGCCCTCATGCCAGGTATGGCCCAGTATTTGTATAATCCACATCCTCTTAGGGCATCGAGGGAAGGTTGATGATTGATTGCAGCTTTATCAACCTCCTCATGCTCTCTTTCTCTCCAATCCAGCATGATAAGTGCCCTACACATGAACAAACAGGCATTAAAATAAATTTTGGGTAAATTCAATGGTTAATTTGGGAGCTTGGGGTTTCAAAACCCGCGTTTTGCGGAGGACGCACCCCGCGTTTGGCACACAGTGCGCCGGGACGCAGGTGGCCTGAAGGTAGCCTGCGTCCTCCGACCTTTTCCCTGTGTAGGAAAAAGTCGAGGGACGCAAGCCAGCCTTTAGGGAACCTGCGTCCCCCGCAGAGCGGTTTTCAAAACCCAAAACCCCCCAAAAATAAAAAATGAAACCTAAAATAAAATTCTAAACGGATGAAATTGACAAGGAGGATGTTGTGAAATACCTGGAAGAGACGGCGTTCGATTCTAACGGTCGGATTTTCCGCAGCGACCACGGGAAGTTTCTTGTCAAAAGCTCCTTTTTCAACCTCAACAGTCAAATGGTAAAAATGACGTGGTAAAAAGTCTTTTTATAGGTTTTTTGGATGAATTTGTTCATTTTTCACCATGGAAAGATGTTTTTCGATGAATTTTTGCCTATCTTAAACATGTATGAGTAATGTGTCGCTTTTGTGCAGGACAAAGGGACTTAGAGGGAAAATTGTCATTTTTTCACAAACAAAATATAAGAGTCATCTTTTAAGCCCTTTTCTGACTCCTAAAACATGAAAAGATTGCCGAGCGTTTCTTTTACACTCGTTAAAACGGAATTAAAAGACGGTCCCCTTATAGCTCTTTTCTGACCGTAAAATCAAGAAAAGATTGCCGTGTTTTTGTCGTTTCAAACTCGATACGGAAATAAAACGACGTGTCCTTGATCGCTTTTTACTTTTCAGGTCAGTGACACTAATTATGAAAGTACTCCTTGGTCGCAAGATCAAGCGGTTCCCCCAGGTATTATTTTATACTTTTTCGAGCTTGAGGGACACAAATTTACGAAAAAGTTCAACTTGGAGTTTTCTTAAGTTTTTCAGACTCTCTAAAATTGAAAAACACCGAGTTTCTCCTATACTGGGCTCGTTAAACATTTCACAGTAAAGGACCTGTTCAATTACAAACAGGAACGAACCACTCCTTCCTAGGGTTCGAATCAAAACTGGGTTGGACTCATCCGAAGGATGAGCTTATAATCAAGCATATGTTATCCTCCTCAAGCTTGTTAAAAATAAAGAGGTACTTGCCAGAAATGGTGGGGGAAAAGAGAGAAGAATGAGCCTATTTGTTACCTTTTGTCTCAGAAGAAACTTTATTACCACTCTTGGACACGACACTTTTCATTCACCTGGGTTGGGAAATCTTTTACCTCACAGTTGATCAAACCACCTTTGAAAGTCTTCAACCGGGTTCCGGGGATTAACTTTGAGTTATTTAGCACCAAACCATTTGTCGTGTCGTTATGTGTTCAAGAGGTCTGCAAACAAAACTTTCATCTGCAAAATACTTGTCATCCATTTGACCATCCCTGAGTCAGTCCTTACAGCAACATTTCTTCAACTTGAACAATGATTTCGTGTTGTGGGCTTGCCTGCAACGGGTCACTTTCTATCGACATCAACACATTATCTAGAGAGATGACTTAGAAATCGTCAGTGCCTTGAAGCCTGCATGCATCAATGGCAGGTTTCTCGCCTTTGACGTCAGTTTACATCATTGACTTTCGATCGAAGGATTCCGTGAAATGTTCGACACCAACTCATTCATTCACATCTCATGGATTGTACTGGGTACTTTGAGAACCATTGACATTACTGGTGGTCTCTCTCACGCTTGTTAACAGTTCACATCATCGTCTAGTAATCAAGTGGTTTCTACCATGTTCGACATCGACTCATTTATTCGCATGGCTAGAATCGTACCAATTCGAGAATTAGGAATGAAGACCCTGGATCGAATATTTACCATCCAGGCTGCGAGGAGTTTTGTATTCATTATCTAAGTAGACTAACCATAAACAAATGGCTGCACCCATACTGTGTCTACAAAAGTCTATGATTATGATGTACTGCAAAATCATTTCTGTATCAGAGTAGTTAGTCAGTTAGTTAAAGTTTTAATCTGAGTATGGGAATGCCTACCTCAATGATGATATAATCTTATACATGTATTTTGTGTTGAAAATTGCAGGTTCTGACCAGGTTCTCCACGAGATAATCCTCGAAATGATAAAGCGCTTCACCCTTCCTAGATAATACAAAACCCTAATCTATTCCAGGCTTCGCACTTTAGGGGGCAATCTGTTACACTAAAAAATGTCACCATGGCTATTTACAGTTGGTATGGCTCTATCAACAGTCATACTACCCTCTTAAGCAAGTCTTATGCCTCTGCTATCCATGTCAAACTCCAAGAAAGAGAGAAAGTCTTTATAAATATGTTTATCTCTGGGTACGCAGGTTCTCTCAAACCTTGCCTGCGGGTACGCACCTATTGTTCATAAGGTCTGCGTCCAAGGACGCTCTGTATCTAAAGGGGCAGGTGCGTCCCTCTGAAAAGGTTAAAATGCGCAAGTTTTATCTTCAAAAACTTACTTGTGGTCATTTCTAGAGCATTCTAGAAGGATGTTTGACGTGTATTGAGTGCCTCCAGATGGTTCATGCACCCCTACCAAAGAGGAACTTATCCCATCAATAAGGGAGTGATCCCATCCAAAGAGGGGACTATCCCATTGATGGTGGACCTGATTAACTTCCTCTTGAGCACTATAAATACAGGCATTGGGCCAGAAGGAGAGAGGTTGAAAGCTATAGATTTCTAAGGGTAAATGCTGCAGGAATTAGGACTCCCATTTGGAAGCTTGTGAGGAGAGATTTCCATCTTTGCTTGTTCTATTTGGAAGTGGGTGAGCTTTGTCAAAGTAGAAGAAGATTCTTGTGGACCTTGGAAGGAGCTTGCACAACACCAAGGCTCAGGTTGTAATGGTTCCTTTTGATTACCTTTAATGCAAATTGGTCCATTCTTCTCAATAACTTGTTGTTTATGGGTTATTTCATGTACTCCTTGGTCTATATGTTGAATATGCTTTGTTTTATGTTATAATCAGGTGCTATTTAATTGTTTGACTGTTGGTGATTGCAGGTTTTGGGGAAAAGGAGGAGCTCATCCAGATCAACAAAGCTTGGACTTCTACAACAGCGTTTGGACAAAGGTAAGAACGAAACACTTGATTTCTCATATCATAATGTATGTTTAGAGAAGGATAGCTCCAGTTTGTTTTGTTTGTCATTAGAACATCTTAGACTTCTAGGAAGGTCGATTGTGTCTGCACTTTTGACTGATTCCGTGTGATAAGCCACAAGGCCAATTTTACTCACAACCTCCTCCAAAATTTCAAAATTGCTAAATCCTCACCTTGTCCAAGTAAGTTAACATTCCTCCATGACCAATGAATGAGTTTATCTTAGTGCTTATGGTGATTTAATGGGAAAAAATGGAAACCCTACCTCGCATTTCTTGTCAAAAAAAATTGCATAGGGTTTATAAATTGTATTTCTTGCTGCTAATCCCACTCCTAGCCATTTCTCGCTCCCTCACTCCTTCATTCCCTCATTCATTTTCTCCCTCTCTTTACATTCTCATCTACCCACTCCCTATTCCCATATCCCTAAACTACCAACCCTAAATACTTAATCCCACTATCCCAAACCCTAATAAAATATCCCTAATCCCTAAATGTTATTCCCTAAACCATTTCATTCCCCAAAAAACTATATCTAGCATCAAGCCATCACCTCATCAGTCCCACTCATCCATGGAGCTCAAAATCATAAAGAAAGACTGGCAAGCTGCCAAGAGGAGGAAAACCAAATTGACAACACTTGAAAGGGAAATTCAAGCTAATCGTGAATCTTGGATCTAGGTGACAAAAATGCACTTGGAAAATATGCTGGAGAAAGCCAACAAAGAGAAAAATATGTTGAGGAACATGGCATACCACTACTTGGTGAGAAACAAGGTGTGCCAAGCGAGAATTAGGATTTTGAAGGCCAAGTTGAAGAAAGCATCAAGGAAGCAAAAAGAGCAAGATAGACTCCAAGATCTTGGTTGAGGCTTCCTTATCCCAACACAGCACTTAATGAAGGACACTCAGCCAAAATTTCAAGAAATTTGGGACATTTTTTGCAAATTTTGAATTTTTGGCCTAAAAAACAGGTTTCCTGTCCGATGTGTCGTGCCACTTGGTGTGCGCTTTTGATGGGGAACTCCTTTTGAGGAAAATCAGAATTTTTGGATTTTTCATGGAAAAATATGCATGCCCACAAATGGCCAAGAAATTTTGACATGTTTTGAACTTCCAAAAAGGTCAAAAACACCTCAAAAATGACCTTTCTGCCCCTTTTTGGACACACAGGAAGCAGTGTTAGGAGAACTCAGTTTTGGAGTGGCAAATTGAGGCCAAATTCACAAATTACACTTGTTCGGGAAAGTAGATAGGAAGAAATTTCCAACAAGCCCACTTGGAGAAAATTTGGACAATGGGAAGGCCTCCAAAAGTAGCTGTAAAAAGGAACTATGCATACGGAAATCAGTGCAGCGCATTGTAGGAATTTTGGTCATTTTGGCCAAAAAACTCTATTTTTCACCTAGTTTCTTGATAGTTTGACTTTTCTCCTTCTAATTGTCAAACTAATGATGTAATTTAATGTGAATTGATGCATTTTTATGTAATTATGCAAAATTTTCACTCATAGAGGTAGATTCATCCATGAAAAGGTAGTTTGCAACTGAATGAATTAGTTCCCTAGTTTTTAGAGGCAAGCTATGCCACTGCCTACTTTTTAGTTCTCAATTTATAATTTGTTGGAACAGATTGTAAACTTATGAGCTTGATCCCTAGAGTCTAGGATGAGTTTTTTCTTTCCTATATCTTGTAATTTTTTAGTCATTAGCAAAGGTTGGACTTTGGGGAAAGCTTGGAGCTTCATTGTATATTCATTTTAGCAGTTTGGCTAAGGAATAGACCAGGGTTTGCAGCACTTTATGGGATTCATGTGGCATCTTGCTTTGGTATTTTGTTTCTTTCTGTAATTGTAAGTTTACTTGTGTTTTATGCATGCCATCATCTCTCTTTGCTTTATATTAACTAAATCAAACAAGGATAAAGGTAGAATCCATTGAAATTGCAGTGCTCTACCTAGGGTTTGTTTAGTTATTCATGTTTTCAGCTGTTTGAAGAGGATCTCTGAGACTTTCTTTCCTCTTCAACTCCTCACCTATCTAAAGCTCTCCATCTCACTCAATTTTAAGTACCAAATCATTTTCCTACCTTGCCCCATAGAGATCTCTGCAAAACTGAGCCTCATTCCCCAGACCCAAAACTTCCTTTCACATTTGAGCCAACGAAACATCATCAAATTCAATCAAACTCTTCTGCACACATACCTAGCCTAAAATTTGTCCTCACAACAGTCATCTCAAGCCTCATTGATCATATTTTGCTGAGATTGACAATGAAAGAGCCCTCTCCTAACCTGGTAGTGTTGGGTTGTGTTATATTCTTTCCACGACTAACCTACGTAGTCAAACGAGGGGTTAGAGGGGGGCGGTAGCCCCCCTTCGTTGCGCCGATTGCGCAGCGGGGGGGTCACAGGGGGGGCGGCAGCCCCCCCTGTCCGGGGGGTTTGAGGGGGGCGGGTAGCCCCCCTCTACGGGGTCCGGGGCAGCGCCCCGAGAAATTTTTTTTTTGGACCCTATATTAGGTTGGGCGAACCTACCTATGGTTTTGTGCATGATTTTCGCACATGGTATTGGACGCGATGGTTTTTCGGTCCATGGTATTGGATGCTTCGGCATGTATAAATATGTATTGTAACATTGAAAGGAACATAATGAAAAATCAAGCTGGTAGTCCCGGTTTTGGGATCCAGGGAAAAATCTCTGTGCATATGTGTTTTATGGGTTATGCTCTCGCATTGTTTATTTTCTTTGTTTAAGAATTCATATGCAGGTAATTTCTGTACAGGGTTAAAACCTACATTTGGTATCAAAGCTGTTTTGGCTTCAAGGGGACGCCTTTGTTGCTGAGGGGTTTCGCTCGGGCCTGTGGTAGACCCTGTTCAGTGGGAGATCTGCGAGATCGATTCTGGTGGTGAAAGAAGATGGCGAGCAGTGGAAAGATCGAGATTGAGAAGTTCAATGGTCAGAGTTTTGAGTTGTGGAAACTCAAGATGGAGGATCTGTTGGTCGATAAAGATCAGTGGATCGCGGTAGATCCGGGTACTAAACCATCGGGAGTGACCGATGAAGAATGGAAGAAATTGGATCGGAAGGCAAAGAGCACAATACGATTGTGTGTCTCAGATTCAGTATTGCTGAATGTATCAGGGGAAGCTACGACGAAGGCTTTGTGGGTCAAGTTAGGGACTTTGTACCAATCTAAGTCTCTGGTGAATAAATTGTTCCTGCGGAAAAAGCTATATAACATGAGGATGAAAGATGGAGACTCGGTGACAGAGCATCTGAATGCGTTTAATACTGTGGTAAGTCAGTTATTATCTGTTGATATTAAAATTTCAGATGAAGATAAGTGCATCAGTCTATTGTGTTCTCTACCAGATTCGTGGGATAGTCTGGTTATTGCAATAGGTAGCAATGCAACTGCTTTGCAGTTTGATGAAATAGTCTCAGCCTTGCTGACGGAGGAGATGAGACGGAAGAATATGGACAACCAGAACGGTGATGCCTTGTCTGTACGAGGACGGTCCCAGAACAGAAACAAAAATAAGTCAACGAGTGGGAGATCTAAATCTAGAGGGAGATCTAAATCTCCAGGAAAACCTACAAAGGTGGTGTGCTGGAAATGCAGAAAGGAAGGACACTTCAGAAGGGATTGTAAATATAAATCTCCTGATAAAGGAAAGGGATCTGATGATGCTCCTTCTTCAGAGGCAAAAACCACCTCAGATGAAGGTGGGGATGTGTACTTGGCTTCTTCAAGTACACATGTAGATCATGAGGCATGGTTGATTGACTCAGGTGCATCCTTTCACTTCACTCCCCATAGAGAGTGGTTCTGCGAGTATGAGAAATACGATGGTGGTGATGTCTTCTTAGGAGATGATAGGAAGGCTAGAATCATTGGTCGGGGAAAAGTAAAGTTGAAGTTGCAAGGTGGAAGGGTTAGAACAATTCCGGGTGTTCTACATATTCCTGCATTGGCCAGAAATCTGATTTCTGTAAGCAAGTTGGATGATGCAGGTGTAAAGACGGTGTTCGAGAAAGATACTTGCAAGATGGTTCGAGGAGCACTGATATTGATGCGGGGAGTTCGGACTGGAACTCTGTACAAACTGCAAGGTAGCATTGTTGTTGATGGGTGCAATAGTTCTATGGTTCCTGAAAATGGAGTAGAAAATCTAGTGGTCTCTGGAGAGAAGACCATGTTGTGGCATCAAAGGCTTGGACATATTGGAGAGAAGGGCCTTCGAATACTTCATAGTAAAGGTATGGTAGAAGGTATGAATGATAGCTCTCTGGACTTTGATTTCTGTGAAAATTGTGTGTATGGGAAGCAGAATCGAGTGAGTTTCCCCTCTGGTGTTAAGAGGACGAAACAGATATTAGAGCTTGTGCATAGTGATGTGTTTGGACCTGTGAAGGTTCCATCACTGGGTAAGTCTGTGTACTATGTATCATTCATAGATGACTTTTCAAGGAATACATGGATATATTTCCTTAAGAAGAAATCTGAAGTCTTTGATAGGTTTAAAGAATTTAAGGCTCTGGTGGAAAATCAGACAAAGAAGAAGATAAAGGTGCTGAGGATAGATAATGGTGGAGAATTTTGCAGCAAGGAATTTGAAGAATTTTGTAAGAAGTGTGGTATAGCACGGCAGAAGACTACTCCATATACACCTCAGCAAAATGGAGTCGCAGAAAGAATGAACAAGACGTTGATGGAAAGGGCAAGAAGCATGCTCAGTGGTGCTGGGTTAGGACATGAATTCTGGGCAGAGGCGGTGGATACTGCACGTTACCTGATCAACAGATCACCCTCATCAGCGTTGGAGGATAAGACTCCACAAGAAGTATGGACTGGTAAGAAACCCTCTCTTTCACATCTGAGGGTATTTGGATGTGATGCATATGTACATGTTCCAAAGGAGAAATGAACCAAGTTGGATAGTAAATCTGAAAAGTGCATCTTTATTGGGTATAAGGATGGTTTAAAGGGTTATAAGCTTTGGAACCCAGTCACACGGAAGGTTGTGTACAGCCGAGATGTGGTGTTCAGAGAGGTAAAAGATGTAATTCAATCTGAAGTCCAACCAAAGGAACCTGAGAAGATAGAGTTTGAGCCAAAGGAGGAAGAATCAGACTCTGCAGCAAAGGAGGAATCAGAAGATGAAGAGCCACAAACTCCGGCTGTGAGAAGATCAGGTCGAGAAAGAAGGCAGCCAGAAAGGTATAGTCCGTCTGCTTTCAGTTCAAATTTTTCTTTGTCTGTTACTGATGATGATCCCAGAACTGTGAAGGAAGCAGTGGATTCAGAGGATGGAAAACTCTGGAAAGAGGCCATGGTTGATGAAATGGCATCTTTGCACAAAAATGAGGCTTGGGATCTGGTAGAGTTGCCGGCTGGAAGGAAACCCATTGGCAGCAAATGGGTGTTCAAGAAAAAGACTAATGCAAAAGGAAAGGTGGAGAAATACAAAGCTCGGTTGGTAGCAAAAGGTTATTCCCAGGTGCCGGAAATTGATTTTGGTGATATTTTTTCTCCTGTTGCCAAGGTAGCTTCTATTAGATTACTTTTATCTGTTGCTGCTGCTTTTGATTTTGAGGTAGAACAGATGGATGTGAAGACAACATTTCTTCACGGGGATTTGGAAGAGGAAATCTACATGAGGCAACCTGAAGGCTTTGCGGTGAAGGGTAAGAAAGAACTGGTATGCAAGTTAAAGAAGTCTCTGTATGGGTTAAAATAGTCACCAAGGATGTGGTATCAGAAATTTGATACATTTATACGGGGACTTGGCTTCACCAGAAGCAAAGCAGATCATTGTGTGTATTTTAAATTAATTGGTGACCGTGTTATTTATCTGGTCTTGTATGTGGATGATATGTTGCTGGTTGGAAATGACAAAGAAATTATCCAGGATTTGAAGACCCAATTGTCCTCCAAATTTGACATGAAAGATCTTGGTGCTGCAAACTATATTTTGGGCATGGAAATTAAAAGAGATCGGGCAAAGAGGAAGCTCTGGTTAAACCAGAGGAAGTATGTCGAGACGATACTGCAGAGGTTTAATATGCAGGATAGTAAACCGGTGAAGGTTCCTATTCCTGTAGGTGTGAGGTTATTTGCTGAACAGTGTCCCAAGACACAAGAAGAGGAAGAGGACATGTCCCATGTTCCATATGCAAGTGCAGTCGGTAGCCTGTTGTATGCAATGGTCTGTACTAGACCAGACATTGCACATGCAATGGGAGTATTGAGCAGGTTTATGTCAAAACCTGGGAAGGAGCACTGGACAGCAGTGAAGCGGGTTTTCAGGTATTTGCGTGGCACTAGTGATTATGGTTTGTGCTACCAAGGAAGACCAGGATTGGACAGAGTGTTGGATATTCATGGTTTTGTTGATGCAGACTGGGCTGGAGATCTGGATCAGAGAAGATCTACAAGTGGGTATGTGTTTAACCTATTTGGAGGTGCAGTCAGTTGGATGAGTAAGAAACAATCTGTAGTGGCACTATCAACTACAGAGGCAGAATACATGGCAGCCACTCATGCAAGCAAGGAAGCAGTTTGGTTGCAGAGATTGTGTTCAAGTATGGGGTTAGTACAGGGAGCTATAAGAATAGACTGTGACAGCCAAAGTGCAATTTTCTTGGCAAAGAACCCTGCTTATCATTCAAAGACAAAGCACATTGATGTTCAATATCACTTTGTGAGGGATATGATAGAAGACAAAAAGGTGTTGCTGTTAAAGGTGGACACTTTGAAGAATACTGCAGATGCATTGACAAAATCTGTGAGCTCTGAAAAGTTCTCTTGGTGTAGAGAAACAATGGGTGTTTCAGGGCTGGAAAAATGACTAAGCTCTCCTGTGGCCCCCTGTGGAAAGAAAACAACAAGTGGGAGATTGTTGGGTTGTGTTATATTCTTTCCACGACTAACCTACGTAGTGAAACGAGGGGTTAGAGGGGGCCGGTAGCCCCCCTTCGTTGCACCGATTGTGCAGCGGGGGGGTCACAGGGGGGGCGGCAGCCCCCCCTGTCCGGGGGGTTTGAGGGGGGTGGGTAGCCCCCTTCTACGGGGTCCGGGGCAGCGCCCCGGGAAAAAATTTTTTTGGACCCTATATTAGGTTGGGCAAACCTACCTATGGTTTTGTGCATGATTTTCGCACATGGTATTGGACGCGATGGTTTTTCGGTCCATGGTATTGGATGCTTCGGCATGTATAAATATGTATTGTAACATTGAAAGGAACATAATGAAAAATCAAGCTGGTAGTCCCGGTTTTGGGATCCAGGGAAAAATCTCTGTGCATATGTGTTTTATGGGTTATGCTCTCGCATTGTTTATTTTCTTTGTTTAAGAATTCGTATGCAGGTAATTTCTGTACAGGGTTAAAACCTACAGGTAGGGCTAGTTACTAGGTTAAGCATGGTTTGATGTTATCCTAGGTCCTACCTTTCTCTGCCTGAGGTAGATTTAGGTACTAACAGGTCGTATAAAGCCATTGGCCTTGATATTAAATACCTTCAAGTATTTGGAGATTTGGAAATTGTAATCAAGCAGGAGAGGAATACTATTCACTGTATCTCTGGACATTTGAAACATTATCAATCACTAGTCCAGGATCTAACCTCACATTTCACAACATTCAACATTTCCCCAATTCCAAGACTTCAAAATGCAAGTGTCGATCTTTTGTCTAATGTTGCATCCAAGCTCATACCATTAGGAGATCATAGCCCTGATTGATTTTCTATAGAATTAATTTTTAGGCCTTCTATTCCCAATAACATCACCAACTGGTGAGTTTTTAATAATGATCCAGATATCATAAATTTTTGAACATATGAAGGCTCTTATGATGACCAAATAATAGATGAAGATCAGCATGACATCTAGCTTAAGTAATAAACAAGTGCAAATACCATACCTAAATCTGTGGTTAAGCTGGAAGATCTGTATGATCTTAAGGACAGATTCAAGAAACCTACTAACTCAAAGCTTCAAAGTTCAACCTTGAGGTTTGAGTTAGTTAATCTTGGAACTGACCTTAAGCCTCAAAATATTAATCTGGGTCTTGGTCTTACACCCGATGAGAGATTAGCCTTTATTCATTTATTGAAGAGATATAAAAATGTTTTTTCTTGGAATTATGAAGATCTTAAGACATATGATACTTCCATCATTCAACATACTATTCCTATGATATCCGATGAAAATCCTGTACAACAGAAGTTGAGAAAGATTCACCCAAATTTAGAAAATCAAATCAAATCTGAATTGAATAAACTTCTCAAAGCCAAAATAATTTTTCCTATCAAACATTCAAGGTGGGTTTCTAACCTAGTTCCCGTTAGGAAAAAGAATGGTGATATTCGAATTTCTATAGATTTTCGCAATCTCAAGAAAGCTTATCAGAAGGACAACTTTCCATTTCCTCCTATGCAACAAATATTGGAATTAGTTGCGGGCTCACAGTTAATGTCTTTTCTGGATGGATTTTCAGGTTATAGTCATATTCTCGTATATCTGTATGATTGAATAAAGACCACATTTAGAACCAAATGGGGAACATACACTTATCAAAATATGCCATTTGGATTAATCAATGTTGGTGAAACATTTCAGAGAGCCATGGATATAGCTTTCAAAGGTTTGGTGAATAAAACAATGGTAATTTATTTAGATGACATAACTGTGTATTCAAAAAAGCGTAGTAATCATTTAAAGGACTTAAAACAAATCTTTGAATATTGTCAGAGATATGGAATTTCCCTAAATCCAAAGAAATCTTTCTTTGCTTTAAGTGAAGGTAAGCTTCTTGGATTTATTGTATCTAAAGATGGTATTCACATAGATCATGATAGGATAAGAGAAATAGTTTTAATTCTTTGAGAAATTGATTGTGTTCATGATATCAAAAACACTACATAGAAACATCTCATAAAGCCGAACATTCAAGTGATAATCGTCAGCCCAGTGAAAAAATATTGTATCGATAAAATTATATATATATATATATATATATATATATATATAGAATGCTCTCGGCCCTAGTTGAATGTTTTATTATGTATGGGATTTTTTTATTTTTATTATTTTTTTTACATGATTTTTTTTTAATATTTTTTATTTTTGTTTTTGTTAAAAAAATAAAATTATATGTTCTTTTTTCTTTAAAATATATTCATATAAATTTTAAAAGAAGCACTTTATTGAAAAAAAAACTATACATGTGTTCCATTTTAATATATATATATATATATATATATATATATATATATATATATATATATATATATATATATATATATATATATATATATAGATATATATATATATATATATATATAGATATAGATATATATTATTTTTTTTCTAAAGCAAGTGTGGATCCTTCTATATCATTAAGCCAAAAATAGTGTACAATTTTTACAAACGTCCACCCGACGCCAAGGAAACAGAAAAGAAAGATAAGCCCAAGCCACCAAGGGCTAAACCTCTTAGTCTTACATCAAAAAACCTGAACCCAAGGAAAAACCAACAAAAATAAAACCTGTCCCCCGGAAAGCCCGCGAACTTTCCCACTGCCCCACTCCCAGAAAAGCCCGAACCATCTGAGCCATCCAAAAAAAGCATAAAGATCAACGGCAGAGGAGGATGACGCTCAGCCAAAGAGACTGATGTTTAACGGTCCTGCCCCACCAAGTTGCATGATCAAACTCAACCGTTGATCCCCTTTGACTAAATCCTACGGATGAGATTGATTTCGCACGGGACAAGATAGTCTGGCAATAGTATGCGATGAAGGGTAGTTTTCGAAGCCCTCACCCTACCACATGTTGTAGGTTGAATGGAATCGCTGCGAAATCACCAAAACCATTTCCCACTTGAAAGTGGTGCAATCAGCTGAAAACCGCCTGGGAGGTGGTTTTACATGCCGAGACCCTGATTTCTAGAAAGCTTCCAGAAAAAACAGGGTTCTTCTTGCACATGTTAATCTTCCTCTCCTGGAACCTTGTAAAGATAAGAGACTTTCCACCGAACAAAGACTTGTGGAACTTGATTCATTTCCCACGATGAGTGACTAGACGTGGTCCCCTTCCCGCCAGAGAATAGTATACTAGATATTGATGACACATTCAGGGGATAAATCAAATCGAGCTAGCCTCCATGGCTTTGAGTCTAAACACTTCCCTATCTTCTTCCGCTTGCTCGCAACAAAGAGCTCTTAGTCTGCTTGGACGCAACTCTTGCCACTTCATCGACACCTTATTCTCTGTGCAGCTGACCCCCTAGTTGGCTAGAAGATCCGCTAGCTTATTTGCCTTTCTGCGAACATGGTGGAAATTGACAGTGCAAAGGCCCTGAAGATGGCTCTGAATTCTTTGGAAGACTCGAATTAATTTCCAATGTTTAGAGACTTTCTCCGATGCAGTTCCATTATTTATTTTTTTCACTGAGTTGATGATTAACTCAGAATCTGCCTCTATCATAACATTGAAACAATTATCTTGACTCAGAAAATCTAGGCATTGCTCCATAGCCATTAGTTCAGCCATGTTGTTGGTGGTTGTTCCTAGGTGGCAATGGAAGATGAATATAATACTTCCCTTTGCATTTCTGAGGACACCTCCATACCCAGCTATTCTTGGGTTCCCTTTTGAAGCCCCATCAATGTTGTATTTTAAATAGCCTTCCGGAGGAGGATGCCAGAATTCCTTCTCCGTATCCATAGAAATAACCTTCCTGTCTAGGCCTAGGGGAGTGAGCCTTTGCATCCCCAGCTACCTGAGAATTTTTAAATCTAAAACTGAGGGAGGTTTTTTAGGGAAGTTGCGAACTGTGGTTCCCACAGTCTCCTTGAGTTGTTTTAGGATTATCTCCAACAGGCAGTGTGGGGGCTTCTTTTCATCCTTAAATGTTCTTTTATTCCTCTCCTTCCAAATGTTCCATATAATGAATCTTCATGTAAAAGCCCACGCCAAGTTGAGAATTTCATAGTCCGAACAATTTCTTCTCCAATTGTTGAGGGTATTAATGATGCTCCCTCTGTCTCTATCAGATTGCTGAAAGATTGTAGCAAAAGTGTCCCATAACCAGGAAGTGAAAATGCAGCTGTTGAGTAAATGTTCCATAGTTTCTTCTTGAGCCTCACAGAGCTGGCATCTTGAAGGCCCCTGAACACCCCTCTTCCTGATGTTGTCCCAAGTTAGTATTTTCTTGTGGTATACCAACCACATGAAGAGTTTGATTTTCATCCACCCTTGGTGCCTCCAAAGGTTTTGCTAGATTTTGTCTGGAACCTGGGGATCTAGCTCAAGGAGAATGCCTTTTGCTTCCTTAAGATTAAAGGTGCCCTCTTTGTTATTGCCCCATCTTAGTTGGTCTTGTCCCTCTGCAACTAAGATCTTCCTTTGTTCCACTATTTTCCTGAGCTCCTCTGCTTTTGTTTTCAGGAGATTGTTATCTCTGCAATCGATGTTTCTCTAGATTCTCCACTTTTCCATATGATGAGAATGATTCCAGAAGTCCTTTAACTTAATTAATCCTTGGGAATCTGACTCCTGCTTAAGATCAAAGAAGTTGTGGAACACTTGAAAGGTATGTTTTTGACAAGCAATTTAGTGGCTTTTCAGTAACATTTGTAACCTTTTCTGCATCATGAACTCAAAGAAACAAAGAATTATAATAAAATGTGTGAGAATTAACATGGAAAGCTTAATCGCTGATAATTGTCCTTTTTCTATGCAGGGAAAGGTGGAAACGAAGAGCTGTCGTTCAAAAGGGAAAGACAAAGGAGGAATAACTGCTGTCCCTCTAGAAGGGAACCAGATGCAAACGAGATCGAGCAGATCGAAGCAGAACGACCCAGGAAAGGAAGAAGGGATACCAATTCGGCGGAAAAGGGAAAAAAAAGTAAAGGATTAATAGCTTGGCGAATCCCTCAGGATCTTTGATCCTGAGGGATCGTTGTTTTGCTTATTTTGTTACCTAGATATCTCCGCCGTTACTTTTATAAAAAGGAACAACATCATTAAGCAAAGGGACTTTTATGTAACTTCCAGTTTCAGAATAAACTTTGATCATCGAGTCTCACTGAGACCTGGTTTACTGTGCGTTTGTTGATACGTTAATATAAAAGACTTGGTGTTTATTTCATCTTTGCGTCTGGAGTAATCTAAGGCGGTGTACCATTGGAAGCTAAGGGCCCGACTCCGAAGGACACTTGCTTTTGTATCATTATTTCTTGATTTCTGTGTGGTTTGCTTATCTTTATTGCTCGGTAATATGATATTCTTTTCATGTGCTGTTCCATGCTCTGCTACGATCAATTCATTAATGGTTCTTTCAGGAAATCCATGTAGTGACTCTGCATTTCATGATTGAATCTTTTCAGAGTTGATTGCATGTTATTAGTCTAAACAAGCTATTTCTGTTACAGAGCATTTGTACTGAATATTACTGTTATTGGATTCATTTGAAATCCTGATTATTGGAATCCGAAAGTAATGTTATTCTATTTGGAAACATAGTCGTATTCTCCTTAATCGTCAGATTACTATACTAGCGTGTTGCGTGTATATATGATTGATTCCTGCTATTCCATAATTCATCAATGAGTGTTGTTCCATAAAGTACATTCCATCCAATTTGCCTTAAGAGAGAAGACTGTTATCGCAGAGTGTGAGTTTGGTTCAATAGAGCAAGTTTGGTTCTGACTCGCAAGACTTAGTTCATTTGATTGTTGTTCCATTTACTGTTGTTCTATTTTAGACTTGTTGTTCCATTTCTTATTTGCTGTTCCATCTTACTTTATGCCGTTCCATTTACTTGCATTTGCTGCTTTGGTGTGAGAGAAGGTCTAAGGTTGTAATGAGCCTCAGCAGTCGCTGCCTAGCTCCCAGACCTATGGTCCATGCTCTAATTTCCTTTCCATCAGTTTCTAGAGGGATGGGTTATCATTTCCACACCCTTGACTGATAAGTTGTCTTGTGTGATTTTATCCTTTTGAAGTAATTTAGTCATAGTTTAGCATTCGTTTACTCTTGTATTTTCTGAACGCTGTACTACTAAGCATTACTCTGAAGAATAGCCTCGGATTGAGATACTCTTTGCAATAACAAAACATTCCCGGATTGAATTGTTAATGTGGGATAATTAGAGGTGAAAGAGACCCTTGTTACAGCTCCACATTTTGGCGTCGTTGCCAGGGAAAGAGTATAGCCATTTGTCTTTTACAGAGTAGTGTACGAATCTGTTAGGGGAGAGTTGGATTTTAAAAACGAAAGGTAAGAACTTGCGTACGGAGCATGTAAAAGCCCTGCTCCACCGTCCACTTTCCTAGCAGAATTGTTGGTTGAATAGGATTTAGTAGTTTATTAGAGTGCATGACTAAGCAGAAAAGCCAGAAAAGAATATCAAACCTCCATCCAAACCTGAAAAAGGCAAAGGGCCGGTGACCCTTGGCCGAACAACCTTCATAGACGAAATCTATAAGAAAACTGAATCTCAGCCATGAGTAGGCCCTAGGAAAATCAATTCTAAACAGCCTACTAGCTCCCTTTAGGCCACATGATCACCATCTGTAGCCTTCGCTGAAGTGCATAGTCAAACTGAGGAGAAGGACTTTTAAGAAATTGAAAATTCTACTACCGAGCTATTGCAGGAAGGGAATTTCAGTAACCTTTGTGAAGGAGAAGGAGAAACAGGGGAAACCAGGGAACCCAAATCTCCTATTGAAACAGACCAGCCATTAAATAGCCCAGATAAAGGGAGCGCTGCAAAAACCATTATTGGAGGAATTCAATCTCCTCAAACAACAGGGACATTCATTATTCCAGACAAAGGAAGTGTTATTAAAACAATCCCTTTCAAGGCCGTTCCTTCTCAGCCTAGGAATACCCTCCTAGAAATTCCGGAAGGTTATTGGCATATATTCGATCCCATGGCGCATAATCAGCCAAATACTCAAACTTCTAGATTGCAATATCCTATAGTGGATTCCGCAGCAAATGCGCCCATGAAAGCTATTCCTCTCCAACATATCTGCACATTTCACGGTCTCACATCAGAAGATCCGGATGCATTTTTATTCGAATTCGATGTGTTATGCAGGGGGTATGATTACACCACCGATCCCCAGAAATTGAAATTGTTCCCCTCTACCTTAAAGGGGGCTGCTTTAAGATGGTTTATGGGCCTAGGCGGTGGGGTCATTAATAATTGGGATCAAATGAAAGAGTCCTTCTTAAAAAAATATCAAGATTATTGTAGGTCTAGAGAATTAAAAGATGAAATATTCCAAATGACAGCTAGACCAAATGAAACATTAGAGGAGTACGTAGAATGTTTTCAGTATAATTTACAAAGATCTCCCTATGCATCACTACCTCTGCCTGATAATGTGTTAAAAACTGCATTGATTAGAGGCATGAAGGAACAGTGGATTGAAACATTAAATATCATGGGAAAAGGGGATATTTATCAAGAGAATTTTGCTGACATCATTGATTTATGTATCAGGAGTTCGAGAGGCAGCACAAGGATAAAACCAGCAGAATATGATCGGTTTGTCAGAGATAACAAAATATCAACAGAAGGAGTAACACGTGTAGAACTTGGAAATTTATTAGAAAATTTTAAAACTGATATTCTGGGGACATTAACTACACAACTTGATATTGTGCAAGCTAAACAGAAGCAGATGGAGGTGAAACAAAATTTGGCGATCTTCTGCCCCCGATGTAGAAGAAAACATAGCCACAAGGAATGTCCACTGGATGTAGTTCAAACATGTGCTATCTGTACAAAAGATCACCTTACTGAGAGCTTCCCCTCACTTCCTGGATTGAAGGCAGTATATAAGGAAGCGGAAGAAGAGCCAGAATCAGCATACTTCATTAACCAGCGTCGCCAATGGCAACCAAGGCAATCTGGTATGTTTACAGACCCAACTTCTTCTTTCCAGCCTCCGCAGTATAATGCTCAGCAATATAGTATGTGGCAAAACCAATCTCAACCCCCATTTTCGAACTGGTCACCACAGTCGTTTCCTTCTCCAAATCCGTGGATGAATCAGACAAGCCAATTTGGTTGGCCTAATTTTCCTTACGCCCCACCATATTGGCAGAATAACCCATATCCTCCACAATGGACTCCCCCTACTTCACAAGGTTCACCCTGGCAGACAAACTAGCCAAAATCGACATATCAGCCAGCAGGAACTATTCCGCTCCCTCAACCGACTCTGCCAGCTTTACAACAAAACCCCCAGTCTAATCTGAGACCGCAACTCCGAGTCCAACCCAATCCCAATCCAAATAATAGACCAGTCCAATCCCTCCAAATCATGGAATCATCAGAAATCGGACCTGACCTTAGGGAGTGCAATGATCTTCAGTTAAGATCTGGTCGTATAATAGAAACAGAGGGAGATAAAACAATTCACATTGAAGATCAGTTACCAATAGAACAGCCGTTACAACAAGAGGGTGTAAATAAGGAGCAGACCCATCATCAAGCAAGTACATCCTCTCCTCCCTTCCCAGAACGATTAGTTATACCACGACCTATACAATATCCAGACTTTGACATTCTGGGAGAGTTACAAAATCTGTATATAAGAATTCCATTCCTCCAAGCCATTCAAGACATCCCTATATATGCAAAAACTATAAAATAATTGTGCATAAAAAAATCAAGGAGGAATGCAACCACTAACCCAAGAGTCCAAGTAGTCGGTACTTTATCTGATCTGTTATCAGGAAAACAGACACCCATTAAATATGAAGATCCGGGAAATCCAATCATAACTGTTCAAATATATGGTCAGACCCTGACTAATGCTTTAGTTGATCTAGGAGCTGCAATTAATATTTTGACAACCTCTACTTGCCAAAATCTCGGCATTACATCGGTAGAACCTACTTCTACTTTGTTAGAATTGGCCGACCGATCTGTAGTTCGACCAGAAGGAACTCTATACGATGTCATGGTCTCTGTAGATTCCTGGGAATACCCAACCGATTTCCTGATAATTAATCCAAAAACCCGACTGGATGGACACCCGTTAATTTTAGGTAGACCTTGGCTTGCTACTCTCGATGCTTACATTGGTTGTCGGCAGGGAAGTATGACTATAACTAGAGGACCAAATATTAAAAATCTAGTTCTATACCCTCCAGCACAGCCAAGTCTTACAATGATAAAAACTAACCAGCGCCCTGTGTCATACCTTACTGACAATATCAGATCCCCATTGACTGTACAGAAGGCTCTAGACTTTAAAGACCAAACAGAAGACGATGCCATCAATAATTTCATTAGTCAAACTGAATCTAGATCTCACACACAGTGTTTCATGATAGAAGCAGCATTCGATAGTGAACTAGAAGAAGATCCTTTGAAAGATGTGCATGACCAAAAAATACCTGTGACTTCTGTTGCCAACAGTAAAGTAGTGGAAATTGAACCAGGAAAGACTCTAAATATCAATGCCAACCTTACACCGGACCAAGAAATAAAGCTCATCCATCTGTTACGAAAGTACCAGGAAGCATTTGCGTGGGATTACCCTGATATGAAAGGGATTGATCCCCAATTGTGCACCCACCATATTTATATAGAAAAAGATGCAAGACCTGTTCGTCAACCGCAAAGAAGACTCAACCCTCATCTAAAAGATGTTGTAAAAGTTAAACTTCAGAAACTTTTAGATGTTAATTTTATCTATCCTATTTCTGATAGTAAATGGGTTTCTCCTCTTGTGGTGGTACCCAAGAAGAATGGGAAATGGAGGATTTGTGTGGATTACAGGGAGTTAAACAAAGCCACACAAAAAGATCACTTCCCTCTCCCATTCATAGACCAAGTATTGGACACTTTAGCAGGAAAGAAATTCTTTTCTTTCCTGGATGGCTTCAGTGGGTACAATCAGATTCAGATTGCCCCTGAAGACCAGGATAAAACTACTTTTACTTGTCCTTGGGGAACATTTGCCTATCGAGTTCTACCCTTTGGCCTATGTAATGCTCCTGCCACATTCCAAAGGGCTGTCCTTAGCATCTTTGCAGATTTAGTAAATGATGGACTTGAAGTGTACATGGATGACTTTACACCATATGGAGATGATTTTGATCTAGCTTTAGACACTCTAGAAAAAGTCCTACAACGTTGCATTGCTACTAGGCTTTGCTTAAGCCACGAAAAATGTTATATGATGATGACTGAAGGGCTCATTATAGGATACTATGTTTCAGCAGCTAGCATTCAGGTAGACCCAGCCAAAATCAAATACTTTTGCTTATCCCCACCCCCACTACTCAAACAGAGGTACGCAACTTTCTTGGATTTTCTGGGTATTATAGACGATTTATAGAACATTATTCACACATTGTTGCACCTCTATATGCACTGAGTGGTAATGTTGATTTCTTGTGGACAGAAAAATGCGACCGTGCTTTCAAGGAATTAAAGAAGCTTGTATCAACAGCTCCAGTCCTTCGAGGACCAAACTGGAATTTACCATTCCAAATCTCATCTGATGCCTCAGATACAACAATCGGTGCAGTCCTTGGGAAGGAAGAGGATAAAAAACCATATGCTATCTATTAAATCAGCAAAAATTTATCCCCTGCTGAATTAAATTACACTATCACTGAAAAATAATTCCTGGCTGTAATACATGCTGTCAATAAGTTTAGACATTATATCACAGGCTATCCCGTTATTTTATATACAGATCATTCTGCTATCAAATATTTAGCAAATAAGCCTGTCACAAATGTTAGAATAACTAGATGGTTGATTTTATTGTAGGAGTTCGATATCACAATCAAGGATCGACCTGGCAAGGAAAACCTTGTCGTTGATTTTCTCTCACGAATACCAAAATCAATTGAAGCAGCAGCAGTGGAAGATCAATTTCCTGATGAGCACTTGTTTGCTATTGCTGTTCAAACACCCTGGTATGCTGATGTTTCCAATTACCTTGCAGTAGGTAAGCTACCAAAACACTTAACCCCTAATGAACGTAAGCAGATTGTTAAGAAGAGTACTCGATTTTCGTGGATTGGGGGCTATTTGTTCCACACAGGGGCAAACATGCAAATTAGGAGATGTATTCGAGAAGATGAAATTTTCGACATCTTAAAAGCCTGTCATGATGGACCATGTGGGGGACACTTTGCTGAACGAAGAACAACACATAAAGTATTGCAGACAGGATACTACTGGCCTACAATTTTCAAAGATGCGAAGAAATTTGTCCAAGCCTGTGACAGCTGCCAGCGAGCAGGACGACCTGGTCAAGCCGACAAAATGCCTGTGAGGCCACAATTAGTCATTGAACCATTTGAACGATGGGCTCTTGATTTCGTTGGACCCATCAACCCATCATCAAATCAGAGAACATATATCTTGGTGGCGACAGAATATGTCACCAAATGGGTTGAGGCCGAAGCGTTGCCTAGAGCTACAAAAGATTCTGTAATACAGTTCCTGTTCCATTTGTTTGTACGTTATGGCCTTCCGAGAGAAATAATTATAGATGGAGGACCACAATTTGCCGGAAACAAATTAGCTGCAACACTTAACAATTATCACGTCCAGAATAAAATTACTACCCCATATCACCCGCAGGCGAATGGGCAAGTAGAAAGTAGCAATAAGGTAATAGAATCAATTTTAACAAAAACCATTGCGTCACATAGGCGTGATTGGGCCGCCCGATTACCCGAAGCACTGTGGGCTTATAGAACTACATGGAGAAGTACCACTGGTTATTCACCCTATCAATTAGTGTTTGGAAAACAACCTATTTTCCCCATAGAATTCGAAATCCAAACGTTACGAACTGCACAAGAAGTTGGCCTAGATCTAAGTGAGGCACAAATTAATCGATTACAGCAGATTAATGAATTGGACGAAATCAGGCTCTCTTCATTACAGAATACAGCACTTATTCAACAACAGTGAGCTAAATGGCATGATGCACTCATCAAGAACAAAGTCTTTCACGAAGGAGACTGGGCTCTGTTATATGACTCTCGGTTTCAGGACTTCCCGGGGAAACTTCAGACTCGTTGGTTGGGACCATACGAAATCCAGAAACTACATGATAATGGGACCCTCACTCTGATCACAATCGACGGTTCTGGATATGCATTCAAGGTAAATGGCCACCAAGTTCGTCTCTATCGCAAGCCACTCACTCGGGAATCCTTCTATCAGCAGCTACGTCGAGACACTGATATGGAAATTTTAGGAGAGGAAGCAAAATATTCCTCACCTATAATTCAGTAAGGAATTCATTTTTTTCTATAACTTGTGCATAAGTTTTTTTGTATATACGTTTTCTTAACATTTTCACTGATCTTTCTCTTCTTCTTTTTTCAAAATTTTGATTTTTGCATTCTGCGTGTCTTTGCTGTTCATTTTCCAAAAGGAACAGCATTTGCGTGTTTCTGCTGTTCCTTTTCAAAAGGAACAACATTGTTGTGTTTCTGCTGTTCCTTTTCAAAAGGAACAACATTTGTGATTTTCTGTTGTTCCTTTTCAAAAGGAACAACATTTGTGAGTTTCTGCTATTCCTTTTCAAAAGGAACAACATTTGTGATTTTCTGCTGTTCATTTTCAAAAGGAACAACATTTGTGATTTTCTGTTGTTCCTTTTCAAAAGGAACAACATTCGTGATTTTCTGCTGTTCCTTTTCAAAAGGAACAACATTCGTGATTTTCTGCTGTTCCTCTTCAAAAGGAACATCATTCGTGATTTTCTGCTGTTCCTTTTCAAAAGGAACAACATTCGTGATTTTCTGCTGTTCCTTTTCAAAAGGAACAGCATTCGTGATTTTCTGTTGTTCCTTTTCAAAAGGAACAACATTCGTGATTTTCTGTTGTTCCCTTTCAAAAGGAACAACATTTTTGCTCTTCTACTGTTCCTTTTCCAAAGGAGCAACATTCTTTTTGTTGATTATTTTTTCTTTTAAAGAAACGACATCTCAAGTATTTGTTTGCATGGATTCTTTTCTGCTGTTCCTTTTTCAAAAGGAACACCATCGGCATGTTTTTTCTCTCTTTGATGATTTATATTGAGGATGCTTTTTCTCCCATGTTCTCTCCAGTCTTTAAGATACAACTATGCACTTATGCAATGAACATAAATCATGACATACCGAAGTCAGCGGATCATAAATCGCTATCTTTATAAGGCCTAGTATTGATAAGAGGACAAGAGGAAGACACACTTACTTCTCATCTTTGTTGTCATTGTCTTATCACCTTTGCTCTGGTTGGTTATTTTTATCATGATGATCTCCCTAAAAATTCTTTGATTATTACTTAGGAATAAGAGCAGAGAATTTATATCTTCCTATTGGGATGATAAGACTTCTTCCACCATTCCCACTCTTAAGGAGTGCTGAACCACCCTTATGTGTAAATAAATAAGAAAAAGTGCTTTGCAAAAAGAAAAGAAAAAAAACTAAATATGGATTATCAATTGTCAAATGTAGGATAGGGGGTCTCATCAAGAGCCAACCTACCATGATCATAAGGATGGAAGCGAAGTGGCATTCCCATTATGGCCACCACACCAGGGATATGGTCCAAAAGGTACACTAAATAAACAGACCTTGGAACAGGGGGTCTCATCACGAGCCGACCTGCCCACGTTTCGCACCTTCCTTGTGAATGGCATTATGGCTACCTGGTTACCAAGCCAGCATAATGGCCTACATTTTGACAAAATACTTTTCAAAATACACACAAAGGATCATGGTTCTGGGGGTGAAATAAACAACTCTGCCAAGGTTATGAACACCTGTCGGCAGCAGAGCTCTGTTAATGGTATTGAAGTCGTAATGGTTACACCAATAGGTATGATATCAATACTTCTTTGTCTCTTATATCCTATGAATAAATCATATTTTATGTCCCGATGTATACATCGCATGAACACTCATTACCACCAATCATGGCAAAGGAACTGACAACGACCGTTGGAGATTTCGTACGATTGACAGACGTCCCATCCCCCGCCCTCGCATCATATCACGCAGGCTCTTATGTAAAACGCGATCCACCTTTTTGCCTCGATTTCGGTATTTCGTTGTCCATCTAAAACATGGCATAATTTCATATGTTGTTCCTTTATGACTTGGTTACAGAATGGCTGCTGCTCCTCTACTTGACGGCTGGGACAGCCTATCATATTTCGGGGGGGAAGCTAACCTCATTACTCCACGAATTACGTGTCAACACACCATTCGAGGAAGATACTGTACGAAGGTATGGCATGGTTTAACGGCATGATAATTCTATTTTTACGAAAATTGCTGTCCACAATCCATTTTTTTGCATACTCTGTGTTTTTTTCCAAAACCTTGCAATGATCACCCTTTCTGCGTCTCAAACAGCACAGGCAGTTGCTGTTCCATTGGGAATTCTTAGTGGAACCATGGGGGGAAAGGCAATCCGAAGCGAACCTCAGAAGTTGACAGTCTCCGCTGCTGCCCGGGAGATCCTGGAAAAGGCAGGGTGGCTGAATTATTTCAGTCACCTACAAGAATCGAATGAAACAATGGCGTTGGAGTTTCTGCAAAACCTGCAGGAGAACTACTCCATAGTAAGAGGGAGGCGGATAGCGGTCACTGACGATATAATTGCAGAAGTCTCGGGACTACCAGCCGCCGGACCTGTATGGATGCTGAAGAAAGAAAGACTAAAAAAGATTATGGAGATTTTCCAGGATGAAGGCCAAAGCTTGACAGTTAAGGGGAAGGGAGTTCTGCCAGCAACATTAGGAGAACCCTGGACCGAATTAGCAAAGATAGTGTAGAGCTACGTCACTTGCGAAGGAAGGAAAGACGTGGTAAGACCACGTCATCTTAAACTCTTAGCTGTTTTGAAAGAAAAATGTTCTGTAAATCTGCTTGCACTTTTAAATTCATTATTGCATGATGCAGCCCGAAGCCTGAAAAAGGCACAGCACGTAGAAACAGTTGTTAGCCACCATGGATTGATTCGATGGATAGTGAGCCATAGTCTCACTCAACAGCAGAGCAGCTGGGAGGAGCTCATTGCAATGATCGAGGGGGGATTGGAAGCACCATCCCCAAAACCTAAACATTCCTCTTGCACACCAGAACGACCAGAAAAACGCAGAGAATTGGCAGCAGAAAAACATGTTGCTCCAAAACGTAAACATTCTCCAAGCACACCAGAACGACCAGAAAAACACAGAGAATTGGTAGTAGAAAAACATGTTACTAGTACACCCGAACAACCTGAGAGACCAAGGAAATCAGCTCGGCTAGCCCGGATACGAGGGAGGCTGGAAAAGATCCAGGAGAGCACCAGCCAGCCAATCGAGATTACGGACGAACCTCCAGAACCAGAAGGAGGACCTTCCGAAGAAAATGCTGAACAATCTGGGGGCGAGGTTGAGTAGCACGGAGAAGGAGTCGAGGAGGGAGATGAGAATTCCGAAATAGAAACATAAGCCGAACACTCCAAGGCAATCACTGAGTATTCCAATCAAGAGGAGGAAGTAGGAGAGCCGGAGGGCAGCCCGTCGCGGGACCCTATGGGTGAAGACGAGTTGGCCGAAATCCTGGCCAATATGGGGGAGTATGGCCAACCCTCCAGCCCAGCAGGCATCCCTGACGGACTTCTGGAGGAAGACACACCTGAGAAATCACTTGCAGAAAAGGCAGGAGAAGAAAACCTGCCCGTTCATGATGAGGAAATAAGAGACACCAATCGGGAACAATCTGTTCCCAAGACACCAGAAGAAATTCTAGACGGAGTAGGAGCAGATTTAAGGGCCAGTCATGAGCCCTCTGCTGAGGCAATAGAAATCTAGAAATTAAGGAGGAAACAGCAGAGGTTGCTGAACACTATAGACCAGCTCCGAAAGCAAATTCGGATTCTGAAAGCCAACCTGAGGATACGAAGGACCACAAGGAAAAGAAAAAGAGCCACTGCAGCAAAATCACGTAGGACAAGAAGACGAAGGACTTATAGCCGCCCTGTTGGTCAAAACCCCGCTGGAAGACCTACTGCCATTCCAAATGACATTGAAGAATAGACTGATGTTCCAAATGACATTGAAGAACAGACTGCTGTTCCAAATGACGTTGAAGAGCAGACTATTGTCCCAAATGACACTGAAGAACGGATTGTCGTTCCAATTGAGGCAGAGGAACAGGATGATGTTCCATTAATAGGGGGACCACAGCAACCTTGCATTCGTGTTAAGAAAGAAAAGGAGAATAAGGAGATCCAAACAGAGGCACCACCCTCAAGGGTAATTAGGGTTTTGAACTCCAAATAGCATAACAAAAAGGTTCAGGTAAAACTCCTGGCCTCTACGGCTCTATGGAAAAAGGATCTGAAAACAAGAACCTTGCACAAGATGATGAAGCAAGCTCAGCAAGAAGCTGAACAGTTGAGAGAACAAACAGTCCCCCGGGAGAAATATGAAGAGTTACAACAGCAACTTCGGGATATTAGTCAGTCCGAGAGCTAGGCCTTCGAAGGATGGCAAAAGGAGCAAGAAAAGGTTGCCAAGGTAACTCGTCGATTACATATTGTTATTAGGTAGATGGACACTGTGTGTTCTTTGTATAATGACGTTCTGACCTGTAGGGCCCCTGCTAAAAACTATGCTTTATTTTTGCTTGAACGATATTTACGATTAAAGATAAAAGCTGTTAGGGCGGGTGCCCCTATACAAATCAATACTATTAATGATTTCATAGATTGTGGCAAGCATTATGGAGTTAAGGTTCAAAGATTATTGTGTGAATTTTACTTGCACAACCTCGTGCTAGACCAGGAAACTGACTTCAATCCTGGCCCTTTTGTTGGGGACATACAATTGCAAGCCTTCGTTTCATTCGGGGTTAATCAGCTGAAATGGCTCAGAGCTTATAACACTTTTCAGAGACAGGAAAATATCTTAGACTTGTGGGTGAGAGCCAAGCCTAGAGACCCAGTGCTGTTATGGAGAGCACATAGGAACCTTATGAGAACCCCGGGTGTCATGGAGACATTAGGACCCATGCACGAGGACCTAATCCGACACAGTCTGGAATATTTTATGACTATTAAAGACCTCGCCATCGATGCTGCAAAATTACGATACCGGATTTCTAGCCCAAACATCCAGCTCAGGGAACCATTCAAATATGAAAAGTTTGAGCTGGCTGCCAGCCGATTGAACCTTTATGGCGAACATATTTTGCAAGCAGGGCCATCCTGGTTAGGGTATCGATTTCGTAGTCCAATCATTTGGCACCCTGCACCCGGATATCAGGCCTTGTATGAAATGCCTGAAGGTAAAACAAATCAGTTCTTTGATGATCTAGTTGCTCATCATGGTTGTAGGCCTCCACACAAGGTTCCCTCTCCGGCCTATTCTCTTACTGCCTTGCATGTCAACTATAATGTTTTCATGAGGGCATGAAACAGGGTAAGCAGGGGGGTGTGTGGAGCACTTGAAAGGTATGTTTTTGACAAACAATTTAGTGGCTTTTCAGTAACATTTGTAACCTTTTCTGCATCATGAACTCAAAGAAACAAAGAATTCTAATAAAATGTGTGAGAAATAACATGGAAAGCTTAATCGTTGATAATTGTCATTTTTCTATGCAGGGAATGGTGGAAACAAAGAGTTGTTGTTCAAAAGGGAAAGACAGAGGAGGAATAATTGTTGTCCCTCTAGAAGGGAACCAGATGCAAACGAGATCGAGCATATCAAAGTAGAACGACCCAGGAAAGAAAGAAGGGATACCAATTTGGCGGAAAAGGGAAAGAAAAGTAAAGGATTAACAACTTGGCGAATCCCTCGGGATCTTTGATCCCTCGGGATCGCTATTTTACTTATTTTGTTACCTAGATATCTCCGCTGTTACTTTTATAAAAAGGAACAACATCGTTAAGCAAAGGGACTTTTATGTAACTTCCAGTTTCAGGCTAAACTTTGATCATCGAGTCTCACTGAGACCTGGTTTACTGTACGTTTGTTGATGCGTTAATATAAAAGTCTTGGTGTTTATTTCATCTTTGTGTCTGGAGTAATCTAAGGCGGTGTACCATTGGAAGCTAAGGGCCTGGCTCCGAAGGACACTTGCTTTTGTATCATTATAACTTGATTTCTGCGTGGTTTGCTTATCTTTATTACTCGGTAATCTGATATGCTTTTCATGTGCTGTTCCATGCTCTGCTATGATCAATTCATTAATGGTTCTTTCAGGAAATCCATGTAGTGACTCTGCATTGCATGATTGAATCTTTTCAAAGTTGATTGCATGTTATTAGTCTAAACGAGATATTTCTGTTACAGAGCGTTTGTACTGAATATTACCGTTATTGGATTCATTTGAAATCCCGATTATTGGAATCCGAAAGTAATGTTATTCTATTTGGAAACATAGTCGTATTCTCCTTAATCGTCAGATTACTATACTAGCGTGTTGCATGTATATATGATTGATTCCTGCTGTTCCATAATTCATCAATGGGTGCTGTTCCATAAAGTACACTCCATCCAATTTTCCTTAAGAGAGAAGATTGTTATCGCAGAGTGTGAGTTTGGTTCAATAGAGCAAGTTTGGTTCTGACTTGCGAGACTTAGTTCATTTGATTGTTGTTCCATTTACTGTTGATCCATTTTATACTTGCTGTTCCATTTCTTATTTGTTGTTCCATCTTACTTTCTGTCGTTCCATTTACTTGCATTTGTTGCTTTGGTGTGAGAGAAGGTCTAAGGCTGTAGTGAGCCTCAACAGTCGCTGCCTAGCTCCCAGACCTATGGTCCATGCTTTAATTTCCTTTCCATCAGTTTCTAGAGGGATGGGTTATCGTTTCCGCACCCTTGACTGATAAGCTATCTTGTGTGATTTTATCCTTTTGAAGTAATTTAGTCATAGTTTAGCATCCGTTTACTCTTGTATTTTCTAAACACTGTACTACTAAGCATTACTCTGACGAATAGCCTCGGATTGAGATACTCTTTGCAATAACAAAACGTTCCCGGATTGACTTGTTAATGTGGGATAATTAGAGGTGAAAGAGACCCTTGTTACAGCTCCACAGAAGTCTTCTTTTAACAGAATTGATTCTTGTTGTCACTTGTCTTCCCAAAAAAGAGCAAGATTTCCTTCTCTAATCTCCCAGAAGCTATTTTCTTGTACTAGTCTTCTATTCTCCCAGGCTTTGTTCCAAATATATGAGCCCTTTATATTTCCTGACATTCTTATAAGATCATTGTTTTGCCAGGAGCTAGCATATTTTTCTTTCCAGATATTTGCCCATTGTGTCTTTGGATGCGGAACCCAACACCACCAAGGTTAGGGCCCTAGAAATTTGTTGAGAATTTCCTGATCATCCAAACCTAGCCCTCCATGGTTCTTGGGCTTACAAATTTTTTCCCAAGACACCAAGGCCCATTTCTTCTTAGTGTCCTCCTTGTCCCAAAGGAAGTTTCTTTGAATATTTCTGAATTGCTGAAGGAATCATTTTGGAGCTAGGAGGGCTAATAACATAAAAATAGGGATTGCTTGCAAAATAGCTTTTGTAAGAACTAACCTGCCAGCTTTAAAGATCTGATGGTCCATTTACTGACTTTATACTACAACTTGTTGATCAAAGGTTCCCAAATACTTTTGAGCATTGGTTTAGTAGTTAGAAGAACTCCAAAATACTTTGAAGGAAGGGAATCCATTTGAAAGCCTAGAATTTTGGAGATGTTTTTCTGAATAGCAATATTGGTATTGAAGAAAAATATTTTTGATTAGAGAGATTAACTTCCATACCTAAAGCCAAGGCAAAAAGATTCAGAATTTTTTTGTAGGTTGTAGATTCTTTGGTTGTGGGGATTCCCTGTAACATGGTATCATCTACAAATTGCTTGTGAGTGAGGGCCTAACCATTATCAGTTAGCTACAGACCTTTAATCTTTCATGCTGCTTTCACCTGCTTTATTGCTCTACCTAATCCTTCCATCATGATTATAAAAAGAAAGGGAGAGAATGGGTCTCCCTATCTGAGGCCTCTTGAAGGACTGAAAATCTATGAGGGAGAGCCATTAACTAATATAGAAAAATTGGAGGAAGTAACCAGTGCCATTACCCATTTAACCCAAATATGATGAAATCCAAAAGCAATCAGCATTTTCTTGATGTAGGCCCAGTTTACCTTGTCATAAGCTTTGGCAATATCTAATTGCATGATCATGCCTGCCTACCTCTTGCTAGTTAATGAGTGCACCACCTCTTGAGCTTGAATGATGTTATCAAGAATTTTTCTGCCTTCCACATAACCTGATTGTTCCCCTGAAACAAGAACCGGAAGCAAAGGTTTGAGTCTGTTAGCCACAACCTTGGATATAATCTTATAGACTACGTTGCATAGGGCTATGGGTCTATATTTATCCGGTGTATGAGAAATGTCCTGTTTGGGGATCAGGGAAATGAAGGATGTATTGAGCACTTTCAGAATGGTTTTGTTTAACCTGGAGTCCTCCACAACATTCAAAATGTCTTGCTTAACAATATTCCAGCAAGCTTTGAAAAATTCCACATTAAAACCATCCGGGCCTAGTGCTTTGCCATTCTGCATTTCTTTGAGGACTTCACTAAGCTCCACTTCCATTACTGGTCTATTAAGGTTGAAATTGTCCTCTTTGGACACCAGTTTCGGTATATTACTAGTTACCTCCCTGATGAATTGCTCTCTATCTAAATTGTTCTCCTAAGTTATACCTTGGAAGTGGTGGACTAACACAGTTTCTATAGCTTCATGGGAGATTTGAAGCTCCCCCTCCTCATTCTTGATCGAAGAGATTTTGTTGTGAGTTCTATTGGCCATAGTGGTTCTATGAAAAAACTTAGTGTTATGCTCTCCTTCTTTGAACCATTGAACTCTGGACTTTTGTCTCCAAAATATTACCTCTTGTTTACATAGATTCTCCCATTCTTGAAAATGTTTATCAGCTTGATCACTGATGCCTTTATCAAAACCTTCCTTGATTAGAGCTTTGTTGAGAACCTGCATTTTGTTTTCAACAACTTTCTTCTCCTCAAAAATATTGCCAAAATCCTTCTTGTTCCATTCTTTAAGCTGAAGCTTAATGTGCTTTAGTATTTTGTGAAGAAGGTACATTCTAGTCCCCTGAATCTGTAAATCTTCTGACCACCAATTTTCAATGTTGTTGATGAAGTCTGGGTGTGACAGCCAGATATTTTCAAATCTGAAAGGTTTGTTCCTAGGAGTGCCTATACCCTTAATCTCCAATTGAATTGGCCAGTGGTCTGAGCCTCCAAAGGGAAGAACTCACGCTTTTACCTCTTTATCTATCAGCATAAGATTCTTAGAGATGAGGAATCTGTCTAACTTTGAGGCAACATGGGAATCTCCACCTCTTTTGTTATTCCAAGTAAAGAGGCCATTATTCCAATTAGTGTCAAGAAGATTCATATTGTCTGAAAAGGTTTGGAAAGCTACAGATTCTTTACTTAGAACTCTTGTTCCTCCTTTCTTCTCTGAAAGAGATTTGATCATGTTGAAGTCCCCTCCCATGATCCATGGTATATCTGCATGTCTATCCTTGAGATCCACCAAGGTATCTAGAAACCTGAGTTGGTCATCTACTCTGAGGACCATAAACGTTTGTGACCAGAAAGGTGTCCCTTTCTCCTATCAGTTGAATAACAACTGATAAATAATTTCTGGAAGCCTCAGCATCCAGAATGCCTATTTTGTGGGGTTCCATAGGGTGAGTATGCCCCCTACTGTATTCTCTGCTTTGAATTCAAAAATCTCAAATCTGTTGAACCATTTGCTACGAATTTGTCTTAATTTTTGAATGGAACATTTCGTTTCTTGGATGAAAATTATATCCATCATTTCTTGTTTCATTCTGTTGCTAAGCATTCTTTGCTTTCTCTTAATCCCTAGATCTCTAATATTCCAAGATTTCAACTTCATTATTAAATATTTGTAAAGGAGTAGCTGGCTAGATCTTTCATCTTACCTAAATCAATCATTAGCTTTCCACACTCCATCAAGAGTTTTCCTACCTCTTTTCTTGCCTGGGTTTCTAGTGGCTAGTCCTAGAGTAGTTTTCATCATTTTCACACCTCTGTTGTCCTACTTATCTATGGTTTGTCCTCTTTCCAGCACTTTAGTCTGCCTTTTCCATAGAAACAACCGTTGTATTCTGTTGAGTTCTTCTTTAGGTAACGAATCCACTCCCCTCGTAGTTCCCTGCATCAAGAACCCTTCTAGATCTAGGTTTTCTTTGTCAAGAATTTCCTGTAGTTCATGGTCCTCCAGGTCCATTTCATTCTAGGTCATTTCCTGATCCATTTCTTGTTCAACATCACTCATTGTAGCTTCTTTCTGGTACTCAATATTTTGTGTTTGTTCCAGGTTTTCTTCCTTCTCCTTTTCTACAGTACTTCCTACCATTGCTTGATCTTCTTTTGTAATCTCTTCCTCTTCCTGAAGCACTTGGAATTTGTTCTGCTTGAATTGTTTTCCTTCGTCTTGATGTTGTTTCAGTCCTCTTTTACCTCCTTTACCTCGATTAACCACTTTCTGGAAGCTGTCTGTTTCTTTCATTGTGTTGGTTTTGCTCTTGTTTACTTCTTTGCTGAGCAGATAGTCTCTGAAAAGGTGTCCATGTTCATGACATTTGCGACATCTAAATGGAATGTGCTCATAGTCTACTATTTGCACCCTTTCTTCATCAAAAACTTCCAAGATCACCTCATCCAATAGAGCTCCTGATAGATCCATTTCCACACATATTCTGGCAAAGGAAGTATATTTTCCCCTTCTAGTGGCTTTAGAGGCTTTAACATAGCGACCTAATTTATTGCCTATGGCAACTAATGATTCATTTTGCCAGTAATCAAGAGGTAGAGAATAGAGCCTTAGCCAGACCGAAACTGAAGTAAAAGTTTCCCTTCTGGAACAAAATTCATCATTAATAGTCTCATGTAGAGTCCCTCTGCAGCATAGAAGTAAGGCCCTCCTTCAAATATTCTATCCTTGTCTTCAATATTTGTGAACACCACCGTAAAGAATCCCTTGGACCCAAGATGTAGTTTTATGCTCCATTTAGGTTTCCAGTGGTATTTAATCCATGACTATAAAGCTTTTTTAGTGGGCCATAATCCCATGAACTTACAGATGATGGCATACGTTCGCATGTGATCCCTATGCACCTGTAGAGTTGGATCATTTAAAATGATCCTGGGAGTTATTTCTGCTTTGGATTTGCAGGGTCCCCTGCTTTTTTTGTCTTTAGTTCCCTATTTTTTGTCTTCTACCTCTTTGTCTTATGTGCCATTCTTTTCCTTATTTGTGGCTTCTTCTATTTCCTCTTCCATATTTCTTTTCCCTTCTGCCCCATTTCCTCTAGCATTTTCTAGAGGTTTCTTGCCTTTGCTAGCCATGGCCTCCTTGTAGGAGGGAGTGGATCTCCCTCCTCTACAGCCCTCCATAGTGCTCACTCACTGCAACTATCTGGGTTGTTCGCTATTCGCTCTCGCTGTTCACCCTCGGATCTCTGAGGTCATCTATATATATATTTTTAATTTAAAAAGAAACAATTTATTTAAAATAGAAATATATATATATATATATATATATATATATATATATATATATATATATATATATATATATATATATATATATATATATTTATATATATATATATATATATATATATATATATATATATATATATATATATATATATATATTTATTTATTTATTTATTTATTTATTTTTTTAATATATACTAACATGAAAATTCCTTTTCTGATCCTCCAGGACACACAAAGCATAGGAGGAGAGCATACTCGAGATTTCATTAATCAATTTATTTATTTTAATGTGGATGCAGGGAAACAGAAAGAATCGATCTCATACCTGAAATTATCTCTCCTGGTCTTTGCTTGTGCTCCTTATTCACAATCATTTGTTTTATTACATTTTTTCATACCAAGGGTTAATAAATTGGTGGCTCTTACTGCACCAGAAAAATTTCAAATTTATCCTAAAAATCACAAAAACTTGTTTTTATTTGTTATTCCCATTCTATTGAAAAATAAATGAAACATTCTCTTAAGTATAATATAATTTCCAATGCATCCATTTACGTAACAATATGATAAGTAAACTCATATTTATGTTTAAAATATACTCTTTGATATGTACCTATATATGAGAGACCAACTGCCATGATTTGAATAATGCCAGAAGATACTGAAAAATGGAATCCTGAGATCCGATAACTGTCTTAAACTAAGATTTAATGTAATCTTGTCTCCCTTGGTTTTTTGATATCATGCCATGCAGGTCTTTAGAGATGTGATCTTGATTCATAGAATCGGGTGATAAACCTGCATGACACTCAGGTTTCAACAACTTCTCTTCTTTAACATGCATCCATGATTCTTAGAAATTACCTGAATATTTTTCCTCTTCTGATTATTTTTTTTCAATGGCAATTGGTGCTTTGTTTTTCAGTACCTCGACATTATGAGTGGATTGACGTGTTTCATTGTTGGGGATTCCAAACGGTTGTGTAGGGAGTGGAGTGGAAATGGATCTTTGGGGTACTTGTGCAGATGGTAATGGTTGAATTGAGGTCGATTGAGCGTGAAATGGATGTTGTGGTGGAGGTGAATAGTATGAATATCCTTAAGCTTGGCATTGAGGATAGTGAGGAAAATATTAGGATACAATGGATTTCTTCTATAAGGCCCTTGCCAACCTTGTTTCCAATATTGGTTTTAAGGTTGGGATTGAGATGGCCAAGGTTTCCAAGGAAAGGGTGCTTTCCAATTACTTTGAGATTGTCGTGCATAACCTTGACATTGAGAAGTAAGATCTTGCATCATACCAAGTTGGTGAGGTTTCCATGATCTTTTTGGAGCCCCTTAACAAGATTGTTCCAACATTTGATTTGCTCCTTGGTAAACTTCCTTTAACCATGATAATGATGGAAAATATTTAGTAGTATGTGATCCTGCACAAATTTCATACATTTTAATGTTATCAAGTGGACAATCATGCAAAGCATGTTTCTTTTTGCATTTAGGGCAGAACATAAATGAAGAAACATTCTCAATTATTTGCTTGTTTTCCATTCTTAGCATATCAATTTGTTCTTTTAAATTACCAATAATGTCTAGAAAATTGTTAAGTTCAATTTGACTTACCAATATTGATGCCAACTTACCTACTCTTTCCATAACAGGATTCTGAGGGGATCTTGCATACTTTGCTTTTCCTCTTAATATGTTCTTACACAATTCACAAATCTCTTGAAATGACCATTGTGAAAATCTCCTTTTCCCACCAGGTTAAGAAGATCAATCCATTCATCCCTTATAGCATTTAGTAGGAAACTTTGTAATGTGTCTGATCTTAAATTATGCAATTTGGCTCTTTTGACATGATATGTAAATTTCTTCACTAAATCTTCTAAGTTTTCACCCTCATTTTGGTTCATATTAAAGATTAGATTTCTAAGGTCCTAGTTTATACAATAATCTTTGTATTTTTCCAAAAATACTCTTTTCATATCATCCCATGTTCTTATATAATTTGTTCCTAAAGTCATGAACCATTTAAAAGCTCTATCCTTGAATGTTTCCATAAACAAATTCAACTTTTTAATGTGTAATAAGTAGCCATAAGATCTACAAATTATTTCAAGTTCAAATAGAGAAGTTTCTGGGTCTTCTGATCTCATACCATTGAAAATAGGAAGTACAGATGGAGATTTTTTCTTCATATGAATATTGATATCAGTTTCTTGAATGGTGTTACAGATCCATTTGGGCACATCAAATCCTAACATCTAGCTCAGTGTTTTAGGGATCATCAAACCCTAATTTTAGTTGCTTCATGCCCTAAATAAGTCACCCATTTGAATGCCTCCTTCCCAGGCAGTTTCATGACTTGAAGACATCCAAAAATAGCCTCTAGAGGGACCAGCATAGGTAAGCCCTTATGAAGGTGCGCTACACAACAATTAAGTCCACTGCCAGGGTGCTTTACAGAGCACATAGCTTCCTTTCACCTACACTCGGTGAGAATGAGAGAAATTCACATAGAGTTTGGGGAATATTATTATCTTTTGGAATCATCTAGAAGTTTCCCTGACTTATCAACTCTTATGAGCTCGAAAATTGATGAGGAATGAGTTAAGGTGCATCTTATCCTCTCATCCCTTCCTCCATGGAACTAATTCATTTAATGCCACCATTAATGACGAAACCTCCTTCATCTTCCTATAAATTGACCATTCATCTAAGTGATCAGGGGATGGATTATGTTGAATTGCAAGGAGATAATGATACTATGAGATTTGGCTTTGAAGCAAGTATTGCCATGCTTTTGATGCGATGTGGATAGGGTCCAAGCTGGAGTAATGGATTTAAATCAACCACCAATGGTTGTAATTTCTTCTTCTATCTAATAAAGTGTTTGAACCATTTTCCCATATGTTTGTATTGATTCACAATGCTTATGTGTGTGAATTGTATCTGATTCCTTTCAATTATATTCAATGGATTATATGCTTTAATCGGTTTTTGTCTTCTGTTGTGTTTACAGGGTACTTCTCAAGCGGATTAAGTATGGGAAAGAATGACATAATCGATACAAGGGAGATGAGAGGAAAGTAGAACTACAGGTAGGCCTTCTATCTTCTCATCTTATCTATTGCTTATAGGAAAATTATAAAACACTTTAAACAGTTGTTTGAGATACAACTACTTATCTAGGGAATTAGTATTTATCCGTAGATGCTAAATTCTCGAAAATAAATTGGCGACTCTACTGGGGATCGAACCTAGAATCTCTGGTTTCGCAGACTAGCACTTTATCATTGTCTTGTGTTAACCTCGTTAAAAAATGAAACAAAGGGATATGAGGATAGTTCTTTTACTGCGTCAACCTCATTAAAAAATGAAACAACTTTCATGAGGATAGTTCCTTGTCTTGTGTCAACCTCGTTAAGAAATGAAACCAAGGAGTATGAGCATAGTTACATGTCTTGTGTCAAGCTCATTAAAAAATGAAAAAAGGAATATGAGCATAGTTCTTTTTCTTTTGTCAAGCTCATTGAAAAATGAAGCAAGCTCCCCTGGAGCATGTTCCATGTTGAGTCCTTGGTTAGATCTCATAAAATCCCAGTCGAGTCATTCACGTGATCTCGTATATGAACCTTCATTCCATCCACCTAATAGCTACGAGTAGTCTACTTAGGTGAATGTAATGAAGCTTGGGGGGCATGCACCTAGTGGTAAAGTTAAGTTTCCCTATAGGTTATGTGAAGGGAATCACCCCATTCACCTTTGTCCCTATCTAGATGAAGCCACAAAAGGTGTTTGATAACGTCCTACTTCACTGCAGCAACTTCCATCTAGTTACATGAGACTCTCCTTTTCATCATTCTAGGGGCATGTAAACCAATCTCAAGCATAGTTCTTTGTTTCAAGCTTGTATAAAAATGAAACTGAATCCAAGCATAGTTCTTCGTTTTAAGCTTGTGTAAAACTGAAACTGAATTCAAGCATAGTTTTTTTTGTTTCAAGCTTGTGTAAACATAAAACTGAATCCAAGCATAGTTCCCTATGGTTCAAGCTTGTCTAAAAATGAACCCATTTCCATTTTTAACCCTCGTGATTGCCATTATATTAGCTTCTTTCATCATATGAGCCTTGTTTTTTCTCCTTCCATCGTCACTATCTGCTTCAACGATCATACGCTTTCACTTGGTTGTTTTACCCTTTTTTGAGGAAAAGTTGCAATGAGTGGTCTTATTAGCCAGCCTCTTCATAGAAATAAACATGTTTTGAGAAGTTCCAACATCATCGGAACCAATTGCTACCCTAGACACCACTCGTTCCTCAAAGTGGAGTCTGCTTTAAGCTCTTTTCAGACTCTCTAAATATGAAAAGATTGTGGAGCACTTGTCCTTTCCAACTCATTAACGGATTGGAAATGATATCTCTCTTGTATTTTTTATGCCTTTTTAGGCTTGAGAGATTAATTTATGAAAAAGAACCTGTGGAGTTTTATTTTTGTCCCTTTTGAAACTCTCTAAACATGAAAAGGACTGAGTTATCTTTGCCATTAAACTTGTTAAAAACATCAAATAGTGACAAACTTTTCCATCAAGACAAGACCGAGTTTCACCTTCGCTAGACTCGTTAAAACATCAAATAGTGATGGATTTTCCTGAAGGGTGAAATTATACAACAAGCATATTTTATCCTCCTCAAGCTTGATAAAAATAAAGAGGTACTGGTCATCAATGACTGGGGAAAATAGGAAAAGGGGAAAAGCACTTAACAGTAGTAGGTCGCTCTTGAACATGACACTTTCACTCCATCACTGTAACTATTTGGGTTGGGTTATTGGCTTGATGGTTATCATACCGTTGGTCTATCATACCATCCATCACATTACTTTGGGTCAATGCTACCAATTCACTTTAGTGTCGCTGATATGTTCAATAGAAGTCATTCAGTCAAAATTCATCTTTTGCAATACCATAAACCTTCATTTTCATGACTACCATTCCTGAACCTTGTGTCGTCAGTCAAATTCCATCTCTAAAATCACTACACTAGTTTCATGTCATTGATGCAGGATACATCAAGGTCCTCCTGCGACGAGTCGCTTCTTGTCAACATCAGCACATTATCCAAGAAGTTGACATAGAAACACCTATTCAGTACCTTGAAGCTTGCATACATCAATGGCATGTTTCTCACTTTTGGCGATGGGCATACATCAATGGCCTTCGACTGAAAGAATTTGTATGGTGTTCAACATCAAATCATCTATTCACACCATGCAAAATGTATTGTAGTACCTTGAGGATCATTATCATTATTAGTGATTTATCTCACATCTATTAACAACTTACATCATTTGTTGGTAATCAGATGGTGTCTTCCAATGTTTCACTTCAGATCACATATTCACATGAAGGACTTGTACTTGAGCGAATGGTTGAAAGAGATTGAAGAGCCCAGATCTAGTTTCATCCTTCTGGGCTGCGATTTCAGGAGTATTAAATCATATGTACAATGGCTTTACATTGATGGTCATTCTGATCATGGGTCTATATCTGTAGACGATTGTTTATGTACATGTAATGAAAGTGTATAAGTTGAGAATGGGCATGCCTTCCCTCAACAATTCATGTAAAATCAAATATCATAATATGTGTATTGTAATTGATGTAGGTCACCTTCCACTTTAATACCTCCTCATCACATCATAAAGCATTTCATTCGACATTGCCATTTTCTGACTTCATGCTTTAGGGGGCAGTTGTTACAGATCCATTTGGGCACATCAAACCCCAACATCTAGATCAATGTTTAGGGATCATCAAACCCTAATTTTAGTTTCTTCATGCCCTGAAAAATTCACCCCTTTAAATGCCTCCTTCCTAGACAGTTTCATGACTTGAAGACATCCAAAAATAGACTCTAAAGGGACCAGTGCAACTAAGCCCTTATGAAGCACTGCAGAGCAGTTAAGTCCACTACCAGGGTGTTCTGTAGAGCACTTAGGTTTCCTTTCACCTACACTAGGTGAGAATGAGCAAAATTCACACAGGGTTTTGGGAATATTCTTATTTTTTGGAGTCATCTAGAAGTTTCCCTCACTTATCAACTCCTGTGAGCTCAAAAATGGATGAGGAATGAGTTAAGGTGCATCCTATCCTCTCATCCCTTCCTCCATGGAATTAATTCTAAGTATGGAAGGGCATTCAATGCCACCATTAATAACAAAACCTCCTTCATCTTCCTATAAATTGAGCACTCATCTAAGTGATCAGGGGTTGGATTATGTTGAATTGAAAGGGGATAATGCTGCTATGAGATTTGGATTTGAAGCAAGTATTGTAATGCTACATGTTTGTCATGCTTTTGATGTGATGTGGATGGGATCCAATCTGGAGGAATGGCTTAAGATCAGGAACCAATGGTTGTAATTCCTTCTTCTATCTAATAAAGTCTTTGAACCTTTTTCCCATATGTTTTTATTGATTCATAATGCTTATGTGTGTGAATTGTATCTGATTCCTTTCACTTATATTCAATGGATCGTATGCTTTGATCAGTTTTTGTCTTCTTTTGTGTTTACAGGGTACTTATCAAGTGGATTAAGTACGTGAAGGAGTGACAGAATCAATACAAGGGAGACGAGAGGAAAGTAGAACTATAGGTAGGCCTTCTAACTTCTCATCTTATCTATTGCTTATAGGAAAAGTCTAAAACGCTTTAAACTGTTGTTCTAGATACAACTACTTATCTAGGGAATTAGTATTTATTCGTAGATGGTAAATTCTCCAAAAAAAATGGGAAATCCAAAAGGATGTTCCTCATCTTCACCATCTCCATCCATTTCTTCTACCTTCTAAAAGAGGAATCCGTGATATGGATGTTTTTTTTTATGTGTTTTTTTTTAGTGAATGGGGGCTTTGTTTTATGAATGTTTCATCTTTTCTAATTTTTGTCTAAATGCAAATAACCCTAATGAAATTTCTTTCTAAACAATTTTTCTAACTAGTTACATCTAAGTATGCTTCCCCAGCAACGACGCCAAAAATGTAGGGTGATTTAATTGTATGCTAAATCCCTGTCATTTAATTTGTCAACCCGGGGGTTTCATAAACTTAGAAGCAAACCAAAATATATGGGACCTCAGATGAAACTGTTGTAGAAAGTTTTTTTAGGATAGAAAGAGAGAAAGGAAATGCATATTACAAATATAACTAAAGAAAACTGCAAAATAAATCTCATGCAAGAAAAATAAATTAAATTCTAAAGCTGGTGTTGGGTGCTAAAAGGTGTCTTTTAAAACTCCTAATTATCTCACATTAATTATCAACTTGGGTAAGTCTTTTTGTTTCAAGACTGTATACAATATGTGCAAGCTATAAATCCAAAGAGTAATGCTTTTTAAGTTGAACTATAAAACTTGATACAAGAGTAATTGGATGCATTTATAAAACTCAAATTGCAATTGTTAAAAGAAATATTACATCTAAGCATCAAGAATTAATCTCAAGAAAAACCATAATCAAATCTGAAGCAAGAAATTCAATTGAAAATAGCATCAGCCGAGAGCATAGTAGCAATAACTAATCTCTTCTTGGCTGATTCAATATAAACCATACTCAATCTCTAAGAAGCAATCAAAATGGAAATGATATCAATTTGAGAGTTCAATAGCGATAACCAAACTCTTACAACTAATTAAATTAATACGATTCACTATCTAAATAATTTACCCTGTAATAAACGTAAATTGAATCAAGTGATAGCGTTGTAAAATATATAAAGAAAATATACTACTTCAATACAGGGAAGTGGTAAATAGCGAATAGGATAAACTCACAGAAAATGGGAAAATTATGAAACCAATCAAACTTGCGAGAATAAGAAATATATAACACAAGGAATTGTAGTTTGATCCACCAAGGGTCGAGCCCTAGCCACCAGTGAATACTATTGAGCTACTTCAGAGAATATGAATGAACAACAACGTAGATTATGTATTAACCATTGAAATCAATCCTCATTATAGTACGATGCATCCTTCAAAATAACATTTTGTATATTACAATTGAGGTCCCCAGTGAAAATTTAAATCCCTTCATTATATCTCCTCCTATCCTATCCAATCTATCTCTAATCTAATCTCTAATCTCTAATAATCCATTCCCCTCTTTGATCTCTGTTTTGATTTAAATACACAGAGAGAAAAGAGAAGTTACAACCAAGATGATTACAATATGATTCCCATTACAAAATTGGATTGTTCACAATGAATTGATCTGCAAGATCATATCTGAATTATCTTTCCATCAGCATTCAATAGGAACATGTCGAATTTAGTATTGCAACTAAGATAATTTGGAAACCGGCTGCAACAATGAATATGAGAAACATGTCTTCAGAGAACCTTCTATTTCTCTTAATATAGACTGAATTTGGGAAAACTACTCATTACGAAACTAATTCGGTCCATTCTAAACAAAACCCATGTTTCGGATTTTCCAGATTCTTCTCCATTTTCCTGAAACGTCCAATGCAAAACTGTCACTTCTTATTCCAACGAATTTCTGAGTCGTCATATTTAATGATGAGCTGGAAATCAAATTTGCAATCTGGAAAATATCGTGGAGGCTAAAATGGTGAGTGATGTTACAAAAACTTAATTAATAAACCATCATTGGTAAAATCATGCATAATAGTCATCAATTTATTAAAAATAAGAGAGAAGAAATAATATTTATCCATAAGAGCATAAATAATTATAAAATGGAATTATATGATAAACCATGATAAATGACGTGATAAAGAATGGTAGAAATGGATGAAATAGGTGTTAAAGAGTGATAATAATAATGACAAAATAGCGGCCCAACATATCCCCAAACTGAATATATTGCATGTCCTCATGCAACTCGAAGCCTCTATATTAACCAAGCTATATAAAAAAATGGTCATCCCAAGTCATGAAATTGATGGAACAAATGAATTCTTCCTAAACTAATGAATATTCAATTTTAGCAATGTTGATGAAGGTGTAACAATTTTTACATTGAAGTTCAACTATATGTATATGAAGTTGCAGCAAAATATGATATAAGTAACAACAAACTTCATTAACCATTTTCGCAAAAACTACAAACCAAATTTTCCTGAAATTTTGCAAGTAGATTTTTACTATATTAATTCTTCTATGATCCAAAATCATTTCGTTTTGATGCACGGATCATGAGATATAAACAAAATGGTTGTAGGTGACAGTGCATGATCTCTAAAATTTGACAAACTAATTTAACTTGAAATTTTCTGGGTTTGTGTATTTTAATGATACATCCTTGTTATCTAAAATTCACAAGAATTCGGTTCATATTTTTAAAAATATACACAAATCAATTTCCACACTGTATAAAAATGAAATTTTATGCCTTAAATGAGAAAGAAAGTAGAAAACAAGCATCATGTGTAGGAATTCCTCCCCCAAACTGGAGAATTAGCATGTCCTCATGTAATGCTAAAAACAAATTGAGGTGGTTGCTACCATATTTTGAAATCTATGCTTGGTGTAAGACAACATGGAATAAGGGAGGTGTTACACTAAAAAATGTCACCATGGCTATTTACAGTTGGTATGGCTCTATCAACAGTCATACTACCCTCTTGAGCAAGTCTTATGCCTCTGCTATTCATGTCAAACTCCAAGAAAGAGAGAAAGTCTTTATAAATATGTTTATCTCTGGGTACGCAGGTTCTCTCAAACCTTGCCTGCGGGTACGCACCTATTGTTCATAAGGTCTGCGTCCAAGGACGCTCTGTATCTAAAGGGGCAGGTGCGTCCCTCTGAAAAGGTTAAAATGCGCAAGTTTTATCTTCAAAAACTTACTTGTGGTCATTTCTAGAGCATTCTAGAAGGTTGTTTGATGTGTATTGAGTGCCTCCAGATGGTTCATGCACTCCTACCAAAGAGGAACTTATCCCATCAATAAGGGAGTGATCCCATCCAAAGAGGGGACTATCCCATTGATGGTGGACCTGATTAACTTCCTCTTGAGCACTATAAATACAGGCATTGGGCCAGAAGGAGAGGAGGTTGAAAGCTATAGATTTCTAAGGGTAAATGCTGCAGGAATTAGGACTCCCATTTAGAAGCTTGTGAGGAGAGATTGCCATCTTTACTTGTTCTATTTGGAAGTGGGTGAGCTTTGTCAAAGTAGAGGAAGACTCTTGTGGACCCTGGAAGGAGCTTGCACAACACCAAGGCTCAGGTTGTAATGGTTCCTTTTGATTACCTTTAATGCAAATTGGTCCATTCTTCTCAATAACTTGTTGTTAATGGGTTATTTCATGTACTCCTTGGTCTATACGTTGAATATGCTTTGTTTTATGTTATAATCAGGTGCTATTTAATTGTTTGACTGTTGGTGATTGCAGGTTTTGGAGAAAAGGAGGAGCTCATCCGGATCAACAAAGCTTGGACTTCTACAACAGCGTTTGGACAAAGGTAAGAACGAAACACTTGATTTCTCATATCATAATGTATGTTTAGAGAAGGATAGCTCCAGTTTGTTTTGTTTGTCATTAGAATGTCTTAGACTTCTAGGAAGGTCAGTTGTGTCCGCACCCTTGACTGATTCCGTGTGACAAATTGGCGACTCCGCTGGGGATCGAACCCAGAATCTCTGGTTGGGAAAAGGTCGAGGGACGCAGGCCAGCCTTTAGGAAACCTGCGTCCCCCGCAGAGCGGTTTCCAAAACCCAAAACCCCCCAAAAATAAAAAATGAAACCTAAAATAAAATTCTAAACGGATGAAATTGACAAGGAGGATGTTGTGAAATACCTGGAAGAGACGGCGTTCGATTCTAACGATCGGATTTTCCGCAGCGACCACGGGAAGTTTCTTGTCAAAAGCTCCTTTTTCAACCTCAACAGTCAAACGGTAAAAATGACATGGTAAAAAGTCTTTTTATAGGTTTTTTGGATGAATTTGTTCATTTTTCACCATGGAAAGATGCTTTTCAATGAATTTTTGCCTATCTTAAACAGGTATGAGTAATGTGTCGCTTTTGTGCAGGACAAAGGGACTTAGAGGGAAAATTGTCATTTTTTCACAAATAAAATATCAGAGTCACCTTTTAAGCCCTTTTCTGACTCCTAAAACATGAAAAGATTGCCGAGCGTTTCTTTTACACTCGTTAAAACGGAATTAAAAGACGGTCCCCTTATAGCTCTTTTCTGACCGTAAAATCAGGAAAAGATTGCCGTGTTTTTGTCGTTTCAAACTCGATACGGAAATAAAACGACGTGTCCTTGATCGCTTTTTACTTTTCAGGTCAGTGACACTAATTATGAAAGTACTCCTTGGTCGCAAGATCAAGCGGTTCCCCCAGGTATTATTTTATACTTTTTCGGGCTTGAGGGACACAAATTTAGGAAAAAGTTCAACTTGGAGTTTTCTTAAGTTTTTCAGACTCTCTAAAATTGAAAAACGCCGAGTTTCTCCTATACTGGGCTCGTTAAACATTTCACAGTAAAGGACCTGTTCAATTACAAACAGGAACGAACCACTCCTTCCTAGGGTTCGAATCAAAACTGGGTTGGACTCATCCGAAGGATGAGCTTATAATCAAGCATATGTTATCCTCCTCAAGCTTGTTAAAAAATAAAGAGGTACTTGCCAGAAATGGTGGGGGAAAAGAGAGAAGAATGAGCCTATTTGTTACCTTTTGTCTCAGAAGAAACTTTATTACCACTCTTGGACACGACACTTTTCATTCACCTGGATTGGGAAATCTTTTACCTCACAGTCGATCAAACCACTTTTGAAAGTCTTCAACCGGGTTCCGGGGATTAACTTTGAGTTATTTAGCACCAAACCATATGTTGTGTCGTTATGTGTCCAAGAGGTCTGCAAACAAAACTTTCATCTGCAAAATACTTGTCATCCATTTGACCATCCCTGAGTCAGTCCTTACAGCAACATTTCTTCAACTTGAACAATGATTTCGTGTTGTGGACTTGCCTGCAACGGGTCACTTTCTATCGACATCAGCACATTATCTAGAGAGATGACTTAGAAATCGTCAGTACCTTGAAGTCTGCATGCATCAATGGCAGGTTTCTCGCCTTTGACGTCAGTTTACATCATTGACTTTCGATCGAAGGATTCCGTGAAATGTTCGACATCAACTCATTCATTCACATCTCATGGATTGTACTGGGTACTTTGAGAACCATTGACATTACTGGTGGTCTCTCTCACGCTTGTTAACAGTTCACATCATCGACTGGTAATCAAGTGGTTTCTACCATGTTCGACATCGGCTCATTTATTCGCATGGCTAGAATCGTACCAATTCGAGAAGTAGGAATGAAGACCCTGGATCAAATCTTTACCATCCAGGCTGCGAGGAATTTTGTATTCATTATCTAAGTAGACTAACCATAAACAGATGGCTGCGCCCATACTGTGTCTACAAAAGTCTATGATTATGATGTACTACAAAATCATTTATGTATCAGAGTAGTTAGTCTGTTAGTTAAAATTTTAATCTGAGTATGGGAATGCCTACCTCAGTGATGATATAATCTTATACATGTATTTTGTGTTGAAAATTGCAGGTTCTGACCAGGTTCTCCACGAGATAATCCTCGAAATGATAAAGCGCTTCACCCTTCCTAGATAATACAAAACCCTAATCTATTCCACACTTTGCACTTTAGGGGGCAATCTGTTACACTAAAAAATGTCACCATGGCTATTTACAGTTGGTATGGCTCTATCAAAAGTCATACTACCCTCTTGAGCAAGTCTTATGCCTCTGCTATTCATGTCAAACTCCAAGAAAGAGAGAAAGTCTTTATAAATATGTTTATCTCTGGGTACGCAGGTTCTCTCAAACCTTGCCTGCGGGTACGCACCTATTGTTCATAAGGTCTGCGTCCAAGGATGCTCTGTATCTAAAGGGGCAGGTGCGTCCCTCTGAAAAGGTTAAAATGCGCAAGTTTTATCTTCAAAAACTTACTTGTGGTCATTTCTAGAGCATTCTAGAAGGTTGTTTGATGTGTATTGAGCGCCTCCAGATGGTTCATGCACTCCTACCAAAGAGGAACTTATCCCATCAATAAGGGAGTGATCCCATCCAAAAAGGGGACTATCCCATTGATGGTGGACCTGATTAACTTCCTCTTGAGCACTATAAATACAGGCATTGGGCCAGAAGGAGAGGAGGTTGAAAGCTATAGATTTCTAAGGGTAAATGCTGCAGGAATTAGGACTCCCATTTAGAAGCTTGTGAGGAGAGATTGCCATCTTTACTTGTTCTATTTGGAAGTGGGTGAGCTTTGTCAAAGTAGAGGAAGACTCTTGTGGACCCTGGAAGGAGCTTGCACAACACCAAGGCTCAGGTTGTAATGGTTCCTTTTGATTACCTTTAATGCAAATTGGTCCATTCTTCTCAATAACTTGTTGTTAATGGGTTATTTCATGTACTCCTTGGTCTATATGTTGAATATGCTTTGTTTTATGTTATAATCAGGTGTTATTTAATTGTTTGACTGTTGGTGATTGCAGGTTTTGGAGAAAAGGAGGAGCTCATCCGGATCAACAAAGCTTGGACTTCTACAACAGCGTTTGGACAAAGGTAAGAACGAAACACTTGATTTCTCATATCATAATGTATGTTTAGAGAAGGATAGCTCCAGTTTGTTTTGTTTGTCATTAGAATGTCTTAGACTTCTAGGAAGGTCAGTTGTGTCCGCACCCTTGACTGATTCCGTGTGACAGGAGGTGTTGAGAATGAATAAGAAGATCAATGGATGATAAAGAATATTAATGGCATAATAAATGAAAGGAACACTTCCCCAAATTGAAAGAATCTACTTCTTTGAAAAATGGGAAGTCGTAAAGATGTGGAATGAATGATAATAAATAATGCTTAATGGATTTTCATGAAATTCTCTTAAATTTGTAATAATTCAGAAAATTATGCTATTTTACCTCAAGTTTTACCTTCGAAAAAATGTGGAATGACATGTGTGGACTGGCATTTGTTGAAGTTGATGTAGGCTAAGTTGATGCTGAAAGTGATGCAAAAGGTGGAATCCAGGCAAGCACATCATGTCTGAACAATTTTTCACATTTGTGAGTTTCTCGAGCCTCTTTTGTTAGTTGCAATCGTGTGGCCTTGTTGCGAATAGATTTCCCCCCATACTTGTTGGTCTCTTCTAAACAAATCACTATTTTGCATGTAAATTTCTTGAATCCATAGTTTTAGTTTTGAACAGCAATAGATAAGCCGCATGAAAAAATTTCAATCAGAGAAAACTTTTGAATAACCTTCCCCCTCCAATTGGAAAAGGGCATTTATGACCATAAATCATCATAAAAGTGTTGTTCCAATGGCAAGGGAAGGGAATGAATAGTCCGACAGTAAATGAAGCAGAGTACACATATCAATGATAGGACGACAAGAGGTATGGTTATAATGAGAGTAGAGTGTGTAAAGATAGTTATGAATAAGAGATAGGTTGCTTTGGATTGATGATAAGTTATGAAAAAAAGAAAAGGACAACAATATGCGAAAATAATGCTTTACTGACGGTATTCTAGTTGAAAATGATGAGATTGATAGGAAAATAATTTCTTATGCGTAAAGGTTCAAAACATGGAAAAATTAAGGAAATAACTTCTCTGATAAAAAGAGAATATAAGAAAAGGGTATTATAGTAATAATTAACAATAAGATATGACTTCAATAACATAAGCAGAGCCTCTGCTGCTAGAAGGTGTCCATAGCCTCGACAGGGTTTCTTTTTAACCCGTATGAGCCAGGATTCTCAATTTATAAATGGAGAGTTCCACTATTGTTCTACAAAAGAGATCAGTGTGCTGGCATGGTAACCAGATAACCACACTTCCATTCATTGGGATGTAGCAAAAGTGATCAGGATGGCTCGTGATGAGACCTCCTATTCCAAGGATATTTTGGCTATCCAATGGATCATAACCCTGGTGTGGTGGCCATAGTGGGAATTTCCCTTCACTACATCCTTATGAACATGGTAGGCTGACTCTTAATGAGACCCCCTATCCTCTATCTATAGGCAAAATTTTGTTGTTATTACACATTTTTATGATAAATAGAGGGAGGCTTAGTACTCCTTAAGAGTAGGGATTGTGGAAGAAGTTGAACATGTCAATAGAAAAAAATATACCCATAATCTCATTTATTACAGACAGAGAAGATTATAACCAGGAAGGGTGGAACCAACATGGTATTAAGATGATCAATCAGTATCATGTACAATAGAAAACAATGCAATAAAGTAGTATATAAATAATTGAGTCCCTTTTGAAAAGAATCTATCATCAATGAGTTGTCCTGTTAAATATCATAACATGAATGATATTAAATCGCTTCAATAGAATACATAATTCTTGTCTTCATAAAAGTAGTGCACTTCATGCCATGAAATGGAATCAGTAAAATGTGGTTGAAATGAACTAGGAATAATCCCACAAGAGGAAGGAAGGGTTGTTCTCGAAAATACTCCCAAAGTGTTGTTCCCTTCAAGGAACAACAAAAACACTCGAAAAAGTGTTGTTCCATTTGGAGAACAACAAAAAATTCACACGAAAAAGTGTTGTTCCCTCTAGGGAACAACAAAAAAGAATGCACATGAAAAAGTTTTGTTCCCTATAAAGAACAACAAAAAATGCATACGAAAAAATGTTGTTCCCTATAGGGAACAACACTTTTTCATGTGAAAGGTGTCTTTTAAAACTCCTAATTACCTCACATTAATTATCAACCTAGGTAAGTCTTTTTGTTTCAAGAGTGTACACAATATGTGCAAGCTATAATTCCAGAGAGTAATGCTTTCTAAGTTGAACTATAAAACTTGATACAATAATAACTGGATGCATTTATAAAACTCAAATTGCAATTGTCAAAAGAGATATTACATATAAGCATGAAGACTTAATCTCAAGAAAAACCATAATCAAATCTGAAGCAAGCAATTCAATTGAAAATAGCATCAACAGAAAGCATAATAGCAATAACTCATCTCTTCTTGGCTGATTCAATATAAACCATACTCAATCTCTACAAAGCAATCGAAATGGAAATGATATCAATTTGAGAGTTCAATAGTGATAACCAAACTCTTACAACTGATTAGATCAATACGATTCACTATCTAAATAATTTACGCTGTAATAAATGTAAATTGAATCAAGTGATAGCACTGTAAAATATATAAAGAAAATATACTACTTCAATATAGGGAAGTGGTAAATAGCGAATAGGATAAACTCATAGAAAATGGGAAAATTACCAAACCAATCAAACTTGCGAGAATCAGAAATATATAACACAAGGAATTGCAGTTTGATCCACCAAGGGCCAAGCCCTAGCCACAAGTGAATACTACTGAGCTAGTTCAAAGAATAATGTAGATTATGTATTAAACATTTAATTCAATCCTCATTACAGCACAATGCATCCTTCAGAATAACATTCTGTATATTACAATTTACGTCCCCAACAAAAAGTTAAATCCCTCCATTATATCTCCTCCTATTATATCCTATCTATCTATAATCTAATCTCTAACCTCTAATAATCCATCCCCCTCTTTGATCTCTATTCTGATTTATATACATAGAGAGAAAAGAGAAGTTACAACTGAGATGATTACAATATGATTCCCATTACAAAATTGGATTGTTCACAACAAATTGATTAGAAAGATCATATCTGAAATATCTTTCCATCAAAATTCAACAGGAATAGGTCGAATTTGGTATTGCAACTGAGATAATTTGGATATTGGCCACAATAGCGAGTCTGAGAAAAACATTCAAGGAACCTTCCGTTTCTATTAATATGGACCGAATTTTGGAAAACTGCACATTAAAAAACTAATTCAATCCATTTTGAACAAAACCCATGTTTCAGATTTTCTAGATTCTTCTCCATTTGCCAAAAACATCCAATGAAAATTTGTCACTTCTTATTCTAGCGAAATTCTGAGTTGGCATATTTAATAATGAGCTGGAGATCAAATCTGCAATTTGGAAAATATCTTGGAGGCTAAAATGGTGAGTGATGTTACAACAAATTTACTAATAAACCATCATTGGTAAAATCATGCATAATAATCATCAATTTATTAAAAAGAAGGGAGAAGAAATCATATTTATCCATAAGAGCATAAATAATTATAAAATGGAATTATATGATAAACCATGATAAATGACGTGATAAATAATAGTAGAAATGGATGAAATATGTGTTAAAGAGTGATAATAATAATGACAAACTAGTGGCCCAGCAGTTGGAATGAATGAATTAACACCATGGCCTTTCTAAACTATTCAAAGGAAAACTAATCTATGAAAAACTATAAAAAGCAAAATATGATAATCTAGAAAGCATTAAATTAATCCAAAAAGCAGTAAATAGCAACTAGTGATTTAGTTGTCAAACAAGGAAACTAAAATAGCTAGTAAACAAGCAGTTTAATGACAACCAAATCAAGTGTAAGAAAGTAAATCAAACTTGCAGAAAGAAAATCACACTTATAGAAAGTAAAGCACAGTTGGTATGAAAGGAAATAACAGAAATTAAACTATGTTATAGTTGTACGCATATTGTGGTTGATGGGGATCCTTCCATTCCTTAGTGAGCACATAAGAACAACTATCACATCTTAATAATAAAACAAAACTCATAACTTATGATTTGGAGAAAATGGTATTATTCATGCTAAATGAACAATCATAAATCTGATGCTAATGAATAAATGACAACTACTAGCTTCCTTTGAAGGATGCTCCTCCTATTTATACATGAATTAGGGATATATACCCAATAAGTGTAGATCCCTTAAATATCTACTAGATCCATACTTGTCTCAACTTATCCCTAAATACTAGATACAAATCCCATGACTCAAAGAGCTCTCCATAATATTTCTCCTTGGAATATGGTCCACATCCTGACTCAAAATTCGAATTTGATCTGGGGAGGCCACATAAGGGTGACTTGGAAGCTTCCAAATGATCTACACATGTCACAAAACTCATAACATATATATATATATATAGATATATATATAGATATATATATATATATATATATATATATATATATATATATATATGAAACCATGTTATAGGTATTCAAATGTTTCCCTAGGCAGTGGTTTGGTGAGTATATCAACAACTTGTTCCTTGGAGGGAACATACTCTAATTTGACCTTTTGTTCAAGCACTTGTTCCAGGAGAAAATGATATTTGATAGGTATGTTCTTGGTCTTTGAATGCATGACATGATTCTTTGAAATACTGATTGCACTTGTATTATCACAAAAATGGAGATAGGTGGAGTAAAAGTGATTTGCATGTCTTGCAACATTTGCATCATCCAAAGGAGTTGTGTACAACAAGATGTAGCAGCTACATATTCTGCTTCAGCTGTAGATAATGCAATTGAACTCTGTTTCTTGCTGAACCAAGATACTAATCTAGGACCCATCAAGAATGCACCACCACTAGTGCTTTTTCTGTCATCCACACTGCCTGCCCAATCTGCATCTATATATGCATGAAGTGTGAGATCTGTACTTCTAGGATACCATAAGCCATAGTTTTGAGTTCCTTGAAGATACTTGAAAATTATTTTAACTGCCTGAAGATGAGTTTCCTTTGGATTTGCCTGAAACCTTCCAACTATTCCCATTGCATGCATAATGTCTAGTCGGGTACCTGTTAGATAGAGCAGACTACCAATCATGGATCTATAGGTTGGTTGATGGACTGCTGCTAATTCATCATTTGCACTGAGGCTGCATCCTATTACCATAGGGGTACATATTGGTTTCGAATCCTCCATCCCATATTTCGTCAAGATCTGCTTGAGATACTTGGTTTGTGATAGAAAAATACCATCTTTGTTTTGTTGGACTTGTAAACCAAGAAAATATGTGAGCTCACCAAGCAGGGACATTTCAAATTCTTTTTGCATCACCAAGGCAAAGTTTTGACTCATGTCTTCTTCATCGCTACCAAAGATGATATCATCAACATATACAACAAGTATTAGCAACTTATCATTGTCAATTTTTATATATATATTACTGTCTGTTGATCCTTTTGTAAAACCTTGTTGATGAAGATACTTATCCAAATGATAATACCAAGCCCTTGGAGCCTGTTTAAGGCCATAGAGATCCTTTTTAAGTCTACGTACAAGTTTTGGATCATTTCCAAGGATGAACCCATCTGGTTTCTCAATATACACCTCTTCATCCAAGTCTCCATTTAGAAAAGTAGACTTCACATCCATTTGAAATACTTTGAACTTCTGAAAGCTAGAAAGAGCAAGGAACATTCTTATGGCTTCAAGTCTAGCAACTAGTGCAAAGGTTTCTTCAAAGTCTATGCCTTCTTGTTGAGCATACCCTTTACAAACAAGTCTTGCCTTGGTTCTAATAACATCTCCATTTTCATTCAGTTTGTTTTTGAATATCCATTTTGTGCCTATGACATTTTTATCGTTTGGTCTAGGGACCAACTCCCAAGTGTTATTCTTTTCAATATACTCAAGTTCTTCCTCCATGGCCTTGACCCAACATTCATCTTTGCATGCCTCTCTTACATTTTGTGGTTCAGTGGAGGAGAGCATTGCTAGATAGCTTGAAGCTTCTACAATGGTTCTCCTTGTTTGTACACTTGCTTCTTTCTGCCCCAAAATTTGAGTTTCTAGATGATTCTTCTGAACGTACCTTGATGGAGTCTTTTCTTCTATCCTTATATGTTCTTCATGTGCCTCATGGGTTTCTTCTTCATCATGAATCTGATTTGATGTTGAAGGATAGTCCTCATCATCTTCGAAATCTTTAGATTTTACTTGCCTAGGAGTGTTTCCTTCTTCATAAACCACTACATCAATACTTTCAACAATTTTTCCAAGTCTTTTATTGTAACACTTATATGATTTGCTGTGGGGAGAGTAACCAAGGAGAATGCATTCATCTGCTCCAGGTTCAAACTTGCCAAGGTTTTCATCAGTCTTTTTGATGTAGCATTTGCTTCCAAAAATTTTGAAGTATTTTATCGTTGGAGTCTTACCATACCAAAGTTCATGAGGAGCCTGAGTGCTATTTACCCAGACATTTGTCTTGTTAAGAATAGTAACTACAACAAATGTAGCTTCACCCAAGAAGGTTGCGGGAGTTCCAGACTCATCAAGCATAGCATGAGCCATTTGTTGAACCGTTCTGTTCATTCTTTCCACTACTCCGTTTTGTTGAGGAGTCCTTACAGTAGAGAATTCCCTTCTTATTCCATGTTCTTCACAAAAATTGAAAAATTCATCTGAGGTAAATTCCCCACCTCTATCAGACTTGAGGCATTTGATTCTGCAATCTGATTCATTTTTAACCAGGGCTTTGAATGCTTTGAACTTTTCAAAAGCTTCATCTTTATGCTTCATAAGTCCTAACCAACACATCCTGGAGAAGTTGTCAATGAACAATATAAAGTATTCTTCTCCTCTAGGTGACCTTTTCCTAGATGGACCACATACATCAGTATGGAAAAGTTCAAGTGGCCTACTAGCTGATCCTTCCTTCTCAGGAAAATTATTTCTGGTTTGCTTCCCAAACTAACATGATTTGCATATTGTATTGTCTGGAATTCTGATGTCAGGGAGATCACGAACCGCCTGATATTTACATGCTTTCCTTATTTTAGAGAAGCTTAGATGCCCCAATCTTCTGTGCCATAGCCAGTGTTCATCATTCTTGCTAAGATAGCATTGTTGTTGTCCTCCCTTGAGTATGTATAAATTATTTGGAGTTCTTATGCCTTTAATTACTATTTCTCCTGTATCAAGCTCACGAACAATACATCCATTTGATCGAAATATTACCTCATTTCCTTGATCACACATCTGACTGACACTTAATAGATTATGCTTTAAGCCATCAACATACATAACATTCCCAGCTTTGACCTTTTCTTTCAAAAGAACAGAACCTTTACCTTTTATGAATGCAGGGGTGTCATTTCCAAATGAGACCTTCTTTTCCTTTTCTAAGGCACTATATGATTGAAGTTTTTCTTTATCACCTGTCATATGTTTCGAGCATCCACTATCGATGTACCACTAATTTTCCTACCCTTCTGCATATAAGGCTATGCCACATATTTCTGGTTGCGGTTCTTTCTTCATCCATGTTTTGGGGCTGAATGAAGCTTGCTCCTTCTGAGTTGTTTGTTGAAACCTACTCTTGCATTCAGAATCTTCATGACCAAAGTTGTTACAAATAGAACATTCTACTTCATTCTCAAGAGCAGAAAAGTTATTGTAGGTCCTTTTCATGATCCCAGTCATACTTCTTTGTTTTTGAGCTTCTCTAGTCATGATGGTCTTGTAGGCAACAGATTGAGCAGCTTTGTGACCAAAGTTATGACAAGAGAAACATTGGCCATTGAAGAAAGTTATGTGATTATCAAACCTACCAACCAAATGATTGTATTTTCCATTGACATCCATTCTTGAGGCAAATTGAGGATGATTTACCTGTGGTTGGTTGAAGCTTTTGTTCATCATTGAAGTAGATTGCCCCCGATTTACTTGGTAATCCACATTATACTTTTGTTGTTGATTATCAACCTATTCACTTTTTCTTGCTGCATCAAGATAACTTTTGGAGGTGGATGGCTTATGTGCTTGCTTCTATGCTTGAGATGCTTCTTCAGTATATCCAATACCTGTCTTGATTAGAGCAGAACGTTGTACTTTGATAGTCTCATCTAAAGTTTCAGATCCTTTAGCAAATCTAAGATTAAGAGCTTTTGATTTCTCAATATCTTTTCTAAGTCCCACAATTTGACATTCTAACTTTTCATTGTGTTTTTCTCTTTCAGCCAGTTGGAATGTCAGAGTATCTATAATCATATTATTTTCCTCTAAACAAATTTTGAGTTTAGAAATTTCTTCATAGAGACCTTCTTCATCTATAGCATCCAAGAAATCATCATCTTCAAAAGCCATCAAAAGTCTATAATCATTACGTTGTTCATCTTCATCACTATTTGAATATCCATCACTGTCTTCATGTGTATAATAGCTCTTCTTACTTACATTCTATTTTCTATTCCATCTAACTGGTTCCTTACCTTTGTCAAGTTTATCTTTATGAGGACACTTGGCAGCATAATGACCAACTCTTCCACAAGCAAAGCATTTGAAAGGCAGCTTACCTCTGAATCTTCCAGTTCCCCGTTGAAGGTTCTTGACAAAATTTGATTCTTCTTCTTCTGACATATATCTTGAATCATTGTAATCTCTATTTCATGAGGCTTTGAATGCAGCTTCTTTCCTGTCTGATGGTCCCCATTTTCTCATTTCATAAGCAGTTAGGATTCCATGCAGTTGTGACATGGTAATGCTCTATAGATTCTGTTTTTCTTCTATGGCAAAAACTTTTGAATCAAACTTAGAAGACAAAGATCTTAGAACCTTTTCAACCAAAACAACTTCTTTTATTTCTTCACCCAAGTTTTTCTTACAATTAACAATCTCATCTATACGTAGGAAATAGTTATCCACGCTTTCATCATTGTGCATTATGAGATTTTCATATTGAATTCTGAGAGTTTGTAGTTTTTCTCATTTTACCTGTTCATCTCCTTCATAGCTCAGAATGATATTGTCCCATATTTCTTTTGTGGTTTTGAGCTGCATAACCTTGATGAATTCCGATTGAGATAGGCTCCCTAATAGAGTATTGACAACCTTTGCATTTGTTTCATACTGCTTCTTACTAGTTGTATCTGTAGGAGTTGCTGATGGAAATGTGTATCCTGTTTCCACAATATCCCAAACTTCTATACCAAGAGATTGAATATAGGCAATTATTCTTACCTTCCAATAGACGAAGTTGCTCCCATAAAAAATTGGTGCCCTGATTGATGCCTCCTTTTCGTAGTTGCTCATTATGGTGGATCTTCCTTCAAGCGATCAAGCTTCTTCTGAAGGACCTGCTCTGATATCAATTGTTGGAAATAATAATGTGAGGAGGGTGAATCAGTATTATCTAATCAATATAATTTTTTCATTTTCATATTCAGATTCATATACGCTACTTCATTTAAGGAAAACCACGTGTCTACGCAACAGAGTATAATGGAACCAGCGTATATTCAGTAAACTTATAAATCAGTTAGTTCCTTCTTGAGTGCGTCAGAAAATTATTAACCATATGATCAGTAAATAGGAGCAGTAAAGCAAAGAAAATCATCACACATAATCAACACACATTAACACCAAGATGTAAGGTGGAAACCCAATGTGGGTGAAAACCACCTGCTGCAATTTCTCTCTATCTTCTTTTAAATTAGAAACTTCCTTTTACAATGATTCTATACTAGTGCAGTCTTATACCAGTACGCAGACTACTACCTGTAGAAGGTTACAACCTTCTCTCATTCTCCAGCTTCTCCTGGAAGGGAGCTACAACCCCCTTAGCTCTTGTACTAGCTGAGATACTAGTACGTAGGTGCTGACCTACAAAAGGCTACAACCTTCTTTTTACTTCCAGGGACCAAATTTCATAAATTTTCAGACTGGATCCATGAATATCAATCAAACATCAAGTATATCTGCATCAACCAATCTCATTTGTACAAATACTGAATCAACCAATCACTTCTCAGAATGTTGTAACCAAAAACCAGTACCAGTAACCAGACACCAATTTTGAACCCAGAACAATGCAACAATAAACAGAAGTAGCTAAGACACATTTCATGAGATGTACGCTACTTCAATATGTGGAACCTGTGTGCATACACTTCTGTATCAAGGCCAACTAGCATATACGTTGTTTTAAGTTAGTGAACCAACGTGTATATGCACCTCTGCTACACTGAACCTGTGTACAGATATATAAAAGATAATTTACCCTTGTCACTTATTAAGACATCAATTATACCCAGATTATCATATTTATAGATCAAGTCATGCACCAAATATAACAGATCAAAATTGTACAAAGATACTTCTCTTTAAGCCACCTTAATATCTTGACCCATCAATAGAACTTATCCTTCTTCTTGCGCTCAGGTTCCTCCTTGATTTAGATCTAGTTATGCACCATAACCCAATGACCAGTCTTCATGATCTTTCTCTTCATAAGATATTCAATGCTTAAGAAAATACGCTTGCCAAATGATCTCCTTTGCTTTTTTATAGTCTTAGGCCTTACTCAAGCCATGGTCCATAACCATTGAGAACCAATACTAGGGACCCAATACCTGGGTTCAACACTTTGGATGCAATACGAAGGACAAAAACCATAGGTTCGAATATGTCAGACTAAATACCATGGACAAACATAATATTTCCCACATGTACATGCTTTTCTTTGCATGAAAATGCATGCATATGTATACGTTCCTTTTGGTCAGTAATCCCACGTGTATACGCAATTTTGTTAAGAGGAACCTGCGTATACCTCATTTTCTTTCATTTTGAGAGCTTGAACTATGATCTTCCATCTGAGTGAGTTTCCATCAAGGACAACACCTATGCCTAGTGCCAAACTTTTGTCATAATGGCAACATCTTGACCTCTTATTTTCAGATCTTAGATTACACTTACATTGGGGTTGAATTTGCATGAACTCTACAAACTGTTTGCAATAATAATCCATATCTTCCTCATCTAATGTTGCTTCTCTATGATGATTGGCTTCCAAGTGAGCCCTATTCTCACTTTCTTCATCGGCAAAAGTAGAATATATATTTCCTTGCATCTCTTGTGTATCCGACGATTGTTCATTGGGTCCATATACCAAGTATAAGGGATGAGGGATGTGATCAAGCGGTTCCTTTATTTCCCTTGGAAGTAGTTGCAGTGGAGCCCTTATATATTGCGGGTTATAGCCCCAGTTGTTGACTTGAGCATTCTGTCTGGAGAGGTTCTTGTTCTTAATTTCAAGCTTTCCAACCTTTTGTGATTCATTCCACTTTGGGTCTAATGATTCTCTATATTGACCAGAGGAGGATGCCTCTTCTTTCCCTCTTTTGGGTTAAGTAGGTTCTTGCTTTACCCTTGACTTCCTTGGTGAGGCCATATTTGCTTCTACTTCGAGAGAATCGATCTGAAGTTGGTCCAAAGTGAAAGACTTCCTTTCTCACAGGATAAAAGCAACACCAGAATCAAAAGCTCCCAAGAAAACCACATGAGCTATAGGTGGAGGAGGCTTTATGTCAGCTGGCAGGTTATTGTACTAATTCAATCTTTTGATAAATTTTTAAGTATCCTCCTTCGGTATTTTTCTTATGGAATTAGACTCAGTGAGGAGGTACTCATGATTCCTCTTTTCTCCCCATTTCTGGCTGAAAGAACTTCCAACTCTTTCCAGGTAGTGATAGAGGCATTTGGTACTCCTTTGAACCACTTTTTGTCTTATCCATCAAGACTTTGTACAAAAAGTCTCATTACCACATCCAATTGTTCCACATTCGGGTTCTCAGCAAAGGCACAAAATATTTCTATGTGTCTTTGGTGCTGTGTTGACATCTTCCCCATTGAATCTAGGCAGAAGATTAAGGTAATCTTGGGGCATGACACTTAAGGGCTGAGGTAGTGTTGTAATGTTCAAACCCCACCCCTCCATTTTTATTTAATAGTTAATATTCTATCGATAAATGGGGACCCTTTACAAAAATTCTCTAAAAATTAGCATTTAAGCGCTTTCTTTTTTAATCCTTAGGAATAAATTTCTAAATAATATAAGGTATCAAGTCAAATCCCTTTACGACCAGAAATTTTTGCTTTATCACATATCGTTGGATCATGTGTGTCAAAGGTTAATTATCAAACCAGGATATGTGAATTGTTATAAGAAGGAATCACCGTAATAAACTTAGGATATCACTAAAATTTCCATTTAAAAACTAAGACTTAAGGTATTTCTTGTAGAATAAAGTTCCTATCGCAATCGCATATCAACATTCACGAAAAGAAAAAATAACATAGCCTTTGGAATATGCGAATTGTGATATTACGACATAACAAGCCAACACTCATCACATCGTGGTGCTCTACTCAAAGGCCAATCTTGTGAACTATGAAAAGTTTGCGAAACGCAATATGACCTAGACTTTATGCAATAAGTAAAAGTTCACTTTATGCAATAAGTATTCATTCAATCAAACTGCGCTTTAAATGATAAAAGATACGCCGCTCACATCGTATCTTGTAGAATTATAAGAAACATTGAAATAACACATGATCGAAAATGCGATATTGTGATAATCTTTATCACAATCGCATAATCGACATTTCGCACTTTAAACTCATTACCTTAAATTTTTTCATTACACGTTTACGGTGTGATGTGTTAAATGGTTATTAAAGGCCATGATAAAATATCTTCATGCGTATTTAATGAGTTTTAATGGCATTTATGTTTAAAACGACTCAACGTGTTTTGATATCTTTCATCTGCAGTTTCGAATAAAAGCTCCTTTCCTGTCACCTTTCGGAATTAACTATATCATTGAATTTTCATTGCATTTTTTTCTTTGTGTTTATCTGATAATCTCCATTGCTCCATTTCAGGGAACCTCCAAAGAAAACAACATTGGAAAAGACGACAAAGACGGGAAAAGTTACTGCATCTGAGAAATCAGACATGCTACCACTTTTCTCTCATACCACCTGCAACAAATGTGAAGGAACCACATAATGGGAAATGATGTATAACCTACTAGAAGAAGAGAAGCCCAAAACACTGGAAACAAAGGCAACAGTTGATGCCCAAGAATCATCAAACGCTTCGTACTTTGAGGTAGAATGTTCATTTTTACACAAAATGATAACAAGACCTAAGATATTACCATACCCAGATATGGTAAAATGGGTGATTGATGATGTATATGTCTCAGGCAGAACTTTCAGGACTAAAATACATGAGGTCATGGGGTCTTCCTCACCAGACAATCTGCACAAGATGTACCAGCTACCAGAGCCTCAAACGATCTCTAACAAATATTTCCTTGAGCATTTTTCCAAAGATAACGAGGACCCTTTGGACATTACACAAACCTCGAGGTCATGCGAAGGAAAATTTAAATGGGACAAATTCATTATGTACTCGATTGCATCCCTCGCTGCCCCACATAATTTCGCACCTACAATGATGTGTAGATTATTTGGTAAAGCTGATAGCACCAAATTTTCTATAGAGTGGCTTCCCTTAATTGACGTAGCAGTTAACGCAACAATTATGAACTGGATTCAAATTTTATCAGAAAATTTAGCAATAGATATTAGGGAATATAGACAAAAGAGAAGTGTTTCCTCAAGAAATTTTCATCCTTTTTATATGAGTGCTTATGTTATGGACGCCATTTTTTTTTCTCAATTTCCAAACATGGGTTGGAAGTGGACTGTATAGAACCCTCTCCCCATCCATGTATACCATAAAATATTGTGGGAATCCCAATTCCATCCCCATTTTTACAAAATCTTCTATGGTATTATGATGCCTATTCATAAAACATTTTTGATAGAACGACCCCTACGTTTTCTGAAGAATCCAAGGTAGACATCTTGTCATTTGCTAGATGGTTCAGTGAAGAGATATTCACTTACATCAAAGTTTTGGCCCATATTATGTCCAAGATAAGCTATTGGCCATAGAGATAGCTTACCAGACAACAGGGGAGGGTGGTTTAACTAAAGGCCTTAGGGAATAGAAGAAATCCATTTGGCCAGCCTTCCCATTACAGTGTGGTGCTTTTGCACAACATGAATATGGGCATGCAATAAAAGAAGCAGAGATTATTATGTATCTTAAATTGGCCACTTTTCCAGGGAGACAGTATGACCCAAATCATGTTTCTAAAAGCTTTACCACTCTGGTTAAAGTTAAAAATTTCACTCACGAAGAGGATACCTTTGATGACCTCTTTCAAGGAGCCGAAACATTTGCACAGGTCCTACAACCAGCATCATTACATTTAAGCGTGAATTATATTAATGCTTTTCATGTATATAGGAATAAGAGATTGTTAAAGGACCCATTGGACCTATTACAAATTTAACCAATAAGAGAACCAACTCCTAGAATAAGCTTGGAGGGAAGTTCGAAAGAAAATTACAATGAGGAAACCCAAGAGAAGTCAACTGACGAGTCAAAACACTTAGAAAGGCAATCTCAGAATGGAGGAGGAGATCCTAATAAAGATTCCTAGAAAGATACAGAAGGAAATACTAATGAAACAACCAAACATACCATGACCAAGAAGCAAACAGATGTTGTTTCCACTTCAGCTCAATCAGGGAAGATTCCAGTCATTGAATTTGACAAGGAATGGGAGAAATTCAATAAGAAGCTCTAGACAAGCACAAATCTTGAGGAAACATCTAAATTGAAAACCCCAAAATAGACTTAGCACAAAGCAAATCCAAAGACAATAGAGGAAGGGGCTACAAAAACTCAAGATATTGAGGTTATTCCTGATTTTCCTAATTTCAAAATTGTCTTGAGAATTGAAGAGATACCTCCATTAGATATATTTTACAGTCCTACTCATAAAGCTATAGTTAAAAGACAAAGAAATAAGAGGAAACTAGACACCATGATTGTTGCAACTCTAGAGAATGAACCAATGGATGTTATGTGGAAGGACACTCCTATTGACCCATCAGAAAATCTTATGAAGTTGTCATAGTTTTTAGGAGCTTATGCCATAGAAACCATCAATAAAGAAATGGAAGTCCGAGTGTTTCTAAAAGAAAAAGAACAGAAAATTTTTCTACTTGAACAACAATTAGAATAAGAAAAAACTAATCAGCAAGAGAAACAATAGGTAGCTCAGCTTCAGAGAGAATTCAAGCAAATGAGATTACAACACGAGGCCAACTTATTAGAAAAGGACTCACAAATTCATCAAATGAAAGTCATGGTGGATAGATTTAAAGATAACCCTCAAACTGATGAGTTCGTCAAAGAAGGAATCATGCTCAATTACCTATTAACACAACACGAAGAAATATCTGCAAGAAAGTATCCCAGATTAATCCTTATTATGAGACAAGTGATAAATTGACAAACCAAGTAATTGATATGAGGTTTGAATATGAAGAAATCTATAGGAAGATTACTCAATTTATCACCTAGAAGGAGTCAGATGAGGGAAGAAAGTATGACCTACCAAAAATAGAAGAATCCTGCAAAGACATTATGTTTACAGATTGGGATACACAATTAAAACAGGCAGAAAGGGAGACAATGACAACAACAAGTGAAATAAGTAGTATAATAGAAGTCGTTAATGAGAACCTCCACAGTGCTAACCTCGTCAAAGAATCATACCAGGATTTCTACTAAATATCAAAAAACTAGAACAACAGTGGAGAGAGACAACACAAACTAAGGAAGAAGCAATTAAACAACTGAGCAAACTAGATTGGGAATCATACTGGCAGTATCTAGTAAAAATACATAGTGAGTGGATGAATCTGTGGTGTTTAACTACCTCTACACAAAAGATGGTGCCAACTTTGTCAGATGCCATATTTGTTGGACAGCTAAAATCCACAATCGGACAGCCACCTCAGCTCAAACGAATGATCTACATTTTCAATCTCAAAGATCAAGTTAGCCGACTAAGTTAGTTCATGTTCAAAAGAGCTTGTCATTAGTTTAATTATATTTTTAGTTTTGTTTTTTCCCACTCTGAGGAAGGTTTTTGAAACCTCCTCAACTATTTTTGTAATAATCTGATTTTGAGGCATGTATTTTACTAATTAAACCCCTCTCGTGTGTTAGTGTCGGTATCTTCATCCCTCCATCAGTGATCAACTTCTCTTTCTGCATGCATTTTAGGTGTTCCATTCGATTAGCTACATTCCATTAGGTCATGGATCAACTGATGGAAGTGGTTCATTATCAAATTTCCCTCATGGTCTTTACCTGCTAGCCTATTTTCACAAGTTCAGGTCATTTACAGTCATTTTTTGTCATTACATTTGCAAAAGCCATTTTTAGGGTTTTAGGTCTCATTAGGTCTAGGGTTTGTCACCATAGTCATGGAAAAGCTCAATAAGGGTCAGCAGGCACATGAGGAGGTCAAATAAGGTCTCAAGATCAAAATTTCAATGATATTATGCTCAATAAGTGATTTTTTCCTCAAAACCCTATTTTGAGGAAAAACAGAGTTTTTATTTTCTATGCATAAAAATTTCATGTAATTTTAATTTTCCTATATGTAATAAGTTTAGAGTTACTGCCCTTGGTCACCTTGCCAACTCCAGCCACTACAAGCAAAAAACACAAGCATCAATGCATCAGTTTGTCAAATGATTAAGAAAAGTCAAGTTCAATGGAAAAATAGAGTTCAAAATCAAAAGTGACTTTAACAATAGAAAAGTGGGTTTGAGATGGATGAAAAAATAAATTTATGCATATTTAAAGTGAAAAAGGTCCTCTTTGTCATTTCATTGTGCAAATTCACTTTTGGAGAACAAAAATCGGGTTTGTGGGAGAAAGAGGCAATATCGGGAAAAAACCACAAAAATTTGGTGGCGCTATGCATCTAGGCACCAACGCTATGCACCTACCTGGCGCTATGCATCTGGCACAGGTTTTGAACTACAATTTGGTCGTGCACTATGCATAGAAAGTGCACTACGCACCTGGGAGGCAGCGCTACGCATCTACTGTTGGAGCTTCAAAACCAATTTTATCACCCTCCTCTGCCTCCAAATGCACAAATAACCTCTTGGCAAGTAAGTACAACCTCTCATCTGGTCTAGCAAGGGATTTTTCCATATTTGGTGGTGTTTTATGTGTCTAAAAAACAAACCCTAGCTGTCACTGAAATTGTCCTACCAAAGTTGCATAGGGTTTTGTTTTTGCTGTTAATTCCCTTTTGATTATCTTCCACACCCCATTCCCTTCCCTTGTCACTAAATTTCCCTAAATCCCTTCCTCTTCCCCCCTCCAAAATCATTGGCATTCACTCCCATTACCAAACCCTAAACCCTATACATTATTCCTACACATAAACCCTATACATTCCCAAAACCCTAATCCCATTTCCTATTCTCCCCATTACATTCCCCCACCATCAAACCCTCATTGACAGTCATATTATCAGTTAATCCCACATTTCCCAAAAGGAAAAACAACAGTCACCTTATTCACCCTCATACCTTAAAGAAAAATCTCTTCATACTCATCATTTTTCACTCCAAATTTGCAAGTATGGAAACAGACTCAGCATATGAAAGGGATGATGAAACTATTAGTGATTCTTCCCAAGAGGCTCATGCACCAAGAAAACCACATAAACGAGGAAAACATATCTAGGAGTATCCCAACACTCTTACAAAGTTACTTGCTTGCCCTCTTACAGTAGCACGTTTTAAACATCAATCATGTTACGAGTTTTGTGAAATGGTGGAGAGGGTGCAATATCACCATGAGATTTCTAGGTTATTTATTCTTATCTTCAAAATGGCCAAGTGAACCTAGCTGGTGTCTCTTTCACCTTGACACCTAAAACCATAGCAGCAGCAACAGGCATCCCTAATGTGGGTGAACAATGGAATGAGGGGCAGCATGTGGGCAGAGAGCACTATGAGCCTTACATCAAGGCTACTTATCGGAGGTAAATCAGTAGGGTCTTTCCTTTCAAATTCTTGCAAGACACTTATGCTCCACTCATGAAACTCATTATCAAATATTTGACCTGTGAGGGAAGGTTTTCCTGTCTTTATACATACCATGTCAGATTGCTAATGCATTTCACAAGAGTGAGGATGATGAATCTTCCATACTTTATATGTTAGAATATTAAGAAAATGGCTCATTCTGTGCAAAGGAAGCCTCTTCCTCAGTAGTTCAGTGGCATTTACCATTTCTTGTTGATTAAAATTGTTGTTTTGCATCAGCTAAGGTTGATGAATATTTCATGGGATACTTTCATTGAACATGAGGTATTCAAAAGCCCTCAGGTGACTCCATTAGTGCTTCATGAGGAAGGAGGGCCTTCAAACCAACCAGATGTTTAATAGACTGAACCTATAGGTGTGCTAATGTTTGTCACTTATGAGAGAGGAACAAGGAGACTATTTGCAGCTGCCAAATGATTATTATCTCCACCAGGGGTGGAAGGGGTCTCATTCTCTTCACCAGACAACAGACAAATGCTATCTTCACCCGGGGTGAAAGGGGCTTTGCCTTCTTCTTTAGTAGAGTAGGAATAGGACAAAGGAAAATAACCATTGCATGATGAAGGGCCTTCTGAAGGCCAAGACAAGGATTTCATTTTCATTGAGGAAGAGGACACTGATATGGGCTCCCAAAGCTCAAAGCTCAAGGATGGCATCATCAAGTAGAAAGAAGTTGAGATTCAAAGCTTATCACTTGACCTTGAGAGGGCTAAATGGATCATTAATTACCTTTAGCAACAGAACAAGCAATTGGAGGATAAACAAACAATCATGGAGCTGCAAAACATAAGGGAAAACTAGCAATTGGCAAAGAGAAGGAAAATCAAGCTAACTTCACTACAGCAAGAAATAGAGGTCGATCGAGAATCATGGTTGGAAAGAGTGAATATCCACCTTGAGAAGTTGTTGGACAAGGCTAACAAGGAGAAGACAATGTTTCACCACATGGCTTATCACTATTTGGCCTGGAACAAAATTTGCAAAACAAGGATAAGAAGCCTAAAAGTCATCTTAAGGAGAGCCTTGAAAGTCAAAAAAGAGAAAGAAAAGCTCAAGATCTTGTCTGAAGCATCATTGCCCTAGCATAGCACATTAAAAGGATCACTCATGCCAAATTTCAATAAATTTGGTGTAGTTTTTGTCATTTTTGAATTTTTGAGAGAAAAAACACGTTTTTCTCACAAATGCGTAGAGCCATCGGTTCTACGCTTTTGATAGGGGTATCTTCTTGCAAAATGGCTTACATATTTGGAATTAGCATGAAAATATATGCATGCTCAGAAATCGCTCGGAAGTTTTGACAAGTTTTGGACCTCCAAAAGGGCCAAAAACACCTCAAAAATGCCCTTTCTGCCACTTTTTGGACCCACAGGAAGCAGGGTTGGGAGAACTAACTTTTGGAGGGGCAAATGGACACCAAATTCAAAATTCCACTTTTTCTAGAAAGTAGATAGACAGAAATTTCCAACAAGACATCTTGGAACAAATTTGGTGAAGTCGAATGCCTCCAAATTCAGTTGGGAAAAATCACTATGCATACAATCAATGGCGCTGCACATAGGAGAAAAATTTTCCAATTTTGCTCAAAACTCAAAATTTTCACCTAGTTTTTTCTCAGTTTGACCTTTTTTCTCTCATGGTCAAACTCATGATGTAAAGGGATGTAAATTTATGTTATTTTATGTAAAAATGATGAAAATTGACTCAAGGAGGTAGATACGTCATGTATATGTGGTTTTGAACTAAATGAATCAGTTTCCATAGTTTTAGAGGCAAGCTGTATCACTGCCTATTTTTCAGTTCCTAGTTTAGATCTTGTTGAAATAGCTCCTAGACTCATCGATTCGACCCCTAATGTCTACAATGGGTGGTTTGATGCCTATATCTTGTACTTTCTTAGTTATTTGTCAAGGTTGGACTCTTGTGGATGCATTGAGATACTTTGAACATCATTTCTGCAGTTTGGCAAGGAAATAAACCAGGGTTTTGTAGCATTTTGTGGGATTCTTGTTGTACTGTGATTTAGCATTGTTTTTTCTCTGTAGTTTAGTTCATCTTATGTTTATGTGTTCCATCATCTCTCTCTTTCTGCATAACTAAATGAATCAAGTTTGAAAGGTGGAATTCGTTGGTGTTTTAGTGCTCTACCTTGGGGTTTATTTAGTTCTACATGTTTTCTATTGTTTGAAGAGGACTCATGACACTTGCTTGCCCTCTCCAGATCTTCACCATTGTTATAGACATTTTTGGGCACTGCAACCCCAAGCATAAAATGTCCATAAACCAAGGGCTCCTAAGTCCCTAAAAGTGTTGTTCTAACCCCTAAAGGAACAAGGTCAACTGATTACAGCTTCTCCCAGAAGTTCTCCATGAAAAACTGCTCAAAACTAGTCAAAACATGATCATTTCAGCTGCTCCATAGGCAAAGTGCATTGCATCTCACCTAAATACACTATGTGGGTGCGTTGCATTTCAAAAATCCCATCTATGGGGTGCGATGGGCGAGAAGTGATAAATGGAAGTGTCATTCCGCGAGGTGGAGAGGCATGGAATCTTCCAGAAACTTCTCCTGTGACACTTGCCTTCCTGAATTCGACGAAGGATGAGTAAGAGATCATCAATCTCCAAGTGGAATCAAGAACTATCAGAGGGAAGAAACTAATCAAATCACAAGTTGACTCATCTACCTTACAGATATCTATATATGGATCCCTCATCCCAGAGATCCAGAGGCTGGAATTTTGCATCTGGTAAGGAATTGTTGTTGGTTTCTTGAAGCAACATCATAGTGTTGGGTGATCTAAGCTTTGTATGAGGTGAAGAAGGGATTACTTGTTGAGAGGATGATGCTGGTTCAGAACAAGTGGTTGTAACTCCCTTGGCTCTTCTTGGTTATCAATAAAAGCTATTCAAGTTTTCCTCCATACTCTTGTGTCATTTATGTTTTATGCATTTGTATGGTCAATTTACATCTGATCCTAGATTGTTTATGATTATAGATCCATGTTCTTGTATAGTGTTATGCTATTGTGATCCTACAGGTACTCTGTGAAGCTGGGCATACAAGGGAGCAAGTAGCGAAAGACTATCAAGAGAGAGAGGAATCGAACTAGGAGATTAGCGCAAGACAAAGGTTGGTCTTCTTTGTTATTCTCTCATCTATATTTCATAAAGGAAAAACGAAATTAGCTTTACTTTGTTTGTTTCTAAGGTAGCTACCACACCTTAGTGGGATAAGCAGTTTTGTGTAGACACTTTTCCTTGTAACAAAATGGCGACTCCGCTGGGGAAGAATTAGTTTGTTTGTTTATCTTCCTTGTTGTTTATTTTATAAACTTACAGACGGAGCCTGAAGTTGAGCCATGTAGCTTTCAAACTACATTTTCTATGCAAATGCAAAGTAGATAAATGTCGCTTCAGTCAATCTCTGGGATTTGTTTATGATTTAAACAACTGATTCACAAACTCTCTAATTTCCCTCGTGGTAGCTCTTAGAACCTCCTTAGATCTACCCCTGATTGTTGCATTATTGATTACCATTTGCTCGGCCAAAACCCATGAACTGAACTGCAAACTGTGACCCAGAACCCAAGCAAAGTCTCGTCTCTGGCCCAGTGCAGGTTCTTTTCTGTGAATCTGAAATTCAGCGCACTTCTCAAGTGTAGTAGGTGCGCTGCATTTCAAGTTCACTGTGTTACAGGTGTGTTGATCAGACTAGGAATTGTTTAGTTTTGGTTTCTGTGATTCATTCTTTTCAGTTCTATTCATGAATTTTGCTGCCTGTAATCAGTATATCTCTGTTTGAAACCCCTTTTCATTGTTGTTATTCCGCCTCCAATGTGCAAAGAACTGTAAATGTTTTTGTGTATTTGTTGAGTCATTTTCAGTTCTCCTTTTCAAAAAGTAACGTAATTGTACTGTCGTCCTTTGATTTGAAAGTGTCGCAAGTGTCGTTTTCGGTCATAGGAAAGAGTTTGCTTGCTATTGATAGTCGACTACCCTATTACTATTGTATTTGGTCTGAATTTGTAGATTTTCTAGTGTCGAAAGCAAGTATTCATTTCCAAATCGTAAAGTGTTGTGATTGTCTCCATTTTTTATTTTGAAAAGAAACTTGTTAGTAATTGTCGCTTGAAAAGTAATTCAGATTTGCGCATTAGATTTCTTTTTACCATTCACATACTAAGAAAGTCGAAAACAAATACATGCCTGTGCATTTGCATTTAGACATTTTGATTGGTTTGATTTAGGACAATGCATTTAGTGTGTGCTCTTTGCTCTTTGTGAAATAATATTGTCTCTCTTTCCTTAGTAGCTAGGATTTTCATTGCACAAAGAAGATAAAAGACTGTTTATCATCTTAGATTGCATTTTAGGAATTGTACATCTACATCTCACGGTGAACCTGAAAGGCAAATTTCTTAACCAAGATCAACTATAAAATAAATTTAATGAATCTAACAACGCTTTGGAACCTAACGCACAACATCTAGAAGTCTAGGCTAGAGATGTATTCCGACATCGTAAAGCCTGGTAATTGTTGTTCTCACTGATGGTTGGGTGATTCCTCCACTTTGAGACAATAGGTGCCAGTACGGACTTGTGCTCCCACGTACCGTCGAGTATATTTTGGGAGACCACAATAGGCTTAATCCTTTATCCATAGGAAGCCGTGTCTGCCACCCTATCGATCGCAATGCACTGAACATAGCATTCGGGAAGATTGATTGCCATACCGTAAAAAGTATTCTGCAGTTTTGCGATTGGTTTGGTAATCCCTCTGCCTAGATTTCCAGAGCAGTCCCTTTCGTTCCTTTTTAGACTCCTTAACGGAAAAGGTCCATCTGAGCACTTGTCACTTCAGGCTCATTAAAAATCGAAGGCGAATAAAGTCATCTTTTGTTTTTTCTCGACTCTTAAAAATTGAAAAAACAAGTTGTGTCCAAGCGTCTAAAATTTATTTTAATCGGAATAACGTCACTGTTCCCTCGTTGGTCTTAGAAGTTAGTCTCCCTTCATCGCAAGTTCTTGTAGAATCGCTAGAAAATCTTTTGGATAGACTAGATATGTTTGAACAACCGTCAACATCCAGGACTGTGTCATCCGACGCAGCAGTGATAGAGCCTCCTGCTGCTACTCCAACGATGTTCGATGGTATACCATCTGTACCGGCAAGTTATCAACAACAAGCGAGAGTCCAATCAGGGACTGTTTCGACTACATGGTCGGTTCCTATTTCTTCATCCGTATTATCATCTAGTATTTCTTATGTTGAAACTCAACAAATTGATCCAATGTGTCTTCAAAGGCCAATCTACCCTTTAAGTACTAGATTTCCACCATATGGAGGGCAGTATGCCTTTTCATTGTCCCCTCCGGGAGGATAGCCATATGGGAGTTCACATCAAAATTCGGGTTATGCTGGAATTACGTCAAGCGGTTGGGTATCGATACTACCTCAACAACCAAGAGTTGTATATTCAATGCAACAATTTTTACCTATGTCAAGTATACCAACTATGCCAGCTATTGTGACAGTGTCGCAGGTTCAAGCGCTGCCTGTTGTATGCCAACCTCAGGTTTCTCAGGTTGTAATGCAACAGCCTCTTGACCCTACAACTCAACCACAATTGCCGACTGGTGGAATGACACAGGTCCAAACAGGTACAATTACTCCTTATCTTGGTCAAACGGTTAGTATCGGGCAACGGCACATGGCTTCACAACCATGGCTAGTGCAATACCAACAACCGCAGTTCCAACAAGTATACCAAGGTTCTGAGCAACAAATCTTTGCAAATAGTGGGCAACCGTATATTCAAAATGGTCAAAATCAACCATTCTACAATGGTCATGGCCACCAACCTTACCAAAGTTACCAACATCAAATGCATTATGCTGGTATGCAAAGACCAACTGCTCAGGCAATCCCATCATATCCTTGGTATGCTTCACCTAAGTTGAATCAGCAGTTACCCTTCGTGGTGACTTTAGAGTTACCTGATTTAAATCAGTTAAAAAACGATCCAATCACTTACGCCCCTTGGTGGCCAGCGATTCCGCATAAACTTCCATCAGATATTCCTAAATTTAATGGAAATCCGGGTGAAGATCCGTCGAATCATGTGATGACCTTTCATCTGTGGTGTTCATCAAACACCTTAAACGATGATTCGATTAGGCTTCGCCTTTTTCAGACGACGTTAACTAGTCCGGCAGAAAAATGGTATATCAAATTGCCCAGAGCTTCATTTGACAACTTCAGTACCCTAGCCACAACCTTTTTAACCCATTTTCAGTTACCGATAAGGTACGAAATGGGAACGGAACTTCTTACCAATTTCAAACAAACAATGGCCACTCACATATCTGATCATATACATGAGTGGCGATGTCATCGTAGAATGGTAAAAACATATGTTCCCATTCAGCTTTTAGCTGAATGGTTTATTAAGTCATTATTGCCTTCCATCACGGAAGATGTGCTGAAAGGGGGATTCGTCACCGAAGAGCAGGTTATCACTCGTGCGCAATATTTGGACTTGATTTACACTCAATCTAGCATGCTCTACGATAAAATACCTTACGCTCCTAGACCAGAATTCTCAGTCCCTCCTCCTCCTAAATCAAACAATGACTCTCATGTCGGCGATGGCATGATTGGCGCAACAGACACGAAATCGACAAAGGCTACATCTAAAAAGGCCCGTAAGATTTCCGGTCAAAATGCAAAAGAGGAACTTCTTGCCTCGGAATTAAATGTTGTATCGACAGATAAAGGCAAAGAAACCAAGCAACCAGGGGGCAAGAAGAAAGGCAAAGGGAAGAAGAAGAAAAAAGAAGAATCATCACCTGAAAAATCTTCTGCAAACCCTTCTCGAAATAAGAAACCAAATCATCCATGCTTTATATGCGATGAGGATCATTAGACATCAGATTGTCCGTATAAAGCTGAGCTTAAAAAATTCTTCAAGAATACAAAGACCTCAGCGGTATTAACTAATCCGTTTCCAAATCCAAGAACAAATCTGGTTGACAGTGGAAATGCTTCCCCGTCTCAAGTACTGATGTTGTCGGTTTCCAAACAGCAAAATGATGCTTTGATAGCGACAAGGAACAAAGATTATGGGAATCCATAGCTGTCGAACAACAAGGATAAAGATCAACCTAGTAGTTCGACAACAACTTCGACAGAAGTTGCGCCACCCATCATCCCTGAACTGACAATAAAACCACCAGAGGGAGTAGTACACAAGTCGACATTTAATCCTCGTGCTAGAGCAACACAGCATTATAATATAGTGGAAGATTTGGCCCAATCGCCATCCGCTATGTCGACACTTGAGGTACTGCAAAATTGCCCATCCCAAAAGCAAGCTTTATTATCAGCCATCGGTGGGATAGACCCAAAGGATTCCAATCTTGTATCCTTTGATCATAAAGGATACGATCCTCAGTTACCAGCTCAACTAGCTTTCCTCGTTCAAGTGAAAGCCCTCAACAAAACTGTTCATCGAACAATTATTGATGAGGGGGCATCTACATGTATTATGTCGATGAGTTGCTGGAAACATTTAGGGTCTCCAACCTTGTTGCGATATTCGACGACATTAAAATCATTTGACGGACGAACATATACCCCATATGGTATTCTAAGTAACTTGAAGGTTGAACTAGGAGGGAAAACAGTAGAAATAGATGTTGAGGTAATCAACGGAAATCTCGATTACAACATCCTACTGGGAAGACCATGGATATATGCTATGGCTGTTGTTGTGTCGACCTATTTTAGGAAGATTGCATTTCCCTTTCAAGGAGGGATTACAATCGTCGATCAACAAAACTTCCTCCCCAATGGTTCTCAAGTTACGGGAAGCATTCCAATGATCCATGGAAGCCCCCATTCACTTCAAAATATCGGAGTAGGCCTACTAAAAGACCCTATATTAATGGGAACTTTCGCCCTTCCACCTCCAATCAATTTGGCAGAAGTAGCGTCGGTAGGAACCTGCAATATGATATCTTCAAAAAAGATCTCAGAAAATGATATCGACATGGATCATGCGCAGGTTTTGCCTCCAAGCCCAACAGAAATATTGTAGCAATCAATGTTCCTAGCATGGGAGGCAAACCCAAATCAACGCTCATCAAGCGTTTGGATAGATAGGTCTAAGGAATATGGCACCCCTTCAAATCCTTGGTCGAGAGTGCATGTCACTGACGAAGGAATTGTTCAATCAATGGTAATTGAAGGGGCACCATGGGAAGATTACCACCATCGTTCCCTTCTTCCGGATTGTGAAGAAAAAACTCCTGATGACCTTTATCATCCTTCAGTTTTTTATTTTCTATCAAATACTGTAAACACGGTGGATTCAGAGCGAAACTTGTCCAACATTGAAGAGACTATCGCCATAAATATCTCAACCAAAGCAGATGTTGTAGAGAATATTTATGTTGGCAAATGTTGTTCTCCTTCAGAACTGGAAATATATAACGCTCTTTTTCGCGAATTCAAAGATGTCTTTGCTTGGTCATATAATGAAATGCCAAGCATTGACTCGAGTATTGTTGAACACGAAATCAAGATGTATCCAGATGTCAAACCAGTACGACAACGGCTACGGCAGGTGCACCCCAAGAAAGCCGCTGCCATCAAGGCAAAAGTTGAAAAACTTCTCCATGCTGGTTTCATTTACCCGGTTCCTCTAACCGATTGGGTATCGAATATTGTCCCTGTTATGAAAAAACAAGGAACAATTAGAGTGTGCGTCGATTATAGGGATGTAAATCAAGCTTGTCCAAAAGACAACTACCCTACACTCTTCATCAACCAGATAATTGATGAATGCGTCGGATGTGAAATCTTTTCATTTATGGATGGATTCTCTGGGTATAATCAAATAAATATCCGCCCACAGGACCAGTCAAAGACTGCATTTATTTGTCTGTGGGGCACATTCGCATATCGAAAATTACCCTTTGGTTTAAAGAACGCAGGGGCAACATTTCAGAGGGAAATGAATTATGCCTTCCATGACATCAAAAACATCGTTCAACCGTACCTTGACGACCTTCCGGCTCATTCGCGAAAGCGGACTGATCATCCGCAGCATTTAAGAGCAATATTTCTACGTTGCCGACACTACAAGATACGACTCAATCCACACAAATGTGTATTTTGTGTCAGTTCTGGTCGTTTACTTGGCTTTGTAGTCTCGAAAGACGGGATTCGTCTCGACCCATGTAAGGTTCAAGCAATCATAAATTTGCCCCCACATTCCAATTTGCTCCAGATTCAGAAACTCCAAGGGAAAGCAAACTTTCTGAGGAGGTTCATTCCAAATTATGCCGAACTTGCTAAAGGTTATACGAGTCTTTTGAAAAAGGAAGTACCCTTTTTCTGGGATCAGGTTGCGCAAGCTTCCTTTGATGCTTTAAAAGAATCCCTAATGAAAGCATCATTAATGTACTCTCCTGATTATCAAAAAGACTTTAACCTGTATCTGGCTACAGTGGATACAACCATCGCAATGGTTTTAGTTCAAGAAGACAACGGAATTGAACATCCTATATATTATTTAAGTAAGAACTTAAATGATATAGAAAGCAAATATTCTTATGTTGAAAAGCTAGAGCTCGCAGCTCTTCAAGCGATACAGAGATTTCGACACTATGTCCTCTTTCAAAAAACTACCATTCTGTCATATTGCAACCCCTTGACTTATATATTGTTGCGACAGTTGCTAGGGGGCAAATATTCAAAATGGATAGCAATTCTACAAGAATTTGATCTGGAATTTGTAAATACAAATCAAAGAAAGCTCTGGTTTTCGTAGAATTATTATGTGATCTCCCATCGTCGTCCAATGATGAAACATCCGAAGAAACGATCGTGGACGAAAAATTGTTTCTGATATCTTCAAGAAATCTGTGGTATGGGGATATAATCATTTATCTCCAAACCCAAAAATATAGGCCAAATACCTCTCGCTCCGAACAAAAACGTATTCGATACCAAGAAAAAGACTACATGATCGTCGGTGATACACTTTACCGTCATGGTATCGATACAGTTTTGAGAAGTTGCCTCACCCATGAGGAGGCCGAAAAAGTCTTGAATGATTGCCATTCAAGCGCGTGTGGGGGGCATCAATCCGATTATGCGACAGCGCAAAATTTTTTACGAGCAGGATACTTCTGGCCAACAATGTTCAAAGATTGCATAACCGCAGTCAGAAGTTGCCATGCTTGTCAAATTTTCGATAGCAAAACCAGAAGACCACCCGCACCTCTGCAGCCAATAGTTGCTTTCGGGCCATTCGCCAAATGGGGCATCGATTTCATGACATGTAACCCCACCTTGACCGAGGGGCATGGATATATCATAGTCGCAGTTGACTATTTTACCAAATGGGCTGAAGCGATGCCTACAATAGATAATACTGGTGAAACAGCTGCCCTCTTCTTTTTCAATCATGTAGTCGCCAGATTCGGCTTCCCACAAGCTATAGTCACAGATCATGGATCACATTTTCGCAACCACATGATGGTCGAATTAGCTGCCAAATTAGGGTTGTCTCACGATAGCTCTACTCCATATTACCCGCAAGCCAACGGACAAGTTGAAGCAATCAACAAAGTCCTGAAGCGCATGCTACAAAGGATGATTGGAGTTCACAAAAGGAGTTGGCACCTAATCTTGTACTCAGCCTTGTGGGCTTACTGAACATCGGTAAGGAATGCAACCGGGTTTACACCTTTCCAACTGGTATATGGCCTGGAAGCAGTCTTACCAATCCAGTGTGAAATCTCATCCCTCAAACTCGCAATTGACCTTCTCCCCAGGACTTCAGAAGAGGAGGCTCGTTTCTTGGAACTAATCCAATTGGATGAAACCCATCGTGATGCCGCTTTGGCTAACGAAGCCCATAAGAAATGATTCAAGGCACAGTTCGATAAGAATATCAAACCACGTGTCTTCTCAGAAGGTGACTTGGTCTTGCTTGATGACCAAGAATCCGATAAATTGGGGGCAGGTAAATTCAAGTCTTTATGGATGGGCCCCTATGTTGTTAAGCGAGTGTTAGCAAAAGGAGCCTACGAGTTAATGGATTATGACGGGATTCCACTGGCACAACCTCGTAACGGGTTGTACCTCAAGCGTTACTATGTGTGATTCAGTATAGTAACCTATATGCTTTTGTTATGTTTTTGTTTTCGCTAAAGTATTTGTTTTGGTCAAGTAATCCACTTTTTACATTTATTGCAGATGTCAAACCTATTGGAGCCATGTGTTGGATATGCCGACAGAGCGAGTTGTAGTTCGTCGAACCTATCTTCCGCAGCCTGGGCCATTTTTTATCCAAGCGGTGAGTTAGTAAGTTTCATAGGGGTATGTATTGGTCGATCGATGAATAACATCACTGAATATAGCGCGTTGATAGAACTTCTCTCTGATGCCATCACACATGGGTATACGCCGACTGATTGTCAGGCTAGACTCACAACTCGTCATACTGCAACTCACTGGTATCTACTCTGTTCGAAATCCAGCTTTTTATCGCATGTTTCTAAGGGTTAAGATTTTGGAAAGGCAATTTGATTTTATTCAATATTAGCATATTTCCAGAACCTTAAACACATTAACTGACTCATTGGCAAATTATGTGTTAGATAAACATTTGCGACATTTATAAAAAGAAGCATACCATCAATATTTGCATTTAGATCATGTAACTTAACCAAAATAAAACTTCGAAAATCAAAAATATATATATAACTGTCTATGGTTTACACATAATGTTCTGTAACCAAGAAAAAATTGGTCAAATGACCCGAAACTCAAAATGCTAGGGGGCACTCTAGTCTAATGATGCTCGTGATAGCAAGTCACATCATGTGCGATCATGCATAAGAGGCGAGTCCATCGTCTTGGCACACCAGTCGTATGCCGCTGCAATCTCAAGGGCAGCTCGTCAGTCCTCACATCTGGAATACCAAGAATGAGGCCCTCAACCTGGTCCTGTAAAGCTGTGAGAGTCTCGGCCACATCGAGGTCGCGAAGGATAGCCCTTCCAATAGCCTCTCCTGCTGGGGCGGCAGCTGGCACCCTCAGGCATACCACTGGCCGAACGGGACCGACATCTGCATAAACACATGAGTTTTATTAGTCTTGATAGAATAAAGCACAAGGACATTATAAAATAAAAACGATAAACAAGAATATGGTCAAAGAATTTATCAATGGCACCCCATTGTTCGCCAGCTGGCAATACTAAATCTGGGTCACCCTGGAAGTCCATACCAGCATATGAACACTCGGAATAAACCATCTCCTGGCGATCGAACCACCCGAAGAAGGTATCAGAAAAGGAAATCTAAGACTGACCAGCATGCCTAGACATATGGTCAACCCATCTCTGCATACGTGGTTCAGTCGGTGAAGGTAAATCGAGTGCAATATACTGCGGCTGCATCAGTGGTATCTTTTCCAAGGAAAAGGCAGTCAAAATAGAACCATACCCAAAGTTCTTCAACCTCCCGCTCTTCACCTTGGTCAATTGTTCTTTCATCACAAGAAGTACTGCGTCGCACCAGTTGAACACCTTCAGTTGCAGACATTCCAAGGCATACTACATATAAGATCGATTGGCTACATGAAGAGCCGCACCACCAGACATCCTAACAAAAGTGAACATAATAGTCCTAAGGGACCTGTCAATGACATCACAAATGATGATCTTGTCGTCTTTACTCGGCTGAGATCCCTCTCTGCAATACCGACAAACATAATCTCTCACAGATTCACCTCCTCGGGCCGAACTTGATAAAGAGATGGGGGCACCCCTCCTTGACAAGCCAGTCAAGAAATAGATGTCCACTATAGTCAAGGGGATGGATTTGCCCCTAATCTAGAACACCTAGCTGGTAGGATCCCAAGCATCGAACAAATACTACAGCAAGTTGATTTATTGTCTCATGCTAGAAATGCAGAAAAAATTCAGCAAGCCACAGTTCCACAGTGTGTTTATTGTAACCGGATCATGTAAAGCCAGCATGTCCTCTTCTTCATGCTCACGTTCTCGCCATGTAATAGTCATATTGCTCCAAAAATCTCTGAAAACAAACAAGAGAAGAGTTCGATCCTGATTTTGGCAAGAGACAGGAAAAATTTCCATCAAAAACTATGCATAAACTTCCTTCCTTGCGCCCATCGCACCTACAGTAGTGATCTGGGTGCGTTGCATGTCAGTTAGCCAGTAGAAAGGCTAACATCCAATGCACCTTTCGATGCACAAGGGGTGCGCTAAAGCCAAGGAGAGTTTTTCAAACCCCAGAGGCTCAGAAAAATCAGGAATCAAGCTCAAAATGCAAGATGGAAAGCATGAAATGAAAGAGCTCAGGTTTAGCTCCTACCTAGTCCAGACGGCGCCGAGAATCGTCCACAGAATCTCTCAGAATCAGCTGATGAAAATCAAGGGGAAAAAGCACCTCCAAAGCTCCAACAAACCAAAGTTCAAATGAAATGGTAGGTAAAATCACTTTTACATTACTTTTTACATAGTTCGAGTAAAATATTAGTGTTCTAACTCATTTTTCAAACATATATTGTTCATTTGTAACTATTTTGATGAAGCGATTGAAAATGCAGTACAATCTTTGAAAGAACAAAGCTATTTATGGTAAAGTCAAGAAATGACCGTTCAATCGAGCAGTTTTAGCACATAGTTCAAGCTCGTTAAAAAATAAACATAAGTCATGAGAAAATGTTTCCCCCAGTGTTTAAGCTCAATAAAAAAAATGAACCGATTTCCGGTAAATAACCATTGTGAATGTAGTACTTCAGCCTTTAAAGCCCTGGTCGTGTTCTCATCATCACCTCTACTCTATATTGGCTGATCATTCACCTCCATTTGATTGTTTACCCCTTTTGAGGAACATCTGCGAAGAGTGATCCCACTAGCCATCCTTGTAACACTGCCGTGATTGGAAAATTCCAAACCTTACCTGGAATCAGCTGCTACCCAATTTTATCACTCGTTCCTCAAAAGAAGAGTCTCCTTTAAGCTCTTTTCAACTGACTCGTAAAATATGAAAAGATTGTCGAGCCATTGGCCTCTCCAGCTCTTTAAAGGGACCGGAAGTGCTATCCCTCCTTTATATTTTAATCTTTTTGGACCTAAGGGATTATTACACAAAAAGATCGAGCGCTTGTTTTATTCGGCTCGTTAAAAGTATCGAAAATTCATCCCTTCTGTATTGTTTTATACTTTTTCAGACTTAAGGGATTAGATGACGAAAAAGGAATTTTGGAGTTTCCTTTACGTCCCTTTTCAGACTCTCTAAAATTGAAAAGGACCGAGTTATCTTTGTCGTTAAACTCGTTAAAACTTAATAGCGAAAAACTTGTCCATAGCAGACAAGAACGGGTTTCATTATCGCTAGGCTCGTTAAAACATAGCGATGGGTTTGCCCGAAGGGAAAATTATAGAACAAGCATATGTTATCCTACTCAAGCTTGACAAAAATAAAGAGGTACTGGTCAGCAATGACTGGGGAAAAATTGGGAAGAAAACTTGAAGAAACTTTCTTGGTAGCAAGTCGCTCTTGAACATGACACTTTCACTCCGCATCCAAGTCGGGTTGGGTTGTTTCATTCACTGGTCACATCGCCATGGTCCCATCACACCATCCACATTTGGGGTTAATGATACCAATCCATCACGTCAGTGTCGCCGATATGTTCAAGAGAAGTCATTCAGAGAATTCACCTGTGTCTCACCCACTACAGTACATTTACACTCCATTCTTTCATGACCGCCACCCTGAACCTTATGTCATCAGATCGTTTTCACCTCCATTAAAATCATTTGCTCCGTTCCATGTCATTGATGTGGGATTAATTAAGGCCCTCCTGTGACGGATCGCTTCTTGTCGACATCAGCTCATTATCCAAGAAGTCGATCTAGGAACACCCCGTTCAGTACTTTGAAGCTTGCATGCCTCAATGGCAAGTTTCTCACTTCCATCGATAGGTTTACATCAATGGCCTTCAACCGAAGGATTTTGCGTGGTGTTCGACGCCAAGTCCTTTATTCACACCATGTGAATTGTACTGCAGTACCTTGAGGGTCATTATCATTATCAGTGATTCCTCTCGCGCTTGTTAATAGCTTACATCATTGGCTGGTAATCAGGCGATGTCTTTCTATGTTCGACTCCAGAACATCTCTCGCATGGATAGACTTGTACTTTGAGTGAAGATCGAACGAGATTGAAGACCCCGAAACTAGTTTCATCCATTCGGGCTGCGGTATATATTCAGGGAAATAAAGACATCAAATGTACATCATTGGTGCACAGATAGTCATCCAATCAAAGGGATGATGGCTCTAGCAGAATCATCAGTCTACACTCAGATGATTTCCTGTCCTATGTACATGAAAATGAATTTATAAAGCTGAGCATGGGAATGCCTGCCTCAGCTAGATCATGAAAATATTATGAAGATAATGTATTGTATTATATCTTATTACAGGTCTCCTCCCAGCTTGAAAGAACTTCGGATCCTCATAATAAAGCATTTCACCCGACATCAAAAGATTAACGACCTCATGCTTTAGGGGGCACCTGTTATAGACATTTTTGGGCACTGAAACCCCAAGCATAGAATGTCCATAAACCAAGGGCTCCTAAGTCCCTAAAAGTGTTGTTCTAACCCCTAAAGGAACAAGGTCAACTGATTACAGCTTCTCCCAGAAGTTCTCCATGAAAAAATGCTCAAAACTGGTCAAAACAGGATCATTTCAGCTGCTCCACAGGCAAAGTGCATTGCATCTCACCTAAATACACTCTGTGGGTGCGTTGCATTTCAAAAATCCCTTCTATGGGGTGCGATGGGTGAGAAGTGACAAATGGCAGTGTCATTCCATGAGGTGGAGGGGAATGGAATCTTCCAGAAACTTCTCCTGTGACACTTGCCTCTCTGAATTCGACCAAGGATGAGTAAGAGATCATCAATCTCCAAGTGGAAGCAAGAACTATCAGAGGGAAGACGCTAATCAAATCACAAGCTGACTCATCTCCCTTACAGATATCTATATATGGATCCCTCATCCCAGAGATCCAGAGGCTGGAATTTTGCATCTTGTAAGGAATTGTTGTTGGTTTCTTAAGGCAACATCATAGTGTTGGGTGATCTAAGCTTTGTATGAGGTGAAGAAGGGCTTACTTGCTGAGAGGATGACGCTGGGTTAGAACAACTGGTTGTAACTCCCTTGGCTCTTTCTTGGTTATCAATAAAAGCTATTCAAGTTTTCCTCCATACTCTTGTGTCATTTATGTTTTATGCATTTGTATGGTCAATTTACATCTGATCCTAGATTGTTTATGATTATAGATCCATGTTCTTGTATAGTGTTATGCTATTGTGATCCTATAGGTACTCTGTGAAGATGGGCGTACAAGGGAGCAAGTAGCGAAAGACTGTCTAGAGAGAGAGGAATCGAACTAAGAGATTAGCGCAAGATAGAGGTTGGTCTTCTTTGTTCTTCTCTCATCTATATTTCATAAAGGAAAAACGAAATTAGCTTTACTTTGTTTGTTTCTAAGGTAGCTACCACACCTTAGTGCGATAAGTAGTTTTGTGTAGACACTTTTCCCTGTAACAACCATTCTTTGGACTCACCATTACACTCATTTTAAAGTGCTAAAACACTTTCCTACCTTGATCCATAGAAACCTTTGCAAATCTGTGTTGATTTCTCAGACCCAAAGTGACCTTCCCCATCTGATCCAACAACCAACCATTAAAATCAATCAAATTCTTGGGAGAAAACATACTTAGCCTAAAATTAGTTTTTATATTAGTCATCTCAAGCCTTCCTTGATAAATTTTCATTGAGATTGGCAAGGAGAGAGCCCTCTCCCAACCTAGTAGGGCTAGCCACCAGGTTAAGCGTGGTTTGATGTTACCCTAGACCCACCTTTCTCAGCCTGAGGTAGATTTAGGCCCTAACATAGTAGCGATTCCACTGGGGAATAAAATTTTATTTTCCTGTTAATGTTCCTTATTTTATAAACTATAGACAGAGCCTGAAGTTAGCCATGTAGCCTTCGAACTGATCTTGCTCTGCAAGTGCATAAGTAGATGAATGCTGCTTCAGTCAATCTCTGGTTTAGTTTTATAAACTAAACATCTGACTTGAAAATTGCCCCAGTACATTAAATAATTCTATACTTTTGGATGTTGAGTTTTGAACTCAGTAGGCTCACAAGATTTTAATGTCCATTTGATTTTTGGGAATAATTCAACACACTGGCTTCCAAACGATACACCAGAGCCAATCCTGATCCTGATCCTCCTCCTGTGTATGAAAACCCAAATCTCATTCCAATAATTGTCCGCTAAGAAAGTTCTGTGATTCCTGTGTTTATATCTCATTCATGCCCAATTGCTTTTGAATATCTTGAAGATCTCCCATTTGATGAACATTTTGATCTATCGTTGTTTGAAACTAAGTCTGAAAGCGCAGTTGGTGCTACTGTAAGTCTGAAAGTGCAATTGGTGCTACTGTTATAAATCTAGAGTTTGTGCAAATCTTGAAACTGAAAGAGAAAATAGATCAATTGATGCTTACATTCTAAATCTTAAAAATTCAATTGTGGCTACCATTATTCCTGAATTTGTAGAATCTACATCTGCTACTCTTGGTTCGTCCGTTGTGGTGTCTAGTTTAGAAATTCCTACTAAGCCTCCTTTTATTCCCACAATTCCCATGCAACCTACCATATCTAATCAGAAATCTGCAGTCTCTTCTCCCCCATCAACCCCTTCAACACCTCAAACATCAAATATTTCTACATCCCCTTCGACACCTCATACACCCGTCACATCAACTTCTCTCATTGTTCCCACTCCTCCTACATCCCAAAGGCCAGTTGTAAATCCACCTCAAGCAATGGCTACCAAATATGCTCCTCTTGTTTTTCCATAGAACTTGGATGCTATGCCAGCTGACTACCAAAGTAAAATCCCATTGTTTGATGCTTCCCAAGGTGTCACATCACAACAGCATGTTGATAGGATGAGTGATTTCTTTGATCTCCACGAGATAGATGCAGAGAATGTGACTATGAGATTATTTGTGCAAACTTTTGGAGCCAAAGTGCAAAAGTGGTTTAGAGCATTGCTTGTTGGAACTATCAATTCATTGACAACTCTTCATATAAAATTTCTAGATCATTGGGAGGTAAAGAAAAATCCACTCCAAATCCTTTCCGAATATGAAAACATAAAGAGGAATGTTGGTGAAAGTGTCTAGGACTATTGTGTTCGATTCAATACTGTATATAATGCCATTCCAACTGATATCAAGCCACCTATGGGGCTGGCTTTGATAAAATTTCCCGATGGCTTTGATCCTGACATGGCATATCAATTGAGAGAAAGAGACCCAGCTACATTGGAGGACATGCAGAAAATCGCAGTAAGTGTTGAAGAAAATCTGCTAGCTAAGAGAGCTAGGACAAAGACCGAGAAGAAGGTGACCATAAAGGAAGAAGCTTCTTCCTCAGATCATTTGCTCCGTAAGCTTGAGAAGATGTTTGATAGATTCACCATTGCAGATAAGCCTGAGACATAGGTCAAAAATCCAAATTTTCGTGGTCAGCAGCAACCACAGTTTAGAATCAAGCAATGGGAGCAAAGAGCTCAAGATCCATCAGCTCAACAACAAGTCAAAACACCATTACAACAGAACTATGTCCATGGCACTGAATCAGAGGATGATGAGACTCCAATAGGAGAGGAGAATCACTTTTTTACACCAGATGGTTTGCCAATTTATATCACCGAAGATGAAGAGTATTCAAAAAGTCCAGCTGTACAAAAAGATGAAGATTTTATATTGGCAAATGAAATAGTCCTAGAAGAGGAATCAGATCAATATCAGAGAGGATACATGAATGCATTGATAGCGCAACAAAGGAAATACTTGCTCAGGAGTAGGGATGCACCTATCAATCCAATTCAGAAGCGGAAGGAAGTGACATCGCCAAAGAATGATTCTCCAAATGTGTAGAAAAAGGGAAAGGATCCAACAAATCCTACTTCCAGCAAAGTACAATCAGCAAACGAAAGGTCAAATCAGACAAATGAAACAAAGGAGAAGACTGGAAAGAAGGATGCTCTAGTCAATGAGGTAGAGAAAACTACAACCTTTAGCTTAGAAAATGAAATTTCTAAGTTAAAAGTGTCAATACCTTTGACTGAATTAATGAAGAATAATGATCCTCTATCTAATATGGTAAATGTGGAAGATGACCAACCCGAACTTATATTTGGTCCAGCATTAGAAGGCCAATCCGAGGATAGTGATGTAGCTCCTTTTTACATTAGCTTTAGATTTCATGATTATGTTTTGCACAATGCCATGTTTGATTCAGGAGCGTCTCATAATCTGATGCCAAAGGCAATTATGGGGAAATTGGGTTTAGACATCACCCGCAAGTACCATGATATTTATTCCTTTGATTCGGGTAGGGTAAGATGTATTGGTCTTATTAAAGATTTGGTTGTGACTTTGGATCAGATTCCATCAAAAAATGTTCTTATGGATGTAGTTGTGGCCAATATTCCCCTAGATTTGGCATGCTTCTATCTAGATCATGGGGTGCAAAACTCAAAGGGACATTGCAGTTAGATTTCTCCTATGCCACTATTCCCATCTTTGGTCAATTGAGAAAATTATATAGGGAGAAAAAGATGAAGTATATGATCATGAGCAAGGAGAAACCTATGAATCATCCAATTAATTATGTACATACAGATTTAGAGTCTTTTGTTCTTTATTCTGATAGTGGTTTCAATGATGTAAATAGTCAATTAGTTGAAGTTGAAGATATACCAGAGATAACATAAAATTTCAGAGTTGTACTTGATCAAGAGAGACAAAGGCTTGAAAGTATCGCTAAATAGTCAAAATCCCACCAGCAGCAAGAAATAAATGGACAACAGCCAAAGGTAGAAGAGCGGGCAGAATTCTAGCACTTGGAGGAAGAAGCCGGTTTGTGGAGTATGGAATTTGATGGAGCAGTAGGTAAGGAAGGTGCTGGAATTGGTATTTGGATACGTAGCCATGTTTTCCTACCAAATAAAGTACCGAGTAATGTAAGAGTTTGTTCGTACAAGTTGGCTTTTGATTGTTCCAATAATGAAGCAGAATATGAGGCACTAATTGCAGGCTTGAAAATCCTTAAGAAGTTGAATGCAAAGAGAATTTTAGTTTATGGCAACTCCGAATTAGTAATCAAGCAAGTCAAGGGTGAATACCAAGCCAAACATCCTCGAATGAGGGCCTACCATAATGTGGTTTTAGATATTTTGAGGTTGTTTCTAGATTTTACCTTGACATGTGTTCCTCGTGCACAGAATGTTATTGCAGATTCCCTTGCTACAACAGCAAGTAACTTGAAGATTTCGATGAATTCAAACAATAAGTTTGAAATTCATGTGAAACATCGCCCAACTGTCCCTGATAATCTAAGATATTGGCAGGTGTTTCAGGATGACAAAGAGATTGAAGAATTTCTGCAAAATGAAGGTAAATATCAAGACACTTCTATAGATGGCGAGCAAGATGATGGTGAACCAGACATGGAAGTAAATCAGATGGAAGTTTTGTAGCTGAAGGACAATGTCATCCCTAAAGGCCTTATACCTTTAGAGGAATTATTTGACCAAGATGATGTAGCCTACAAGCCAAGTTTAATGCCGACTGAAAAGGGAGTTGAAGATGTGAATATCGGAACAGCAGAAAATCCAAAGATGGTGAAGTTGTCAAAGGCCTTATCTCCTCAGGTAAAGGAAAAGTACATTAGTTTATTGTCTTCATTTACTGATGTATTTGCATGGGACTGTTCAGATCTGAAGGAGTACAATAAAAGTATAATTCAGCATATCATTCCAAGCAAGCCAAACCAGAAGCCATTTCGACAAAAATTAAGAAGGATCAATCCAGAGTTGCTGCCATCAATAGAGAAAGAGGTGAATCGATTATACAAGGCTGGTATAATCGTTCCAATAATATTTTCAAAATGGATTTCCAATTTGGTGCCCGTGCAGAAAAAGACAGGTGAGATTAGATTATGTATTGATTTCAGAAATCTGAATAAGGTGTCTTTGAAAGATAATTATCCATTGCCAAAGATGGACCACATACTCCAAAGAGTGGTTGGGGCATCTCGTATGTCACTGCTCGATGGGTATTCTAGCTATAATCAAATTTTGGTCCATGAGGATGACAGGGACAAAAAAACATTCACCACTCTATGGGGGACTTTCCATTATGCCAAGATGCCATTCGGTTTAAAGAATGTTGGTGCAAATTTTCAGCGGGCTATGGATATCGCCTTTGCAAATGAGAAAGATGTATTTTTAGTAGTTTATCTTGATGATTTGACAGTTTTTTCCAATTCAGATGAGGAGCATCTTTATCATTTGAAGATTGTTTTTCAGCGGTGTAGAAAGTATGGCATATCTCTTAATCCCAAAAAGAGCTTGTTTGCCATGGATGAAGGGAAGCTTCTCAATCACATCATATCCAAGGAGGGCATCTGCATCGATCCTGCTTGAGTGGAAGCTATTCAGAAAATTGATTTTCCTCGTAGTAAAAAGGAGATCCAATCATTCAACGGTAATATGAACTTCTTACGTCGTTTTGGGCCAAATCTAGCTGAACATTTGCGGGAAATTACAAACATGTTGAAAAAAGATAGTGTAGTGAAGTGGACCGAAGAAGCTATCAAGTCTTTCAATTTGGTAAAGTTGGCTCTTTCTTCAACTCCGATTTTGATTAGCCCAGATTATTCCCAAGATTTCATTTTATTTTCATTTGCTTCAGAGCATACTATGGCAGCAGTTTTTATGCAGAAAAGAGACCAGCTTGAGAAGCCAATTTCCTTTTTCAGCAGGACAATAAGAGATGCAGCCTTAAAGTATAACATTATTGAAAAGCAAGCTCTTGCCTTGGTGAAAGCTTTGAAATATTTCCAAGTATATATTCTGCATTATCATATTCTTGCTTCTGTCCCTAACACAACCGTTAAAGATGTTTTGGTACAGACAGATTCGAAAGGGTGACAAGGCAAATGGAGCACACCTTTGTTAGAATATGACTTGGAGATAAAGCAACAAAGCTCATCAAGGGGTAAGGTCTACAAAAACTAATGGCGGAGTCTAATTTGCATGCCTTGGACATAAAATTGATTGTTGTTATGTCTGAAGAAGATGAAGACAGCTCACTCGTTCAGGTATATGGTATCCAAATATTGTATATGTGCTCCAGCACCTTTCACTGCCACTGGGGATAGCTAAAAACAAAAGTAGAACTCTAAAATTAAGGGCTGCTAAATTTTCTATTATGAATAATGCATTGTATTGGCAAGATCCAGGAGGTATGTTGCTGAATTTTTTTGTTGAGGAGGAAGCAAAATAGGACATGGATGATTTTCACAAGGGAGATTGTGGAGGTCACCTATTTTGGAAGACGACGACAAATAAAATTTTGAGAGCAAGGTACTATTGGCCTACCCTCTTTGCTAATGTTTATAAAACTATTACAAGTTGTCACGAATGTCAAATTTTTCAGGGAAGGAGAAAATACAGCCACTACCTCTCAAACCGGTTGAAGTAAGTGCTCCGTTTCAGCAGTGGAGCCTAGATTTTATTGGAGAGATCCACCTTACATATTTAGCTCAGCATAAGTGGATCTTAACAGCGACAGATTATTTTACAAAATGTATTGAGGCAATCTCCATTTGGTAGGTGACGGATGCGGTAATAATTCAGTTTCTCAAAAATAATATTTTGTCATGTTTTGGTTGTCCTAACAAGCTGATTACAGATAATGCAGCAGCTTTCAAATCTAAAAAGATGATTGATTTTTGTAATAAATATCAAATTACCTTGGGTAATTCTACTGCATACTATCTTCAAGGTAACGGATTGGCAGAATATTCAAATAAATCATTGGTTAACATCATAAAAAAGTTGTTGGAAACAAACAAAAAGAGTTGGCACAAGAAGCTAGTTAATGCACTATGGGCAGATAGAGTAAGTCAGAAGAAATCAATTGCCATGCCTCCATTTGAACTAGTATATGGTGTTGACATGGTGTTCCCGACATCTCTCGCAGTCCCGGTTGTAAAACTTCTGTAGGAAACTGGTAGCAAAGAGGATCATTTTCAACGAAAAATAAACCAATGATCCATTTACAGTAGACGAGAGACGAGGCTTTTCAGAATACCTTCAGGCTGCAAGAGAGAATCAAGAAAATCTATGATCGGAAGGCAAAGGTAGATAGGTTTCATATTGAAGACATAGTGCTTAAGTGGGATGCTAGAAATGAGGACAAAGGAAAGCACAGAAAGTTCCATAATCTGTGGAACGGACCATATAGAATTGCTGCATATCAAGGTCAAAATGCTTTTCTCCTCAAAGAAATGAACGGGGAAGATTGTCCAAGAGGGCCGGTCAATGGTTGGCTGCTGAAATGGTATTATCTTTGAGAAATTTTCTGCTGTCATAATTTGTCACTGTACATACCATTTTATTTCCTTCATTGCAAGTGTGTACTATCGTCATTCATTCAGTTTGGGGCCCGAAGTGAAGGCTATAAAACTGAAGGTCTGATGTCAGTTTTTTATTACTTAGTGTGGGTTGTTTGAGTCAGTTTGAAGTCAGTTTTCATTCTTGTAATTGAGTCAGTTTTGAGTCAAGATATTGGTTTTAGTTTGCTGAAGTTATTGACTCCATTTAGCCCAATGGAAGAGGCACTGTCTGCTTTCCAGAGATCTGTAGTTCTTGGCACCTCCCAGGAGCTACCATCCCCATTAGAGACAATGTTAGTGTTAATATATTCATCCCTCCATCAGTGATCAAATTCTCTTTTACATGCATTTTAGGTGTCCCATCCGATCAGCTGCATTCCATTAGGTCATGGATCAACTGATGGAAGTGGTTCATTATCAAATTTCCCTCATGGTCTTTACCCGCTGGCCTATTTTCACAAGTTCAGGTCATTTACAATCATTTTTTGTCATTACATTTGCAAAAGCCATTTTTAGGGTTTTAGGTCTCATTAGGTCTAGGGTTTGTTACCATAGCTATGGAAAAGCTCAATAAGGGTCAGTAGGCACATGAGGAGGTCTAATAAGGTCTCAAGATCTAAATTTCAATGATATTATGGTCAATAAGTGATTTTTTCCTGAAAACCCTGTTTTGAGGAAAAACAGAGTTTTTATTTTCTATGTATAAAAATTTCATGTAATTTTAATTTTCCTATATGTAATAAGTTCAGAGTTGTTTCCCTTTGTCACCTTGCCAACTCCAAACAGTGCAAGAAAAAAACACAAGCATCAATGCATCAGTTTGTCAAATGATTAAGAAAAGTCAATTTTAATGGAAAAATAGAGTTCAAAATCAAAAGTGACTTTAACAATAGAAAAGTGGGTTTGAGATGGATGAAAAATTAAATTCATTCATATTTAAAGTGAAAAAGGTCCTCTTTGTCATTTCATTGTGCAAATTCACTCTTGGAGAAAAAAATTAGGTTTGTGGGAGAAAGAGGCCAAATCGGGAAAAAATCACAAAAATTTGGTGACGCTACGCATATGGGCACTAGCGCTATGCACCTTCCTGGTGCTACGCATCTGGCACAGGTTTTGAACTGTAGTTTGGTCATGTGCTATGCATAGAAAGTGCGCTACACACCTAGGAGGTAGCGCTACGCATCTGTGGTTGAAGCTTCAAAACCAATTTTATCACCCTCCTCTGCCTCCAAATGCACAAATAACCTCTTGGCAAGTAAGTACAACCCCTCATCTAGTCTAGCAAGGGATTTTTCCATATTTGGTGGTGTTTTATGAGTCTAAAAAACAATCCCTAGTTGTCACTAAAATTGTCCTCCCAAAGTTGCATAGGGTTTTGTTTTTGCTATTAATTCCCTTTTGCAAGTATGGAAATAGACTCAGCTTATGAAAGGGATGATGAAACTGTTAGTGACTCTTCCCAAGAAGCTCATGCACCAAGAAAACCACATAAAGGAGGAAAAAATATCTAGGAGGAGCACAAACTCTTACATAGTTACTTGCTTGCCCTCTTGCAGTAGCCTATTTTAAACATCAATCATCTTACCAATTTTGTGAAATGGTGGAGAGGGTGCAATATCACCATGAGCTTGCTAGGTTATTTGTTCTTAATCTTCACAATGGCCAGGTGAACCTAGCTGGTGTCTCTTTCACCTTGACACCTGAAACCATAGCAGCAGCAACAGGCATCCCTAATGTGGGTGAACAGTGGAATAAGGGGCAACATGTGGGCAGAGAGCACTATGAGCCTTACATCAAGGCTACTTATCGGAGGCAAATCAGTAGGGTCTTTCCTTTCAAATTCTTGCAAGACACTTATGCTCCACTCATGAAACTCACTATCAAATATTTCACTTGTGAGGGAAGGTTTTCCTGTCTTTATACATACCATGTCAGATTGTTGATGCATTTCACAAGAGTGAGGACGATGAATCTTCCATACTTTATATGCCGGAATATTGAGAAAATGGCTCATTATGTGCAAAGGAAACCTCTTCCTCAGCAATTCAGTAGCATTTACCATTTCTCGTTGATTAAAATTGTTGTTTTGCATCAGCTAAACTTGCTGAATATTTCATGGGATACTTTCATTGCACATGAGGTTTTCAAAAGCCCTCAGGTGACTCCATCAGTGCTTCATGAGGAAGGAGGGCCTTCAAACTAGCTAGATGTTTAGGAGACTAAACCTATAGGTGTGCCAATGTTTGTCACTTATGAGAAAGGCACAAGGAGACTATTTGTAGCTGCCAAACGAGGATTATCTCCACTAGGGGTGGAAGGGGTCTCATTCTCTTCACTAGACAACAGGAAAATGCTATCTTCACCCGGGGCGAAAGGGGCTTTGCCTTCTTCTTCAACAGAGTAGGTATAGGACAAAGGAAAATAACCATTGCATGATGAAGGGCCTTCTGAAGGCCAATAGAGGAATTTCATTTTGATTGAGGAAGAGGACACTGATTTGGGCTCCCAAAGCTCAAAGTTCAAGGATGAGATCATCAAGGAGAAAGAAGTTGAGATCCAAAACCTATCACTTGACCTTGAGAGGGATAAATAGATCATTAATTACCTTGAGTAATAGAACAAGAAATTGGAGGATAAACAAACAATCATGGAGTTGCAAAACATAAGGGAAAACTGGCAATTGGAAAAGAGAAGGAAAGTCAAGCTAACTTCACTAGAGCAAGAAATAGAGGCCGACCAAGAATCATTGTTGGAAAGAGTGACTATCCACCTTGAGAAGCTGCTGGAAAAGGCTAAAAAGGAGAAGAAAATGTTGTGCCACATGGCTTATCACTATTTGGCCTGGAACAAAATTTGCAAAACAAGGATAAGAAGCCTAAAAGCCAAGTTAAGGAGAACCTTGAAAGTCAAAAAAGAGCAAGACAAGCTCAAGACCTTGGCTGAAGCATTATTGGCCTAGCATAGCACATGAAAAGGATCACTCATGCCAAATTTCAAGAAATTTGGCGAAGTTTTTGTCATTTTTGAATTTTTGAGACAAAAAATAGGTTTTTCTGATAGGTGCGTAGCGCCACCGGCTCTATGCTTTTGATAGGGCCATATTCTTGCAAAATGGCTTACATATTTGGAATCAGCATGAAATAATATGCATGCTTAGAAATGGCTGGGAATTTTTGACAAGTTTTGGACCTCCAAAAGGGCCAAAAACACCTCAAAAATGCCCTTTCTGCCACTTTTTGGACCCATAGGAAGCAGTGTTGGGATAACTGATCTTTGGATGAGAATATTGACACCAAATTCAAAAATTCCACTTGTTGTAGAAAGTAGACAGAGAGACCTTTCCAATAAGCCATCCTGGAGAAAATTTAGTGAAGGGGAAGGCCTCCAAATATAGCTGGGAAAAAGAACTATGCATACAATTAGCGGCGCTATGCATAGGAGAAAATTTTGCCAACTTTGCTCAAAACTCAAAATTTTCACCTAGTTTTTTCTCAGTTCGACCTTTTCTCTCTCATGGTCAAACTCATGATGTAAAGTGATGTAAATTGATGTAAAAATTATGAAAATTGACTCAAGGAGGTAGATACATCATGTATAGGTGGTTTTGAACTGAATGAATCAGTTTCCATAGTTTTAGAGGCAAGTTGTATCACTGCCTATTTTTCAGTTCCTAGTTTAGATCTTGTTGAAATAGCTCCTAGACTCATGGATTCGACCCCTAATGTCTAGAATGGGTGGTTTGATGCCTATATCTTGTACTTTCTTAGTTATTTGTCAAGGTTGGTCTCTTGTGGATGCATTGAGCTACTTTGTACATCATTTGTGCAGTTTGGCAAGGAAATAAACTAGGGTCTTGCAACATTTTGTGGGATTCTTGTGGTAATGTGATTTAGCATTTTTTCTTATCTATAATTCAGTTCATCTTATGTTTATATGTGCCATCATCTCTCTCTTTCTTCACAACTAAATGAATCATGTTTGAAAGGTGGAATTCATTGGTGTTTCAGTGCTCTACCTTGGGGTTTATTTAGTTCTACATGTTTTCTACTATTTGAAGAGGACTCATGACACTTGCATGCCCTCTCTAGCTCCTCACTAGTCTTTAGACTCACCATTACACTCATTTCAAAGTGCTAAAACACTTGCCTACCTCGCCCCACAAAAACCTCTGCAAATCTGTGTTGATTTCCCAGACCCAAAGCTACCTTCCCCATCTGATCCAACAACCAACCATTAAAATCAATCAAATTCCTCTGAGAAAACATACCTAGCCTAAAATTAGTTTTTATATCAATCATCTCAAGCCTTCCTTGATAAATTTTCATTGAGATTGACAAGGAGAGAGCCCTCTCCCGACCTAGTAGGGCTAGCTACCAGGTTAAGCGTGGTTTGATGTTACCCTAGACCTGCCTTTCTCAGCCTGAGGTAGATTTAGGCCCTAACATCGTGCATTTAGAGAGGGTTCTAGAATTTTATCAAAAACACTTTTCAAGACATCACACTTTTGTATTTTTGGGAAGGTTTTGATGAAATTAATGGAATAATATCTATTTTTCTTTGAATATCGAGCATGCTCTAGTGAAATTACACTTTTGTACTCTTAGAGTGTATTGGATTGAATGAGATTGGATCAATATTGCTGAGCCCATGAGAAGAACCTTTCATACATGGTACTTTTATCGTATGATAGTGTTTTATTTATGCATTAGCAATTCTCTTTCTCTTGATTGTCTTATGTATGAAAATTTGAGTTATAGTTTTGCATTATTGCACTTCTGTATGATGTTTTAGATCTGATTCCATTTTGAATACATGAACAATTATTATATGTGATATAGTTTTCTCAATTGTTTTGTCTAGCTATTTATCCAAAACAATTATCATTAAACGATTTCATTTTTTTTGGTAATTGAATGATATTTATTACCAATTGCCTTGAGACATCTCTGTAGATCGCATATCTTAGTTTATTCTTGGGTATATTTATAGTTAGGTAAATGTTAGATTACGATATATGCATGTGCTTATTATTTAGATTAGATTAGATGATACTTAATTGAATCATTCCCCATTACATATTATATCATCCCATCAACATTATCAAATCAATTCTCTCTAGTAAACTGGTCCCATTATCCCCAGTCAGAGCCACTATAGCAAATGGAAAAGGGGACCGGGTGGTTATCCCCCATGTTGTGGCAGAGAATTTCGAGGCTTCAATATTTTTGCACTAGAAGGAGGGCCATGACTGTGAATGGAAAGAAAATATAAATCAGAAAGCCATTCTAAGAGTAAAACTTCCTCACCATCACCTTCGACTTCTCGGTCACATTCCAAATCCCCAAATCCTAAACATGAAGTTGTGAAGAAAGCTTTACAATCCACTAGTGTTTCTCCAAGGAAATCAGATCAACCTTCTTCTGCAGAAACTCCCGAATTTTTGTCTTTAATTCATAAGTTACAAGGGATTTCTCTATCTCAAGAAGAATCTGAATTATCCCAAGCCATTGTTTCTTCTCATTTTCCTTCATCTCAAAGATTAACTAGATCACAGAGTGAAAAATTTGGAATTCCTCCATTTGAATTTCCTCTGCCTCCTCCTCGAAGGAAAACTAAGAAATCAAAATCAGAAACTCATAGTGAGATTCTTTCATCATCACCAGAAACACCCTCATTCATTCCATCATCTTCATCTCAAACCCAATCATCCACCTCATCATCTCAGATCGTGATTTACACAGGTACAGGAGCACAGTCTTCCTCTACCCAATCACCTTCAACCACTGGTACATCTTCTTCCACACAAATACCCATAATGGCTCAAAGACCATGGAAAAATCCAAGAGTTGTTCAAATGGCAGGCCCATTGCATCCATTACCCACTCATCCATTGAAATGGTTGCCAAAATTCAATCCCGATGATGGTATTTCTGCCAAAGAACACATAAATAACTTCATGTTGTCCACAAATCTAAATGGGGTTGTTGATGAAGATTCAGTTGTACTATTCTTCCCTTATGCTTTGCAAGGATCAGCAGGATCTTGGTACTTTTCATTACCATCTGGTTCTATTGATAGTTGGAATGCATTTCAGGAACGGTTCCTAACCAAGTTTGGAGATGACTTCTCAAAGGCTACTCTCCTTAACAATCTCTCCAACTTGAAGATAGAATCTAAAGAGCTGATTAAGGACTTCAATTCATGTTTTAACAAATTATTAAACAAAATTATAGTGGCATCTAGGCCAAGAAATGAGGTTCAAAATGAATGGCACATTTTTGTTCTTCCCTCGAATGTATCTATTTTTGTAGATAGAGCTTCCAAACCAACTTTGGCAAAAAACATGAAAGAAGCCATAGTTGTGGAAAAACGCATTTTAGCTTTAGAAAATAAGAATGCAATAGAATAAATAAAATCCAAAAAGGTCACTTTCAAAGATGAATCTAAGAAGAAAGCACCTAAAGATCCCTTCGATCTTGAAGGTCCACAAAAGGTACTCAAAACCATGTCCAACGAAATGGTAGACGTTAAAAAGCAGGTATATGAGACTTCTTCAAGGAAAGATTTTAGACCTTAAAAACGAAACCCTTCCTATGATCCTAAACCTCCAAATACAATATCAAATTCTGAATCAGATGTGGAGGAAGAAGAAGTGCCAATAGCTGAAGAACAAACCGATGACGAAGAGACAGTTGAAGTACAAGGAATTTGGGATTTCATTCTTCCTCTATCAGATAATGAAGAATCAAAAGAAGCATTTCCGGTCACTACCAAAAGTAAGATCATTGTTTATTTGCCACAAAAAATCAAAAACATAATCCTCAACTCCTATTCCCAAAGATAATTAAATAGGTAAGAAATCTCCTCCCAAATCCACTCAAACAACTCATCCTCAATCCAATTCATCACCTCCAGCTAAAAACTTGCTAGTATCTGATGAAATGGAATAAAACATCGTTGAAGACATGAGGAAGACAAGAGATAATATCAAGTTCCATGAGCTTAGAAAGATTAAACATCAAAAAAATCTATTTCTCAAAGAATTAAAAATAGTCCCCACTTCTCCTCTTCCCTCTGCTGTAATTTCTCAAGCTGCTTAAGAAATGGTTAAGGCTCCTAATACTTCATCAGATAAAATGAGTTCAACTTGTGTTGCTTTAATAGATGGTAAATATAAATCCCATACACCTCCATCTCTTTTGACCTTTGAAGTCTTCAATAAGAATTTGCACTAGTGTTTAGTAGACTCTGAAGCTTCATCCAACATTTTACCAAAAATTGCATGTGCAAAATTGAATTTTGAACCCTAGAAATTTGTTGTTCGCGTTATCTAGTTAGATCTCAAGTTGAATTCATAGGATAAATCAATCAGGCTACCATTAGACTCTCATAAAACTGAAAAGTATGTCAAGTGATTGACGTTCTTGTGGCTAACATCCCTGAATTCTATGGTTTTATCCTTATTAGAGATTGATCTGAAAAACTTCATGGCTATTTCACAACAAACTAGTCCCATATATAGCTTCCTTATTATGGTAAGACAAATGAAATAAGGGTCGACCATGAGAAGCATTTAAAGTATATTGTCATAGAACTGAAAGGAGAGAACGAGCTCATTACATACAATAGTAATATCATTGGGAATTATTGAGTCGAATCATTTTTAGGCAATTTTAATGCCAATACTCCACCCTTTTTGGGAAATTCTGTTACATCACAAATAAAAAATTATTCTCAAATGGATTCTTCTAAATGTACCAATTTTGTAGATAAACCTGTAGTTAATTTTTTATTTTGGAAATTAATTTTTGATGGATTTAAATCTACTGATGGAGCTGGTTGCATATTGGTTAGCCTTGAAGGGGAAAAAATATTTTGTCATGCAAACTTGAATATGAATACACAAATAACACTGTTGAATACGAAGTATTAGTTCAAGAGTTGTATAAATCCATTGGCCTTGATATTAAATACCTTCAAGTATTCAGATATTCAGAAATTGTAATCCAGAAGGTGAGGAATACTATTCACTATCTTTCTAGACATTTGAAACATTATCAATCACTAGTCCAGGACCTCACCTCACATTTTATAGCATTCAACGTTTCCCCAATTCCAAGACTTCAAAATTAAAGTTTCGATCTTTTAGCTATCATTGCATCCAAGCTCATACCACCAGGAGATTACAGTCATGATCGATTTTCTATAGAATTAATTTTTAGGCCTTTTATTCCCGATAACATTACCAATTAGTGAGTTTTTGATAATAATCTAGATATCACAAATATTCAAACATCTGAAGGCTCTTATGATGACCAGATAATAGATGAAGATTAGCATGACAACCAACTTAAGCAAGAAACATATGCAAATCCCATATCTAAATCTGTGGTTAAGCTGGAAGATCTTTATGATCTTAAGGAAAGATTCAAGAAACCTACTAACTCAAAGCTTCAAAGTTCAACTTTGAGGTTTGAATTAGTTAATATTAGAACTGACCTTATGCCTCAAAATATTAATCTGGGTCTTGGTCTTACAACCGATGAGAGATTAGCCTTTATTCATTTATTAAAGAGATATAAAAAAAAAAAAAATCTTGGAATTATGAAGATCTTAATACATATGATACTTCCATCATTCAACATACTATTCCTATGATATCCTATGAAAACCCTATACAATAGAAGTTGAGAAATATATACCCGAATTTGGAGAATCAAATCAAATCTGAATTGAATAAACTTCTCAAACCCAAAATAACTTTTCCTGTCAGACATTCAAGGTGGGTTTCTAACCTAGTTCCAGTCAGGAAAAAGAATGGTGATATTCAAATTTGTATATATTTTCACAATCTCAACAAAGCTTGTCAGAAGGACAACTTTCCATTGCCTCCTATGGAACAGATATTGCAATCAGTTGCAGGCTTAGAGTTAATGTCTTTTCTAGATGGATTTTCAGGTTATAATCAAATTCTCGTACATCCAGATGATCAACTAAAGACCACATTTAGAACCAAATGGGGAACATATGCTTATCAAAAGATGCCATTTGGATTAATCAATGCTGGTGCAACATTTCAAAGAGCCATGGATATAGCTTTCAAAGGTTTGGTGAATAAAATAGTGGTAATTTATTTAGATGACATAACTGTGTATTCAAAAAAGCATAGTAATCATTTAAAGGACTTAAAAAAAATCTTTGAGCGTTGTCAGAGATATGCAATATTCCTGAATGCAAAAAAATCTTTCTTTGCTTTAAGTAAAGGAAAGCTGCTTGGATTTATTGTATCTCAAGATGGTATTCACATAGATCCTGATAGGATAAGAGAAATAGCTTTAATTCTTTGAGAAATAGCTTTTGTTCATGATATCAAAAACACTATATAGATCTCATAAAGTCAAACATTCAAGTGATAACCGTCATCCCAACAACAAAATATTGTATCGATCAAATTTTATATGTTTTTTTTTAATGCTCTCGACGCTAGTTGAATGTTTTATTATGTATGGGTTTTTTTTTTTAATTATTTTTTTTAAATTATTTTATTTTTGTTTTTGTTAAAAAAAAATTATATGTTCTTTTTTCTTTAAAATATATTCATATATATTTAAAAAGAAACACTTTATTGAAAAAAAAACTATACATGTGTAAATAGGAATAATATTTTTATTTTTTATTTTATAATATATACTAACATGAAAATTCCTTTTTTTATCCTCCAGGTCAAACAAAGCACAAGAGGAGAGCATAATCGAGATTTCATTAATCGATTTTATTTTTTTAATTTAATTTAATTTAATTTTTTAATTTGGATGCAGAAAAAAAAAAGGAATCGATCTCATACCTGAAATTATCACTCTTGATATTTGCTTGTGCTCCTTGTTCCTAATCAGTTGTTTAATTGCAATTTTTCCTGCCAAGGGTTAATAAATTAGTGGCTCTTACTGCACCAGAAAAATTACAAATTTATCCTAAAAATCACAAAAACTTGTTTTTATTTGTTATTCCTATTCTGTTGAATAAGAAATGAAACATTCTCTTAAGTATAAGATACTTTCCAATGCATCCATTTGTGTAACAAGATCATGAGTAAACTCATATTCATGTTTAAAATATACTCATTGATATGTACCAGTATATGAAAGACCAACTGCCTTGATTTGAATAATGTCAGAAGATATTGAAAAATGGAATCTTGAGATTCGATAACTGTCTTAAAGCAAGATTCAATGTAATCTTGTCTTCCTTGGTTTTTTGATATCATGCCATGCAAGTCTTTAGAGATGTGATCTTCATTCATAGAATCAGGTGATAGACCTTCATAATACTCAGGTTTCAACAACTTCTCTTCTATAACATGCATCCATGATTCTTGGAAGTTACCTCAATATTTTTCCTCTTTTAATTGTTGTTTTTCAATGGCAATTGGTGCTTTATTTTGCAATACCTCAACATTATGAGTGGATTGAGGTTTTTTATTGTTGGGGATTCCAAATGGTTGTGTAGGTAGTGGAGTGGAAATGGATCTTTGGTATACTTGTGCGGATGGTAATGCTTGAATTGAGTTCAATTGAGTGTGAAATGGATCTTGTGGTGGAGGTGAATAGTATGAATAGCATTGAGCTTGACATTGAGGATAGTGAGGAAAAGAATGAGGATACAGTGGATTTCTTCTGTAAGGCCCTTTCAAACCTTGTTTCCAAGATTAGTTTTGAGGTTGGGATTGAGATGACCAAGGTTTCCAAGGCAAGGGTGTTTTCCAATTACATTGAGATTGTTGCGCATAACCTTGAAATTAGGAAGTAAGATCTTGCATCATACCAGGTTGATGAGGTTGCCATGATCGTTTTGGAGCCCCATAGCAAGATTGTTCCAACATTTGATTTGCTCCTTGGTAAACTTCCTCTAACCCCAGTAATGATGGAAAATCTTTAGTAGTATGTGATCCTACACAAATTTCATACATTTTAATGTTATCAAGTGGACATTAATGCAAAGCATGTTTCCTTTTTCATTTAGGGAAAAACATAAATGAAGCAACATTCTCAATTATTTGCTTGTTTTCCATTCTTATCATATCGATTTGTTAAGTTCAATTTAACTTACCAATACTGATGTTGACTTACCTACTCTTTCCATAACAGGATCCTGAGGATATGTTGCATTTTTTTCATTTCCTATTGATCTGTTCTTACACAATTCACAAATCTCTTGAAATGACCATTGTGAAAATCTCCTTTTCCCACCACATTAAGAAGATCAATCCATTCATCCCTTATAGCATTTAGTAGGAGAGTTTTTGTTTTGTTTTTTTCCTAAATTATGCAATATATCTCTTTTGACATGAGATGTAAATTTCTCCACTAAATCTTCTAAGCTTACATCCTCGTTTTGGTTCATCTTAAAGACTTGATTTCTAAGGTCATGGTTTATACAATAATCTTTATATTTTTCCAAGAATACTCTATTCATATCAGCCCATGTCCTTATAGAATTTGTTCCTAAAGTCATGAACCATTTTTGAGCTCTATCCTTCAATGTTGCTGGAAACAAATTCAACTTTTTAATGTGTAATAAGTAGCCTTAAGATCTACAAATTATTTCAAATTCAAATAGAAAAGTTTCTAGGTCTTCTAATCTCATACCATTGAAAATAGGAAGTATAGATGGAGAGATGTTTTTCATATGAACATTGATATCAGTTTCTTGAATGGGGAAATCCAAAAGGATTTTCCTCATCTTCACCATATCCATCCATTTTTTCTACCTGTAAAACAAGGAATTCATGATATGGATGGTTTTGTTTTGTTTTTTTAATTTAGCGAATGGGGGTTTTGTTTTATGAATGTTTTATCTTTTCTAATTTCTGTCTAAATGCAAATAACCCTAATGAAAATGCTTTCTAAACAATTTTCCTAACTAGTTACATCTAAGTATGCTTCCCCGGCAATGGTGCCAAAATTGTAGGGCAATTTAATTGTATGCTAAATCCCTGTCATTTAATTTGTCAACCTGGGGGTTTCGTAAAATTATAGGAAAACCAAAATATATGGGACCTCAGATGAAACTGTTGTAGAAAGTTTGTTCAGGATGGAAAGAGAGAAAGGAAATGCACATTACAAATATAACTAAAGAAAACTGCAAAATAAATCTCATGCAAGAAAACTAAATTAAATTCTAAAGTTGGAATGAATGAATTAACACCATGGCCTTTCTAAACTATTCAAAAGAAAACTAATCTATGAAAAACTATAAGAATCAAACTATGATAATCTCGAAAGCATTAAATTAATCCATAAAAAAGTAAATAGCAACTAGTGATTTAGTTGTCAAGAAAGAAAACTATGATAGCTAGTAAGCAAGTAGTTTAATGACAACAAAATCAAGTGTAAGAAAGTAAATCAAACTTGCAGAAAGAAAATCACACTTATAGAAAGTAAAACACACTTTGTATGAAAGAAAATAACAAAAATTAAAGTATGTTACAGTTGTATACAGATTTTGGATGATGAGGATCCTTGCAGTCCTCAATGAGCACACAAGAATAACTATCACATCTTAAGAATCAAACAACACTCGTAACTCGTGATTTGGAGAAAATGATATTATTCATGTTGAATGAACAACCATAAATCTGATGCTAATGAATAAATGACAACTACTATCTTCCTTTGAAGGATGCTCCTCCTAATTATACATGGATTAGGGATATCTACTCAATAAATGTAGATCCCTTAAATATCTACTAGATCCATACTTGTCTCAACTTATACCTAAATACTAGATACAAATCCCATAACTCATAAAGATCTCCATGATATTTTTCCTTGGAATATGGTCCACCTCTTGAGTTGATATTCAAATCTGGTCTTGGGAGGCCACATAAGGGTGCCCTGGAAACTTACAAATGATCTACACATGTCACAAAACTCATAACACACACACAAAAAAAACACACACACACATATAAATGAAATCATGTTAATTTCCTAGCTTTTAATCATGAATTCACTTTAAATACATAAAATAAATAACTTTGGAAAACAAGGATCCTAACCCATATAATCATGAATATGGTTACTTGATGTAGGGTTTTAGGCTAGATAGTTATGAAATGAGGGCTAAATGGTTATGAAAGGATGGAAATATGGATGAATATGGAAGACAATTTTGAGACTCAATAGAGCTTACATTTCCCTTTGTCTGGTGCAGGAGGAGCAACTTGGGGAGAACTTCATTCTTGTTTCTCTGGTTCTCTTGACCTCTTCTTTGAAGATCTTAGATTATACTTACGTTGGGTTGTGTTTACATGAACTCTACAAACTGTTTGCAATAATAATCCATATCTTCCTCATCTGATGTTGGTTCTCTATGATGACTAGCTTCCTTATGAGCCCTATCCTCATGTTCTTCCTTGGAAAAATCAGAATATATATTTCCCTACATCTCTTGTGTATCTGACGATTGTTCAGCAGTGCCATATTCCAAGTATAAGGGATGAGGTATCTAATAAAGTTGTTCCTTTCTTTCCCTTGGAAGTAGTTGCAGTGGAGGTCTTATATATTGTGAGTTATAGCCCTAATTGTTGACTTGAGAATTCTATCTGGAGAGGTTCCTGTTCTTAATTTCAAGCTTTCCAACCTTATGTGATAAACTCCTGATGAGTTTGTCCAGATCGTCCCACTTTGATTCTCTATCTTGACCAGAGCAGGATGCCTCTTCTATCCCTCTTTTGGGTTCAGTAGGTTCTTGCTTTACCCTTGACTGCCCTTCTAAGGCCAGAATTGCTTCTACTTCGAGAGCATCGATCTGAAGTTGGTCCAAAGTGAGAGACTTCCTTTCCCTTAGGATAAAACCAACGTCCGACTCAAAGGCTCCCAAGAAAACCACGTGAGCTGTAGTTGGAGGAGGATTTATGTCAGCTGGCACGTTATTATACTATTTATTGAATATTTTGATAAATTTTTAAGTATCCTCCTTTGGTATTTTTCTTATGGCATTAAAATCAGTGATGAGGTACTCATGATTCCTCTTTTCTCGCCATTTCTAGGTGAAAGCACTTCCAGCTCCTCCTAGGTAGTGATGGAGGCATTTGATAGGCCTTTGAACCACTTCCTGGCTTCTCCATCAAGACTTTGTACAAAACGTCTCATGACCGCATCGATTTGTTCCACATTCACCTTCTTAGCAAAGGCACAAAATGTTTCTATGTGTCTTTTTGTTGTTTTGACATCTTCCCTATTAAATCTAGGCAAAAGCTTAAGGTCATCTTGGGGCATGACACTTAAGGGTTAAGGTATGTTGTACTGTTCAACCCCACCACCCCCCCCCCCCCCACATTTTTTTATTTAATAGTTAATATTTTATCGATAAATGGGGACCCTTTACAAAAATTCTCTAAAATTTAGCACTTAAGCACTTTCATTTTTAATCCTTAGGAATAAATTTCTAAATAAACGTTTTTAATCACATTTATGTTTAAAATGACTCGACATGATTTGATATCTTTCATTTGCATTTTTTAATAAAATCTCCTTTCCTATCACCTTTCGGATTTAACTGTATCATTGAATTTTCATTCTTTTTCACTCTATGTTTATCCGATAATCTCCATTGCTCCATTTTAGGGAACCTCCGAAGAAATCGACATTGGAAAAGATGGCGAAGAAGGGAAAAGCTACTGCATCTGACAAACCAGACATGCTACCAATTTTCTCTGATACCACCTGCAATAAAGACAGAGGAACAACATCATGGGAAGCTATGTATAACCTATTGAAAGAAGAGAAGCCCATACCACTGGAAACAAAGGCAACATTTGATGCCAAAGAATCATCAGACGCTTCCTACTTTGAGGAAGCATGTTCATTTTTACATAGAATAGTAGCCAGAACTAAGATATTACCATACATAGATATGGTAAAATGGGTGATTAATTATGTAAATGTCTCAGACAGAACTTTCAGGACTAAAAGACATGAGTTCATGGGGTCTTTCATACTAGACAATCTGTGCAAGAGGTACAGCTACCAGAGCCTCAAAATCTCTCTAACAAAGATTTTCTTGAGCATTTCACCAAAGATAACAAGGACCCATTGAACATTACACAACCTGGAGGTCAGGTGGAGGCAAATTTAAATGGGACAAATTAGCTATGTAACCGATTGTATCCCTCTCTACCCCACAGAATTTCGCAGCTATGATGATGTGTAGATTATTTGGTAAAGCTGATAGTACCAACTTTTCTATAGAGTGGCTTCCCTTAATTGATGCAATAGTTAACACAACAATTATGAACTGGAGTCAGGTTTTATCAAAAAATTTAGCAATGAATATTGGGGAACATAAACAAAAGAGAAGTGTTTCCTCAAGAATGTTTCCTCCTTTTTATATAAGTGCTTATGTTATGTACACCATTTTTGTTTGTTCTCAATTTCCAAACATGGGTTGGAAGGGCACTGTATAGAGCCCTGTCCCCATCCATGTATACCATAAAATCTTGTGGGAATCCCAATTCCATCCCCATTTTTACAAAATCTTCTAGGGTATCATGATGCCTATTCATAAAACCATTTTTGATAGAATGACCCCTAGATTTTCTGAAGAAGCCAAGGTAGACATCTTGTCAATTTCTAGATGGTTTGGTGATGAGACATTCACTTACATAAGATTTTTTCGGAGTATTGATTCTCCACATGTCCTCTTGTATCATGTCCCAAATAAGCTATTGGTCATAGAGATAGCTTACTAGACAGTAAGGGAGGGCGGTTTAACCAAAGGTATGAGGGAATAGAAGAAATCCATTTGGCCAGCCTTCCCATTACAATGTGGTGCTTTCACACTGCATGAATATGGGCACGTAGTAAAAGAAGAAGAGATTAATATGTCTCTTAAATTGGCCATTTTTCTATGGAGACAGTATGACCCAAATCAAGTTGCTAAAGAATTTACCACTATGGTTAAAGTCAAACATTTTACTCACAAAGAGGATACCTTTGATGACCTCTTTCAAGGAGCCAAAACATTTGCACAAGGTCTACATTCAACATCATTACATTTAAGCCTGAATGATATTAATTCTTTTCATGTATATAGGAATAAGAGATTGTTAAATGACCCATTGGACCTATTACAAATTTAACCAATAAGAGAACCAACTCCTAGAATAATCTTGGAGGGAAGTTCAAAAGAAAATTCCGATGAGGAAACCCAAGCTAAGTCGACTCACGAGTCAAAACACTAGAAAAGCAATCTCAGAATGGTGGAGGAGATCCTAATAAAGATTCTGAGAAAGATACAGAAGGAAATACTAAGGAAACAACTGAACATGCCTTGGCCAAGAAACAGACAGATTTTGGTTCCACTTCAGCTCAATCAGGGAAGATTCCAGTCATTGACATTGACAAGGAATGGCAGAAATTCAATAAGAAGCTCCAAACAGGCACAAATCTCGAGGAAACATCTGAATTTAAAACCACCAAATAGACTCCGCACAAAGCGAATCCAGAGACAATAGAGCAAGGAGCTACAAACACTCAAGATATTGAGGTTATTCCTTCTTTTCTTAATTCTGAAATTGTCTTGAGAATTGAAGAGATTCCTCCATTAGATATATTTTACGGTCCTACTCATAAAGATATAGTTAAAAAACAAAGAAAGAAGAGGAAACTAGACATCACGATTGTTGAAACTCTAGGGAACAGACCAATGGATGTTGTGTGGAAGGACACTCCTGTTGACCCATCAAAAAATATTACAAAGTTGTCACAGTTTGCAGGAGCTTATGCCACATCAACCATCGATAAAGAAACGGAAGTCCGAATGCTACTAAAAGAAAAAGAACAGAAAATTTGTCTGGTTGAACAACAATTAGAACAAGAAAAAACTAATCAGCAATAAAAACAATAGGTAGCTCAGATTCAGAGGGAATTCGAGAAAATGAGATTACAACACCAAGCCAGCTTATTAGAAAAGGACTCACAAATTCTTCAAATGAAAGTAATGGTGGATAGATTTAAATATAACCCTCAAACTGAGGAGCTCATCAAAGAAGGAATCAAGCTCAATTCCCTATTAATACTGCAAGAAGAAATGTCTGCAAGAAAATCTCACAAATTAATCCTTACTATGAGATAAGTGATAAATTGAAAAACCAAGTAATTGATATGAGGTTTGAAGATCAAGAAATCCATAAAACTATTTCTGAATTTATCACCTGGTAGGAGTTGGATGAGGGAAGAAAGGTTGACCTACCAAAAATAGAAGAATCCCACAAATACATTGTGTTTATAGATTGGGATACGTGATTAAAACAAGAAGAAAGGGCGACAAAGATAGCAGAAGGTCCAGTAAGCAGTGTAATATAAGTTGTTAATGAAAACCTCCACAGTGCTGACCTTGTCAAAGAATGCATACTAGGATTTCTACTAAATATCAAACAACTGGAACAACAGTGGAGACAGACAACACAAACCAAGGAAGAAGCAATTAAACAGCTGAGCAAACTAGATTAGAAATCATACTGGCAATATCTAGCAAAACCACATAGCCAGTGGATGAATATGTGATGTTTAACTACCTTTTGTTGGGCATGGAATCCACCCAAGGCATGTTTTGGAGCTCAAAGCCCAAGTTTTGAGCAAATCTTGTTGTAAAAGCTCCACGAATTGTAGGCGTGGGGCATGAAAGTATGATAGAGTTACAGGGTTGTCCACCCTAGTTTTGCAATGTAATGTCGGCTAGATAGACCTACACATGCTCTGCGGACCATGGGATTGTATAAATAGAGCGAGGTTCTAAGTGTAAAAGATAACGAACTAACTAATAATGAAGGAATAAGGAAGTCTGAGTGATTGAGCTGAAGTGTAAAGTGTGTCTGTGGGTTGTAGAGTAGGAGAAGGCTCTGCAGCTAAGTGCACAAAGGCCTAGTAGTCTGTAGCTGAGTGCTCAGGGTAGGTCGAGTCTGTAATCATTGGACAAATCAATAAAGAGAAGTTTTGCTATAATTATGTGTATATTTTCCTGGTTTAATGCATGATTGATATAGTTTGCAAATATATTGTTTATTTACTACGCGAACCTATATGAGTGTTTTGTATTGATAACTTAAGACACTTAAGTAGGTGAAGGTGCTTAAACAAGACTGGAAGATAAATAAGATCTCAGGTAATAGCGCAGAGCACCGCATAGCCCCAGGTTCGGGCTGTGCGAAGGCAATGTACCAGGCTGCGAGGAATGGGAAAGTGCGCGAAGCCACATACGTGCAGGGACAAACAAAGGACCAGTCAAACTCATCAGACATCTCCAAGGTGCAGAAACCTAGTTCTAGCACCCTACCATACTACTTCAGGTGAGACCTTAGTCTGCGCTCTGTGGACTGTTGCCGAAAGGGCTGGTAATATCGGGATTTGTTTGGCTAATTAACTTCGAACCTGGGTCAGGCCCCAACAAGGCAACAAATGGTTTTGTTGTTGGGACCGGGATCTGCATAGAGATGTCTGATGTTGTATCACTGGAATCTGACCAAGAAAGGAATTTAAGAGTGGTTGGACAGAAATATTCACGAGTTCACAGCACAGGAAAATAGGAATCTGCAACTATCAAAGGAAGAGTGGTTAGATTGCTACTTGTATACAGAGATTAATGGAATTTTCTTTGCATCCTTCCCTACTGAGTTGTATGAGTGGATCGCGAAGCTAGAATATAGCCAAGGAAGGTGTAAACTTGACAAGCCTATTATGTGGACTCTAGAATTGGTGCGCAAACTGTAAGCATCAGAAGATAAGATCGTGTGCACTGTTGATCACTGGCTAGATCGAATCATAGGAGGATTCATCATTGAATTCGTGGTAGATACTTCAATCAGCTATAGCAAGGCAGAACGACGCTTCCTCAAGGGACTGCGAAGTAAGTACATTAAATATTTGAACACTTGGATAAAAATGCTACTGTGTGAAAAGTGGGTTATGCGAATAAATTGATGTTTGGGGCTACACAGAGTGGGAGAATCTATAGAAATGGTAGCACAAAACTAGAGAATTTTACCTCCGTGGGGGGGAAGAAGAGCTCATGAAGGTTTTGCCAAGAAGTGCGATCAACCTGATAAGGAAGAGAATTCTATGCATACCACCCCCACCCACACCACCACTAGTTTCACCATCTTCACCCCCAACTTCGCCCATACCACCTCCACCACCACCGCAAAGTAGTATGGACAGTGCGATAAAGCTACCAGTGGTCAAGGGAGTAGGGAATGAAGATCCAGACTAGTTTTGGTTTGTGATAAAAGTTGTCTGGGAAGCACAATGTGTCATTGATGACAATATAAGGAAGGCAACGTTGGTTAGCACTCTGCAGGATCGTGCACTGACTTGGTACATTAAGTATTCCAATGACAATGTGAATGCGGGGACAACAGATATCTAGACTATGCTAAACAAAGAATTTAGCAAGCCAAATTCGGTGGCACAGTCAATCATTAGATTCAAGGAAATATCAATGCTACCAAGAAAAACCCTGTGGGGGTTGGATCAAAGATTTAAGTTCACAATTCGCGAAGCAAATATGACCTTAATAGACGAGAAACACCATGAATGGTTTGTAGCCTCATTAACACCACATCTATGGAATGCACTGTTGCAACAAAGGCTAACCACTTAGGCTGAGGCTTTGGAGGTTGCGATGAGATTACACGAGACTCCAATACAAGATCCTAACATGGGAGTCCAGCAGATTCACGTGCAGTTGAGAAATTTGTGCCTTGAGATGCAGAGTTTGAAACAGGACAACACGACTCATCTAGAAGTGCCCTGACAAGGTATGGTGAATAAAGTGAAAGGGTCAGGGCACGACAAGGAAGACTGCCCGGCGTTCACAAATTACGTCACGGGAGGAGGACCAATGCCATTGAGACCAGAGGCACAAGTAGGACCAAGCGTGGTGCCTGCATTGTGGTGCGCGATTTATCAGATAAGAGGGAAGCATGCTACAGATAACTTCCATCTATTACAGAAGTATACGCAGAATTCCCATCAGTTGTTGTGTAATTTCTGCAGGTTAGTAGGACATGATGATCTCACCTGTAGAAATTATGAACTGATGATGGATCAGACTCCTACCTATAGAGTTCAAGCCGAAACACGGGCCCTCGATCAAAACGCAGGAATGGTACGCACTGGATTTTAGGGGCACAGACAAAGCTGAGGTGGAATGGGGCCAGGAAAAGGTTGCGGATGGATAATATGTTACAATTGTGGAGGACCAGGGCATTATGATCATGATTGTACAAATCCAATGAGACCATCATGCTTATATTGTACGTAGTTTGATAATGAAATAGAGGACTATCCAACACTGATAGCAAGGTTGTGCAATAAAGGAGCACTCCTACCTCCCCCGACTTAGAACCTACAAATGATGAGGTCTGAGCTGCGTGAGGAAGACCCTAATGTAAATATCGTGCTCTGAAGTGGTATTGCAATAGGGGATGACAAAGGTAAGCATCTTGAAGAAAGTACCTGGGTTTGCAAGGCTCCAACGAAGGAACCAGAATTTGATTTAGAGCATGCTAAGGAGACCTTCACGGAGGCTAAGAGGAGCTTCGCTAATGCCTCCACTTCAGGAAGTAAAGACAAACTAGAGTCAGAAATGGACCCATTGATGCTCACTACGTTCTTGGAGACATGCATGAAGCTACTGCATAACAACAAGGCTGTAAAGGGGCTACAAGAACTCATAACTAGATGCATTAGTACTGCGCCAGGAGAACCATGTGTAGTCCAGAAGCTCGGGAAGCACACGACGCGAACAGGAAGGGAGATGAGAATGACCATGCAGATCGGGGAATATGAGATGGACCAAGGGATTCTAGACCTAGGATCAAAATCGAATGTCCTGCCGAAGCAGAAATTGGAGTGCATGGGTAGGCCTGCACTGCAATGGTCTCATATCAAACTGCGAATGGCGAACCAGCAAAAGATCCTACCTATGGGGAGATTTCGGGGAATCACAGTAGACATCGAAGGAGTAAGTGCACTAGCAGATTTTGAAGTGATAGAGATTGTGGATGAAAAAAATCTCTATCCCATTTTATTGGGAATAGATTGGGCCATTGACATGAAGGGAGTAATAAATCTAAAGAGGCGCAAGATGATCTTTGAGAAAAAATCACTGTGTGTAGTGATACTTTTAGACCCTATAGAAGGATCGCGCTACACAAAACTAGTGCATGATAATGAAAGAGATGACGATCTGGAGTGCATCTACAAGATAACTACATAGGAGCAAGATTGGGTAAATCCAACCGCGGATGTCCGAATCTCTTGGGAGCGTGAAAGCTCTTGCACATTAGATTCTGACGACGAGATAAAACGATGGCAGAGCTGGTTACACAAGCTAACCAGGCTCAATTGTAACATGATGACTAGGTTGGTGCTGCGTAGCAATAGAGGTAAGAGACCTACCTACGTATCATGAGTTAAGCAAGGTGGATGACTTCCTCAATAAATTTGAAAGAGAAGTACCAAAATAGTAGTGTTTCGACGCTTTGAAATGGGTACTGCAAGCTATGCCCGTAAGATGGTGGGGTATGCACCAAAGAATTTTTGAGGACTGGCACGAATGAAAAAGGATGATGCTCATGTGGTTTGGGAAGCCTTGAGTGCAATTAAAAGATAAGTATGATAGACAAACCGGGCCACGCATCCACCTATCCTGGCAGATATAGGCATATAATGCGAAACCCGCATAAAGGCCTACTATCCTCGCGGTAGGAGACACGATCAGTAAGCAAGAATGGGTAAGGCAATGACGTGAATGATTGGGACCATGAAGTATGGAAAGACCAAGTGTGTAGAATAATATCTACGTAGAAGCGTTTAGTAAAGTACGTGACATGCTGAATAAGGTCCACCATGTGAAGTGGACTGACTGGGACCTATGCATACCAATGATTCTCTAGGCTTATAGGGCCATGGGGAAAAGCCTAGCCGCGCAAGCACCACCAAGGTTGGAGTATGAAGAAACCGTAGTAAGCCTGATAGTACTTGAGGAACTTCAACCACGCCTGATAGCACCGATAGATACGACGGTTCGCGAAACCTTGGAAGTAGAAATCCAACCGGGAAATCTTAGACTCCAAGAACTTGAAGAAGAAAGGGTATGGTTAAGGAAGAAAGGTGCTCTAGAGGACGCGGAAGTCAAGAAGATAGAGGACGAGATAAAGGAATATTTTCTTGGCAAAAAGACCAGGGTGGAAAGGTCGTATGTGTATGATTACGATGACAGGTTTAAGTCCTATTGCCACGAATTAATCAGTTTGATGCCTTGGCTTGGACCACACATTACTAAGCATAGTGACTAGGGTATCGCATTGCAAATGGTAAAGTGCGTGATGACGACTGTAAAAATAAAAGGGGATTATCCAGGAGACATGATTGATGATAGGATGAAACTTTTCACGAGTGGTGTGACCATCTGACTAACCAAATCAAGGACAGTCTTAGCACTCTAGGCAGTTGAAAAGTATCACGGGACTAAAAACTATTTTTCCCGGGAGCTGCACGTGTTGGAGCTGCACGTAGAAGAAAATCGTCACAAGGTCCATGACCACGCATGGGGGCTTATGTTTCCATGTGATTTGACCATGAAGTGACCATTGAAGTCAATATTCATGATGGGATGCTCGAATTGAGGCCAAATGGAGTGGGTGGCAGGAATTTAAGACACGATTTATGGGAAAGATTTAGGAAAATCTACTGCCAAGGGAACATTAATGAACCAGATTTGGGGGGAACAGTCGAATTAAAATTCAAAAAGCACTTTAAATTACAAAGGGCTACCCAACAAACAACACTTGGTAATTTGCAAATTGATCTATTGAGAAGAGCCCTAATTGTTGAGTGTCGAGCATTGATTGAGCCCCTGAGATCATTAGTGACATATTTCTACACAGATACAATGGAAACAACTAAGGATATTATGGAGATAATAGAAATAACCGCCGAGGAGGCCGTGTAGGACTTGACTATCGGGGATGCTCCGGAAGGTGCCGGGATTGTGGAAGAAATCATGAAATCACCACGCACCTCAAGACCCAAGAAGGACAAACAAGCAATGGTTCCCATAGATGTGTCCCTGTGGAACCTGCTGTGCACCAAGCTTTCAATGGATGAGAAGGGAAAAGCCATCACCATAGAAACCGATGAAGAATAAGATCTTGAGGATCTTATCATCGTCGAGGACGAGGATGAAGGCATGGAGGAGGACACTCACTCGGCGCACCCTGTGATAAAATTTCCTGCCTATGTCCCCCCACGAAAATGGGATGTTAAAGTGCCCAAGAACTTGGATGAGACCAAGAGATCACTCCAAACCCCGCTCCTCTCAGACAATCTTATGTTTGAGGGCACACACCTAGGACGTGTGCTGAGCCTGAAATTCGAATATTGGGACCTTGCTGACCACTAGAAGTTCCCTCACCTTGAGACCAAGAACCTTATGAAGCCCAAGTAGTACATCGCGGCAGGGGTTACAAAGCTAGAGCCATGAAATTGGTTGCACGAAGTGGAAAAGGCTGGGCTACTAAATCTACTCTGGGTGCCACATTTCCACTGCACCCCAAAAACCATTTTTGTCATCAGGCAGTTGCTCTGCCTAGTGCATGATAGGTGTTTGTGGCTGGAGGAGCCCATCCCCATCACGGCAGACTTTATTCATCATGTCTCTCGGCTTCCATGCAAACGAGAGGACCCCAAGGACATCTCAGAAGGGAAGGGCAGTGACTTGGCCATCACGGAGGCCATGAAGAAAAAGTACAAGCTAGAAAATAAGAAGAGGAGCTATGCCATATCTAGCATCAAGGAGAAAGAAGTACATGTGGCAACCCAAATCCTGGTAGGAAAGGTTATGCACAAGTGTCACGCAGATGAAGTACCCTTGCCGGTGGTAGCACTGGATGAGCAGTGCATGGAGGGGATCAAGTTTAACTAGTTCAAGTTCCTCTACAAGGAGTTTTTAGAAAATTTATATGAAGCTCAAGAACAAGGCAAAACGTTCCACTATGCATGGCTTCTTCTGTCCATAGTGCTCATGGTTGGGGAATTTCCAGAGGATAGTCAATTCCCCATAATTGACAGGGATTTACCAGAGACTGTGAAGTACGCTTCGCTCTGGGCAACAAAGGATGCTAAGAGGATTTGTGATAGTAAAATCTTTTGGGTGTTCATGGAGATGAACCTAAGAATGGGGATTAACAATAAGCCACAGTTGTCACCCACGGTTTACAACAGTCTGCATAGTTTTGTAGAATTCAAAGCAGAAATGCATAACAATTATCTAAGAGCACACAAGGACCTGACTAAATAATGGACAAAGCTACCCTTCGTAGCAATAGATGATGTCATTTTCAATGTACTGGAGGCATGGCCACCAGAGTGGCACGTCGCAGACATCACAGATATCAAGGAGTCGGTTGCACAAAGAAAGAAAGACAAGGCCAAGCTGCACATCACACAGTTGGCCAAAAAACAAAGGAAGGAAGCAGTGACAGTAGAAGTACGAGAAGCACGGGACACTGCACAAAAAGCAACTGAGCAGGAAAAGGCCACAGTAGAAACAACAACATAGGAGGTAGCCGTGAAGGTGGGTGAGGGCAAAAGGACACCTTCATAGGGGCAGGAAGCAGAGGAAGCAGAGACAGAAGAGGGAAGCGTGGACCCACGAACGGTGTCAACACAGCTAAAGTGCCAGCACCAAACAAAGTGGGTGGGGTTGCGTAAGAAGGTCAAGGCATCAAAGTTTTCTATTGACCCAATCACCCTAACCGAGGGTGATCTACATGACATCGGTGAGACAATGCGTGATGTTACCTCTGAGGCTCTCCAAGATTTCATGTAGGAGAACCAGATTGTGTTTGGGGCCCTCAGAGTGCAATTGCAGGAATTATAGGCGCGCCCTCCTCAAGTTGGTACCCTTTCGACCAGCCTCACCATTGGCTCAACAACAACATAGCAGATGTTGCGTGCGTGGATAACGAATACCATAGAGCTACCAGAAGGGACACTAGTGACATCAAATGAGGATAACAAGTCTATGGTTAGTGCATTGAAAGGTCTTGGTCTCAATATGGTTGCACTTCCGTGAGATACCTTATATGTTTTGCAGGATGCGATAACTGTAGAACTGTGCGCTAGGGAGAGTCGCACACTTCAAGTCCTCAATGAGCAGAAAATCAATATGGAACAACTGAGCTTGCAACGCAATGAAGTGGTGTCATAGAACCAACAACTGGTATAGGTAATAGATGACGCTTGCTAAAGCGTCTTGGAGCTGGCCATTCTAACATACATGCTAGAAAAGGCGTGGATCCACAGGTTAGCAGCAGGGGTCCGCGAGGCAAGGGAAGAAATGACAAAGGTTCAACTGGAGCTGAAACTTCATATCGCTGAGCTATGGTTAAAGATACAACCGTCCACCCCTGCGGAAGTCAGAGAACAACGCACTAGCACTATCAGAGTGGGATTGGACGAGATTGGAGGTGCAGTGCGAGACTGCACCAATATGTTGGAAGAATCACTTTAGGTCTTCTCAAATCGGAAGAAGGACCCCAACATCTAGTGCTTAGAGACAGAGGCATGAGAACTCCAATAGAAGTATGACAGTGTCTAAGGAACTGCACAGATGGTGATCCTCACTCAAAGGCTTGCGCAGATGAAGTATGCTAAAGCTCTGAAGGAGTAGGTGGATGCAGCACGACATAAGGAAGCAGTCCTAAAGGTGTGCATTCAGCCTTGGATTGATGAGACCTTCACCATCAAAGAAATTGAAGTCAAGCTCGCACACATGCAGGGGATGCACGTACTGATGCAAAGAATCACTCCCAACACAGAGGTCTCGGAACAATGTATGCAGCAGATCCAACAACCAGTAGCTCAGTGTACTACTGACCTTAACGCAGTTCGAGAACAGTTGAAGGGACTCCATGCAAATATCTCCGCGCCCATAGAGTGACTCGAGGGTGAGTCATGATGTTTGTGTTGGGGGCCTGTTGGGCATGGAATCACCCCAAGGCATGTTTTGGGGCTCAAAGCCCAAGTTTTGACCAAATCTTGTTGTAAAAGATCTGCGAATTGCGGGCGTGGGGCACAAAAGTATGATAGAGTCACATGGTTGTCCGCCCTAGTTTTGTAATGTAATGTCGACTGGATATACCTACCCATGGTTTGTAGACCATCGGATTGTATAAATAGAGGGAGGATCTAAGTGTAAAAGATAATGAACCAACTAGTAATGAAGGAATAAGGAATTCTAAGTGATTGAGCTGAAGTGTAAAGTGTGTCTATGGGTCGTAGAGTAGGAGAAGGCTCTGCAGCTGAGTGCGTAAAGGCTTAGTAGTCTGCAGCTGCGTGCACAGACCCCTGCAGTTGAGTGCGTAAGGCATGTCGAGTCTGTAACCGTTGGATGAATCAATAAAGAGAATTTTTTCTATAATTTTGTGTATCTTTTCTTGGTTTAATGCATGATTGATATAGTTTGCAAATATACTGTTTATTTACTGCACAAACTTATATGAATGTTTTGTATTGATAACTTAAGACACTTAAGTAGGTGAAGGTGCTTAACAAGACTGGAAGATAAATAAGATTTCATGTAATAGCGCAGAGTATGGCACATCCCCTGGTTAGGGCTGCACGAAGGCAGTCTACCAGATCGCGAGGAACGAGAAAGTGCTCAAAGCCACCTGTGCACAGGTACAAACAAAGGACCAGTCGAACTCATCAGACATCTCTAGGGTGTGGAAACCTGGTTCTAACACCCTCCCATACTACTTCGAGTGAGACCTCAATCCACAGTCCACAAACTGTTGCTGAAAGGGCCAGTAGTACTAGGATTTTTTTGTCTAATTAACTCCACACCTGGGTCAGGCCTCGACAAGCCAACACCTCTGCACAAAATATGGTGCCAATGTTGTTAGATTCCATATTTGTTGGGCAGTTAAAATCTACAATTGGTGAGCCACCTTAGCTCAAACCAATGATCAACATTTGCAATCTCAAAGATCAAGTTAGCTAACTAAGTTAGTTCAAGTTGAAAGGAGCTTGTCATTAGTTTAATTATATTTTTAGTTTTATTTTTTCCCACTCTAAGGAAGGTTTTTTGAAAACTCCTCAACTATTTTTGTAATAATCTATTTTTTGTTGTGTGTGGAGCATGATTGTTCAGAGGTATTTGTTTCAGCCAGTTGTATACCCCAGGAAGTTTGTACACCCCTCCACGTGGGGGGGTGCGGGGGGGACTTGTCCCGCCTACGGGGGTCCGGGGGGGACGATCCCCCCCGGCTGGGGGGTTCAGGGGCCAGCGGTCCCTCGACGGGGGCTCGGGGACAATGCCCTCGAAGCCACAAATAAATGTAAAATTGCCTTGTAAAAGTATAGTAATTTCTAGTCAATCTGGGTTGTTCATTAGGCGGATGATCTGATGGTAGAACTTATGTTTAGTTTAGGGTTTGTTTCCCTAGAAGGAAACACCTCTCTTTGTATGAGGGAATTGTATTTGAGGCTGTGATATAGATGTGTATTCTCTGAGCGAGAAATAGAGAGGTGAGACTATGAGAGAAAACAGAGGATATTACAACAGATCTACTGTAGGTTATGTCTCTTCATTTTGCTAGATAATAGAAAGGAAGGACTGGTTGTTCAGGGTGGACGTAGCCCAAACTGGGTGAACCACGTATATCTGTGTCTCTCCTGTTTTATGTGTTTTTTGTGTTTATATTTCTGCAATATTTTATGTGTTCCATTGCTTCGTAATATATAATTTTCTAACAACTGGTATCAGAGCCGAAGGTCTATTTGGCTGATAAACTCACGGAAAAGAAGGGTTCCTCATTCGAGTGGGAGCAATGGCGGAAGATGGTAAGTTTAGGGTCAAGAAATTTAACAGCCAAAACTTCTCGTTATGGAAGATGCAGATGGAAGATTATTTGTATCAAAAAGATCTATACCTACCATTGAGCAGAAAAACAAAGAAGCTAACAGCTAGACAGATGAAGAATGGAACCTTCTCGATAGAAAGGCACTCAGAACAATACGGTTGTGCCTCGCTGCGTCAGTCGCCTTCAAAATTTTTAAGGAAACAACGACAGAGGGTTTGATTCAGGCGTTGTTGAAACTATATGAAAAACCCTCGGCCTCAAACAAGGTATTTCTTATGAAACAGTTATTTAATATGAAGATGTCAGAAGGTGGATCTGTTGCAGATAATTTAAATGATTTTAATATACTTACAAGTCAGTTAAGTTCTGTAGGGTAAACTTTGAAGATGAAGTTAGAGCTCTGTTATTATTGTGCTCATTGCGAGAAAGTTGGAATGGTTTAGTAATGGCCATTAGTAACTCTATCTCTGGATCTAGTACTTTAAAGTTTGATGATGTTGTCGGTGCTATCCTTAGCGAGGAAATGCGACGGAAAAGCTTCGGTGAGACATTGAGTAATGCTTTGAGTGCAGAGTCTAGGGGAAGAAAAATGGAAAGAGGAAAGAGCTCGTGGTATCGCAGTAAATCAAGGAAAGGCAGATCCAAGTCTAGATTGGGGATAGTGTGCTGGAAATGAGGAAAGAAAGGACACCTAAAGAAAGACTGTAGATCTCGGAAGGGAAAGGAAGGAAATGCACAGCAAGAAAACAATCATGAAGAAAATGTGACAGGTGAGGTGTTACAAGATGCTTTGATTCTTTCTTTCGAAAATATTACTGATTCCTGGGTGGTAGATTCAAGGGCCTCATTCCATGCCACACCTGATAAGAAATACTTTCATGACTATGTTCAAGGAGATTTTGGACAAGTTCGTTTGGGTGATGATAAACCCTGTAAAATTGTTGGAATGGGTAAGGTTCTTGTAAAACAACAGAATGGAAACCAATGGCTACTAAAGGACGTAAGGCATGTTCCAGATGTAAAGAAAAATCTGATTTCAATAGGGCAGTTAGGTGGTGAAGGTTGTGTGACAACTTTCATAGATAAAGCTTGGAAGGTCACCAAAGGAACCCTCGTAATAGCAAAAGGTGAAAAGGTTGGTACATTGTATTTATGCAATGGTATTTCTAACTCTGTTAATGCTTTAACTTCCAAAGGAGCAGATGCAACATTATGGTATCATAGGCTCAGACACATGAGTGAAAAGGGGATGAAGATTCTTCACTCAAGGAATTTGTTGCCGAGTTTGAAGAATATTGATTTGGACTTTTTTGAGAATTGCATTTATGGAAAGGAGAAGAGAGTCGAATTTCTGAGAGTTGGGAAAGAAAAGAAGAATGAAAAATTATATCTTGTGCATACAGATGTATGGGGACCTTCTCAGGTATCATCTCTCGGTGGCTCTCGTTATTATGTTACTTTTATTGATGATGCAACTAGAAAAACTTGGATTTACTGTATTAAGAATAAATCTGATGTATTTGATACTTTCAAGAAATGGAAAGCTTTGGTTGAGATTGAGACAGGAAAGAAATTGAAGTGTCTCAGATCAGATAATGGAGGTGAATATTGCAGCAAAGTGTTTGATAGGTACTATTCAGAGCATGGAATTCGCAGAGAGAAGACAGTTTCAAGAACACCACAAGAAAATGGTGTGTCAGAAAGGATGAACAGAACAATCATGGAGCGTGCAAGGTGCATGAGATTGCATGCAGGATTGCCTTTACAGTTTTGGGCAGATGTTGTAGATACTGTTGTTTATCTAATAAACAAAGGGCCTTCAAGTTCCTTGGATGGTGGTGTCCCAGAGGAAGCATGGACAGGTAAAAAGGTAAACTACTCCTTTTTAAAGCCTTTTGGTTGTGAGGCCTTTGTCCATATTGATAAATAAAATAGAACAAAGCTTGAGGAAAAGTCAAAGAAATGTCCCTTTATTGGATATGGTGTTAATGATTTTGGTTATCGCTTATATGATTATGAAAATCACAAAATCATTAGGAGCAGAGATGTAATATTCAATGAAACGGTCTTGTATAAGAATCAGTTGCAGGAAAAGAAGCAAGAAAAAGAAAACAAAAAATATGCAGTTCTTGACGAAATCACTGAAAAAGTAAAGGTGTCTGAAAATAATAATAATCAACAACAACAACCACCACAATAGCAACAGGCACCCCAAACACCTGAAAGTGGTGTTAGAAGATCTACCAGGATAAGTAGACCCCCTGAACGATACTCTCCTTCATTATATTATTTATTGTTGACTGATTCCGGTGAACCCGAATGTTATGAAGAAGCAATGCAGGTTGAAAGCAAGAAGAAGTGGGAGGTAGCCATGGAAGAAGAGATGGACTCCTTAATGCATAACCTGACTTGGGACTTAGTCAGGTTGCCTGCAGGTAAAACAACATTGCAGAATAAATGGGTTTATAGGGTGAACGAAGAAGATGGAGGAAAATAGAGGTACAAAGCTAGACTTGTGGTGAAGGGGTTTGCACAGAAGAAAGGTATTGATTTTGATGAAATATTTTCTCCTGTTGTTAAAATGACTTCAATCATAACTATTTTAAGTCTATTAGCAATTGAAGATTTGCATCTTGAGCAGTTAGATGTAAAGACATCCTTTCTCCATGTGGATTTGGAGGAAGAGATATATATGCAGCAGCCACAAGGATATGAGGTGAAAGGAAAGGAGAAACTAGTGTGCAGGTTGAAGAAGAGATTGTATGGCTTAAAACAGGCTCCAAGACAATGGTATCTTAAATTTGACAAGTTTATGTCTGAACAATGTTATACTAGATGTCACTCTGATCATTGTGTTTATCTGAAAAAGCAAAATGATGGCAGCTGTATTATGTTGTTATTTTATGTAGATGACATGCTTGTTGCAGGGTCTAACATGCAGGAAATAAATGTGCTCAAAAGAAAATTGGCAAATTCATTTGCAATGAAGGATTGGGAGATGCAAAACAAATCCTTGGTCTGAGAATCACTAGAGACAGGAAAAATCACAAATTAACATTGTCTTAGAATGAGTACATACAAAAGGTGTTGAAAATATTTAACATGCACAATGCAAAACCAGTTAGTACACCTTTTGTTAGCCATTTCAAAATTAGTAAGGAAATGTGCCCAAAGACCCAAGAAGACATGGATTATATGTCTAAAGTTCCATATGCATCAGCAATTGGAAGCTTAATGTATGAAATGGTCTGCACAAGGCCTGATATTGCACATGCAGTGGGAGTTGTAAGCATGTACATGAACAATCCAGGAAAGGAACATTGGATGGCAGTGAAATGGATTCTCAGATATTTGAAAGGTACCACAAATCAAGCATTATGCTTTGGTGGTTCAAACATTTCTCTACAAGGATATGTTGATGCAGATATGGTAGGTGACAGAGATAACAGGAGGATCACTATAGGATATGTATTTACTGTTGGTGGAACAGCTGTCAGTTGGGTTTCAAAAATCCAAAGTGTTGTTTCACTTTCAACAACAGAAACAGAGTATGTTGCTGCTACAGAGGCTAGTAAAGAAATGATTTGGTTACAAAGGTTTATGGGTGATATGGGTAAGGAGCATGATATGGGCACGTTATACAGTGATAGCCAAAGTGCCATTCATCTTGCAAAGAACTCAGCATTTCATTCCAAGGCTAAAAACATATAGCTCAAGTACCATTTCAAATGATCAATGTTGGAAGATGGAGAGTTGAATTTGGAAAAGATACACACTAGCCAGAATCCTGCATATATGCTAATAAAAGTTGTAGCCAGGGAGAAACTGGGAATATGCTTAGTTTCAATTGGTCTTCAAGGATGACAATGAAGATGAGAAAATAGCCAGGTCCAAAGAGGAGTCATTGTCCAACAAATGAAGCAGTGGTGGAGTTGCTACAATCATTCTCCAAGTGGGAGATTGTTGGGTGTGGAGCTTAATTATTTGGAGGTCTTTGTTTCAGGCGGATGTATACCCCAGGAAGTTTGTACACCCCTCAACACGGGGGGTGCGGGGGGGGACTTGTCCCCCCACAGGGGTACGGGGGGGCTGATTCCCCCCTGGTTGGGGGGTTCGGGGGCTAGCGGTCCCCCAGTAGGGGTTTCGGGGGCAGCGCCCCCAAAGCTAAAAACATATGCAAATTTTCCTTGTAAAAGTATAGTAATTTCTAGTCAATCTGGGCCGTTCATTAAGCAGATGATCTGACGGTAGAACTTATGTTTAGTTTAGGGTTTTTTGCCCTAGAAGGCAACCCCTCTCTTTATATGAGGGCATTGTATTGCGGCCGTGTAATATAGATGTGTATTCTCTGAGTGAGAAATGGAGAGGCGAGACCGTGAGAGAAAACAGAGGATATTATAGCGGATCTACTGTAGGTTGTGTCTCTTCATTTTGTTGGATAATAAAAAGGAAGGACTGTCAGTTCGGGGTGCACGTAGCCCAAACTGGGTGAACCACGTATATCTATCTCTCTCCTGTTTTATGCGTTTTCTGTGTTTATATTTCTGCAATATTTTATGTGTTCCATTGCTCCATAATATATAATTTTCTAACATTTTTGAGGCATATATTTTAGTATTTGAACCCCTCTCATGCGTTTAGAGATGGTTCCAGAATTTTATCAAAAACACTTTTCAGGACATCACACTTTTGTATTTTTGGGAAGGTTTTGATGAAATTAATGGAACAAGATCTATTTTTCTTTAAATATCAAGCATGCTCTAGTGAAATTACACTTTTGTACTCTTAGAGTGTATTGGATTGAATGAATTGGATCAATATTGCTGAGCCCATGAGAAGAACCTTTCACATATGGTACTTTTATCATATGATTGTGTTTTATTTATGCATTAGAAATACTCTTTCTCTTTATTGTCTTATGTATGAAAAATTGAGTTTTATTTCTGCATTATTGAACTTTTGTATGATGCTTTAGCTCTGATTCTATTTTGAATACATGAACAATTATTATATGCAATATAGTTTTCTCAATTGTTTTGTCTAACAATTTATCCAAAACAATCATCATTAAATGATTTCATATCTTTCGGTAGTTGAATGATTATTATTACCAGTTTCCTTGAGACAACTCTATAGATCACATGTCTTAGTTTATTCTTGGGTATATTTATAGTTAGATAAATGTTATATTAAGATATATGCATGTGTTTATTATTTACATTAGATTATACTTAGTTGAATCATTCCCCGTTACATATTATATAATCCCATCAACATTATCAAATCAATCCTCTCTGGGAAACTGGTCCCATTATCCCTGGTCAGAGCCACTATATCAAATGGAAAAGGAGTTTCTTTCAAGGTCCGGACCAGCTGTTTATTCCCCATGTTGTCGCAGCAAATTTTGAGGCTTCAATATTTTGGCACTAGAAGGAGAGCCACAACTGTGAATGGAAAGAAAATATAAATCAGAAACCAATTGTAAGATTAAAACTCCCTTACCAACACCTCCAACCTATTGATCACATTCCAAATCCTCAAATCCTAAACATGAAGTGTGAAGAAAGCTTTACAATCCGCTAGTGTTTCTCCAAGGAAATCAAATCAACCTTCTTCTGTAGAAACTCCTAAAGTTCCATCTCTAATTCATATGTTATAAGGGATTTCTCTGTCTCAAGAAGAATCTTAATTATCCCAAGCCAATGTTTCTTCTTATTTTCCTTCATCTCGAATATTAACTAGATCACAGAGTGAAAAATTTGGAATACCTTCATTTGAATTTCCTCTGCCTCCTCCTCGAAGGAAAACTAGGAAATTAGAATAAAAAACTCATAGTGAGATTCTTTCATCATCACCAGAAACACACTCATTCATTCCATCATCTTCATCTCAAACCCAATCATCCACCTCATCATCTCATATCATGATTGACACACGTATAGGAGGACAATCTTCCTCTACTGAGTCACCTTCAACCACTAGTACATCTTCTTCCACACAAACACCCATAATGGCTCAAATACCATGGATAAATCTCAAAGTTTTTCAAATGGCAGGCCCAATACATCCATTACCTGCTCATCCATTGAAATGATTGCCAAAATTCAATCCTGATGATGGTATTTCTGCTGAAGAATACAAAAATAACTTTATGTTGTCCACAAATCTAAATAGGGTTGTTGAAGAAGATGCAGGTGTACGATTATTCCCTTATACTTTATAAGGATTAGCAAGTTCCTAGTACTTTTCATTACCATCTACGTCTATTGATAGTTGGAATGCATTCCAGGAACAGTTCCTAATGAAGTTAGGAGATGATTACTCAACAACTAATCTCCTTAATGATCTCTCCAACTTCAAGGCAAAATCTAAAGAGTCCAATAAGGACTTCAATTCCCATTTTAACAAATTATTAAACAAAATTCCAGTGGTATCCAAGCCAAGCACTGAGATTCAAAATGAATGGTACATTTCTACTCTTCCCTCGAATGCATCTAATTTTGTAGATAGAGATGCCAAACCAACTTTGGCAAAAAACATGAAAGAAGCCATAGTTGTGGAAAAACACATTTTAGCTTTAGAAAAGAAGAATGCATTAGAAGAAATAAAATCCAAGAAGGTCACTTTCAAAGATGAATCTAAGAAGAAAGCACCTAAAGATCATTTCGATCTTGAAGGTCTGCAAAAGGTACTCAAAACCATGTCCAATGAAATGGTAGACATTAAAAAGCAGGTAGCTGAGACTTCTTCAAGGAAAGATTTTAGACCTTACAAAAGAAACCCTTCCTCTGATCCTAAACCTCCAAATACAATATCAAATGTTGAATCATATGTGGAGGAAGAATAAGTGTCAACAACTGAAGAACAAACCGATGACGAAGAGACAGTTGAAGTACAAGGAATGTGGGATTTCATTCTTCCTCTATCAGGTAATGAAGAATTAGAAGAAGAATTACCAGTCACTACCAAAAGCAAGAGCATTGTTGATTTTCCATAAAAAAATAAGAAACAAAAGTCCTCAACTCTTGTTCCCAAAGATAAAGAAATAGGTAAGAAATATTCTCTCAAATCCACTCAAACAACTCCTCCTGAACCCAATTCATCACCTCCAACTAAAACCTTGCTAGTATCTGATGAATGGAATACAACATCATTGAAGAAATGAAGAAGACTAGAGCTAATATAAAGTTCCATGAGCTTAGCAAGATGAAACATCAACAAAAGCTATTTCTCAAAGGATTAAAGCAATCCCCACTTCTCCTCTTCCCTCCACTGTAATTTCTCAGGCTTCTCAAAAAATGGGTAGGGTTCACATTACTTCATCAGATAAAATGAGCTCAACTCATGTTGCTTTAATAGATGGTAAATCTAAATCTCATACACCTCCTTTTCTTTTGACCTTCGAAGTCTTCAAAAAAGAATTTGCACTATTGTTGAGTAGACTCTGGAGCTTCATCCAACATTTTACCAAAAATTGTATGTGCAAAATTGAATGTTGAACCCCATAAATTTGGTGTTCGCATTATCCAATTAGATCAATCTCAAGTTGGATTCATAGGAGGAATCAATTAGGTTACCTTTAGACTCTCATCAAACCCGAAAGTATGTCAAGTGATTTACATTCTTGTGGCCGACAAACCTGAATTCTACGGTTTTATCCTTAGTAGAGATTGGTCTAAAAAGCTTCATGGTTATTTCGCAATAGACTAGTCCCATATGTAGCTTCCTTATAATGATAAGCCAAATCAAATAAGGGTCGATCATCAGAATCATTTAAAGTATATCATCATAGAACTGGAAGAAGAGAATGAGCCCATCACATGCAGTAGTAATATCATTGGAAATTATTCAGTCGAATCATTTTTAGGAAATTTTAATGCCAATACTTCACCCTTTTTGGAAAATTTTGTTACATCACAAATCAAAAATTATTCTCAAACAGATTCTTCTAAATATATTAATTTCATAGAGAAACCTGTAGTTAATTTTTTATTTTGGAAATTATTTTTTGATGGATCTAAATCTAATGATGGAGCTAGGGCACGTTTCATATTGGTTAGCCTTGAAGGAGAAAAAACTATGTTGGCATGCAGACTTGAATTTGAATGCATAAATAACACTGTTGAATATGAAGCATTAGTTCAAGGGTTGTATAAAGCCATTGGCCTTGATATTAAATACCTTCAAGGATTTCGAGATTTGGAAATTGTAATAAAGTAGGTGACGAATGCTATTCACTATCTTTCTAGAAATTTGAAACATTATCAATCACTAGTCTAGGACCTCACCTCACATTTCACAACATTCAACATTTCCCCAATTCCAAGACTTCAAAATGCAAGCGTTGATATTTTGGCTAACGTTGCATCCAAGCTCATACCACCAGGAGATTATAGTCCTAGTCGATTTTCTATAGAATTACTTTTTAGGTCTTCTATTCCCGATAACATCACCAACTGGTGAGTTTTTAATAATGATCTGGATATCATAAATTTTTGAACATATGAAGGCTCTTATGATGACCAAATAATAGATGAATATCAGCATGACATCTATGTTATATACATATTTGGGCACTGCAACCCCAATCACATATGTCCATAAACCAAGGGCTTCTAACTCCCTAAAAGTGTTGTTTCATACCCTAAAGGAGCAAGGTCGGCTGATTACATCATCTCCCAGAAGTTTTCCCTGAGAAACCACTCAGAACTGGTCAAAGCAGGACCATACAAACTGCCTAGTGTAAAGGGTGCGATGCATCTCACCTGCCACATGCAAAAAGTACGATGCATACTGAAAATCCCTTCTGTAGGGTGCGATGAGCGAGAACAGACAAATGGCACAAGCATTTTGCTAAGTGGAGACCTTGAGAATCTTCTAGAAGCTGCTCATTTGACACTTGCCTCCCTGAATTCGCCCAAGGATTTGTAAGAGATCATGAAATCTCTAAGTGGAACCAAGAACTACCAGAGAGATGACACTAATCAAAATCCTAGAAGCTGACTCACCCCCCTGCAAATATCTATAAATGGATCCCTCATCTTAGAGATCTGAAGGTTGGAATTTGGTAGACATTGTTGGGTGATCTTGCTTTGTGTGAGGTGAAGAGGGCTTTCAAGCTAGGAGGATGGCGCTAGGCCAGACCAAGTGGTGTTAATCCTCTCTTCTACTACTTTTACTAATAAAGCTATTTGCGTTTTCCTCCATATTCTTGTGTATCTCTGAATATTGCTTTGATATATGCATTTGTATGGTCAATATTATCTGATCCTATATTGTTTACAATGAAAGATCTCTATGCTTTGATGGTATTATGCTACTGTGAATCTACAGGTGCTCTTTGAAGTGGGACAAGTAAGGAAGTAGTGCCAAGATTCTATCAAAGGGGAAAGGAAACAAGCAAGGAGCCAAGCGGAAGACTGAGGTTGGTACTCTCTGCTTCTTTCTCATCTCTCTCTTGTAAAATAAAAACAAGTGACTTTAATATGTTTGTTTCTAAGATAGCTACCCATCTTAGTGGGACTAGTAGCTCTGAATAGACACTAAATTTCCCAATAACAAAATGGCGACTCCATTGGGGAGTGATTAGATTGATTGCTTGTCTCTATTTGTTTAATTCATAAACCATAGACAGAGCCTGAAGTTAAGCCAGCTAGCCTTCAAACTGCATTTTCTATGCAAGTGAAAAGTAGATCAATGTTGCTTCAGTCAATCTCTGGGTTTGTTTATGAACTGAAAAATTGACTTGAAAACATCCTAAGTGCCCTAGAGGTAGCTTGAGTAACCTCATTAGATCAGACCGTGTACTTTGTAGTTACTAACTTGTTGTGTGTGGAGCATGATTGTTCAGAGGTCTTTGTTTCAGTCGGATGTATACCCCAGGAAGTTTGTACACCCCTCCACGCGGGGGGGTGCGGGGGGGACTTGTCCCCCCCGCGGGGGTCCGGGGGGCCGATCCCCCCCAGCTAGGGGGTCCGGGGGCCAACGGTCCCCCGGCGGGGGCTCGAGGGCAGTGCCCCCGAAGCTAAAAACAAATGTAAAACTGCCTTGTAAAAGTATAGTAATTTCTAGTCAATCTGGGTCGTTCATTAGGCAGATGATCTGACGGTAGAACTTATGTTTAGTTTAGGGTTTTTTTCCCTAGAAGGCAATCCCTCTCTTTGTATGAGGGTATTGTATTGGAGGCTGAGATATAGATGTGTATTCTGTGAGCGAGAAACAGAGAGGTGATACTGTGAGAGAAAACAGAGGATATTACAGCGGATTTGTTGTAGGTTGTGTCTCTTCATTTTGCTGGATAATAGAAAGGAAGGACTGGTTGTTCGGGGTGGACGTAACCCAAACTGGGTGAACCACGTATATCTGTGTCTCTCTTGTTTTGTGCATTTTCTGTGTTTATATTTCTGCAATATTTTATGTGTTCCATTGCTCCGTAATATATAATTTTCTAACATAACTATCATTTGCTCGGCCTAAATCCCTGAACTAGGCTGCAAATTGTGACCAAAAACCAAGTTAAAGCATCGTCCCTGGACCATCGCACCTTGTCTTCTTGGCAATCTGGATGCATCGCACCTCCTGTGTGTAGTAGGTGGGATGCATCCCTATTTCCCTATGTTACAGGTGCGATGATCAGACAAGACTAGATCTACCTCTAGATTTTGGTTTTTTCTTCACTCTCTTCAGCTTTATTCAGGAGCTTTGCTGTCTGTGATCAGTAGACCACTGTTGAAACCCCTTTCTTTGCATCATCCAACATCCATTGTGCAAATATTTGTGAATGATTTTGTGTATTTTTCTCCATTCACAGTTCTCATTTACGAAATAGTAGCTCAATCGAACTGTCATATTTTCATTTGAAAGTGTCGCAAGTGTCGTTTTCAGTCAAGGAAAAGAATCCTTCTCTTTTTTATAGTTGATTACACTATTACTCTTGTATTTGATTTGAATTAGTAGTATTTCAAGTGTCGAAAGAAGTTTTCAATTCAAAATCGTAAAGTGTCGTCTTGTCTCCTTTTCGTTTTTTGAAAAGAAAATCGGTAGTACTATCGCTTTGAAAGAAGGAATAATTCATATTTGTACTTAAGCATTATTTTTGTCATTCACACATTAAGAAGGTGAAAACAAATACATGCATGTGCATTTACATTTATACTGCTTGTTGATTTTGATTTAGGACAGTGCATCTAGTGTGTGCTCTCTGCTCTATATTGAAAGGATTTCATTTCTCTTTCCTTTGTAGCTAGGATTTTCATTGCAAAAAGAAGATCAAATGACTGTTTATCATCTTAGATTGCATTTTAGGAATTGTATATCTACATCACGCGGTGAACCTGAAAGGAAAATTTCTTAAGAAAGATCAACTATAAAATAAATTCAATGAACATAAAAACACTTTGGAACCTAACACACATCTAGAAGTCTAGGCTAGAGATGTATTCTAGCATCGTAAAGCCTCGTAACTATCGCTTTCATCATAGGTTGGGTGATTCCTCCTCTTTGAGACGACAAGTGCCAGTACGGACTTGCGCTCACATGTACCATCGAGTATATATTGGGAGACCATAATAGGCTATATCCTTTATCCTTATGAAGCCATGTCTGCCGCCCTATCGATCGCAATGCACTAAACACAACATTCGGGAAGATTGACTATCGTACTGTAAAAAGTATTCTGCAGTTTTGCGATTGGTTTGGTAATCCCTCTGTCTAGATTTCCAGAGTAGTCTCTTTCATTCCTTTTCAGACTCCTTAAAGGAAAAGGTCCATCTGAGCACTTGTCACTTCAGGCTCATTAAAAATCGAAGGCGACTAGAGTCATCTTTAGCTTTTTCTCGACTCTTAAAAATTGAAAAAGCAAGTTGTGTCAAAGTGTCTAAAATTTATTTTAATCGGAATAATGTCACTATTCCCTCGTTGGTCTTAGGTTGAGAAAATGGAGTCCACCAACCAAGGATTTCCCCTTGGGGGAAATCCTAGTCCTTTCTCCTCTTGGGGAGATGTTGGTGCACCTCATATGGCCACATTGTCCCTTCCTGGACTGACATTTGGCCCGCCGGTATGGCTTTTCTCAATCTCTGTCATTTAAAGCACCGTGATTTCTGAACAATCGAATCAGTAACCAGATGATACCAGAGTTCCCCCCAACCTTCTATTTTGTTTGTCTCTCCCTCTCCTTCTTCCTCTTCGCTTGGTGAAGATAGTAAAACTAAAAACCAAGTAACTGAGAAGAATAAGAAGGGGAAGGAGAAGAAGAAGAAGGAGCCAACGAAAAAAAGGGGCAACTGTGCATCGTCTAGCAAAAATTCACACACTGCACCGTCCAAACCTAAATCTCCATGTGTCATTTGAAAAGGAGACCACTATCACCGAGATTGTCCTTGCATCCCACGGATCCTAAGGGACTGGTCTCCCCGCTTGCACAATCCAGTGTCGTCAACCTCTGACGATCATGTTGAAATTAAACCGTCAACTAGTGAAAGTGAAGTCACCGGACAAAAAGGGAAATCTAAATTTCCCTACAGACTGTGTGAAGTCAATCATGCCCTCCACCGTTGTCCCTTCCTGGACGAAGCTAAAAGATTCTTGGATAATCTTCTCGCATCGCCGTAGCGACTCCCTCCTGGGTACAAGAAACTCTTTTCGAATCCATTGCTAGTTGAAAATCTGACTGACCCACCTTTGTTGTCAGTCGAAGCACCTATCATTGAAGATAAAGCCTTTGAGTCCACATCAGACCAAAGTCAACAGGTCGAGATGGCAGTTGACCCCACATCGACTTCAGAAGATTTACCTCCAGATGATACAGTCACCAAAGAGAATGAGAACAACACCGTTCAAATTCTTTTCGTAAACACAGACTTTGATGAACATGGGGGCAATTTGCCCATTCCTTTACCACAGGAAGGAAATTTTTCAGAGTTGTATCCGGTCGTTTATTTGGTCCCACCTCCAAGCAACCTAGTCGTTCCTTTGATTGGAATATACTAGGCAGACCCCGTTTACCATCTAATATACCATTGCGAATCATAGTGAAAACTTACAAAATGGTCATGGTTGTTACCATCATAGATGAAGGGGCTTCTGTGAGTATCCTTTCCTCAACTGCATGGAAAGCACTTGGTTTGCCATCGCTTTTTCCTAAGATTTGAAATCTGACAGGCTTCGACAAAGAAACCAGTCGACTGTTAGGGATCCTTCCAAGTTTTCCTATAACTTTGAGAAGGAAAACCGTTTATCTGAACGTAATGGTAGTCCAAGGACATTTAGATTACAATCTACTCCTTGGGCGTGACTACATTTATAGCATGGGAGCCATTGTCTCCTCCCTCCTTCGAGTAATGTGTTTTTTGCATGAAGGCAGAGTGGTCCAACTCGTAGACCAGCTTTCATTCCCTGGTTCACACATAGCTAATAGTGAAATGCCATCCCTAATAGGTCTTTTTGTGTAAGGAATGTCTCATCAATCTCCAGTCCATCCAACTGGTGAGCATGAGTGATTCAGTGGTCGTGACTAAAACCCAGGGGGCATGCACCCTAGTCTGCTTCGGCAGGAAAACTTCAAGTATAGGGTACATTTCCATCAAGGATATATGACTAGTCTGACACACTAGTCCGTTTAGGAAAATGGGATTAGACCGGAATAAGATACCTTTGTTAGAAGGTAGGCCTTTCCCGATAGAAAAAAAAATTTGTCTGCAAATTGAAGGGTAACTTGGAAAAAGTAGGCCTTTCCTGATAGAACAAATGTTTTTTCTGCAAATTCATGGGTAACCTAGGAAACTCTACTTCGCTATACTTGGGGGCATGCAAACCTTTTTGCGTGAAAGTGAAAAATGACCATTTATTTTCTTAATTTGTAGGTTCTTAACCCTTTAAACTCGTAGGATTGGTTGTTCCTAGCTTACATAATAAAAGGAGTCGGAGCATAGTTTCGAATGGTGCAAGCTCCCTAAAAAATGAACCTATCGATGAGACATCCTTATTATACAACTGGCACGAGCAGTTTTATGCGAAGTTCAAGCTCGCTACAAATTAAACCTAGCAATGAGCATATGTTCCACCAGAGTTTAATCTCATTAAAAAATTAACCCACCTCCGGTAAATAACCATTGTGAATGATTATCGTCAGCTTTTGAGCCTTGGTTGTGTTCTTACCGTCACCTCCACTCTATTTTAGCTGATCATTCGCCTCCATTTGATTGTTTACCCCTTTTGAGGAACGACTGTGACGAGTGATCCTATCAGCCACCTTATTTACACTGCCATGATTGGGAAGTTCCAAATCTTACCTGGAACCAACTGCTATCTGAAAACATCGTTCGTTCCTCAAAAAACGAGTCTTCTTTAAGCTCTTTTCATCTGACTCGTAAAATATGAAAAGATTTCCAAGCAATTGGCCTCTCCAACTCGTTAAAGTGATTGGAAGTGCTATCCCTCCTATAGATTTTAATCTTTTTGGACCTGAGGGATTACTACACAAAAATATCGAGCGTTTGTCCTGTTCGACTCGTTAAAACTATCGAAAAGTCATCCCTTTTGCATTGTTTTATACTTTTTTAGACTTAAGGGATTATATCATGAAAAAGGAATATTGGAGTTTTCTTTCCGTCTCTTTTCAGACTCTCTAAAATTTAAAAGGACCGAGTTATCCTTGTCGTTAAAATTGTTAAAACAATAGCGACAAACTTGTCCATTCAGACAAGAAAAAGTTTCACTGTCACTAGACTCGTTAAAACATAGCGATGGGTTTGCCTGAAGGGAAAATTATAGAACAAGCATATGTTATCCTCCTCAAGCTTGACAAAAATAAAGAGGTACTGGTCAGAAATGACTGGGCAAAATTGGGAAGAAAACGTGAAGAAACTTTATTGGTAGCAGGTCTCTCTTGAACATGACACTTTCACTCCATCACCTTGATTGAGTCAGGTTGGGTTATTCTGTTCACCGGTCATATCACCATTGGTCCACCGTACCATCCACTTTTGGGGTTAACGCTACCAATCCATTTCAGTGTCGCCAATATGTTCAAGAGAATTCGCTCAGAGAATTCACCTACCCAGCTTGTGTCTCATCCACTACAATACCTTCACGCTTCATTCTTTCATGACCGCCACCTTGAACCTTGTATCATCAGATCGTTTTCACCTCTACAAAATCATTTGCTCCATTCCATGTCATAGATGTGGGATCCATTAATGCCCTCCTATGATGGGTCACTTCTTGTCGACATCAACTCATTATCCAAGAAGCCGACCTAGGGACAACCCTTCCAGTACTTTGAAGCTTGCATGCCTCAATGGCAAGTTTCTCACTTCCGGCAACAGGTTTACATTAATGGCCTCCTACCGAAAGATTTTGCATTGTGTTCGATATTGACTCATGTATTCTCACCATGTGAATTGTACTGCAGTACCTTGATGGTCATCATCATTATCAGTGATTCCTCTCGCACCTATCAACGACTTACATCATTGGCTGGTAATCAGGTAATGTCCTTACATGTTCGACATCAGAACATCTTTTTCACATGGATCAACTTGTACCTTCAGGCAAAGATCGAAAAAGTTTTGAAGACCCTGGATCTAGTTTCATCCATCCAGGCTGCGATATAATTAGGAAAATAAAGACATCAAATGTACATCATTGATGCACAGATAATCATCCAAACTAAGGGATGATGACTCTACCAGAATCATCAGTCTGCACACAGACGGTTGTCTGTCCTATGTACATGAAAATGAATTTATCAAGCTGAACATGGGAATGCTCGCCTCAGCTAGATCATGAAAACATTATGAAGATAACGTATTGTATTGTATCTTATTACAGGTCACCTTCCAGTGCGAAAAACCTCGGATCCTCATTATAAAGCATTTCACCCGACATCAAAAGATTTACGACCTCATGCTTTAGAGGGCAACTGTTATAGACATATTTGGGCACTGCAACCCCAATCACATATATCCATAAACCAAGGGCTTCTAAGTCCCTAAAAGTGTTGTTTCATACCCTAAAGGAGCAAGGTTAGCTGATTACAACATCTCCTAGAATTTTTCCATGAGAAACCACTCAGAACTGGTCAAAGCAGGACCATACAGACTGCCCAGTGCAAAGGGTGCAATGCATCTCACCTACCACATGCAGAAAGTGTAATGCATACTGAAAAGCCCTTCTGTAGGGTGCAATGAGCAAGAGCATACAAATGGCACAAGCAATTTGCTAAGTGGATACCCTGAGAATCTTCTAGAAGTTGCTCAATTGACACTTGCCTCCCTGAATTCGCCCAAGGATGAGTAAGAGATCATGAAATCTCCAAGTGGAACCAAGAACTAACAGAGAGATGACACTAATCAAAATCCCAGAAGCTAACTCACCCTCCTGCAAATATCTATAAATGGATCCCTCATCCCAGAGATCTGAAGGTTGGAATTTGGTAATTTGTAAAGAGGTGCTGCTGGTTTCTCTTTGAAGACATTGTTGGGTGTTCTTGCTTTGTGTGAGGTGAAGAGGGCTTTCAAGATAGGAGAATGGCACTGGGTCAGACCAAGTGGTTGTAATCCTCTCTTCTACTACTGTTACTATTAAATCTATTTGATTTTTCCTCCCTATTCTTGTGTATCTCTGAATATTGTATTGATATATGCATTTGTATGGTCAATATATATATATGATCCTATAATGTTTACAGTAAAAGATCTCTATGCTTTGATGGTATTATGTTGCTATGAATCTATAGGTGCTCTTTGAAGTGGGACAAGTAAGGAAGCAGTGGCGAGATTCTGTCAAAGGGGAAAGGAAACAAGCAAGGAGCCAAGCGAAAGACTGAGGTTGGTACTCTTTGATTTTTTCTCATCTCTCTCTCGTAAAGGAAAAGCAAGTGACTTTAATTTGTTTGTTTCTAAGATAGCTACCCATCTTAGTGGAACTAGTAGCTCTGAATAGACACTAGATTTCCCGTTAAAATTCTAACTTAAGCATGAAACAAGTGCAAATCCCATACCTAAATCTGTGGTTAAGCTGGAAGATTTGTATGATCTTAAGGACATATTCAAGAAACCTACTAACTCTAAGCTTCAAAGTTCAACTTTGAGGTTTGAATTAGTTAATCATGGAACTAACCTTAAGCCTCAAAATATGGGTCTTGGCCTTACAATTGATGATAGATTAGACTCTATTCATTTATTAAGGAGATATAAAAATGTTTTTTCTTGGAATTATGAAGATCTTAAGACATATGATACTTCCATCATTCAACATACTATTTATATGATATCCAATGAAAATCCTATACAATAGATGTTGAGAAAGATTCACCTGAATTTAGAGAATCAAATCAAATCTTAATTGAATAAACTGTTAGAAAATTATATATTACAGAGAAATGAAACACATAAAATATTGCAGAAATATAAACATAGAAAACACATAAAACAAGAGAGACACACATATACGTGGTTCACCTAGTTTGGGCTACGTCCATGGAGAACAACTAGTCCTTCCTTTTATATTATCTAGCAAATTAAAGAGATACAACCTACATCGAATCTGTTGTAACACCCTCTTCGCTCTTAATCTCCTCTCTCTTCCTCACTCAGAATACAGATATATATAAACGCAATACAATTCCTTCATATATAGTGAGGGTTTGCCTTCTACGGCAAAAGAAACTAAACTAAACATAAGTTCTACTGTCAGATCATCTGCCTAATGAACGGCCTAGATTGACTAGAAATTACTAGACTTTTACAAGGCAATTTTACATCTATTTTTAGCTTCAGGGGCGCTGCCCCTGAACCCCCGCTGGGGGACCGCTGGCCCCCAGACCCTCCAATCGAGGGAGGTCAGCCCCCCCGAATCCCTGGGGGGGTGGGGGGGACAAGTCCCCCCCCGCACCTCCCACATGGAGGGGTGTACAATCTTCCTGGGGTATACATCCAGCTGAAACCTTTGAATACAGAAGATAATCACGCTCCACACCCAACAATCTCCCACTTGGAGACTGATTATAGCAACTCCAACACTGCTTCATTTGCTAGACAATGACTCCACTTTGGACCTGGTTGTTTCTCATCTTCTTCATCATACATGAAGACTAATTGAAACTAAGCAGATTCCAAGTTTCTCCCTAGTTACAACTTTTGTTAACATATCTTCAGGATTCTGGCTAGTGTGTATCTTTTCCAGCTTCAACTGTCCATCTTCCAATGCTGACTGTATGAAATGGTACTTGAGTTGTATAGGCTTATTCTTGGAATGAAATGCAGAGTTCTTTGCAAGATGTATGGCACTCTGATTGTCACTGTATAACCTGCCCAACTCCTGCTTCTTACCCAATTCATCCAGAAACCTTTGTAACCAAATCATTTCTTTACTAGCCTCTGTAGCAGCAACGTACTCTGCTTCTATTGTCGAGAGTGCAACAACACTTTGTAGTTTTGAGACCCAACTAACAGTTGTTCCACCTACAGTAAGCACATACCCTGTTGTGCTCCTGCTATTATCTTTATCACCCGCCATATCTGCATCAACATATCACTGTAGAGAAATGCTTGAACCACCAAAGCATAATGTTTGGTTTGTGGTACCTCTCAAATACCTGAGAATCCACTTCATTTCCATCCAATGTTCTTTTCCTGGATTTTTCATGTACCTGCTTACAACTCCCACTGCATGTGCAATATTAGGCCTTGTGCGGACCATTGCATACATTAAGCTTCCAACTGCTGATGCATACGGACATTTAGACATATAATGCATGTCTTCTTGGGTTTTTGGGCACATCTCCTTACTAAGTTTGAAATGGCTAGAAAAAGGAATACTAACTTGTTTTTCATTCTGCATATTAAACCTTTTCAACACCTTTTCTATGTACTCACTTTGAGACAATGTTAATTTGCGAATCTTCCTGTCTCTAGTTGTTCTCATACCAAGGATTTGTTTTGCAGCACCCAAATCTTTCATTGCAAATGAGTTTGCCAATTTCCAATTGAGCACATTTAATTCCTGCATGTTAGAACCTGCAACAAACATGTCATCTACATACAATAACAATATAATATAGCTGCCATCATTTTGCCTTTTGAGATAAACACAATGATCAGAGCGACACCTAGTATAACCTTGTTCAGACATAGACCTATCAAATTTTAGATACCACTACCTTGGATCCTGTTTTAAGCTATACAAGCTCTTCTCCAACCTACACACTAGTTTATCCTTCCCTTTTACCTCATATCCTTGTGTCTACCGCATACATATCTCTTCCTCCAAATCCCCATGGAGAAAGATTGTCTTTACATCTAACTGCTCAAGATGCAAATCTTCAACTACTACTAGACTTAGAATAGTTCTGATTGAAGTCATTTTCACAATAGGAGAAAATATTTCATCAAAATCAATACCTTTCTTCTGTGAAAACCCCTTCACCACAAGTCTAGCTTTGTACCTTTTTCTACCTCCATTTTCTTCCTTCAACTTGTAAACCCATTTATTATGTAATGTTGTTTTACCTGCAGGCAACCTGACTAAGTCCCAAGTCTAGTTATGTGCTAAGGATTCCATCTCTTCTTTCATGACTTGCTCCCACTTCTTCCTGGTTTCTACCTACACTACTTCTTCATAACATTCTGGTTTGCCAAAATCAGTCAACAATACATAATATAATGAAGGAGAGTATCGTTCAGGGGTCTTCTTATCCTGGTAGACGTTCTAACACCACTTTCAGGTGTTTGAAGTGCTTGTTGCTATTGTGGTTGTTGTATTGGCTGTTGATCATTATGATTTTCAGGAACCATCACTTTTCCTATGATATCATCAAGCACTGTGTATTCTCTGTTTTCTTTTTAATGCTTCTTTTCCTGCAGCTGAGTCTTATACAAGAAATTTTCATTAAATATTAAATCTCTGCTCTTGATGATTTTGTGATTTTCATAATCATATAAGCGATAACCAAAATCATTAACACCATATCCAATAAAGGTACATTTCTTTGATTTTGCCTCAAGCTTTGTTCTATTTTCTTTGTTAATGTGGACAAAGGATTCACAACCAAAATTCTTTAAAAATGAGTAGTTTACCTTTTTACCTGTCCATGCCTCCTCTGGAATACCACCATCCAAGGAACTTGAAGGCCCTCTATTTATTAGATAAACAACATTATCTACAACATCTGTCCAAAATTGTAAAGGCAATCCTACATGCAATCTCATGCACCTTGCATGCTCCATGATTGTCCTATTCATCCTTTCTGACACACCATTTTCTTATGGTGTTCCTGGAACTGTCTTCTCTCTACGAATTCCATTCTCTGAACAGTACCTATCAAACTCTTTGCTGCAATATTCATCCACCATTATCTGATCTGAGACACTTCAACCTTTTTCATGTCTCATTTTCAACCAAAGATTTCCATTTCTTGAAAGTATCAAATAAATCAAATTTATTTCGAATACAATAAATCCAGGGTTTTCTATTTGCATCATCAATAAAAGTAACATAATAACGAGAGCCACCAAGAGATGATACCTAAGCAGGTCCCCATACACCTATATGCACAAGCTCTAATTTTCCGCTCTTCTTTTCTTTCCCAACTCTAAAGAATCTGACTCTCTTCTGTTTTCCATAAATACAATTCTCACAGAATTTTAAATCAACATGATTCAAACCTGGCAACAAATTTCTTGAGTGAAGAATCTGCATACCCTTCTCACTCATGTGCCCGAGCCTATGATGCCACAATGTCGTATCTTCTCATGTATAGGTTAAAGCATTAATAGAATTAGAAATACCATTGCATAAATACAATGTACCATCCTTTCCTCCTTTTGCTATTACCAGGGATCCTTTAGTGACCTTCTAGGCTTAATATATGAAAGTAGTTATGCAACCTTCACCTCCCAACTACCCTATTGAAATCATATTTTTCTTCAGATCTGGAACATGCCTTACCTCCTTCAATAGCCACTAGTTTCCATTTTGTTGTTTTATGAAAGTTGTACCCATTCCAATTATTTTACAGGGTTTATCATCACCCAATCAAACCTGTCCAAAATCTCCTTGAACATAATCATGAAAATGTTTCTTATCAAGTGTGGCATGGAATGAGACCCCTGAATCTACCACCCAGGCATCTATAATATTTTCTAATGAAAGAATCAAAGAATCTTGCAACACATCACCTATTACATTCGCTTCCTGACTAGTTTCTTACTGCGCATCTCCTTCTTTTCCCTTCTGAGACTTGCAATCTTTCTCTATGTGTCCTTTCTTTCTACATTCCAGCAAACTATCTCTGACCTGGACTTGGATCTGCCTTTTCTTGACTTATTGCAATATCCTGGGCTCTTTCCTCTTTCTATTTTTCTTCCCCTAGTCTCTGCAGTCAAATCATTACCTGATGTCTCACCGAAGATTTTCCATCGCATTTCCTCGCTAAGGATTGCACTGACAACATCATCAAACTTTAAAGTACTAGATCCAAAGATAGAGTTACTAATGGCCATAACTAAAGCATTCCAACTTTCTGGCAATGAGCACAAAAATAAAAGAACCCTAACTTCATCATCAAAATTTACCCCTACAGAACTTAACTAACTTGTAACTATATTAAAATAATTTAAATGATCAGCAACAGATCCACCTTCTGACATCTTCATATTAAGTAAATGTTTAATAAAAAAACCTTATTTGAGGCTGAGGGTTTTTCATATAGTTTGGCCAGTGTCGACATTAAACCCTCTGTTGTCGTTTCCTTTGAAATATTAAATGCTACCAACACTGCTAGGCACAATTGTATTGTTCCAAGTGCCTTTCTGTCAAGAATATTTCATTCGGTGTCTGTCATACTCATCGACTTCTTTGTCTTTCCACTGAATGGTAGGTACAGGTTTTTCTGATACAGATAATATTCCATCTGCATCTTCCACAGCTAGTACTTTTGGCCATTGAATTTTTGACCCTAAACCTACCATCTTTCGCCATTTCTCCCACTCGAACCAGGAACCCTTCTCTCCTGCGAGTTTATCAACCAAATAGACCTTAGGCTCTAATACCAGTTGTTAGAAAATTATATATTATAGAGCAATGGAACACATAAAATATTGCAGAAATATAAACACAGAAAATGCATAAAACAAGAGAGACACAGATATACGTGGTTCACCCAGTTTGGGCTACGTCCACGGAGAAACAACCACTCCTTCCTTTTATATTATCCAGCAAACTGAAGAGATACATCCTATAGAAGATCTGCTATAACACCCTATTCGCTCTTAATCTCCTCTCTCTTCCTCACTCAGAATATAGATATATATAGACACAATACAATTCCCTCATATATAGTGATGGGTTGCCTTCTAGAGCAAAAAAACCTAAACTAAACATAACTTCTACTGTCAAATCATTCACCTAATGCACGACCCAGATTGACTAGAAATTATTAGACTTTTACAAGGCAATTTTACATCTATTTTTAGCTTCAGGGGTGCTACCCCCGAAACCCCTCGGGGGGAACGCTGGCCCCCAGACCCTCCAGCCAAGGGGGATCGGCTCCCCCGAACCCCCGCGGGGGGGACAAGACCCCCCCGCACCCCCTCGCGTGGAGGGGTGTGCAATCTTCCTAGGGTATACATCTAGCTGAAACCTTTGAATATAGAAGATAATTAGGCTCCACACCCAACATAAACTTCTCAAAGCCAAAATATTTTTTCCTGTTAGACATTTAAGGTGGATTTCTAACCCAGTTCCAGTTAGGAAAAAGAATGGTGATATTCAAATTTGTATAGATTTTCACAATCTCAACAAAGCTTCTCAAAAGGAAAACTTTCCATTGCCTCCTATGGAATAGATATTGCAATCAGTTTCGGGCTCAGAGTTAATGTATTTTCTCGATGGATTTTCAGGTTATAATTGTTTATTCAATTTAGTGTGTCCTAAATTGCAACATAAATTACCAATCTGGGAGTCGTAATCTGATGAAGTGTAATGCACTCTATGTGCTAGACAACCCTTTTATTACCTCATTGGTTTCAGTTTTATCTTGTTTTGGGGTTTTGTTCTTGTTGGTCTCCTAAAGTGTTCTAATGCAATGGAAATCCTAATCTGTTGTTAAAGCAAAAGTTTTAAGAATACTTTTAAAGATCAAGTGTGGATGTAGAGTTGAAGACAAGGTTTATGCTTCTTATGATAATTTCCAAACTTTGAACTTAAGAGATATTAAACATGTCGTCTACAAAATCAAAACTTGAATAAGAGTATAAACATGCAGCTACATAAACCAAACTAAAAATAAAGTATTGAAAATGAGGTTACTATCTCTGCTGTCCATCCTAATTGCATAATTGAAATCTAATAAACTGCTGCAACTCAAAACCAAAAAGTAAAGAAACTAGAAACTAGTCAATGGTTTCATCCATAATCATAATATTTCGTCAATTAACTTCTAAAACAGGGTTAAGCTAAAGACTCTGGAAATATCATCATATGGCATGAAAGGAATGACATCTAAATTATCTAATTTGCACACTAATGAAAGCAAAGTCAATTACTTCATCTATAATCACAATATTTCGTCAATTAACTTCTAAAATGGGGTTAAGCTAAAGACTTTGGAAATATAATCATATAGCATGAAAAAACTGACATCTAAACTATCTACTTGCATACCAATGAAAGAAAAATCTATTACTTAATCTATAATCACAATATTTCGTCAATTAACTTCTAAAATGGGTTTAAGCTAAAGACTCTGGAAATATCATCATATAACATGAAAGAACTAACATCTAAACTACCTACTTGCATACCAATGAAAGAAAAATCAATTACTTCACCTATAATCACAATAGCTTGCCAATTAAATTTTAAAATGGGGTTTAGCTAAAGGCTCCAGAGATATCATCATATATCATGAAGAACCGATATCTAAACTATCTTAAACAATAAACAAATCTCACTAAATAAAAGCATAAACAACTGTAATTGAAAACTAAAGTTCAGCAGAGGAAGCAAGTCTCAAATCACCACTTGATGTAAAAACTACACTAAGAAGCTCGAGCATAACCAGACTTAAAGACCTATTCTGATGTGCACATATCAGTGTTCGTAACAAATGTGCAAGCTACAAAGACATGTACAAGGTTAGAACGATTATGATCATAAGCTATACATGAGAAATATACAATTCAAATGAGAGAAAATATACATAAAATCTATACAAAAACAAAAGAAGGGACCTCAGCTACACAGGGGCCCTCCACACAGCTTTGGACTAACACGCTGTTACTTCAAACCACACCTAAAAAACCATGTGAAAAACAGAGTTTTGTATTATGAAACAGAGGAATATGTCTCTCGATTACAGAACAACAAAATAATACTATAACAACGATATCAAGAACTAACTATCTTCGTTGCAAATAATTATATCTATAGAGAAAATGGATAACTGTATCCCAGAGGAATTTCTTCAGTAATGGACACGTGAACAGGTCAAAATCCGAGGATTCACCCTCTCGGTTGCCATGAGAAGTAAATCTATGCAAGGTGGATGTTGGATTGCATTATGGAGATGGTCTGTAGGTGGTAAAAATGGATCCACCAGTTCAGGAATGGCTTTGGCTTCTTTTACATGCAGGAACAGAGTCCTAGTTGACGTAGAACTCTCCGTTGACCTCCCTTTGACTGGTACCTTTCCTTATGATTTTGGCTAATCAAATAGGACCTCATCCATGTGTGGATAATTCCTGAGCTGCCCATGTGTCTCATTCCTCCTACTGACACCTGTAACCTGTAAAACAATGAAAACGACTGTGGAATTGCCAGTTAGCTGTAGAAAGTGGCTACATTCTATAGCTGATAAACAAAACCTAGATCAAATATCACACACAATGATATAATTTGAAAATCACTCAAATACACTCCTGAAATCAACATGTAACAACTTTTGATAGCTTAGGAGGCACTAACATGGGAAAATAGAAGAGAAAGGGTTTAAGAAAATGCTTGGAAGAGAGGTAGTTTTGGGGCTCAACATACCCCCACTGTGAAGATGTTGCATGTCCTCATGCAACCAAAATTGCAACTATCCTCCCTTCAATTCATCTGCTCTGAAACTTCTACTAAGACATCCAACCTTTTCTTCTTCTTTCTTGTTGTCACTGTCATCCTGGGCTTCATCATAAGACATCTATACTTGAGATTGATGAGGGCTCTACTCAACCTCCTATTCTTCTTCTTTAGTTTTCTATTTTTCTTATGCCATAATCCTAAATGCAGCATGGTATTGTCATGGATAATTTTGTCCAATTTGTTTTTCTCTTTTAATGTTTCATTCTCCTTTTGGATATGTTTGTTTAGGACTTCTAGCTCATAAATTTCTTGCTTCAATGACTGAATCAAAGTTTCCTGAGTTGTACCTGGCTGATTGGATGAAGTTCCTTGTTCTGCTATAGTTTTCTGTTGTTCCAATGATTGAATGAAATCATACATCTGTTGCTGAGTTTAATCAATTTCTGGAGTTGTCTTCCTTGGAATAGTTTCAAAATCTATCTAAGGAGAAGGAGAATACTATGGATTTGATCAAGTGGAGTGTTTTCTAGTGACTGATCTAGAGTTTCACCTCCCAGGTCTATGAATTGAGCTCCTTTTATTTGTGTTTTGTTCAATTTTCCCTTTAATCTAGAGCTTCTTCTTAGACCTTGTGAGCTTATGTATCCCTTTCCTATGCTCTGTTTCTCCTTTCATTTTTGTTGTGCCTTAGTTGACTGTTATTTAAGATGAATTGATCTCTCAGAAAGCACTTGCTCTTCCTCTGAAGCAGGCTCAGGAGTCTGGTAAATGTCTTCAATTTTCCTCTTTCCTTTCTACTTTGCTTGTTTCCTAATTTCAGTCAATGTTTCAGAAGGAAATTCTTCTTCACTGGCTTCCTTGGTCACAGTAGTAGGAGTATCTTGGATTGTTAAAATTTTTCTTTTCCTCCTACTTTTCTTTGCCGAACTCCCCTCGGGAACTTCAGGAGGGTCTTGGAAGAAGTTCCTAACTAGGAATTTTTCCCATGTATCTTCCCTCTCTTTCAAATGATTCTCAACCAGGATCTTAATAAGGCCATGATGGTAGAGATGAGGTTCCACATCATCTATATTCTTTTGCACAGTAGTAGACATTTTTCTCAAACTACTCAACAAGAAATAAGGAAGGTTGATAGTTTCATTCTCCAAGAAATTCATTAATAATCTGATATGATACATGTACATGGAGCCATACCTACCTTGCATGTAATGAATTTCTGAATGATCAACAACAGACTAGTCCATTTATCTTTTAAGGCTGAAATAGTAATTCCTCATTTAAAGATTGATACATCCATACCTGGATTACGAAGAATGACCCTCCATACCTTTTCATCGAAGTGCTTGTTATTAAACCATCACTCTCCTTCTTGTGGAAGCTTTGTGGCTGCTGCAACTGATGATTATGTCACTGGAAATTTGATGTCCCCAATTTCAACTTCTACACCATTAAAAGATCTTGCTAATGTTTTTGTAACCTCCTTATTATGACCCTTTATCTTCTTAATAAACTACAACCATCTTGCCTTCTTCAATGTGCTCTTAAGCTGCAAGTATCTTTCCATGAATTTAACCCCTTCGGGCTCTATTCTCACTATAAAACCCATTCTTCCTTCTTACTGTGAAGACACCTCTATAAATGACAGTTTTATGAGAGAAAAAAGGTTATGTGAGTGGAAAATAGAAGAGGGCCGTGGAGAAAATCAGTGATTATGAAATGGGAAGAATAATGAGCATGAAATGAGAGAAGGTTTATGGAGCAGAAGTCTGTGTAAACAAACAATGAACTAAGGATTGTAAAACCTGGTGTGAAAGTGTGGAGGCAAAGTGTCTTTTGTGAAAATTTGTGAGACTGAATGGAGTTTGAGTTCATAAAAAGGTTGCAGAGTGGAACATCAGTGGGTTCATAAAAAGGTTGTGGAGTAGAACGTCAGTGGAAGAGAGACATATTCAATCAACTCGCGTCTGCATGATTAGCCATTTTAACAAGTGTAATGAGGGTGTACGACTAAGTATGAGTTAAACTTGGAAACAGATTATGAGACCGTTAGGATCAATATGGAGGATATGGTGGAGTTAAGGCAGCCATCAAGTCAAATCATTACATGTTATGGAGCTGTTATACAAATTATGTGTTTGAAATGCTATTTGAAAATGGTTTTGTCCGTGCCTTGGAATCATACCTTTTTTGTTTTGATAACTTTTAATTAGTTGCCTCTGTAGGTGCTTTTCAGGTGCTGATGTCTTCAAAGATCTTCTCCTTCCATACCTACATCTTGCTTTTATTATTATTTGGCTAATCACTTGACTGTCACTGCAAAGTAACAGAGGATTAGCTACAGAATCAACAATCAACTATGAAATCAGAATTCAGCTGTGGAAACTGACATAGTGAATAACATATGACTTGGCGAATGAATGGAAATGAAAAATGACTGTATGGATGATACATGGAAAGGTGAATATGAAGAGAAAATGAAATAAATTTTATTAATTGAATGAGGTGGCGAGATGGAGTGAAGTGAAATGGAATGGAATGAAACAAACTATGAGTGAAATGAGAGATTTTTTTTTGGAAAATATAGGGCGTCAGAATCTTCTGATTTTTGCCTTTTATTTTCTGTATAATATTGTCAATCAGTGATTGGATTTCAAGCTTATACATTTTTTTCTTAGATGATGATGAAAAAAATAAAGACTAGGCTGGTGGAGAAGAATGATTCTTCTTCACCAGCCTCATTGCAGAGTTATCTTGAAAGATTTTGATAAACTCCTCCTTTGAGAGTGGCTTATGATAGATCTCCAATCTATGACCATTCACAATGAAAGGAGTTTAATGCTCATCAATTGTTTTGATTCTTACTGCTCCATTGCTAAAAATGTTTTCAATCTCATATGGCCCAAGCCAATGAGTCTGAAATTTACCTTGAAAATCCTTGAACTTTGAATCAAATAGCAATGCCCAATCTCCTTCTTGAAACTTTTTGTCCTTGATGTATTTTTCATGCCACTTAGCTCTCTGCTGCTGAACTAGATTAGTTCTTTGAACTGCTTCTTGTTTGATCTCATCTAGTTCATTCAACTGCTCCAGTCTATTATTTTGAGCTTCTGATAGATCCATTCCCAATTGAACTGCCATCTTGAAGGTTTTAACTTGGAACTCAATGGGGAGCAGAACTTCCTTCCCATAAACAAGTTCATAGGGAGTGTATCTCGTTGTGTTCCTCCATGTAGTTCTATAGGCCCATCAGTCTTCAGGAAGCCTTTCTGCCCAATCTCTTCTATGTAGATGCACAATCTTGGTAATGATTCGTTCAATTACTTTATTTTTGGACTCCACTTGACTATTTGCTTACAGATGATAAGCATTGGATTTCCTATGCTTGACCTTGTACTCTTCCATAAGCTTCTCCATCATTATGGATGTGAATTGACTTCCCTGATCTATCACAATTTTCCTTGGAACACCAAAGTGAGTAAAAATATCCTCATAAAGAATATTAACTACTGTATTTTCAGTAGCAGAAAATAATTCTTTGGCTTCTACCCATTTAATGACATAATCAGTACATACCAATATATACTTTTTCTACTTGGATGGAGGATTAATAGGTCCAATAAAGTCTAAAGCCCATTTTTCAAAGGGTTCGATGAGTACTTGAGCTTGTAATGGCATCTCATTTGAAGGGGTAGGTTTCCCTACCCTTTGGCAGCTGTCACACCTTTTGACATATTGTTTTGCATCTTTGAAGAGGGATGGCCAATAATATCCTAAAGAAAGGATTTTATAAGTTGTCCTCTTGTCAACAAAGTGCCCACTGCATATTTTATCATGGCATTCTTTGAGAATATCAGGCATTTCATCTTCCCTAACACATCTTCTGATCACAAATTATGGCCCTGTTTTATACAATTCGTTAGAAATCAATGAATATATTGAACTATCCTGAATAATCTTTCTTCTTTCACTAGGAAATAAATGTGGAGGTAGTTTCCCTGTAACCAAATAGTTAGCCCTATCTGCAAACCAAGGAGTTTTAATAGTTACTGCAAATAAGTATTCAACAAGAAACTTATCCTCTATAGGAGAATCTTCTTTGATATTCTGAATCCTAGACAAGAAATCAACAACTATGTTTTGTTTCCCAGGTCTATCTAACACAGTAATATTGAATTCTTGTAAAAGTAGGAGCCATCTTGTAACTTTGCAATTAGTAATAGGTTTTTTCATCAGATATCTAATTGCAGAATGATTAGTATGAATAAAAGTTTCATAGCCTGTTATATAATGTCTGAACTTATTAATTGCATGAACAACAACTAAGAACTCTTTTTCAGTCACAATATAATTTAACTCAGTGGGAGTCAAATTTTTACTGGTATAGTAAATGGCATAAGGGACCAAGTCTTTTTGTCCCAGTTTAGCTCCTAGAGCTGTATCTGAAGCATCTGTAGAAATATGGAAAGAAATTTTCTGATTTGGTCCTCTCAAGATAGGTGCTTCAGATATTCTTGTTTTCAAAGCTTCAAATGATGATTGGTAATCAAGACTCCACTTGAATTCATAGTCTTTTGTAAGTAGTCTGAAGTGTGGAGATGCTATTTTGGTAAAGTTTTCTATAAATATTCTATAATATCCAGTAAATCCTAGAAAAATTCTAACATCTTTTTGACAATTTGGAATAGGTAACTTGGAGATGACTTCAACTTTGGATTTTTCTACTTTAATCCCATCCCCTAAAATATGATGTCCCAAAACAATACCTTCAGTAAAAATCATAAAGCATTTTTCATGGCTTAATGAAAATTTTGTTTCTTTACATCTTTTAAGGACTTTTTGCAAATTTTCCAAGGCTTCTTCAAATGTATTACCATATACTGTAAAAACTTCCATATATACCTCTACACAATCATGGATTAGATCAGAAAAAACTCCTAGTACTTCTCTTCAGAATGTTGTAGGCGCATTACATAATCCAAAAGGAAGAACTCGGTAGGCAAAATTTCCCCATGGACAAGTAAATGTGGTTTTATCCTGATCTTTAGGTGCTACCTAAATTTGATTATAACCACTAAAACCATCCAAAAATGAAAAGTACTTTTTGCTTGTTAATGTATCTAATACTTGATCTCTAAAGGGCAAAGGAAAGTGATCCTTTAAGGTTTCTTTATTCAATTCCCTATAATCAATGCACACCCTCCATTTACCATTCTTTTTGGGAATTATCACGAAAGGAGAAACCCTTCGGCTATTTGAGATTAGGTAAATGAAGTTCACATTGAGTAATTTTTGGAGCTCTTCTTTCACAATCTCCCTAGGATTTTGATTCATCCTTCTCTGAGGTTGTCTGATTGGTCTACTGTTTTCCTCAATACATATATGATGGATGCAAGTCTTAGGATCTACCTTTCATATCAGTATACTCCCATGCAAATGCAACAGAATGTTTTTGTAAGGTTTTGGTTAGCTCTTCTTGTTGTAACTTTTCCAAGTTTTTTTTTGATATTCAATGTTTTACCTGGAAAAATTTCAACTGCAAAACTGCCAAAATCTTCCATAGAGTAGAAAGACATTTGCCTTGATGACAAGTGTTAGATACCTATACCAATAGGTTTCATATTTCATGATTGGCTATGGAAGGTCCAAATTTTTTCTGCTTTGATGACTCAAAGATCACATATTTCCAAGAGAACTCAATCTATGCTTATAGCTTGGTATGAGCTTCAAATTTTGATGGATGATTCAATAGCTTAATCTGGATCATTCCATGGTTTAAATTTGCAGTTGTAGAATAGAGAAAGGAGTCTGTCCAAACTGTTTAATCTTGGCAGACAAGTAGTTCAGGTAGAGAAGAAAAGGCTCCCAACAGCTTAATCTGGGACCTTGGAAGAGATAAGGGTAGAAGTAGATAGAAATAACAAAGAAAAAGCCAAAGAAAAGAAAAGGCAAGTAAGGGTCTGCAAGTCCAAGTGCACCCTCTAAGAAGAAATAAAAAATGCTAGGCAAGTAGTTGGGTAAGTAGTTGGGGTTGCAGAAAGGTTATCTTTACCATTGCAGATGTGTTAGTTGTGCTTACCAAGGCAAAGTCTATCAATTGACAAGGTGTTCATCTTCATCAAGTTACAACAAGAAGCATGACTAACCTCCCTCCTCCCCCCTTTCTTTTCATTGCTAACATCCCCTTATGAGCTTAGGTTCATGGAGGAAGATCATGGTTTCATGGTGGTTCTTGTTCATTCAAAAGCCACATTTCTTGTGTAAAAATCTTTTCATTTTGATCTACTCTTTAAACCAAGTGTTTTGCAAACAAATTCAATGTTTTCCCCCTTTGATCACCCCCCATCCATATTAACTCTAACTTTACTATGTAAATCCCTATATCACCTTTCCCCTACTAGTATTAAACACCATGGTGTATAAACCCCAAATTCTGTATAAATACCCCCCCCCCCCCCCTTGGCATTATAGCCAATAAGTCCTATGTTGGGGATCAGATGACATCTGGTCATTTTGACAAGCCTAAGCCAAACCCTCTTTCCCCTTTTAAATCCATTTCCTCACTTTTGGCCCCCATTTACACATAAAACCTATAAAAACTTGTTTCTACCTTTACCCGCTCAAAATTGCTAAAATACATCAAAACCCACTTATTCCCCCTACCCAAAGTTCAAAGATCGGGCGCGTGGTCACAAAAATTTCACAAAAACCCATAAGTCCAAAGTTCTCCGCTCATGCACGTATGCCGAAAATAATCGTTAAATAAACCCCGCCCCCCACCATATCCGTTGACTATTTCGTCCTCCCGACAGCCGTCCGATTAAAAGATTGAAGATCCAACGGCTCTATTCGCAGCGGACTTGTTCCGACGTCCACTGTTTACCCGCCTTATTCCTCGGTCACATCAGTTCCCCGATAGTCGTTCGATCAGACCCCCCCAGATCTGACGACCATCGTTGCATCGGAGCGGATCTCCCATCCGAAAGTTATCTTCCGATGGCCGTATTTTGGGTACGTCATTCGGTTGCCACGCTTCTCCACCACCATTCATCGGAGGTACACCTGACACATACCTCCCCCGTACTGTAAGCGGTGCGATATGAAACCGCTGACGGTTTCCGGTTTCCCTCATCCCACCTACATTACGTCAGCTCCTCGTCACCTCCACCCTGCCAGCGCATCAGTCCTCTGTCCGCCCCTCCGCCAACGTGGCTGCCACCGCACCGTCCCCCATGGACCAATAGCATCTCGCCACGTCACCCGATGACGTCAGCTGACATCATCCGACCTTGACCCCACCAATGACATCATGCTGACGTCATCACAAAGAGTCGCCAAATTGCCAAAGGGTCCATATTTTTGGCCAAAATATCGGTTTTTACGTTCTTTTTGTTTATTTGCTATTCTCTCTGCTGCATGATATTTACGTTCTGAACTCCGCCAACCTGCTAAAAACGACCAAGGAGACCTCCAGAGTACCAATCCTGCCCGCATAGGTGACCTCTGCTCACTGTTTACCAGGTATTTCTCATCTTCTGTCCTCCGTATGCCTGCAGTTGTCTATAAAATTACTCAGAGAGCTTAAGGAACGAGGAAACTCACGAATTCACCAGCAATTTCCCTCTGCAAGCACCTCATTTACAATTGTGAATTCCAAAAACACTAGCCGAGCCTTGTTTTACCTACATTTCGTTAAAAAAACTAAGTTCTGTCAGTGCAATCGCGGAAGACTCATTTAAACCAAATTCAACCACTGAAAGAGACAAGGAACGGCCAAACATTGGTCCTAATTGCACTATAAATAGTATTTCAACTGCTATTTCCTAGAACCACTCTCTGTTCCTGATAACTTCTCCTCCCTGGTTCAGAGGCATTCCTCTGTACTGCTCTGCTCAATCAAAATTACTTTGTACCTGATTCAAAATCCTCCTGTGCAATGGAGACACCTGTAGTACTAAATGTTCAACCTCTGAATGCCCCTCAAAAGAACCTGAAATGGCAAGCCTTGGCAGACATGGATTACGAAATTACAGAAGAGAAGCTTATGAGCAGCAAATTCCACCTTCATCTGTTGAAAGAGTTGAAAACCAAGCATGAAAATGGGACAGATGTATTGGGCTTATGGGAGTCTTCCCTCCCTACTTTCAAACTCCCTTAGGTCAACCAGTTCCCTGAGCTAATCCACCTCTGTGCTGAACAATATGATGTCTCTCAGAGGGCTGTTATTGACCCATCTGGTTTAGTACTTTTCTATGTTACCCCTCAAGCTATCAGAGACATGCTCTGCTTCAACCCTCAGAAGAAGTTGGTTCCTCTGTCACTGGTAAACCTGATAAAACAAGGGGATATACTCACAGATGCTCAAATTGTTAAATTTAATCAATTATACATCAAAACTAAGATTGTGATGGGCCCTCCAATTCTTCATGTGTATCTCAATGAACTGGGCAGAGACCTTGCAGATATGATTTCTCCCATCTTGGGATACAGTTCAATTGAGCATATTGATTCAACTGTGCTGGTAATGATGCTTATGTTTGCTCCTGGCAAGTCACCAATCTGCTATGACTATGCCACCTACATATCAGACAAGATTCATGAGCAATTGATGAATTTAAGGAGGGATAGGATGTTCAGATACACCTCCTACATTTACCATTTGATTTTGTACCATCAACATGAGAAGTTTCACTTTTCAATCAAAAGAATGGATGCCCAAGGCAATCCTAGATTAGTGGTCTATTGGTCTTCTATCTTCCACATCAGACCTGAGTCTCCATACACTTACTGTGAATTCATGGATCTGTTCATCCATCCAGCTATGGCAATGCTGATGAGCTCACCTCCTCCAAGACTCACTGATGATATGCAAAGGATTCTTCAGCTGTCAAAAGCTTATAGCATTGGGGATTGGTACTTCTACCAAAACCACACTGTCATCAGGATATATGGGTGTGATCTACCTCCTTTCAAACTACCCAAGTATGTGCCTATGAGGCTATTTGTCCTAGAATACTTTAGGCAATTTGGCAGAGTTGATGTGCTTCACTTTTCAGGAAAAGGCAAAAAGGCACAGTTGAAGGTCAAAAGCCAACTTGGCCATTTTATCTATAATGAGAGGGAGCAAGGATGGAGGGAAGCAGAGAGAATGCTTGAGGCCCTTGGCCTGCAAACCAGTTTCATATGGGTTCCCTATGACCCTAATCATTTCATAACTACGAGGAGGCTCAAATATAAGTTATCTGCCTATGATCACCATAATATCCCTCACATTGAAAAGTATGCAAACCAAGACAAATGCAGGAGAGGGACCTTAGAAGAGCCCTTGTCACAAGAAGAACTGAACAACAGGGCACTAAGGAATCTAAAGAAGATGGCTGACCTTGAGCTTTGTTCACAGGTATTCACACTTCCAAGCACACAAACGGGAGCAGCTGAATCCTCCACAACTGCCAAGCAGCAAACTACCAAGGCTACTGAGAATATATCCAGCAGAGGCAAAGAAAAGCAAATGGAAATAGAGCAGACACATCAGGAGAAGGAGCAGTCACCTCCAGTGACCCAAGAGCAAACAGATAAAGGGGGGCAGCAGCAGGCAGAGCAACAACAGCAACAAGATCTGCAGCAAGAAGAAGGGCAACATGACAGTCAGCAGCCCTTATAGCAGGAGGGAGTAATTAATACTCCAACTTCCACTGAGCAAGAGGCTCAGAACATAGTGCCTCCTAGGCCATAAGTCACCACCGATGCCTCGGTCCTCCAAACTCCTCAAAAGGAGGACTTAAGTAGAAAAAGGGATAGAGAAACTCCCCTCACTTCATCTATCAACCAAGGAGAAAAGAGACAAAGATTAAATGATTTTTCAGAGGAGGACATAGCAATAAGACAGGCATTGGGCATGGGCCCACCCAGCAGAGAAGCTTCAGCAAGTTCCTTCCAGCAGGAACAGGATAGGACTATGGGAGGGGAGGTTAGCTCCTCCAGCCAGTAAAAGGAAGGACAAGTGAGCATCAAACAACAATTTATAGACATCAAAAGGAGGAATGAGCCTATCAAAGTACAACTGTACAATCATCTGCTAAACATGGCTCCTTCTAATCAGCAGAGACTTATGTCTGCCTTTGATGTAGGTGAAGGCAAAATGATCATGAGTCATTTTATGCCTACAGCACTGCAGCCCCAATCTGCCTCAGATTACCTCAGGACCAACCTGGAGGTCATGGCCAAAGACATACACCCAATGGACAAAATTGAACTGCATAAACAGACTGGTGAAATGGTGTATGCCTCTTTAGCAGATGAAACATTGGAAAATTATAAGCTAAAGAGCAGCCTCAATGCCACAGCCTCTCAACTGGAATTGGAGAAGGCATCATCCCAGGCGAAGGACAACAGAATAAGGTCCCTTGAAGACATAATCATCGAAATTGGGCATGATCCCAAAGATATTTCAGGGATACAGGAAATCTTGAAGCTAAGGGATGCTGACATGGCTGCCATGAGAAAGAAAATCAAGATCCCAGCTACCATTCACCCTCAGACAGATGAGGTAGCCCAACAAAGGCATGAGAAGGACACCACAGATTTATTAATCTCCATTTATAAACAGCTGGTCCAAGCACAAGAGAAGTTGGGAGAATCAGAGGCTGCAAAGGCAGCATTACAGGCATCTCTGAAACAAAGAGAAGAAGGGCAGACTTCTCAGCCTCCTCCACAGATCATCAATCTGGAGGAAACTGCTCCTATCACTGCCCCTCCTCCTCAACAGACCGAACAAACAGCAACATCTACTTCAGCAGCGCCAACAACTACAGAGCAGGCCCAAAGCCTAGATATGCAAAAGCTGAAGAACGAAATCCAAGTCCTGGAAGCTCAAATGTTGGAGCTCAATTCAGCCAAAGATTCTTTGGCTAAAATCAATGATAGATATGATAAATCCAAACAAACTGTGGCAGAGAAAGAAAGGGAGGTAAAAGCCCTAAAAAACAAAATAAAAGAGCTAGAGAATGATCTCAAGTTAGATAAAGTGGTGGCTGAATTGAAAGTAGTGCTATGGGCTAACATTGGTAAATCTATCAATGAGCAATGGCCATACATTGAAACTATCCATGAGCAACTAGAGCTCATCCCAAAGGCACAGAGGGAGATTCACAGATCAAGAGCTCAATTGGGCAGTATGCCTGAAGTGGCCACCAGAATGATCAATGTACTTAACCACAGAACAAGTTCCCAGTTAACTGCCATGGGAATTACAAACAGAACTGACACTATCCAAATGGTTAAAAGGGTTCTCACACTGAGAAAATTTGTGCAGACATTGGAAAGGAGAACCCAGGATATGCAGACTGAGGTGAACAAGTTTCTGGAAAAATTTCAAGTGTTGGAAAGCAGAGGACTCCCCGGCTTACTAAACAGCGCAGGGAGATTATTCACACATGACCAATATGCTAAAAGGGTCAATACATTTGCTACCAGCCAGATCAATGATAAGCCCAGCACCTCAGAGGAAACAGGGCCAGCCACAGGACAGTCTCTTTACAACAGAGTAGAGAATCTGTTTTTCATAATGAATGAGATCAATCACCTGTTTGGGGTAGCTCCCAATTTCTTCAAATACACAGAGGCAGAGGAGACAATGGATGCTATTCTCAGGCATCAACTCCCTACGCAAGAATGGTGGACAAATGCAATACAGAAGATTTTGTAAACAGGGAGCCACTTAACAATTTTGTTTCTTAAAGAGTATCAGGTGTCATGCAAAACACAGTTCAACGAGATCAACATGCATGATGGGTTAAAGTTGAGCCAACTCAGCAGATGCATCGGCCAACAAAGCAGAAAAAGAAGACTACAGGTGGCAGGGCCGAGAAAATACAGCGCAGCAAGAAATAAAGACGCATCATTCAGCGTTAAAGCAAGCCGGCTCAACCGACTCAATGACCTCCAAAGGTCAAATTACCCTCTGACAGACATAAAGAGCATTTATGCTGCATTCAAAGTGCAATAACTTCTTTTCCTACTTTCTGTACGCATTTATGAAGATATTTTCTCTCTCAGATGACTCAATACCTGAGATATTTTGTATAAGCATTACTATAAAGTCCCCTTCGCATGAGCTTGCAAGGGTTGTTGTTGATTTCTCCTAAAGAAATTCTTATGCTGTAATCCTTTCTGAAGTCAAATAAAGAAAGTGATGGAATTTCTCGGATTTCTGAAGTGTTGAATGCGTTCTGATGTCTGTTGATGACTGCTGGATTCCTGTGTATTTCACCATACAATAAGTCTCTGTAACTCTCTCTGTTAATTAGTTGTTTGTTAAATCCATATATGTTATCTGATTTTCAATACTAAGCAACAAGGAAAAAGAATAACTTTCAGGATTTATTCACTGAGTACCCTGAGTTCAATCTGTGTTGTTTATGAATGTTTTCTTCAGCTGTAATCTAGATAAGTGTAATTCTTAATTGCTGCACTTTCAGAATACACCTTTCACAGTAGCCTTTGTCCCAGGAATTCAAGTTATGCTCTTGTGCATTGTGCTCACTTTCACCTCACCAACTTAATAGAAAATTCTTAATTGCTTTCTATTAGTTGACATACATCACCATCTAATCTAATTTTGTTTGTCTAAAATACACAATAGGCCCTGCAGTTTGAACAACACCAGTCCTGTATATCAAGTCATTTCACAGCTCCAGACTCCATTGCCCAATGGTATTTCACTATCTAAACTCCACATCATAAGACCTGAAAGAAATCCTTCAACCAAACATAAACCAAAACCAGAGCATAACAGCTAGCCTAAAACACCATCATAACAGAGACAAATCATAAAGAGAGAGCCCTCTCTGATCACAGTTTGGCTAGAAACTGTGATCCAAAGATTGGTTAGTGGTTACCCCGACCGTATTCCCTTGGGAGTCATAGGGAACAACCTGGGTGTTAACATAATTGGCGACTCCACTGGGGAACGATTGAGATTTTAATTACTATATGTCTTCCATGTAGCTACTATCAAGCCTGAAATAAGTCAAGAGGCCTTGAATCTGTTTCTGTATAACATTAGCAGTTTAGGGAGGAGCTTGTTTAGGGAATCTTCATCTTAGCTCTGAGAATACATAATCATTCTAAAAATCTTCATCCAGTCCCTTCAGATATAAAAATTTCCCACAAAATCCCAAAACAGTTAGAAACTGGCTCCTAAGAAAAATCCACGGCATACTAGGGCTAATCCTGACCCAAATCCACCCATCATTGTTGATAATCCAAATACCATCCCTAGAAACATTAGGAAGCAACAAAGGCAGGATCAGCCTGCTATTTTGACCTCAGTTACAGACTTTCCTAACCTTTCTACTCCCCTTAAAGTCCTCTTTCATTCTGTTCCAAGTTCCCCTAGTTCACCATCTACATCTCAAAGTTCTCCTCCCCCATCTTCATCCACTGCACATACCCCCTTGAACCACACTTCAGGTTCAGCTTCACCTGTTACCCCTGTGATACCCACTGTTCCTATTATCCCAGCAGCACCTATTAACACATTCAACCCTCCTAATATGGCAAATAGGTATGCACCCTTGCAGCTACCTGCTAACCCTGCAGCTCTGCCCCAGGATTACCAAACCAAAATCACATATTTTGACTCCACTGGCCCTTACTCTGCTATTCAACATGCTAAGAGGATGCAAGATCACTTTGAAAACTATGAGATAGATGATGACAGTGTGAGGATGAGAATTTTTGTCCAAAGCCTGACAGGCGATGTTAGAACCTGGTTCAGGTCAATTGCTGCAAATACTATCACGACCCCTGATGAGCTTTATCAGGCCTTCACTACCAGATGGGAGAAGAAGAAAGATCCCCTGCACATACTTGGTGAATATGAAACAATCAAGAGAGGTCCTCAAGAGACCGTTCTGGAGTATTGTGCCAGATTCAACAATGTGTACAATGCAATACCACAAAACCTAAGACCTCCTCCTGATTTGGCCTTGTACAAGTTCCCTGATGGATTTGATTCTGACATGGCATATCAGTTGAAGGAAAGAGAACCTGAGACCCTTGAAGATGCCCAGAAGGCTGCTGTCACAGTAGAAGCAAACCTGATTGCCAAAAGAAACAGGGCAAGGTTAGAAAAGAGAAGCATATACAAAGAAGAAACCACAGCCTTTGACCAAAAGCTTGATGCCATACTCAATAGCATGAAAAGATTGGGTGATAGGGTGGAATCAGTTGAAAGAAAAGCATCATGGGAAGCACCACCAAACAATCCTCCTAGGAATCCAAATTTTAGGAGAAATCCAAACCCGAATGTTGGCAGGGCCAACCCTGATCCAGAAATCAGACCCCCTTTCCAAGAAAATTATGCAGAAACTTCCACATCAGCAGAGCCCAATGAAGATCCTGAGATTAATTTAATAGGGCTAGATGGTGAAAGTCAAGTTTTCTTAACACAAGAAGATCATGAGGATGAGGAAATCAAACTGTTCCAAACTAAATCAGGTGAATCCTTTGACTTTAAACAAGGCTATGACACTGCTGTTTATGAAGTCCATAAACAATACAAGCTAAGGAGCAGAACTGTGAATATCAACCAGCCTGAAAAGAAAAAGGATAATCAGCAGCCTGAAAAAGTTATAGTCACAGAACCTAGTGACCAACTAAACTTACCTACCAAAGAAGTGATTGTTGAAGAAATCACTGAACCACTGTCCTCAAGACAGCAGTCTCTGGACACTTCATCTTCTCATCCTAATTCAAATATTACTCCTCAAGAGATAGCTAAGAAGGATAAATCCCAAAGACAAAATAAAAATCAAGAAGAAGATGTAATGAACAAGGAAAGAACTGTCACCTATAACCCCAAAACCCAGTCTGAAAAACCTTTTGATCTTGAAACAGAAATTAGCAAAATAAAAATAGCTATTCCTCTCTCGGAATTAGCCAAGCATGACAGCTATAAATTGCAAATCAAAAGGTCCCTACAACTCACTAGCAACAAAGATGATGTCAATGTACTGGATGACACCCCAGAACTCCTGTTTGGCCCAGAAGTGGATGGAAAAACAGTAGTCACAGGGGTACTGCCTTTTTATGTCAGTTTACATATTCATGACAAAGTACTACATAATGCAATGTTTGACTCAGGTGCCTCTCACAATCTTATGCCAAAAGCAGTCATGGAGAGATTGAATTTAGACATAACAAGACCATACAAGGATCTGTTTTCCTTTGACTCCAGCCAAGTCAAGTGTCTAGGTCTCATAAAAGACTTATGTGTGTCTCTAGTTCAATACCCAAACAAGACAATCCTAATGGATGTGGTAGTTGCTGATATCCCACCTAAGTATGGAATGTTGTTATCAAGATCATGGGGAGCCAAACTCCAAGGTTCCCTACAATTAGACATGTCATATGCCACCATCTCTGTGTTTGGGCAACCAAAAAGACTGTACAGAGAAACACTAATGAAGTACATGGTCAGCAGTGAAGAAAAACCTCAAAATTTTCCTATATATGTTGTCCATTCAGACATAGACTCATACATTCTCTTCAATGATACAACTACTCCCTCAAAAGGTGAAGTTGAAACTAAGATATTCATACAGGAGGAAGATGCAAATGAGAGTAGTCTCACCCATGAAACAACAGTCAAACAAACACCTGATAGTGCTGCTGCCTTAAATGTCAAGAACATCCAATTAAATGATGAGACTGTCCTAGAAGCCAAGCTAGAGAAAAAACCACAATTGCTACTCACATTACCAGCCCATGAAAAGATCATAAAACCTCCTCCCCAACAAGATATTCTATGGTTCCTTGAATTTGATGGCTCGGTCAACAAATTAGGGGCAGGAGCTGGAGTTTGGGTACACAATAAAGAAAATAGTCATGCAGAAGGCAGAGCCTATAGATTGAATTTCAGATGTACTAATAACATGGCAGAATATGAAGCTCTTTTACTAGGACTCAAGTTGGCAAAATTCTTACAAGTTGCCAGGGTTTCAATCATGGGAGATTCAGATTTAGTTATCCAACAAGTGAAAGGAAACTTTGTCACCAATGACAAAAGACTAAGGACTTATAGGTCTGCTGTTGCTGAGGTACTAAACTTTTTTTCTGAATTCCAAATTACTAAAATTCCCAGAACCCAAAATCTGCATGCTCATAGTTTAGCCACCTTTGCAAGTACCTGCAAGTTGCCCTTTGAGCCCCACCATTGTTTCACAGCTGAAGTAAAACACAGACCCTCTATTCCAAACAACATCAATGATTGGCAAGTATTTGAGGATGACAAGCAAATAAACCAGTTTTTAACTCTGCAGCAAGAATTTGCAGGATTAAATATTGACAATGAGACAGCAAGTCAATCACAAATACTTGAGACAGCAAGTCAATCACAAATACTTGAGACAACAATTCAATCACAAATACTTGAGACAGCATGTCAATCACAAATATTTAATGGAGCAAGTCCATCACAAATACAGTTTCAACAGACTGCTCAGCCAATATCACCTAGGACTGCAAAGCAAATGCTGAATCCAACTATTTTCAATATAGAAAACATCCAGCAAATTCAACAAGTTGACTGGGAAGAAGGAGTGTCCAATGCTGAAACTGAGATCATTGAGCTAAAGGACAATTTTCTACCAACAGGCCTAACCCCACTAGAAGACATCTTTGATTCAAATGATATTCCCAGGAAGCCAAAAATGCAGCCCCTGAATGCAGCCATTGAAGAGTGCAACATAGGTACAATTGACAAACCCAAGATAATTAAATTATCTGCTTCCTTACCTCCTGACCAAAAGCCAAAATACATTGACCTCTTCAAAGAGTTCCAGGATGTTTTTGCATGGAGCTATGAGGACCTAAAGTCCTATGACACCTCTGTAATCCAACACACCATCCCTCTCAAACCTGATCAAAAGCCCTTTAAACAAAAACTGAGGAGAATCAATCCTATGCTTCTACCAGCGATGGAACAAGAGGTACATAAGATGTTCAAAGCAGGCATCATAGCACCAATCAGATTCTCTGAATGGATTTCCAACTTAGTCCCTACAAGAAAAAAGACAGGTGAGATCAGGCTGTGTGTGGACTTAAGGAATCTAAACCAAGTATCCTTAAAAGATAACTACCCCTTACCCAAGATGGATCACATTCTTCAAAGGGTAGTAGGGGCCTCAAGGATCTCATTACTGGATGGATTTTCCGGTTTTAACCAGATCTTAGTTCACCCTGATGATCAGGACAAAACAGCATTTACAACTCCATGGGGAACTTTCAAATATGTAAAGATGCCTTTTGGATTGAAGAATGCAGGGGCAACATTTCAAAGAGCAATGGATATTGCCTTTGCCAAGGAAATTCATGACTTTTTAGTCATTTATCTAGATGACCTAACACCTTTTTCAAAATCAGACCAAGAACATATAAAACATCTAAGACAGATCTTCCTAAAATGCAGAAAATATGGAATCTCTTTGAACCCTAAGAAATCCCTCTTTGGTTTAGAAGAAGGCAAGCTCTTAGGACACATCATCTCAAAGGATGGCATTAGAATTGACCCAGATAGGATACAAGCTATCCTGCAAATGCCTCACCCAAGGAATGTCAAAGAATTACAAGGATTCTTGGGAAAAATCAATTTCTTGAGAAGGTTTATCCCAAACCTAGCGGAGCTAACCAGATTATTAAACAACATGCTGAAAAAGGATTCAAAAGTGAAGTGGACTGTTGAAGCCAATCAAGCATTTGAAGGTATAAAATTGGCCCTCACCCAGACCCCAGTCTTGACCAATCCTCAGTTTGACAGAGAATTTATCATTTTCTCTTTTGCTTCCCAACATACTATTGCTGCTGTTTTATTACAAAAGGATGACCAAGGAAATGAGAAGCCAATTGCTTTCTTTAGCAAAGCTCTCAGAGATGCACCTTTGAAGTATCAAATCATGGAAAAACAAGCTTATGCTTTAGTCAAAGCAATCAAAGACTTTAGGATTTATATCCTTTATTCCCATGTCAAAGCATATGTGCCAAGTCCTATTGTCAAAGACATTCTCACCCAAGAAAATTTAGAAGGCAGAAGAGGAAAATGGATTGCCAGTATCTTGGAATTTGACATTGAGATAAAACCTACAAAACTAATAAAAGGGCAAGGCTTGGCCAAATTAATGACAGAAACTAATTTCCAAGCCTTAGACATCAATCAGTTGGACAGTGAAACAGAGCTGGCGACTCCAAAGATCAATGTAGCCTTTGAACAATCCCCCTGGTACTCTGATATCTGTTATGTGTTACAAAACCTGTGTGCTCCCCCAGGACTGTCCAAAACTAAGTGTAGGTTCCTAAAAATGAAAACATCAAGATTTTGTGTAATGGATGGCAATTTACTTTGGAAAAACCATGAAGGGATATTGCTGCACTGTTTAATTGAAAATGAAACTAACAATATCATGCAAGAGTTTCATGCAGGAGACTGCGGTGGACACTTGTACTGGAAGTCCACTGTGGATAAGATACTAAGGGCTGGATACTACTGGCCCACCATGTTCTCTGATGTCAAGAAATTTATCACATCATGTCATAAATGCCAAGTGTTTGAGGGAAAGAGACAACTGCTGCCACTTCCTTTAAGGCCTGTTGCAACAGAGAGACCTTTTCAACAATGGGGATTGGACTTCATTGGGGAAATTCATCCCTCATCTTCAGGCCAACATAGATGGATCTTAACAGCCACAGACTACTTCACTAAATGGATTGAAGCTGCCCCATGCAGACAAGCAAATGATTCAGTAATCATTCAGTTCTTGGAGAACAACATACTGGCTAGATTTGGCTGCCCTGATAAAATTATTACAGACAATGCTGCTGCCTTCAGATCCAAGAAAATGGTGAATTTCTGTCACAAATTTCATATTACTTTGGGCCATTCTACTGCATATTATCCCCAAGGAAATGGCCTTGCTGAATCATCAAACAAAAGCCTTGTAAACATTATAAAGAAGGTACTTGAAGAGAACAAAAAGAACTGGCACAAAAAACTAGTCAATGCCTTATGGGCAGATAGACTAACAACCAAAAGATCAATTGGGACCAGCCCATATGAGTTGGTTTATGGATTAGAGGCCAAATTCCCCTCTTCACTAGGAGTGCCTGTTATGAAGCTTCTTCAAGAAAGCCAAGCAGAACCAAATGATATGCAAAGAAGGATCAATCAGATAATTTGTCTGCATCAAACCAGAGATCAAGTTTTCAGCAGAGTTCAGGTATTACAAGAAAAACTAAAGAAAGCCTTTGACAGAAGAACCAAAGCAGAAGATTTCAATATTGGTGATAAAGTCCTCAAGTGGGATGCAAGAAGAGAAGAGAAAGGAAAACATGGAAAATTTGATTCCTTATGGAGAGGACCATTTGCTGTCCAAGCAGTACAAGGTAACAACACTTACTTCCTAAAAAGTCTTAGTGAAACTGACTTGGATGAAGGTCCTGTGAATGGCAGGATGCTGAAGCACTATTTTGAATACCACCCATAAGTACAGCATGGGCTTTCATTGTACATACCCAACTGTATAGATGATTTTCTGTTTAGATTGTAATAATGCAGTTTTTTCAAGTTTATTGACTGCCAGCGAAGATAAATAGAATTAGAGGTCTACCAGGAAGAAAAGCACACAATTTGGGCAATTCAGAGCAGCAAGACTTCAAGGTTCATAAAAGCAGTAGAAGACCAAGGCATTCTGACCTGTTGTTCTTGGTCTTTCAAAAGAAAAACCATCCCCATGTGGAGCCACTGTTAGATACCTATACCAATAGGTTTCATATTTCATGATTGGCTATGGAAGGTCCAAATTTGTTCTGCTTTGATGACTCAAAGATCACATATTTCCAAGAGAACTCAATCTATGCTTATAGCTTGGTATGAGCTTCAAATTTTGATGGATGATTCAACAGCTTAATCTGGATCATTCCATGGTTTAAATTTGCAGTTGTAGAATAGAGAAAGGAGTCTGTCCAAACTGTTTAATCTTGGCAGACAAGTAGTTCAGGTAGAGAAGAAAAGGCTCCCAACAGCTTAATCTGGGACCTTGGAAGAGATAAGGGTAGAAGTAGATAGAAATAACAAAGAAAAAGCCAAAGAAAAGAAAAGGCAAGTAAGGGTCTGCAAGTCCAAGTGCACCCTCTAAGAAGAAATAAAAAATGCTAGGCAAGTAGTTGGGTAAGTAGTTGGGGTTGCAGAAAGGTTATCTTTACCATTGCAGATGTGTTAACTGTGCTTACCAAGGCAAAGTCTATCAATTGACAAGGTGTTCATCTTCATCAAGTTACAACAAGAAGCATGACTAACCTCCCTCCTCCCCCCTTTCTTTTCATTGCTAACATCCCCTTATGAGCTGAGATTCATGGAGGAAGATCATGGTTTCATGGTGGTTCTTGTTCATTCAAAAGCCACATTTCTTGTGTAAAAATCTTTTCATTTTGATCTACTCTTTAAACCAAGTGTTTTGCAAACAAATTCAATGTTTTCCCCCTTTGATCACCCCCCATCCATATTAACTCTAACTTTACTATGTAAATCCCTATATCACCTTTCCCCTACTAGTATTAAACACCATGGTGTATAAACCCCAAATTCTGTATAAATACCCCCCCCCTTGGCATTATAGCCAATAAGTCCTATGTTGGGGATCAGATGACATCTGGTCATTTTGACAAGCCTAAGCCAAACCCTCTTTCCCCTTTTAAATCCATTTCCTCACTTTTGGCCCCCATTTACACATAAAACCTATAAAAACTTGTTTCTACCTTTACCCACTCAAAATTGCTAAAATACATCAAAACCCGCTTATTCCCCCTACCCAAAGTTCAAAGATCGGGCGCGTGGTCACAAAAACCCATAAGTCCAAAGTTCTCCGCTCATGCACGTATGCCGAAAATAATCATTAAATAAACCCCGCCCCCCACCATATCCGTTGACTATTTCGTCCTCCCGACAGCCGTCCGATTAAAAGATTGAAGATCCAACGGCTCTATTCGCAGCGGACTTGTTCCGACGTCCACTGTTTACCCGCCTTATTCCTCGGTCACATCAGTTCCCCGATAGCCGTCCGATCAGACCCCCCAGATCTGACGACCATCGTTGCATCGGAGCGGATCTCCCATCCGAAAGTTATCTTCCGATGGCCGTATTTTGGGTACGTCATTCGGTTGCCACGCGTCTCCACCACCATTCATCGAAGGTACACCTGACACATACCTCCCCCGTACCGTAAGCGGTGCGATATGAAACCGCTGACGGTTTCCGGTTTCCCTCATCCCACCTACATTACGTCAGCTCCACGTCACCTCCACCCTGCCAGCGCATCAGTCCTTTGTCCGCCCCTCCGCCAACGTGGCTGCCACCGCACCGTCCCCCATGGACCAATAGCATCTCGCCACGTCACCCGATGACGTCAGCTGACGTCATCCGACCTTGACCCCACCAATGACGTCATGCTGACGTCATCACAAAAAGGCGCCAAATTGCCAAAAGGTCCATATTTTTGGCCAAAATATCGGTTTTTACGTTCTTTTTGTTTATTTGCTATTCTCTCTGCTGCATGATATTTACGTTCTGAACTCCGCCAACCTGCTAAAAACGACCAAGGAGACCTCCAGAGTACCAATCCTGCCCGCATACGCGACCTCTGCTCGCTGTTTACCAGGTATTTCTCATCTTCTGTCCTCCGTATGCCTGCAGTTGTCTATAAAATTACTCAGAGAGCTTAAGGAACGAGGAAACTCACGAATTCACCAGCAATTTCCCTCTGCAAGCACCTCATTTACAATTGTGAATTCCAAAAACACTAGCCGAGCCTTGTTTTACCTACATTTCGTTAAAAAAACTAAGTTCTGTCTGCGCAATCGCGACAGACTCATTTAAACCAAATTCAACCACTGAAAGAGACAAGGAAAGGCCAAACATTGGTCCTAATTGCACTATAAATAGTATTTCAACTGCTATTTCCTAGAACCACTCTCTGTTCCTGATAACTTCACCTCCCTGGTTCAGAGGCATTCCTCTGTACTGCTCTGCTCAATCAAAATTACTTTGTACCTGATTCAAAATCCTCCTGTGCAATGGAGACACCTGTAGTACTAAATGTTCAACCTCTGAATGCCCCTCAAAAGAACCTGAAATGGCAAGCCTTGGCAGACATGGATTACGAAATTACAGAAGAGAAGCTTATGAGCAGCAAATTCCACCTTCATCTGTTGAAAGAGTTGAAAACCAAGCATGAAAATGGGACAGATGTATTGGGCTTATGGGAGTCTTCCCTCCCTACTTTCAAACTCCCTCAGGTCAACCAGTTCCCTGAGCTAATCCACCTCTGTGCTGAACAATATGATGTCTCTCAGAGGGTTGTTATTGACCCATCTGGTTCAGTACTTTTCTATGTTACCCCTCAAGCTATCAGAGACATGCTTTGCTTCAACCCTCAGAAGAAGTTGGTTCCTCTGTCACTGGTAAACCTGATAAAACAAGGGGATAAACTCACAGATGCTCAAATTGTTAAATTTAATCAATTATACATCAAAACTAAGATTGTGATGGGCCCTCCAATTCTTCATGTGTATCTCAATGAACTGGGTAGAGACCTTGCAGATATGATTTCTCCCATCTTGGGATACAGTTCAATTGAGCATATTGATTCAACTGTGCTGGTAATGATGCTTATGTTTGCTCCTGGCAAGTCACCAATCTGCTATGACTATGCCACCTACATATCAGACAAAATTCATGAGCAATTGATGAATTTAAGGAGGGATAGGATGTTCAGATACACCTCCTACATTTACCATTTGATTTTGTACCATCAACATGAGAAGTTTCACTTTTCAATCAAAAGAATGGATGCCCAAGGCAATCCTAGATTAGTGGTCTATTGGTCTTCTATCTTCCACATCAGACCTGAGTCTCCATACACTTACTGTGAATTCATGGATCTGTTCATCCATCCAGCTATGGCAATGCTGATGAGCTCACCTCCTCCAAGACTCACTGATGATATGCAAAGGATTCTTCAGCTGTCAAAAGCTTATAGCATTGGGGATTGGTACTTCTACCAAAACCACACTGTCATCAGGATATATGGGTGTGATCTACCTCCTTTCAAACTACCCAAGTATGTGCCTATGAGGCTATTTGCCCTAGAATACTTTAGGCAATTTGGCAGAGTTGATGTGCTTCACTTTTCAGGAAAAGGCAAAAAGGCACAGTTGAAGGTCAAAAGCCAACTTGGCCATTTTATCTATAATGAGAGGGAGCAAGGATGGAGGGAAGCAGAGAGAATGCTTGAGGCCCTTGGCCTGCAAACCAGTTTCCTATGGGTTCCCTATGACCCTAATCATTTCATAACTACGAGGAGGCTCAAATATAAGTTATCTGCCTATGATCACCATAATATCCCTCACATTGAAAAGTATGCAAACCAAGACAAATGGAGGAGAGGGACCTTAGAAGAGCCCTTGTCACAAGAAGAGCTGAACAACAGGGCACTAAGGAATCTAAAGAAGATGGCTGACCTTGAGCTTTGTTCACAGGTATTCACACTTCCAAGCACACAAACGGGAGCAGCTGAATCCTCCACAACTGCCAAGCAGTAAACTACCAAGGCTACTGAGAATATATCCAGCAAAGGCAAAGAAAAGAAAATGGAAACAGAGCAGACACATCAGGAGAAGGAGCAGTCACCTCCAGTGACCCAAGAGCAAACAGATAAAGGGGGGCAGCAGCAGGCAGAGCAACAACAGCAACAAGATCTGCAGCAAGAAGAAGGGCAACATGACAATCAGCAGCCCTTACAGCAGGAGGGAGTAATTAATACTCCAACTTCCACTGAGCAACAGGCTCAGAACATAGTGCCTCCTAGGCCAGAAGTCACCACCGATGCCTCGGTCCTCCAGACTCCTCAAAAGGAGGACCTAAGCAGAAAAAGGGATAGAGAAACTCCCCTCACTTCATCTATCAACCAAGGAGAAAAGAGACAAAGATTAAATGATTTTTCAGAGGAGGACATAGCAATAAGACAGGCATTGGGCATGGGCCCACCCAGCAGAGAAGCTTCAACAAGTTCCTTCCAGCAGGAACAGGACAGGACTATGGGAGGGGAGGTCAGCTCCTCCAGCCAGCAAAAGGAAGGACAAGTGAGCATCAAACAGCAATTTATAGACATCAAAAGGAGGAATGAGCCTATCAAAGTACAACTGTACAATCATCTGCTAAACATGGCTCCTTCTAATCAGCAGAGACTTATGTCTGCCTTTGATGTAGGTGAAGGCAAAATGATCATGAGTCATTTTATGCCTACAGCACTGCAGCCCCAATCTGCCTCAGATTACCTCAGGACCAACCTGGAGGTCATGGCCAAAGACATACACCCAATGGACAAAATTGAACTGCATAAACAGACTGGTCAAATGGTGTATGCCTCTTTAGCAGACGAAACATTGGAAAATTATAAGCTAAAGAGCAGCCTCAATGCCACAGCCTCTCAACTGGAATTGGAGAAGGCATCATCCCAGGCGAAGGACAATAGAATAAGGTCCCTTGAAGACATAATCATCGAAATTGGGCATGATCCCAAAGATATTTCAGGGATACAGGAAATCTTGAAGCTAAGGGATGCTGACATGGCTGCCATGAGAAAGAAAATCAAGATCCCAGCTACCATTCACCCTCAAACAGATGAGGTAGCCCAACAAAGGCATGACAAGGACACCACAGATTTATTAATCTCCATTTATAAACAGCTGGTCCAAGCACAAGAGAAGTTGGGAGAAGCAGAGGCTGCAAAGGCAGCATTACAGGCATCTCTGAAACAAAGAGAAGAAGGTCAGACTTCTCAGCCTCCTCCACAGATCATCAATCTGGAGGAAACTGTTCCTATCACTGCCCCTCCTCCTCAACAGACCGAACAAACAGCAACATCTACTTCAGCAGCGCCAACAACTACAGAGCAGGCCCAAAGCCTAGATATGCAAAAGCTGAAGAACGAAATCCAAGTCCTGGAAGCTCAAATGTTGGAGCTCAATTCAGCCAAAGATTCTTTGGCTAAAATCAATGATAGATATGATAAATCCAAACAAACTGTGGCAGAGAAAGAAAGGGAGGTAAAAGCCCTAAAAAACAAAATAAAAGAGCTAGAGAATGATCTCAAGTTAGATAAAGTGGTGGCTGAATTGAAAGTAGTGCTATGGGCTAACATTGGTAAATCTATCAATGAGCAATGGCCATACATTGAAACTATCCATGAGCAACTAGAGCTCATCCCAAAGGCACAGAGGGAGATTCATAGATCAAGAGCTCAATTGGGCAGTATGCCTGAAGTGGCCACCAGAATGATCAATGTACTTAACCACAGAACAAGTTCCCAGTTAACTGCCATGGGAATTACAAACAGAACTGACACTATCCAAATGGTTAAAAGGGTTCTCACACTGAGAAACTTTGTGCAGACATTGGAAAGGAGAACCCAGGATATGCAGACTGAGGTGAACAAGTTTCTGGAAAAATTTCAAGTGTTGGAAAGCAGAGGACTCCCCGGCTTACTGAACAGCGCAGGGAGATTATTCACACATGACCAATATGCTAAAAGGGTCAATACATTTGCTACCAGCCAGATCAATGATAAGCCCAGCACCTCAGAGGAAACAGGGCCAGCCACAGGACAGTCTCTTTACAACAGAGTAGAGAATCTGTTTTTCATAATGAATGAGATCAATCACCTGTTTGGGGTAGCTCCCAATTTCTTCAAATACACAGAGGCAGAGGAGACAATGGATGCTATTCTCAGGCATCAACTCCCTACGCAAGAATGGTGGACAAATGCAATACAGAAGATTTTGTAAACAGGGAGCCACTTAACAATTTTGTTTCTTAAAGAGTATCAGGTGTCATGCAAAACACAGTTCAACGAGATCAGCATGCATGATGGGTTAAAGTTGAGCCAACTCAGCAGATGCATCGGCCAACAAAGCAGAAAAAGAAGACTACAGGTGGCAGGGCCGAGAAAATACAGCGCAGCAAGAAATAAAGACGCATCATTCAGCGTTAAAGCAAGCCGGCTCAACCGACTCAATGACCTCCAAAGGTCAAATTACCCTCTGACAGACATAAAGAGCATTTATGCTGCATTCAAAGTGCAATAAATTATTTTCCTACTTTCTGTACGCATTTATGAAGATATTTTCTCTCTCAGATGACTCAATACCTGAGATATTTTGTATAAGCATTACTATAAAGTCCCCTTCGCATGAGCTTGCAAGGGTTGTTGTTGATTTCTCCTAAAGAAATTCTTATGCAGTAATCCTTTCTGAAGTCAAATAAAGAAAGTGATGGAATTTCTCGGATTTCTGAAGTGTTGAATGCGTTCTGATGTCTGTTGATGACTGCTGGATTCCTGTGTATTTCACCATACAATAAGTCTCTGTAACTCTCTCTGTTAATTAGTTGTTTGTTAAATCCATATATGTTATCTGATTTTCAATACTAAGCAACAAGGAAAAAGAATAACTTTCAGGATTTATTCACTGAGTAACCTGAGTTCAATCTGTGTTGTTTATGAATGTTTTCTTCAGCTGTAATCTAGATAAGTGTAATTCTTAATTGCTGCACTTTCAGAATACACCTTTCACAGTAGCCTTTGTCCCAGGAATTCAAGTTATGCTCCTGTGCATTGTGCTCACTTTCACCTCACCAACTTAATAGAAAATTCTTAATTGCTTTCTATTAGCTGACATACATCACCATCTAATCTAATTTTGTTTGTCTAAAATACACAATAGGCCCTGCAGTTTGAACAACACCAGTCCTGTATATCAAGTCATTTCACAGCTCCAGACTCCATTGCCCAATGGTATTTCAATATCTAAACTCCACGTCATAAGACCTGAAAGAAATCCTTCAACCAAACATAAACCAAAACCAGAGCATAACAGCTAGCCTAAAACACCATCATAACAGAGATAAATCATAAAGAGAGAGCCCTCTCTCATCACAGTTTGGCTAGAAACTGTGATCCAAAGATTGGTTAGTGGTTACCCCGGCCGTATTCCCTTGGGAGTCATAGGGAACAACCTGGGTGCTAACAACAAGTACTCAATATCAAAATCTAATTGAAATTGTGTGTGATCATATTCTGAAGATGTTTCAAAATTTTCTAATGTGTTCAAGATTTGACTATCCTCACTAACCTCAGAGAGAGTAAAGAAAGGTTGTATAGCATCTTCTTCATCAACAACCCATTCATTGTTTCCTACTTCTGTAATTGCTTTTGCTGGAGTATACAAAGTAAATTTCTTTGTTGAACTACCATCAGAAATGTACATATCACCAGATCTACAACTAATAAAAGCATCAGCTGTGGCTGGCCAAGGTATTCCTAAGATGAGTGGGTGTCCTCCTAGATTATTCTTGGGAGTCAAAATCATGAAATCCACTGGATATTCCCAAGAATCCAAGGAGATGGATGTTGTGGGGAAAAATGCCTATGCAAGGCGATCCTATCCACCTAAAGTGTGATAGTACTTTAGCAACAAACAAAGACAGCTATCTAGATATTTCTTCCTTTGTGAAATGAAAGAGAGGGGAGATCAATGGACTTACCGATGTCTTGCGTTTGTCCCTCGATCAAGATCCTCTCCTCTTTGGATGTTCACAGCTACTTGCCTCCTCGCTTGCCCAGCTTCAAGAGAAAAGCTACTTGATACCTGCGAGATCACAAGAGAACAGCTACTTGCGACAAGAGATGAACACAACTCAAAGATAGATATTCATATTCACAAATGATTCAGGATTAGATAAATCAAATACACCAATGTAAACATACATCAAATAAACATCAGCATATAGGAGAAAACAAGATAGCTTTATTGATGAATAACAAGGGTTTGAGAAGAGTTACAACCCAAAGGGCTCCAATCCAGCGCCTCTTCCCAGCAAATGAAATTCCTATCTTCACCCCCTTTCAAAGCATTAAGCACCCAATAATTCAGATCACAAACTAGCAGCAATTCTTTGCAATTACAACATTCCAGCCTCCTTAGACCACATGGAAGATATCTATATATAGGAGTTTTGGAGAGAGGATGAGTCAGCTTGAGGCTGGTATGAAGCTGACTAGTGTCCTCTCCCTCTTCAGTTCTTGAGTCCACTTGGAGGTTCTTGCTTCCACTTGGAGATTTGGAACCTCTTACTCATCACCAGTCGAATTCCTTGATGCAAGTGTCACTTTGGAAGCTTCCTGGGCATTGACACATTGAGGAATGAGCCTGCCACTTGTCCAGTTACGCTCAGCGCAGGTAGCCTTTGTTGGAGTTGACATTCAACGCATGTAGACAGTGGAGCAGTTGACATTCAGCGCAGATGCTCAGTGGAGCAGTTGACATGATCCAGAATTGGCTTGTTTTGAGTGTTTTCTGGTGGAGAACTTTTGTGAATTGCTGTAGTTTGTTAGCCTTGTTCCTCTAGGGGTAGGAACAACATGTTTAGGGACTTTGGATCCCTTAGATTATGGACATTTCATGCTCAATGTTGTAAGGCACAAAAATTTCTATAACAGTTGCCCCCTAAAGTATAAGGTTGTTTATCGGGTGAAATGCTTTATCAGGGGGATCCGAAGTTCATTCATTGCTGGTAGGAGACCTGTAATACAATACAATACAATACATTATTTTTCATTCTGTTTTCATGATCTAGCTGAGTCGGGCATTTCCCATGCTCAACTTTATAAATTCATTTTTCTGTACATAGAACAGACAATCGTCTGATGGTAGACTGATGATTTGATGAAATCATCATCCTTTTTGTAGGATGATTATCTGCTGCAATGTTGTACATGTCAATGTCTTTATTTCCTGAATATATATCGCAGCCCGGATGGATGACACTAGATCCGGGGTCTTCAATCTCGTCCGATATTCACTCGATGTACAAGTCGATCCATGTGAGAATTTTCTAAAGTCGAACATGGAAAGACATCGCTTGATTACCGGTCAATGATGTAAACCGTTAACAAGCGCGAGAGGAATCACCGATAAGGATGATGACCCTCAAGGTACTGCAGTACAATTCACGTGGTGTGAATAAAGGACTTGGCGTCGAACACCACGCAAAATATTTCGGTCGAAGGTCATTGATGTATACATGTCGCCGGAAGTGAGAAACTTGCCATTGAGGCATGCAAGCTTCAAAGTACTGAAGGGGTTGTTCCTAGATCAACTTCTTGGATAATGAGCTGATGTCGACAAGAAGCGATCCGTCAAAGGAGGGCCTTAATGAATCCCACATCAATGACACGGAACGGAGCTAATGATTTTGATGAGGTGAAAACGATCTGTGAAATATGATTCAGGGTGGCGGTCATGAATGGATGAAGGATAATGTATGGCAGTGGATGGGACACGGTTGACTCTTTTCAAACGACTTCTCTTGAACATATGGCGACACTGATGCGATGGATCGGTAGCATTACCCAAATATGGATGGTTTGGCAAGACCATGGTGATGTGACCGGTGAATGAGACAACCCAACCCGATGTACGGAGGAAAAGTGTCATGTTCAAGAGCGACTTGCTACCATCAAAGTTTTCTTGTTTCTCCCAATTTTTCCCCAGTCATTTCTGACTAGTACCTCTTTATTTTTGTCAAGCTTGAGGAGGATAACATATGCTTGTTCTATAACCTACCCTTCGGGCAAGCCCATCGCTATGTTTTAACGAGCTTAGCGATAGGGAAACTCGTTCTCGTCTAAAGACAAGTTTGTCGCTATTTAATGTATTTAACGAGTCTAATGACAAGGATAACTCGATCCTTTTCATTTTTAGAGAGTCTGAAAAAGGTACATAAAGTTAACTCCAAAGTTCCTTTTTCGTCATCTAATCCCTTAAGTCCGAAAAAGTATAAAACAATACAGAAGGGATGAATTTTCGATAGTTTTAACGAGCCGAACTAAACAAGCGCTCGATCTTTTTGTGCAATAATCCCTTAGGTCCAAAAAGATTAAAATCTAGAGGAGGGATAGCTCTTCCGGTCGTTTAACGAGCTGGTAGGCCAAAACTCGGCAATCTTTTCATATTTTACGAGTCAGTTGAAAAGAGCTTAAAGAAGACTCGTCTTTTGAGGAACGAGTGATGAACAAGGCAGCAGAAGATTCTAGGTACAGTTTAGAATATTCCAATCACGGCAGTGTCACAAGAATGGCTTGGTGAAATCACTCTTCGCAGCTGTTCCTCAAAATGGGTAAACAATCATATGGAGGTGAACGATCGGCCAAATGAAAAGTGGAGGTGACGGTGCAAACACGACCAAGGCTTTTTATGGCTGATGAGGTTACATTTATAGTGGTTATTTACCGGGATAGGTTCATTTTTTAACGAGCTTGAATGCGCCAAAACACTGCTCAACCATATGTTTATTTTTTAACGAACATGAACTATGCGCTAAAACTGCTAGGATCTTTGCGTTTATTTTTTAATGAGCATGAACTGTATGCTAAAACTGCTCGACCATATGTTTATTTTTTAACGAGCATGAACGATTTCGCTAAAAACTGCTCGATTATACCAGTCATAAGATAAGAAATGCCTCACTGAGATTCTATTTTTTATGGAGCTTCACCTCACAAGCTATGCTCCCAATTTGGCAAATTTTACTTTTGCCCCACATCCTTTCTTTGTGCAAGCTGGAAACAGCTAATCCTACGAGTTTAAAGGGTTAGACCTACAGGTTTAAAGGGAGGACCTAAAAATTTAAAAAAATAAATAGTCGTCCCGTGCTTGCACTCCGAAAGGTTTGCATGCCCCCAGGTATAAAGTACAATTTCAAGGCTACCCCTACTTCATCGTCAAAACATTTGTTTTAACGGGTGAGGCTTACCTCTTTCAGGTTACCCAAAGATTGTTCTGTTGCAAACGGAACACTTCTTTTGGCGATGTCTACCAATCTAGACAAAGGTGAGTGAACCGTCAAACACATAACTTTGACAAAAGAATCTTATTCTAGAACAACCCCTGCTCCTAGACGGGCAGGGTACGGACTAGTCATATTCTCCCGCGGAAATCTACCCTATACCCAAGGTTTTTTCTGCCCAAAGCAGACCAAGATGCATGCCCCCTGGGTTCCAGTTACATCTTTCCGAATCACTCGCACTCATCTGGAAGAAGAACTGGGGGTGGAGGCATTTCTCATGTAAAAAGACCATTTAGGGTTGGTATTTGACTATTTGCGATGCGTGATCCCGGAAATGAAAGTTGGTCTACGAGCTTGACCACTCTTCCTTCGTGTGGAAAACACATTACTCTAAAGAGTGAGGAGACAACGACTCCCATGCAATATATATAGTCTCGTCCAAGGAGTAGGTTATAATCCAAGGGTCCTTGAATGACCATGACGTTCATTTGAACTGTCTTCTTCCTCAATGTTATGGGACAATTGGGAAGAACCCCTAAAGGGCAACTGGTTCCTTTATCAAAACCTGATAGATTTCTCATCTCAGGTAAAAGTTCTGGTGAACCAAGCACTTTCCAAGCAATAGAGGAAAGGATACTCACAGATGCCCCCTCATCAATGATAGTGCCAGCCATTACCATTCTATATATTTGGACTATAATTCGAAATGGAATGCTTGCTGGCAACCGGGGTCTGCCTAGTTGGTTCCAGTCAAAGGAAACAACTAGGTTGCTTGGTGGTGGGACCGAATAGACAGCCGGATATCGCTCTGATGAGCTTCCTTCCTGCGATAAAGGAACGGGAGGGGTGCCCCCTTGCTCATCAGAGTCTGTGTTGATGAAAAGAATCTGGATGGTGTCATCCTTCTTCTCTTCAGTGATGGGGTCATTCGAAGATGAATCTTCTGAAGGCGATACCAGGTCAACTTCCATTTCAACCTTTTGAATTTCGTCAGGTAGGGATTCAGTAGGTTCATTTTCAATGACCGACGCTTCAACTGACCACTTGAGTGGGCCAGCTAGATTTTCAACTACCGAGGGACTTAGCACGAGTTTTTTGTATCCAGGAGGAAGTCGTAACGGTGAAACCAGACGATCTTCCAAAACTCTCTTCGCCTCATCTAAGAATGGACAACGGTGGATGGCGTGACCACCTTCACACAGTCTGCAGGGAGATCTTGCTCTCCCTCTCTGTCCTTCACTCTCGCTAGTTGACGGAATGCATTCAACATGGCTATCAGAGGTTGATGCTACCGGATTGTGCAATCTGGGGGACCAGTCCCTTAGTATCCGGGGAATACAGGGACAATCTCGATGGAAGTGGTCTCCTTTGCATATGACACATGGCGATTTAGGCCCGGTCAGTGCTGTGTGTGGATTTTTTCTAGATGAGTCATGTTTGCCCCCAGTCACCTTTGGCTCCTTCTTCTTCTTCTCTTTCTTCTTCTTCTCTTTCTTCTCCTTAGGAACTTGGTTTTTATCTTTGCCAGTTCCTTCAAGCGAAGAGGAAGGGGGAGAGGAAGAGTTAGAAGAGGTGGAAGGCTGGAGGTTAACTCTAGACTCATCTAGCTGTCGATTCGACTGTTCAGGATTTATGGTGGTCTGAACTACATTGGTTGAAAAAAGCCATACAGGTAGGCCAATCGTCAGTCCTGGAAGCGACAATGTGGCCATGTGGGGCACACCAACATCTCCCCAAGAGGAGAAGGGACTAGGATTTCCACCAAGGGGAACTCGTTGGTTGGTGTGCTCCATTTTTTCAACCGAAAGATCAACGCAGGAATAGGAGGTGATTTTGTTCCGTTTAAAATAAATTTTATTGTCGACGCTTTAGACACAACTTGCTTTTTCAGTTTTAAAGAGTCGAGAAAAAGCTAAAGATGACTCTAGTCTCCTTCGATGTTTTAACGAGCCCGAAGTGACAAATGCTCGGATGGAATTTTTCTATTATAGAGTCTGAAAAAGGCCAAAAGGAACTGCTCTGGAGTTCTAGGTAGAGGGTGTGCCAAACTTTTCGCAAAACCACAGAATACTTTTTATGGTACGGGTGGTCGATCTTCGTGAATGCTGTGTTCACTGCATTGTGAATCGTAGGGCGGCCGACACGGCTTCCTATGGATAAAGGCTTTATTCCTATAGGGGTCTCCCAATATATACGCGACGGTCCGTGGGAGCACAAGTCCGTATTGATACTTATCGCTTCACCGTGGAGGAATCACCCAACCACTCAACGGTAAGATACCAGGTTTTACGACGCCAGAACACGTCTCTAGCCTAGACCTCTATGTTTGCGTTATGTTACAAAGCGTTGTTAAGTTCATTCAGTTTATTTTAAGGTTGATCTTGTTTAGAAGTTTTCCTTTATGGATCACCACGAGATGTATAGATACAACTTCCTAAATGCAGTCTAAAGATGATAAGCAAGCTTTATAATCTTTTCAACAGATGAAAATCCTAACTACAAAGGGAAAAGAAAGACATCATCTTTTCACAATGAGCAATCAGCACACTCTAATGCACTTTTCCTAAATCGAACATGCAAACTATCAAAATGCAAAATGCACAATGCAGGTGTTTGTTTTCCGCTTTCTTAGTATTGATGCCTACAAAGAAAGCTTTTTGTACAACTTTGAATTTGCTTTTAAATGATCATTACAAACAAGATTACTTTTTTGAAATCAGAGAGGGTAGAAGAGATTACAACACATAACGATTTCTGAAATGAATCTTTGTTTTGACACTTTTAAAAGAGACAAACTCAAACCATAAACAAAAGTAAATATGGATAATCAATCTGCAAACAACCAATGAACTTTCTCCTAAGATCACAATCAGATCTGAATCAGGGGCTACAGGATGATTACTTCACTCTTATAAAGGAAAATTATGAACGAAGTCACAAACACATAAAAACATTCATAATCTTTTTGCACAAAAATGAGGTGGAATGCAAGCAAGAAAAGGAGTTTTCAGATCAGTACCAATGCTGGTTAATGGCTGCAAAAACAGAGATCAAAACAGGGCAAAATAAGGCAGAGAACCCCAGTAGCACTAGGCCAAACTGGATCAACGCAGGTACAACACAGTCAGTTTGACATTCAGCGCAGGTACTCCCTTCGGGAACTACGTTGAAATGCAGACTGGCTTCACTGGGCATGCGCTGAGAGGAGAAACTCTCGTTTCCCTCAAGTTCTGGGTCACAGTTTGCTCAAAAATCAACTGTTTCAGGCCAAATCAAAAACACAAGCAAGGTAATATCAAAGGGATGCTTTGAGGGGGGGTACTAAGATCTATCACAAGGATCATCAACTCATTTGTGAGTCTATTGTTCAGATCATAGACTCATCCAAAGACTGGATCAAGGCAGCACTATCTACTTTGCAATCCGTGAAACAGATGCAGTTCGATTGTTGCTGTTGAGTCTATAAAACAAACAAATAATGGAGACACAAAATGAACTGACTAAAACAAATTCTTCCCCAGTGGAGTCGCCATTTTGTTGTGGGGAAAAATGCCTATGCAGGACGATCCTATCCACCTAAAGTGTGATAGTACTTTAGCAACAAACAAAGACAACTATCTAGATATTTCTTCCTTTGTGAAATGAAAGAGAGGGGAGATCAATGGACTTACCGATGTCTTGCGTTTGTCCCTCGATCAAGATCCTCTCCTCTTTGGATGTTCACAGCTACTTGCCTCCTCGCTTGCCCAGCTTCAAGAGAACAACTACTTGATACCTGCGAGATCACAAGAGAACAGCTACTTGCGACAAGAGATGAACACAACTCAAAGATAGATATTCATATTCACAAATGATTCAGGATTAGATAAATCAAATACACCAATGTAAACATACATCAAATAAACATCAACATATAGGAGAAAACAAGATAGCTTTATTGATGAATAACAAGGGTTTGAGAAGAGTTACAACCCAAAGGGCTCCAATCCAGCGCCTCTTCCCAGCAAATGCAATTCCTATCTTCACCCCCTTTCAAAGCATTAAGCACCCAATAATTCAGATCACAAACTAGCAGCAATTCTTTGCAATTACAACATTCCAGCCTCCCTAGACCTCATGGAAGAGATCTATATATAGGAGTTTTGGAGAGAGGATGAGTCAGCTTGAGGCTGGTATGAAGCTGACTAGTGTCCTCTCCCTCTTCAGTTCTTGAGTCCACTTGGACGTTCTTGCTTCCACTTGGAGATTTGGAACCTCTTACTCATCACCAGTCGAATTCCTTGATGCAAGTGTCATTTTGGAAGCTTCCTGGGCATTGACACATTGAGGAATGAGCCTACCACTTGTCTAGTTACGCTCAGCGCAGGTAGCCTTTGTTGGAGTTGACATTCAACGCAGGTAGACAGTGGAGCAGTTGACATTCAGCGCAGATGCTCAGTGGAGTAGTTGACATGATCCAGAATTGGCTTGTTTTGAGTGTTTTCTGGTGGAGAACTTTTGTGAATTACTGTAGTTTGTTAGCCTTGTTCCTCTAGGGGTAGGAACAACATGTTTAGGGACTTTGGATCCCTTAGATTATGGACATTTCATGCTCAATGCTGTAAGGCACAAAAATGTCTATAACAATGGAAATATCTTCTAATGCACCATCTGGTTTGATTACTGATCTATCTGCAAGTTGCAGTAAGGTAGGTGTGAAATGAAGATTAGGAAGTTTAAGTTGTTCCATAGTCTGTCTACTCATAATTTTTATAAAAGCCCCTAAATCAATCAATGTATTTGGAATTTCTATTCCATTTATGTGTTTCTTGACAATTGGACTACCTGGATCCACATATTTCTACATGGTAATCTTTCCCATCATGATATCTGCTATTTTTCCTACTAGGTGGATTCTTTTTGTGTCTCTTGGTTTCCTACCTGGTATTTTGATACTCAACTCCTTTATTATTTTTTCTAGAATAGGAATCTCTCTAATGGATTGTAACAAGGGAATCTTGATATATACATTCTTTAATTCATCTAGGAAATCATAGTCAGGCAACAAAATTTATTTTTCCACCCCCTGTCAATTTGTAATCTCTCAGGAAAAGGAGGTGTCGATGTAGATACAGGTTGCTCAACTATAGGAGTTGTGTGGGTTGACTCTTTTTGTTTTACTTTTTGAATGGTTGGGTTTTGAAGGGATGCTTCTTCAAAACTTTTATTGACTTTCATAAAATCCTCCTCAGAAGCATCTTGCTCTTGAATATCTATAGAAGGTTTTTCCTTTTCTAAAATCCTACCAGATCTAATTTGAACATCATTAAGATTTAGAGGAACAATCATGTAGGTAGGAAATGGTTTTCCTTCTACCATGTAAGCATTCTAAGGGTTTTTGTTGCTGGGATTTGGTAATGGCTGGGTTGGTAGTTGATTTGGCTTCTGTTGAAATGGAAGCAAGAGTTGAAGATTTTGATTTTGTTGAGGAGGTTGTTGTTGTGGAAATGGTAATGAATGTTGAGGGCTTTGATTTGGAAGTTGTGGATTTTGTTTTTGGCTTTGTGGGGGAGGATAGCCCTAATAAGTTGGAGGATATTGATAATATTGAGAAAATCTCCCATAAGGATTTTGTACCCCTTGTGCCCATGATTGAGATTGATACTGATTTTGAGGTTGAGGCCAAGGTTGTTGCCAAGAATTCCAATCTAATGGTTGTTGAAAATTCATTGGATTATTAAATCCTTGATTCTTTTTTCCCTTGCCAAGGTCTTCTTGTAACAAAGCAAAGAGATTCTACAGAATTTGGGTCCTCCTGAAAGATAGTTTTAAGCCCTGCGATTGAAGGACAATCCTTGGTCTCATGACTTTCTGAGTAAATCATACATGTTTCTACAACTTTTGCATCTAAGGGACATTCTCTTGGAGCATGTTTCTTTCTACATTTTGGGCAAAAGATGGCTAAGGAATCAGCTTCTGTTTTCTGCTTGTTTTGAATTTTGAGGGTGTCTAGCTATTCACTAAGGCTCCCTAGAATGTCAGTTTTGAACTCATCAAGCATATTTCCAATTTCTGCCCTACTTACTATCCCAGTTGTAGATTTGTTTGCTTTAATAAGAGAAGGATCTCTAGGCCCTTTTCCAATTTTAGATTTTCCCCTTGAGAGATGGAAACATAGTTCTGCTATGTCACTTAGTGGAAGTTGAGAGATGTCTCCCTTCCCCATCATGTTTAAAATATCTATCCATTCATCTCTAATGGATTTCAATAAAAGGGCTTTCAAGGTTTCCTCATCTAAATTGTTCATTTTTTCTCTCTTTAAGTTGTATTGAAACCTTTCAAGAAAATCTTCCAAGTTCTCATCTTCTTTTTGCATCATTTTGAATACCTCATCCTTATGATTAGTAGGCATACAATAATCTAAGTATCCATCCAAAAATGCCTGCCTCATATCATCCCAAGTCCTAATAGTTTAAGTGACTAATCCAATAAACCATTTCAGAGCAGCCCCTTTCAATATTGAAGGGAACAATTTGATCTTTTGAGAGTCTTCTAGATAGTCATAAGTTCGGCATAAGACTTCAAACTCAAATAGAAATGTTTCAGGATCCTCACTTCACAAACCATAAAAGTTTGGGAGGACAGATGGTGAAATTTTTTTCATTTTTGTATGGGTTTCCTCATCTACTATAGGGAATCCAAATGAGTTATCTACTTCCCTATTTCCCCCATTTTTACCTCTACTTCCTCCATTGTTACCTCTACCACCTCCATTATTTCCTCTACCTCTACCTCTACCCCTTCCCCCAAATAGTGAAAATTCTCCATCTTGCTCTTCTTCTGCCATGATAGTTTCCTCAGAATCTTCTGGCTCTTCTATTAATGGCTGATGAGAGAGAGTTTCCTCTTCTTCTCTAGATAATTCTACTTCTTCCACTGTAATAGGCTCTCCTATGGAGGTAAAAAAGGGTTCTTCTCCTAGGTTAGATTTAGTAGACGAAGTGGGAGAATCTTCTAATTCAGTTGTTGCCCCCTGAATTCTAGGAATCCTAAGGCTGGGAGTATGAGTCTAGGATGGAGGTGTACCTTGTCTATTCCTTAAAGTAGTTGGAGTTGTAAAAATCAAACTTTTGCCCCTAACTATAAACCTTCCCCTAGAATCTCTTCCTTTATGCATGTCATTATTTTTATTTTTGATTATTTTTAATTGGGCTAATAATCCTTTTTCCGATCTTCCAGATTAGACTAGGTGCAAGAAGAGATCATACACAAGAAATTATTGGACTAATAATTTTTTTTTCTGATCCTCCAGATCACACTAGGTGCAAGACGAGAGCATAATTCAAGAAATTATTAATTTTCCCCTCTTGTTTTTTGAATGTAAGAGATAGGCTACCTAGTTACGCTTCCCCAACAATGGTGCCAAAATTTTTAGTCAATTTAGTGTGTCCTAAATTGCTACATAAATTATCAATCCGAGAGTTGTAAATTGATGAAGTGTAGTGCACTGTGTGTGCTAGACAACCCTTTTCTTATCTCACTATTTTCAGTTTTATCTTGTTTTGGGCTTTTGTTCTTGTTGGTCTCCTAAAGTGTTCTAATGCAATGGAAATCCTAATATAATGTTAAAGAAAAAATTTTAAGAATACTTTTAAAGATCAAGTGTGGATGTAGAGTTGAAGACAAGGTTTATGCTTCTTATGATAATTTCCAAACTTTGAACTTAAGAGATCTTAAAACATGCTGTCTACAAAATCAGAACTTGAATAAGAGTATAAACATGCAGCTACATAAACCAAACTAAAAATGAAGTACTGAAAATGAGGTTACTATCTCTGTTGTCCATCCTAATTGCAAAATTGAAATCTAATAAATTGCTGCAACTCAAAACCAAAAAGTAAAGAAACTAGAAACTAGTCAATGATTTCATCCATAATCACAATATTTCGTCAATTAACTTCTAAAACGGGGTTAAGCTAAAGACTCCGGAAATATCATCATATGGCATGAAAAGAATGACATCTAAATTATCTAATTTGCACACTAATGAAAGCAAAGTCAATTACTTCATCTATAATCACAATATTTCGTCAATTAACTTCTAAAACAGGGTTAAGCTAAAGACTCTAGAAATATCATCATATAGCATGAAAGAACTAAAATCTAAACTATCTACTTGCATGCCAATGAAATCAAAATCAATTACTTCATCTATAATCACAATATTTCATCAATTAACTTCTAAAACGGGTTTAAGCTAAAGACTCTAGAAATATCATCATATAGCATGAAAAAACTGACATCTAAACTATCTACTTGCATACCAATGAAAGAAAAATCAATTACTTCACATATAATCACAATAGCTCACCAATTAACTTCTAAAATGGGGTTAAGCTAAAGGATCTGGAGATATCATCATATACCATGAATAACTGATATCTAAACTCTCTTGAACAGTGAACAAATCTCACTAAATAAAATCATAAACAACTAAAATTGAAAACTAAAGTTCAACAGAGGAAGAAAGTCTCAAATCACCACTTGATGCAAAAACTACACTAAGAAGCTCGAGCATAACCAGACTTAAAGACCTATTCTAAAGTGCACATATCAGCGTTAGTAAGAAATGTGACAAGCTGCAAAGACATGTACAAAGTTAGAACGATTATGATCATAAGCTAAACATGAGAAATATACAATTTGAATGAGAGAAAATATACATAAAATCTATTCAAAAACAAAATAAGGGACCTCAGCTACGCAGGGGCCCTCCGCACAGCTTTGGACTAACACACTATTACCTCAAACCACGCTTAAACAACCATGTGAAAAATAGAGTTTTGTATTATGAAATAGAGGAATATGTCTCTCGGTTATAGAACAAAAAAATAACACTATAACAATGATATCAAGAACTAACTATTTGCGTTGCAAACGCTTATATTTATAGAGAAAATGGATAATTGTATCCCAAAGGAATTTGTTCAGCAATGGACACGTGAACATGTCAAAATCCGAGGATTCACCCTCTCTGTTTCCATGAGCAGTAAATCTATGGGAGGTGGATGTTGGATTGTGTTATGGAGATGGCCTGCAAGTGGCAAAAACGGATCCATGAGTTCAGGAATGGCTTCAGCTTCTTTTATGTGCGAGAATAGAGTCCTAGTTGATGTAGAACTCTCCATTGACCTCCCTTTGACTGGTACCTTTCCTTATGAATTTGGCTAAGCAAATAAGACCTCATCCATGTGTGGATAATTCCTGAGCTGCCCATGTGTCTCATTCCTCCTACTGACACCTGTAACCTATAAAACAATGAAAATGACTGCAGAATTTCCAATTAGCTATGGAAAGTGGCTACATTTCGTAGCTAATAAACAAAACCTAGATCAAATAGCACACACAATGATATAATTTGAAAATCACTCAAATACACTCCTGAAATCAACATGTAACAACTTTTGATAGCTTAGGAGGCACTGACATGGGAAAATAGAAGAGAAAGGGTTTAAGAAAATGCTTGGAAGGCTCAACAATAATCATATTCTCGTACATCCAGATGATAGACTAAAGACCACATTTAGAACCAAATGGGGAACATACGCTTATCAAAAGATGCCATTTGGATTAATCAATGCTGGTGCAACATTTCAGAGAGCCATGCATATAACTTTTAAAGGTCTGGTGAATAAAACAATGGTAATTTATTTAGATGACATAACTGTGTATTCAAAAAGCACAGTAATAATTTAAAGGACTTAAAACAAATCTTTGAACATTGTCAGAGATATGGAATTTCCCTAAATCCAAAAAAAATATTTCTTTGCTTTAAGTGAATATAAGCTTCTTGGATTTGTTGTATCTAAAGATGGTATTCACATAGATCCTGATAGGATAAGAAAATTTTCTGAAATCTCTTTGCCTCATAACAAAAAATCCATGCGATCTTTCCTAGGACAGATAAATTTTGTCAAAAGATTTGTCCCTGACTTTTCACGAATTGTTTTACCCCTCCAATCGATGATCAAGAAAAATTATGTTTTTAAATGGGGACATACTGAGCATGAAGCTTTCAATGTTATCAAACAAGCCATTATAAATGATCCCTCTTTAGCAACTGCAAAATTTTCTAATCAATTTGTTTTATATACTTTTGCTTCTGAAACATCATATGCAACTATTCTGACACAAGTCAATGATGAGAAAGCTGAAGCACCAATTTGCAAGGTGCTGAATTAAATTATTCAGATGTTGAAATAAAAGATTTTTCTATTATCAAATCAATAAAACATTTCAGACCTTTCCTTCTTAAAACTCACACTAAAGTAGTAGTTCCATTCTCAGTAGTGAGAAATTTACTTATGCAAAGGGAAGTAGGTGATAAAAGAGAAAATTGGGTAACAACACTGCAAAAGTATGACATTGAGACTAGACCAGCTAAAATTGTTAAAGGTCAAGGTTTCTGCAGAATATTAGCTGGAGCATCCAACTTACCAACATCATAAGATTTAGGTGATGATATACAAATATGTGAGGTAAGCCTCAATGATACTGAATCTAAATATGATTATATCATCTTTTATTTGAAAATGGATATGCCCCTATAAATCTCAGCTATAAAAGAAAAAGGGCTTTGAGATTAAAATTTAAGCAATATGAAATCATCAATGATGTTTTATTTAGGAAGAATCATGATTCTGTTTTACTTAGGTGCCTTGAAAAATATGAGGCAAAAAAGGTTTTGCAGGACCTCCATGATGGACCAGTTGGTGGACATTTTGGAGGAGACACAACAACACATAAAATCTTGCATGCTTGCTATTATTGGCCAACTTTATTCAAAGATGCACACGAATATGTAAGTGTAAAATTTGTCAAACAATTGCTGGAAGACGAAGGAAACCCACATTAACATTACAGTCGGTCAACACTGAAAAACCATTTGAACAATGAGGAATGGGCATAATAGGTGAGATCATTCCTCACTCTTCAAAGACGCATATATATATCCTTACAACAACTGATTACTTCATTAAGTGGGTGGAAGCAATTCCACTTAAGGTAGCCAATTCTGAAAACATCATTGAATTTATTGATCAATTTATTATTACCATATTTGGCCTACCAACTGCCCTCATGTTTGACAATGCATCCTATTTCACAGGCAATGCTATGACAAAATTTTCTCTTAAAAGAGGTTTCAAACTTAAATATTCTGCTAACTATTATCCTCAGGGAAATGGTTTAGCCGAATATACGAATAAAAATCTCATAAGGATCATCAAATGAACTATTGATCAAAGTCAAAAAAACTGGCATAAATCTTTAACATTTTTCTATGGGCAGATCAAATAACACAAAAGGCCTCAATAGGCACTTCTCCTTTTAATTTTGTCTATGGGAAAGAGGTTGTTCTTCCTACAAATATAGTTATTCCCTCTCTATCCCTAGTTCAATTTATTGAAGAAACTCCTTCTTCTATGCAATTAAGGCAATCACAAATCCTCAAACTCGAAGAAGAAAGAGATAAAGCCAAGATAATACATGCACATCATCAACAATTAGTCAAATATTCATTTGATGAAAATTTTATAAGCCCTAAATCCTTTCAACTCAGATTCCTAGTATTAAAGTGGGATAAACACGAGGAAAAAGGTAAGCATACCAAATTCCAAAGAATGTGGCTTGGCCCATTTCAGATTATAGAACAAATCAGCCCATCAATGTTTCTATTGCAAGATTTATCAAGCAAGAGAGATTCTCTGCCTGTCAATGGGAAGATTCTAAAGAAATATTTTTCATAGAATATAACCTCTTCTATCCCTTGTACACTATTGCCTTTACTTTTCCTAGGAAAATAAAAGTGAGATAGTATTTATTTTCAGCCTTTTAATAAAAAATCTCTTTTATATTTTGATTTTCTGCTTGTATATGTAGAGATCGTCAAGAAGATAATTATCACATTTGAGACATAAGATAAGTTCTATTTCTCTGAAATTTGCTTGTTTTCCACCAAAATCATTTATCCTTTGTGAAACCCCAACTTTATAAAGAGACCTTTGTTCTATTATCAGTCAAGAAAAGTATCTTTAACAAAGCAAAGAATCTCTACAGATAAGCACTTTTAACTTTATAATTGTCACCCAAAAACTCTTAATGGGTCAATGATTCTCCCCATATAGTAAACTTTTCTCTTCTTAGAGTGTAATTCTAAAAAATACTAAAACTTCAAAGATAAGAGGTCTCATTACGAGCTAACTAACCATGTTTATAGGGAAATAATACACTGACATTACCAATACTGCATTTCAAAACAAGGTAATGGCTTGATATTATTTTAATCAAAAGACAAGGGGTCTCATCATGAGCGAACTTGTTTAGTTGAATTACAACCAATGAATGAAATTTTCACTTTTGGCCATCAAACTAAGACAATGACTTTTAAGTAGAAAAAAGGAAAAATTTCTAGAAGAAAAAAAAAACTGTTTAGAAAATAAAGAAAAGAGAATAAGAATATGAGTCTAAATTTATCTCTAAAAATTTCACTCTTATCTGGATGGGATACTAAATCATTGATGGCTAAAAGGTAACCCTATCGAGGCTATGGACACTTGCTGGTAGCAGAGGCTCTACGTGTGACAAATGAGTACATATAAAAGCTAATCTGCAAGAGCCCCATGCTTAATCTTTAAACCAAGTAAAGATTGATATAGGAAAAGGAATTTTGATTTTGAAGAGGATATTGAATGGATGATGATTAGGTGAGTTTTGTTTTCTTATTCATAGAAATGTTACTTATCTTAAATTTCATGTAATTCTTATTTTGTGAAATATCTTTGTTAGGAACTTTTAGAAGTTTCAAAAAACTCGCAGAGTTAAACGGTTCTTCCAGTGAATCACCAATTGTTGTACTCTTCAACAAACCCCCCCCCCCCCATTTTTCATTTAATAGTTAATATTATATCTATAAATGGGCACCATTTACATAAATTCTCTTAAAATTATAACTTAAGCACTTTCTTTTTGAATCCTTAGGAATAAATATCTAAATAATATAAGGTATCAAGTCAAATCCCTTTACAACTAGCAATTCTCGCTTTATCGCATATCATTGGATCATGTGTGTCAAAGGTTAATTAGCAAACCAGGATTTGCGAATTGCGATAAGAAGGGATCACCGTAATAAACTTAGGATATCATTAAACTTTCCATTTAAAACTAAGACTTAAGGTATTTCTTGTAGAATAAAGTGCCTATCGCAATCGCATATCGGCATTCACGAAAAGCACAACTAACAAAACCTTTGGAATATGTGAATTGTGATATTGTGACATAACAAGCCAACACTCATCGCATCGCGGTGCTTTACTCAAAGTCCAATCTTGTGAACTACGAAAAGTTTGCGAAATGCGATATGACCTAGACCCGATGAAAGTATGCGATAAATGTTATAAACTGTGGTTAAGTCCGGCACATAGTAAAAGGTAAATTTATGCAATAAATATTCATTCAATCAAAATGCGCTTTAAATGATAAAATATATGCCGCTCACATCGCATCTCGCAAAATTCTAAACAACTCCGAAATAATGCATAATCGAAAATGTGATATTGTGATTTGTGATATTGCGATAATATTTATCACAATCGCATAATCAACATTTCACACTTTAAACTCATTAATTTTCAGTTTTTCATTACACGTTTGTGATGTGATGCCTTAAATGGTTATTAAATGCCATGATAACATATCTTAGTGCGTATTTAATGAGTTTTAATGGCATTTATGTTTAAAATGGCTCGACGTGATTTGATATCTTTCATCGGCATTTCTGAATAAAAGCTCCTTTCTTGTCACCTTTCGGAATTAACTCTATCATTGAATTTTCACTGTCTTTTTAGCTCTGTGTTTATCCAATAATATCGATTGCTCCATTTTAAGGATCCTGCGAAGAAAACAACAGTGGAAAAAATGGTGAAGAAGGATAAAGCTACTGCATCTAAGAAATCATACATGATACCACTTTTCTCTGATACCACCTGCAACAAAGATGAAGGAACCACATCATGGGAAGCTATGTATAACCTACTGGAAGAAGACAAGCCCGAGATACTGGAAACAAAGGAAATAGTTGATGCTCAAGAATCATCAGAAGCTTCCTACTTTGAGGCAACATGTTCATTTTTACATAGAATAGCAACAAGAACAAATATATTACCATACATAGATATAGTAAAATGGGTGATTGATGATGTAGATGTCTCAGATAGAACTTTCAGGACTAAAAGACATGAGGTCATGGGGTCTTTCACACCAGACAATTTGTGCCAGATGTACCATCTACTAGAGCCTCAAAATCTCTATAACAAATATTTCCTTGAGCATTTCACCAAAGAGAATGAGGACCCATTGGACGTTACACAAACCTGGAGGTCAGGCGGAGGCAAATTCAAATGGGACAAATCCAGTATGTACCCGATTGCATCCCTCTCTGCCCCACATAATTTCACAGTTGTGATGATGTGTAGATTATTTGGTAAAGCTGATAGTACCAAATTTTCTATAGAGTGGCTTCCATTAATTGATGTAGCAGTTAACACAACAATTATGAATTGGAGTCAAATTTTATCAGACAATTTAGCAATGGCTATTAGGGAATATAGACAAAAGAGAAGTGTTTCCTCAAGAATTTTTCCTCCTTTCTATATGAGTGCTTATGTTATGGACGCCATTTGTTTTTGTTCTCAATTTCCAAACATGGGTTGGAAGTGGACTGTACAAAACCCTCTCCCCATCAATGTATACCATAAAATCTTGTGGGAATCCCAATTCCACCCCTATTTTTATAGAATTTTCTCGGGTATTATGCTGCCTATTCATAAAACCATTTTTGATAGAGAGTCCCCTAGGTTTTCTGAAGAAGCCAAGGTATACATATTTCTAGTTTCTAGATGATTCAGTGTTGGCTTTATGGGGAATGACCTGGGTTCAAAGTTAATTACCCAAACAATTCCCTATACTACTGACCCTTTCGGAAACAACCCGCGGACTGAGGTCTCACCCAAAGCAGTATGGGGGGATGTTAGAACCAAGTTTCTGCACCTTTGAATGTCTAAGGTGTCAGTTTAGTCCAAATGTGAATCAACTTTGCACAGGTCCCTTTGCACTCTCTTCTGACCTATGATATCTTTGAGATTGGTTATAATTATCTTCACGCAGCCCTAGCAAGTGACTGCGGTGCTTTCGCGCTACTAAGGAAATGATCTGTGCTACTTCCCTAAGTTATACCGCAGATCTTACTTGTATTCCCTATAAGAGTTAGTTAGCTTTGGATAAATAGACACTTACCTTATGTTCACTTATTCAACACATTCATATAATTTCACACAACATATAAATAGTAAACTTGCAATTCATACCCAATTTACATTAATGCAAAAAATAGGAAAAGATACATAGAATGATAAGAAAGTTCTATTTATTAATTCTCCAATCAGTTACAGACTCGACTCACCCTACACACTCAGTTGCAGGGGTCTGTGCACTCAGCTGCGGACTACTAGGCCTCTACGCACTCTGTTGTAGAGCCTTCTCCTACTCTACGACCCAAAGACATGACTTTACACTTAGAGTTCTATTCCATCCAGATCATCTGTCCATTATATTCTATACTTATATTGGATCCCTTTTACAAATTAGAGCCTCAGTCTACTTAGACAATCCCATGGTCCATGGACCATGAGTAGATCCCTCAAGCCGACATTACATTACGAAAGTAAGGGTGGACAACCCTATGACTCAATTACAATATTTGCGCTCCGCACCCATAAATCATGGAGTATTTAAATTGGAATTAGTAAAAACTTGGGCTATAAGCCCCAAAACATGCCTTGGTAGATCTCGTGCCCAACAAGCTCCCAACACAAACATTGTGACTTGCCCTCGAGTCACTCGATTGGTGCGGAGATCTTCACGCGGAGACCTCCCAATTCTACTCAGATCACTGCGAGGTCAGCAGTGTGCAGAGCCACTACTTGCAAGACTTTCTATGGCTAATCAGATGGCCAGGCTACCTATGTAAGGCTTCAATCGACTACCATTTACTTTGCTTGGGAAGGGTTCACCATTCTGTTTCACCAACTGCACCGCGCCACCATCTGTAACTTCCTTAATAACATATGGTCCCATCCAATGCTTTTGGAGTTTCCCCGAGAATTTATTGAACTTGGTGTCGTATAACAACACCAAATCATTCACCTTAAATGTGTGCAACTTGATATGTCGGTCATGCCATGATGTTTCGCTCTAATTTTGTACCTACTAATGAAATCCTGCCAAAAATCATTCTTCTTCGAGTTCTTCCAGCTGCGTGAGTTTCTTCTCTAGGGCTCCGTAGTCCATCATACCTGTGAGTTCCACTATGCGCAGACTAGGCATGCTATATTCCATCGGCATTACGGTTTCCACTCCATAAACTAGCCTGAAAGGCATTTGTCCCATCAGTTTCTTGCATGTTTTCCTGTAATTCCTTAGTACTCTGGGGACATGCACATCCCAAACACTTCGCTGCGCATTACATACTTTTTCAGTGCGGTTTCCAATACTTTGTTAAATGCTTCTACAGTCTCGTCATCCTGTGGGTGATACAACGTGCTTTTCTGATGTTACACATGAAAATATTCCGTCAGCGCGCTGATCATTTCATTCAAGAAATGCATACGGTGATCGCTCATTAAGATCTTTAGGTAGCTAAATCATGTCAGTATGTGCTCAAACAGAAACCATGCGACCATCACAACTGTGCAATCTTTTACTGGTTGCACTTTTCCCCAATGAGTCAGGTATTCAATTACAGTAATAATATATCTCGCACCTGTCTTTCGTTGCAGTTTTATGGTTCCTACAAAGTTGATCACCCACTTTTCAAAGGGCTGTAATGTCATTTGTGGATTTAAAGGCATCTGTTCCCTCCGTGATGGCTTACCCATTCTTTGACATACATTGCATGCCTTGCAATGTGCTTTTGAATCCTGATGAAGGGTCGACCACCACAACCCTGCACGAAGAATCTTCTACACGGTCGCTCTTCCTGCACCCGTGAGGATACTGCTTGATTCAAACTCTGGTACATACCTTCGCAGTATCTCATCATTCCCCATCTTATACATATGCCCTGCGATCACAGAAAATTATGTCGCACGCACCACTAGTTCCTTTTTCTGCTGAACAGAGTAACCTTCTGGTGTTGTTCCAGTTGTTATAAAGTGGATTATATCTTCAAAGTGTCCATCTGCTACATGCACAGAAAAAAGTTGCACGTCGGGTAGTCCTTCCTCCAAACTGGTAGGTTCCTCCCCTGTCTCAATGCACGACAAGTGATCTGGTCCCGCGTTCAACCACCCAGGCTTCACAACAACTTCAAAATCATATTCTTGGAATAATAAGAACCACCTGAATATGTGCCCCCTGAACACAGGCTTATTGACCAAGTATTTCAGCACGGAATGATCTGTGTACATCTTGAAGTGTCCCCTTAGTAAATAGTGCCGATATTTCTGGATTGCTTACACCATAGTCAATCCCTCGCGTTCAGTGATGAAGTAGTTCTTTTCTACTTTAGATAATCTGCTGCTCGCGAACATGATAGGGTGATCCAATCCTTCTCTGACCTCTTGTGTAAGTACGACCCCCAGTGCTATACATGATGCATCAACGTGAACATGAAATTCTTTCTTCTAGTTCGGGAAGACAAGAATTGGTGCAGTAACCATCTTCTGCTTCAAGATATCCAGGCTTTTCTTATTGTCATCATCCCAACAAAATGTGACATCCTTCTTCAATAGTTTTTCCATCAACACGGTGATCTGAGCATAGCTCTTGATAAAATTTCTATAGTACCTAGTGTGTCCTAAAGTAGTGCACAACTGTTTCACACTGCGTGGCGCTTCCAAGTTTAGAATTACCACAATTTTCACAGGGTCTACCATCAGCTCCTGTTTACAGACCACATGCCCTAGCAGGTTCCCAAAAGGAACAAGAAACATACATTTCTTGAGGTTGAGTGTGATTTGGTATCTTCGACATGTATCCATCATCCGACATAGGTTCGCTACATGGTTCCTAAACAACCTGAATACAATCCAATCATCAATATAGACCTCCATGGATTTATGAATATTTTCCCTGAATGTTGCAACAACTACGCATGAAAATATAGCTGGCATGTTCTTCAATCCAAAAGGCATAACCGTATATTGAAAGCAACCCTACTCCATTGTGAATGTGTTCTTGCTTCTATCTTCTAGCATGATCCTGGTCTGGTGGTATCCTGAGAACCCATTGGTGAAATAATATGCCTCTTGACTGCCTACATTGTCCAATACCTCATTTGTGAACAGGGTTGGGAATGGATCATGGACACATGCGTCGTTCAATTTTATGATATCTACACATATTCTTATTTCGTCCTTCTATTTATTTTCTTACACCACCATCGGACTTACCCAATTGGATTCTTCAACAAGCTAAATAATGCCTGCTACGAGCATCTTATCTAACTCTACATGGACTTTCTCCTTATACTTTGGGTTTAAGTAGTACAGTCTCTGCTTCACTGGCTTCATAACGGGTTTTAACATGATCCTCATTATTCCTAAGTCTCTAATTATTCCCTTTAAGTTCGTGAACTTGGTCAGAAATAAGTCCTGATACTCATGGAGTAATTCAGTGACCTTATCTACCATAGCAGCATCCCAATAGTCCCCAATCTTTGCAAATTTTGGTTCTACCTCTGTACCAATGTTTACCTGCTGAGTCTTTACTAGCGCGGTTATGTCAGGGTTCTCAATTTGTGGTCCTTGAACCTCGCACTGGCCTTCTATCTCTAGAATATTAATATTCCTTGGATCTTCATCCTCTTCCTTAGCAGTTACATTATAACACTGCAGTGCGCAAGTTAACTTGGCATCCCAGTTAGGTTGAGTCAATTCTTCCTACTCCTGTGGCATTCTAAAGATGTATGCCTTTACTTCTTGTAGCGCTTCATTAATACTCTCCCATCCATCATCAAAGTTAAAGGTCATCACAAATCCTTCGCACAGAACATCTCATTCATTCGTCTCATGGTGAAGCTCTATTTCTATATAATAGTTCTTCGGTATAACATCTAGAGTGTGATAGAACAGGTGCATCCACTTTGGTTGTGGCTTTTCCCCACAGTCTTGCATCCACTTAGCCAGATGTGTGCGTGGATCATCCTACCCATCATATTTACCTGTGAATCATACTTGAGGCTTTCTAAACTATGTGCACATCATCCTTCTACATGTGTGCTAGTAATCAAAGTTTCCTTTGTGTGTACTCCACCATCTCACAGGCGTAGCACACAGTACCCAATTCAATGCTTCAAAACGTTGTCTCTCCGGAACCTCTCTCTCAAATCTGTCCAAGAAAGCATCTACCTCACCTAATCCATCATAAGTAGGTAGATCTCTCATCTCTGTTGATACACATCACAGTGACCTTGTCATCATATTACAGTTAAGTGTGGTTACCTCATGCAACCTGTTCTACCATCACTCTATCTCCACATCTGAATATGAAGTACAGGAGCTTTTGTGCTCCCATGAGATTCATCTGTATGCAGTGGGATTTACCCAGTCTAGTTCTCGCGCAATTATCTTGTAGATGCAGTCTAAGTTATCATCACTTTCATAGTCATGCACTGGCTTAGTGTAGCATGATCCCTCAACAAGGTCTAGAGGTATCACTACACGACTTCTTCTCAAAAATCATCTTGAGCTTCTTCAATTTAATCACCTCATTCATGTTAGTGGCCCAATCGATTCCTAAGAGAATGGGGTAGGGATTGTTGTCATCAACAATCTCTATCACGTCAAAGTCGGCTAGTGCGCTCGCCCCTTCAATATCCACTGTGTTTCCTTGCAATTGCCCCAGGGGTATTATCTTCTGTTAGTTTCCCATGTGCAACTGGATAGGAGACCACTGTAGCGTCAGCCTCCCCATGCACTCCAACGTCTACTTTGATAGGACATTTGCATTCAATCCTAAATCCAGAATTACTTGGTCCATCTCGTATTCCCCAATCTGCACAGTTAACCTCATTTCCCTTCCAGTTCTAGTCTTATGCTTTCCGATCTTCCAGACTATGCACAGTTCCCCTGTCGTGGTCTTAGCACATTTGTTAATGAGTTCTTGTAATCCCCTTGCCACCTTGCTATTGCGCAGTAGCTTCATACATGTTTCGAGGAACATCGTGAGAATCGATGGGTCCATTTCCGGCTCTCGTCTGTCTTTGCTTCTTGAAGTGGAGGCATCAGTGAAGCTCTTCTTAGCTTCCATAGAGGTTTCTTGGGTGCACTCCAAATCAAACTCCACTTCCTTCACCAAAGCCCTCTGAACCCAAGTACTTTATTTGAGTTGTTTGCCTTTATCATCTCCCGTCATGATTCCACTTCAGAGCACAATATTCATATTTGGTTCTTCCTCCCACAGCTTAGACCTCATCATTTGCAAGTTCCAAGTCGGGGGAGGTTGTAGCACTCCTTTGTCACGTATCCTAGATATTAGCGGAGGACAATATTTCATGTCGTGATTGAATAAGGTACAGTACAAACATGATGGATGCGTCAGATTTGTACAATCATGGGCATAATGTCCTATCCCTTCCTAATTGTAACATATCAGTTGTCTATGACCTCTCCTAGGTCCTCCTCCACCTCGGCCTCATCCGCACCCTTGGAATCTGGTTCGTGCCATCCCTACGCCTTGGTCTAGGGGCCACATTTTAGCTTGAACCCTATAGGTAGGAGTTCTATCCATCATTAGCTCATAACTTCTACATGTGCGCTCATCATGTCCCACCGATCGACAAAAATTACAGAACAACTGTTGCGAATGCTGTGTGTACTTCTGCAACAGATAATAGTTGTCCGTAGCATGATTTTCTCCTATTTGACAAATTGCACACCACAGAGAAGGCAGTGCACTTGGTCCTGCTTGTGCTTCCGGTCTTAATGGCATTGGTCCTCCTCCCGTGAGGTAATTCACGAATACCCAGCAGTGGTCTTTACCATGACCTTGACCTTTGCATTTCACACACCACATCTCTTCGTGCACGTCTAGTAGAACTGTTTTTGTCCTGTTTGGGGTCTCATGTAGCCTCATCGTGATCTCTAAAGCTTCTACCTGAGTTGTGAACATTTGCTGCGACAATGTGTTCCTCAAGTGTGGCGATAACGATGCTACAAACCATTCGCGGTGTTTTCCATCCATTAGAGTCATGTTAGCTTCACGAATCATGCACTTCAGCCTCTGATCCAACTCCCAAGGAGTCTCACTAAGTAGCATCGTGATCTCTTTGAACCTAATGATCGACTGTGTTTCTGACTTCGCCCTGCTAAACTCCCTAGTTACGCAGCTTGGATAACTGTGACTTCTGCATTCGAATTATCACTTGAGTGCTTGATGTACCAGGTCATCGTGTGATCCTACAGAGTGCTAACCAATGTCACCTTCTTGATAACATTGTCTATAACTCCCTGGGCTTCCCATACAGCTTTTACGATGAACCAAAACGGGTTCGGGTCTTCATTTCCCACTCCCTTGAACACAAGCAACTTTAGCGAGCTCGCCATAGTAACACGCGATGGTGGTGGAGGTGGTATGGGTGAAGACGAAGGTGATGGCAATGAAACTGGTAGTGGTGTGGGTGGGGGTGGTATGCACAGAATTCTATACCTTATTAAATGGATCGCACTTCGCGGAGATACCTTTGTGAGCTCTTCCTCGTCCCCTCGTAGAGGTGAAATAAAGGGGCTAGTCTCTAGTTCCGCACTTCCTTCGTTTCTGTAAATTTTCCCATTTTGTATAGCCCCAAACATAAATGTAAATGCATAATCTACCTTTTGCACAATAGAATTTTAATCCAAGTGTCCAAATACTTTACGTACTTACCTCGCGGTCCTTTAATCTACAGTGAACTCAGTAATGAATCCTCCTATAATCCGATCAAGCCAGTGATCAACAGCGCGCATGATCTTATCCTCTGATGCTTCCAATCTATACATCAACTCTGGGGTCCACACAATAGGCCCATCAAGCTTCCACCTTCCTTGGTTATCTTCTAGCTTTGCGATCCACTCATACAGCTCAATAGGGAACGATGCGAAGAAAATTTTGTGGATCTCTATGTACAAGTAGCAATCTAACCACTTTTCCTTCGATTCTTATTCTCCTGCACCATGAATTCGTGAATTTTCCTATCCAACCACCCTTCAATCTCCTTCTTAGTTGGATTCTAGTGATGCGAAATCATAAATCTCTATGTAAATTCCAGTCCCGGAAATGGAACCATTTGTTGGCTTGATGGGGCCTGACCTAGGTTTAGAGCTAATTAGCCAAACAAATCCCTGTACTATTGGCCCTTTCAACAATAGCCCACGGAGCGCGGACTAAGGTCTCACCCAAAGCAGTATGGGGGGATGCTAGAACCATGTTTCCACACCCTTGACATGTTTGAGGTGTCACTTTAGTCCAACTGTGAATCATCTTCACGCAGGTCCCTTTGTGCTCTCTCCTGACTTGTGATATCTTCACGATTGGTTACAATTATCTTTATGCAACCCTAGCTAGGGACTACAATGCTTTCACGCTGCTAAGGCAACGATCTGTGCTACTTCCCTAAGTTATGCTGCAGATCTTACTTGTCTTCCTTATAAGAGTTAGTTAACTTCGCATAAACAGATACTTATCTTATGTTCACTTATTCAACACATTCATATAAGTTCACACAACATATAAACAGTAAACTTGCAATTCATACCCAATTTACTTTAATGCACAAAACAGGAAAAGATACACAGAATGATAAGAAACTTCTCTTTATTAATTCTCCAATCAGTTACAAACTCGACTCGCCCTGCGCACTCAGCTGCAGGGGTCTGCGCACTCAACTACGGACTACTAGGCCTCTGCGCACTCAGCTGTAGAGCCTTCTCCTACTCTACAACCCAAAGACATGACTTTACACTTAGACTTCTATTCCATCCAAATCATCTGTCCATTCTATTCTATTCTATTATTGGATCCCTTTTACAACTTAGAGCCTCGCTCTACTTATAAAATCCCATGGTCTGCGGACCATGGGTAGATCCCTCAAGCTGACATTACATTACAAAAGTTAGGGCGAACAACCCTATGACTCAATTATAATATTTGCACTTCGTGCCCATAAATCGCGGAGTCTTTACATTGGACTTAGTCAAAACTTGGGCTCTAAGCCCCGAAACCTCCCTTGGGGGATCTCGCGCCCAACATTCAGTGAAGAGATTTTCACTTACATCAGAGTTTTTGGGAGCATTTCATCTTCGCATTTCCTTCCATATGATGTCCTAGATAAGCTATTGGCAAGAGAGATAGCTTACCAGACAGCAAGGGAGGGAACAAAAGAAAGCCATTTGGCCAACCTTCTCATTATAATGTGGTTCTTTCGCACTACATGGCTATGGGCATGCAGTAAAAGATGAAAATATTATTATGTCTCTGAAATTGGCCACAATTCTAGGGAGACAGTATGACCCAAATCAAGTTGCTAAAGAATTTACCACTATGGTTAAATTCAAACAGTTTACTCATGAAGAGGATGCCTTTGATGGCCTCTTTCAAGGAGTTGAAACATTTTCACATGTCCTACATTCAGCATCATTACAATTAAGCATGGATGATATTAATTCTTTTCAGGTATATAGGAATAAGAGATTGTTAAAGGTCCCATTGGACCTATTACAAATTGAACCAATAAGAGAACCAACTCCTAGTGTAAGCTTGGAGGGAAGTTCAAAATAAAATTTTGATGATGAAACCCAAGAGAAGTCAACTCACGAGTGAGAACACTTAGAACAATAATCTCAAAATGGAGGAGGAGATCCTAATAAAGATAGATACAGGAGAAAATATTGAGGAAACAACCAAACATGCCTTGGCCAAGAAGCAAACAAAGGTTGGTTCCACTTCAACTCAATCAGGGAAGATTCCAGTCATTGACCTTGACAAGGCATAGTATTAATTCAATAAGAAGCTCCAAACAGGCACAAATCTTGAGGAAACATCTGAATTGCAACCCCCAAATAGACTCATCACAGAGAAAATCCAAAGACAACAGAGTAAGGGGCTAGAGACACTCAAGATATTGAGGCTATTCCTGCTTTTCCTACTTTGGAAATTATCTTGAGAATTGAAGAGATACCTCCATTATATATATTCTACAGTCCTACTCATAAAGTTGTAGTTAAAAGGCAAAGAAATAAGGGGAAACTAGACACCACGTCTGCTGCAACTCTAGAGAATGAACCAATGGATGTTGTGTGGAAGGACACTCTTGTTGACCCATCAGAAAATATTACGAATTTGTCACAGTTTGTAGGAGCTTATGCCACAAAAACCATCGATAAAGCAACAGAAGTCTGAATGCTGCTAAAAGAAAAAGAATAGAAAATTCTTCTGCTTGAACATCAATTAGAACAAGAAAAAACTAATCAGTAAGAAGAACAACAGGTAGCTCAGCTTCAGAGGGAATTCGAGAAAATGAGATTACAACACCAGGCCAGCTTATCAGAAAAGGACTCGCAGATTCATCAAATGAAAGCCATGGTGGATAGATTTAAAGATAACCCTCAAACTGACGAGTTCATCAAAGAAGCAATCAATCTCAATTCCTTATTAATACAACAAGAAGAAATGTTCTTCCAGAAAATCTCGCAGATTAATCCTTAATGTGAGACAAGTGATAAATTGACAAACCAAGTAATCGATATGAGGTTTGAATATGAAGAAATCCATAAAATGATCTCTGAATTTATCACCTGGAAAGAGTCGGATGGGGGAAAAAAGGTTGACCTACAAAAAATAGAAGAATCGCACAAAGACATTTTGTTTACAAATTGGGATACAAGATTAAAACAGACAGAAAGGGTGACAGTGACAAAAACAGGTGTAGAAAGAAGTATAATAGAAGCTATTAATGAAAACCTCCACAATGCTAACCTTGTCAAAGAATGCATACCAGGATTTCTACTAAATATCAAAAAACTGGAGCAACAGTGCAGACAGACAGTGCAAACCAAGGAAGAAGTAATGAAACAACTGAAAAAACTAGATTGGGAATCATACTGGAAGTGTCTAGTAAAACTACATAGCCAGTGGATGACTCTGTGGTGTTTAATTACCTTTGCACAAAATATGGTGCCATCTTTATCAGATGCCACATTTGTTGGATAGTTAAAATCCACAATCGGCCAGTTGCCTCAGCTCAAACCAATGACCGACATTTGCAATCTCAAAGATCAAGTTAGCCGACTAAGTTAGTTCAAGTTGAAAGGAGCTTTTCATTAGTTTAATTCTATTATTAGTTTTATTTTTTCCCACTTCGAGGAAGGTTGTTTGAAACCTCCTCAACTATTTTTGTAATAATGTATTTCTGAGGCATGTATTTTAGTATTTAAACCCCTCTCATGAATTTATAGAGGGGTCCATAATTGTATCAAAAACACTTTTCAATACATTACACTTTTGTATTTTTGGGAAGATTGTGATGAAATTAATGGAACAAGATCTATTTTTCTTTGAATATTGAGAATGCTTTACTGAAATTGCACTTCTGTACTCTTAGAGTGTATTAGATTGAATGAAATTGAATCAATATTGTTGAGCCCATGAGAAGAACCTTTCATATATGGTACTTCTATCATATGATTGTGTTTTATTTATGCATTAGCAATACTATTTCTCTTGATTGTTTTATGTATGAAAATTTGAGTTTTAGTTGCTCTTTATTGCAATTTTGTATGATGTTTTAGCTCTGATTCTGTTTTGAATACATGAAAAATTATTATATGCGATATAGTTTTGTTAATTGTTTTTTCTAACTATTTATCCAAAACAATTATAATTAAACGATTTCATTTCTTTTGGCAGTTGAATGATCTTTATTACCAATTTCCTTGAGACATCACTATAAATTTCATATCTTATTTTATTCCCAAGTAGATGTATAGTTAGATAAATGTTAGATTAAGATATAATCATGTGTTTATTATTTAGATTAGATTATACTTAGTTGAATCATTCCCTGTTACATCTTATATCATCCCATCAACATCATCAAATCAATCCTCTCTGGGAAACTGGTCCCATTATCCCCAGTCAGAGCGACTATACCAAACAGAAAAGGAGTTTCTTTCAAGGTCTGGACTGGGTGGTTATCCCCCATGTTTTCAACGAATTTCGAGGCTTCAACAGGTAGATGAAAAGGTGCGTACTTATTTAGCAAAAATCTTAGAAGAGCCATTTGGATTAGTGGAGGGGGATTAAAATTTGCTTAAGGAACTGCATTCAAGACCACAGTCTTTGGAGGGCAAAGAGGGTATGTCAGGGCCTTAGGAGTAAGTCCTGAATAATGGGCAGCAGCAAGTTGAGAATTGGATGAGGGAACTTCAAAGGCTGGTGAGATGGTAGCACAACGAGGGGGAGTTTTCTCTTTACAGATTTTCTTGGAAATTAATTTTTCAAGGTCAGATACAAATGGGGCTTTCTGCTGGGATGTATCTAAGTGAGTATGAGGAATTTTAAAAGCTAATGTTATGAATGATAATGAGGGTGGTGTGGAGTCGCCAAGGTGATATGAATGCAATAATAACATACTTCTCTCACCTACATGAAGGTTGCTCAATTTGTCATATCCCCGGGGAAAAATCCTTCAGTAAGCTCCTTAACAATGACGCCAAAAGATTTTGTAGCTCCCAGAGACAACCTTGGATTGATTACAAGACCAGTGCCTAGGCACATCTACATTTGTGTGTCTCAAATGATTTATAAGAAATTGGAGATATCACTTTTTTGCTATAGATACATATATTTATAGGAAATGGGTTCATTCATTTATCCAAATAAATAATACATGGATTTCTGGTACTTCTTCATAGGTTCATATCTCATAAATATGCATAACAATAATGGAGGCTGAGTATTTCAAGGGGCTTACAGCCTAATAATATTTTGCATGGAAGATGAGAGAGGACAAATATAAGGAGAAACCCATCACATAGAGCATAAGGCTTCAATACTTCTAAATTTAACATATACAACTTGAGGCATTAAGGATTTATATACTTATTTGAGTTACAAGTAGAAATAATGGATGAAGGAGGAATTGAATGCTATGATTCATGTGTTGTGGATTTAAAGATGTGATTTCAATAGTCCACACAAGTATCTGCATCAACAATATTGAGACAAGTGAATCTGTGATATAATTATAGGCACTTGCATTCACATATCAATATAAATAAATCTATGAGGAAGCTTTAAATATTTCTAGTGGCTATAATTGCATGAATATAGAGAAGAAATATGAAAACAAAATGGGTTTTAACAAAAGGAACACATACTATAGTTCTTGAAGAGGGAATCACGACCATTCCCTTGACATTCTGAAAAATTTGTGTTACAAAGAGATACAGTCTAAAAATAGCATGTAGTGTTTTCTATATAATTTCTGAACCTTTTCTAAGTCATGCTTTCCCCTATTTATTTGGGGAGGGGAGAAAGAGCATTCATTACAATGAAATATCTCTAGTCTAGACTCAATTGTTAGGTCAACTAGCTATCTTGTTGGGTGTGGAGCATGATTATTTAGAGGTCTTTGTTTTAGCCGGATGTATACCCCAAGAAGTTTGTACACCCCTCCACATGGGGGGGTGCGGGGGGAACTTGTCCCCCCGATGGGGGTTCGAGGGGGCCGATCCCCCTTGACTGGGGGGTCCAGGGGCCAACGGTCCCCAATGGGGGTTTCGGGGGTAGCACCCCCGAAGCTAAAAATAGATGTAAAATGGCCTTGTAAAAGTATAGTAATTTCTAGTCGATCTAGGTCGTTCATTAAGTGGATGATTTGATGCTAGAACTTATGTTTAGTTTAAGGTTTTTCACCCTAGAAGGCAACCCCTCTCTTTGTATGAGGACATTGTATTGAGGCCATGTAATATAGATGTGTATTCTCTGAACGAGAAATGGAGAGGCGAGACTGTGAGAGAAAACAAAGGATATCACAGTGGATCTACTGTATGTTGTGTCTCTTCATTTTGCTATATAATAAAAAGGAAGGACTGGCTGTTCGGGGTGGACGTAGCCCAAACTGGGTGAACCACGTATATCTATGTCTCTCTAGTTTTATGTGTTTTTCTATGTTTATATTTCTGCTATATTCTATGTGTTCCATTGCTCTGTAATATATAATTTTCTAACAACTGGTATCAAAGTCGAAGGTCTATTTGGCTGACAAACTCACATGAGAGAAGGGTTCCTGGTTCGAGTGGGAGCAATGGTAGAATATGGTAAGTTTAGGGTTGAGAAATTTAACGGCCAAAACTTCTCGCTGTGGAAGATGCAGATGGAAGATTATCAGTATCAAAAAGATCTGTACCTACCATTGGGCAAAAAAACAAAGATGTCGACAGGTATGACAGATGAAGAATGGAACCTTCTCAATAGAAAGGCACTCGGAACATTACGATTGTGCCTCACAGTGTCGGTCACCTTCAAAATTTCAAAGGAAACAACAATAGAGGGTTTGATTAAGGTGTTGGCAAAACTATATGAAAAACCCTCGGCATCAAACAAGGTATTTCTTATGAAATGGTTATTTAATATGAAGATGTCAGAAGGTGGATCTGTTGCAGACCATTTAAATGATTTTAATACTATTACAAGTCAGTTAAGTTCTGTAGGGGTAAACATTGATGATGAATTTAGAGCTTTGTTATTCTTGTTCTCATTTCCAAAAAGTTAGAATGGTTTAGTAATGGCCATTAGTAACTTTGTTTCTGTATCTAGTACTTTAAAGTTTGATGATGTTGTTGGTGCTATCCTTAGCGAGGAAATGCGACGGAAAAGCTCTGATGAGACATCAGGTAATGCTTTAAGTGCAGAGTCTAGAGGAAGAAAAATGGAAAGAGGAAAGAGCTATGGACATCACAGTAAATCAAGGAAAGGCAGATCCAAGTCCAAATCATGGATAGTTTGTTGGAAATGCGGAAAGAAAGGACATCTAAAGAAAGACTGTAGATCTCGGAAGGGAAAATAACGAGATGCACAGCAAGAAAATAATAATGAAGCAAATGTGACAGGTGACGTGTTATAGGATGCTTTGATTCTTTCTTTCGAAAATATTACTGATTCCTATGTGGTAGATTTAGGGGCCTCATTCCATACCACATCGGATAAGAAATATTTTCATGACTATGTTCAAGGAGATTTTGGACAAGTCCGTTTGGGTGATGATAAACCCTATAAAATTGTTGGAATGGGTAAGGTTATTGTAAAACAGCAGAATGGAAACCAATGGCTATTAAAGGAGGTAAGGCATGTTCCAGATCTGAAGAAAAACCTAATTTCAACAGGGTAGTTAGGCGGTGAAGGTTGTGTGACAATTTTCACAGATAAAGCTTGGAAGGTCACTAAAGGAGCCCTGGTAATAGCAAAAGGTGAAAAGGTTGGTACACTGTATTTATGCAATGGTATTTCTAACTCTGTTAATGCTTTAACTTCCAAAGGAGTAGATGCAACATTATGGCATCATAGGCTCGGACACATGAGTGAGAAGGGGATGAAGATTCTTCACTCAAGGAATTTGTTGCTAGGTTTGAAGAATGTTGATTTGGACTTCTATGAGAATTGCATTTATGGAAAACAGAAGAGAGTCAGATTTCTTAGAGTTGGGAAAGAAAAGAAGAGAAAAAAATTAGAGCTTGTGCATACAGATGTATGGGGACCTACTCAGGTATCATCTCTTGGTGGATCTTGTTACTATGTTACTTTTATTGATGATGCAACTAGAAAAAATTGGATTTATTGTATTAAGAATAAATCTGATGTATTTGATACTTTCAAGAAATGGAAAGCTTTGGTTGAGATTGAGACAGGAAAGAAATTGAAGTGTATTAGATCAGACAATGGAGGTGAATATTGCAGCAAAGAGTTTGATAGCTATTGTTTAGAGCATGGAATTCGCAGAGAGAAGACAGTTCCAAAAACACCACAAGAAAATGGTGTGTCAGAAAGGATGAAGAGAAAAATCATGGAGTGTGCAAGGTGCATGAGATTTCATGCAGGATTGCCTTTACTATTTTGGGCAGATGCTGTAGATACTGTTGTTTATCTAATAAACAGAGGGCCTTCAAGTTCCTTGGATGGTGGTCTTTCAAAGGAAGCATGGACAGGTAAAAAGGTAAACTACTCTTTTTTAAATCCTTTTGGTTGTGAGGCCTTTGTCCATATTAATAAAGAAAATAGAACAAAGCTTGAGGCAAAGTCAAAGAAATGTACCTTTATTGGATATGGTGTTAATGATTTTGTTTATCTCTTATATGATTATGAAAATCACAAAATCATTAGGAGAAGAGATGTAATATTCAATGAAAAGGTCTTGTATAAAAATCAGTTGTAGGAAAAGAAACAGGAAAAAGAAAACAAGGAATACACGGTTCTTGATGAGATCACTGAAAAAGTAAAGGTGCCTAAAAATAATAATAATCAACAACCACCACAACAGCAATAGGCACCCCAAATACCTGAAAGTGGTGTTAGAAGATCTACTAGGATAAGCATACCCCCTAAATGATACTCTCCTTCATTATATTATTTATTGTTGACTGATTCTGGTGAACCCGAATGTTATGAAGAAGCAATGCAGGTTGAAAGCAAGAAGAAGTGGGAGCTAGCCATGGAAGAAGAGATGGACTCCTTAATGCATAACCAAACTTGGGACTTAGTCAGGTTGCCTGCAAGTAAAACTAAATTGCAGAATAAATGGGTTTACAGGCTGAAGGCAGAAGATGGAGGAAAACAAAGGTACAAAGCTAGACTTGTGGTGAAGGGGTTTGCACATAAGAAAGGTATTGATTTTGATGATATATTTTCTCATGTTGTTAAAATGACTTCAATCAGAGCTATTTTAAGTCTAGTAGCAATTGAATATTTGCATCTTAAGCAGTTAGATGTAAAGATAACCTTTCTCCATGGGGATTTGGAGGAAGAGATATATATGCAGCAGCCACAAGGATATGAGGTAAAATGGAAGGAGAAACTAGTGTGCAGGTTGAAGAAGAGCTTGTATGGCTTAAAACAGTCTCCAAGGCAGTGGTATCTAAAATTTGACAAGTTTATGTCTGAACAAGGTTATACTAGATCTCACTCTGATCATTGTGTCTATCTAAAAAAGTAAAATGATGGCAACTATATTATATTGTTAGTGTATGTAGATGACATGCTTGTTGCAGGGTCTAACATGCAGGAAATAAATGTGCTCAAAAGAAAATTGGCAAATTCATTTGCAGTGAAGGATTTGGGAGCTGAAAAATGAATCCTTGGTATGAGAATAACTAGAGATAGGAAAAATCATAAATTAACATTGTCTCAGAATGAGTACATACAAAAGGTGTTTAAAAGATTTAATATGCACAATGCAAAACCAGTTAGTACACTTTTTGCTAGCCATTTCAATCTTAGTAAGGAAATGTGCCCAAAGACCCAAGAAGATATGGATTATATGTCCAAAGTTCCATATGCATTAGCAGTTGGAAGCTTAATGTATGCAATGGTCTACACAAGTCCTAATATTGCACATGCAATGGGAGTTGTAAGAAGGTACATGAACAATCCAGGAAAGGAACATTGCATGGCAGTGAAATGGATTGTCAGATATTTGAAAGGTACCACAAATCAAACATTATGCTTTGGTGGTTCAAACATTTCTTTGCAAGGATATGTTGATGTAGATATGGCAAGTGATAGAGATAAAAGGAGGAGCGCTACAGGATATGTATTTACTGTAGGTGGAACAACTGTCAGTTGGGTTTCAAAAATCCAAAGAGTTGTTGCACTTTCAACAACAGAAGCAGAGTATGTTGCTGCTACAGAGGCTAGTAAAGAAATGATTTGGTTACAAAGGTTTATGGGTGATATGGGTAAGGAGCATGATATGGGCACGTTATACAGTGATAGCCAAAGTGCCATTCATCTTGCAAAGAACTCAGCATTTCATTCCAAGGCTAAACACATACAGCTCAAGTACCATTTCAAATGATCAATGTTGGAAGATGGAGAGTTGAAGTTGGAAAAGATACACACTAGCCAGAATCCTGCAGATATGCTAACAAAAGTTGTAACCAGGGAGAAACTGAGAACATGCTTAGTTTCAATTGGTCTTCAAGGATGACAATGAAGATGAGAAAATAGCTAGGTCCAAAGAGGAGTCATTGTCCAACAAATGAAGCAGTGGTGGAGTTGCTACAATCATTCTCCAAGTGGGAGATTGTTGGGTGTGGAGCTTGATTATTTGGAGGTCTTTGTTTCAGGCGGATGTATACCCCAGGAAGTTTGTACACCCCTCAACACGGGGGGTGCGGGGGGTGACTTGTCCCCCCACAGGGGTGTGGGGGGGCTGATTCCCCCCTGGTTGGGGGGTTCGGGGGCTAGCGGTCCCCCAGTAGGGGTTTCGGGGGCAGCCTCCCTGAAGCTAAAAACATATGAAAATTTTCCTTGTAAAAGTATAGTAATTTATAGTCAATCTGGGCCGTTCATTAAGCAGATGATCTGACGGTAGAACTTATGTTTAGTTTAGGGTTTTTTGCCCTAGAAGGCAACCCCTCTCTTTATATGAGGGCATTGTATTGCGGCCATGTAATATAGATGTGTATTCTCTGAGTGAGAAATCGAGAGGCGAGACCGTGAGAGAAAACAAAGGATATTATAGCGGATCTACTGTAGGTTGTGTCTCTTCATTTTGTTGGATAATAAAAAGGAAGGACTGTCTGTTCGGGGTGCACGTAGCCCAAACTGGGTGAACCACGTATATCTGTGTCTCTTTGGTTTTATGTGTTTTTCTATGTTTATATTTCTGCTATATTCTATGTGTTCCATTGCTCTGTAATATATAATTTTCTAACATGTCTCAGTATAAATGGATTTGTGGCCCAAAATATTACATAATTAAATGGTTCAGGAAAGGAGGCACATTACAGTAAAACAAATAAATAACCATAATATGCAAAATATACAAAGATCTTTTTTCCCATCCTGTGATCGTCTCTATTACAGGAGTTGTTCTACTTAAGGCATGGCTTCCTACATTACATCACCAACCTTTCTCTTTTCTCTGTTTATTTCATTTGGTGTTGGCTTCCAAACCCATGTCATAGTGGGCTTCTTCTAAATCAACTCATCTCGTGCTTTGAATGCACCATGTTTTCTTCTTAAAACCATAATTGTTGACCCATCACACCCTATAAACCTTTGTCCTGCACTATCAGTGCCTTTATTTAGTGTAACAACAAAATCTCTGAGCCATGAGATTTTTACCTCTAAAACAGGTGAAACGGGCACTTTTCGATTTCCCCCTTAGTCCCCCTTTATTATAGCCCCTTGTGTGACTTTCCTCATATGACCAAGGACTGGAACCAAGGGCTTAGCCCTTTAAGCACTAAGCCTATTAGGTCCCAATGCTATTAGTGTAACTCATTATTGTTATTAGTACAACCCCCTTATTATATTGTTGTGCCCATGTAGTCCCCATATTGTTATTATTGTGCCCCATAGAAGCCCATTATTGTTATTGTTGTGCCCCTACATTATTATTTTTATGTTAGCTCTAATTATATTATGACCCCTTAGACTCCTATATATAGAAAGAAGGACTTGTCATTTGTATCATCCAAGAATTGTTCATTTGTGTAATGTAAAGGAGCTTGGCCCCTCGAAGAGGCTTATGTCTAAGGAATTGATATATCTTTTCTATCTTTTTGTGAGTTGGTTTCATAACATTTGGTATCAGAGCTTTGGATTCTAGGGTTTTGCCGCTCCAAACAGGTCATTGTGGCATTTGCACTATAATGGTTTCACTACGAATTTTTAGAATAGAAAAAGAAAACCCATTTGCGAAGAAATAGGTTTGAATCTCGGGTGTAAATTTCAGATCTTTTCTTGCTATAGTTTTGGAGATATGATCTGAGTAAGTTAGGGTTTTTGCAAGCTCCATAATTTCATCTCAAACAGGTCATCGTGGAATGCTCGCTATACATTGTTTTATACAAAGGTTCAGACTCTGAAATTAAAACCCATTTGAGCTGAAATCTTGGTGAAGCTTAGGTCTGAATGTTAGATCTTGTTTCGCTATAGTTTTGGAGATACATTCCAAAGAATTTAGGATTTTTGCAGGCTCTCGAGTTACATCCTAAACAGGTGACCTGAGGAAAATCATCATAACTATCTCTCTGAGCATCATATTGAAATTTCATAAGAAGTTATACAAAGAGAACGAACTATAGTTTTCTTTGTATATTTTCCAAATTCGAAGGTCGAAACAGTGAAATGTGGCACTTCATATAAGTTCAATCTTCTGGAAAAGTATATAATCAGGTCATCTTGGGAGATTTTGCATAACACTTTCTTGGAGAATTCAATTTTGATCAGACTGGTGGCATTGGAAAGAGGATGCAGAGGGATACTATACATCATAATTTCAGAACTGGAAGATCCGAAATTACAGAGTTACAGTCATTGCAAGATCAAGCTCCTAAAAACAAGAAAAGGCGATATGAGGAAGTTTGATGACAAGGATCCGGAAAATTGGATACTATAGATGGAGCAATATTTTGATCTACATGAGGTGCAACTATTACAAAAGGTACGTATTGCATCTCCATATTTAGAACTCGATCAATTTTTATGGTATAAAGGGCTTTGTTCTCATAAACCACTTGTTACGTGGTCAATTTTCATGGAGAAAATGATAACACATTATGAGGATACAAAGAGAAACACCTTCTTTAGCCAATTAATAAATCTCAAAAAAAAGTGTTCAATGGAAAAGTACATTGAGGACTTTCAAAAATTGAATATAAGGGAAAATAATATTCTAGAGAAGCAGAGAATTGATGTCTCCATAGGGACTTTAAAGGATAACATTCAACATGAGGTTCATCTTTCGGAACCTGATTCATTGGTGAAGGCATTCAGGTTAAAATAAAAGTGGAAAGAAAAATTATGGCAACAAGGAAGTCTAACCCTCACAACTATAAAGATGGAAGTGTTGTTTCTCCTAGCCTTCCACAACCTACAAGGTTGACACCACAACAATTGGAAGAAAAAAGAGCAAAAGGACTTTGTTACAATTGTGATAACAAATACATTAAATGTCATAAGTGTGTTGAGAAGAAATTATTTTACATTAATTGTGAAGAGGAGGAAGAAAATGATCAAGAAACGTCAAAAGCTGAGGATATACATCAGGAACCAACCCCAGAGAAAGAAGAAATGAATCCGACCATATCTTGTAAAGAATTGGCAACAATTACCACTCCCCAAATTCTCAAGATAGAAGGACATATCAAGAAGAAAAATGTTCAAGAAGTGAAAGATCACATCGAGCATCAAGAAATGAATCTGACCATATCCTGTAATGCATTGGTAGAAATTACCACTCCTCAAACTCTCAAGATAGAAGGACATATCAAGAAGAAAAAGGTTCAAGCAATGAAATATCACAATGAGCGTCAACAACAAGTTCTCCAACTTTTAAAGGATAACGCCACTTTGGTGCAGAATCAAATGAAACAACATGCATATCAACATTGCAGTGAAAGACATTTTGGTGTAGGTGATTGGAATTTTTACGGCTACATCCATACAAACGAATGTCCCTCAAGCATGTTATTTATGAGAAGGAAATGTTGACAATACTACATGCACTTAAGAAATGGCAACCTTACCTAATGAGAAGACACTTCAAGGTAAAAACGGATCATGATAGTTTTAAATACCTTTTAGAACAAAGATTATCTTCAGAAGAATAGAAAAAATGGGTCACAAATATGTTGTGTTATGACTTTGAAATCATCTACAAAAAAGGGAAGCAAAATGTTGTTGCAGATGCACTCTTAGGAAAGGATGAGGATGTGGAAGTATTGTTTTGTTCTATTTCTATTATCCAATCATATTGGATAAATGAAGCAAGGGATGAATGGAAGAATGATGAATAAGTGTGGCCACTCATTCTAAAGTTGTAGAAGATCCCAATTCAAATAGTATTGCCAGAACTTGACGAGGACGAAAAAATCATATTTGAACTTGAACCATTCATAGAAACAAGAAATCGACAGCTACGAAATCGATCAATTTCAGAGTATCTCATCAAATGGAAGAACTTACCCACTGAATATTGCACATGGGAGGATAAGAATTTTATACAAAATCATCCAGAACTACTCAAGCGTTGAGGACAACACTTTTTGAAGGAGAGGGACATGTTAGGTCCTTATACTATTAGTGTAACCCCTTATTGTTATTAGTACAACACCCTTATTATATTGTTGTGCCCATGTAGTCCCCATGTTGTTAGTATTGTGCCCCATAGAAGCCCACTATTGTTATTGTTGTGCCCCTACATTATTATTGTTATGTCGGCTTTGATTATATTAAAACCCCTTAGACTCCTATATATAGAAAGGAGGTCTTGTCATTTTTACCATCGAAGAATTGTTCATTTGTGTAATCTAAAGGAGGTTTCCCCCTTGAAGAGGCTTATTTCTAAGGCGTTGATCTATCTTTTTTATCTTTTTGTGAGATGGTTTTTGTTGTGGTAAAACACAACCCCCCATTTTTCACTTTTAAATCTCACATGGGGACCCTTTTAACTGATCGTTTGGTAATATTATTATTGGACTTTGAGAATGTGGATGGCCTAAATGAGTTCGACGTATCTTTATCTATATAGCTAAATTTGTTTGACCTCATTTTGATTAGTTGTTTGCGAATTATGCTTGTTTGAAGATTGGATGTGTTTTAACCACTTGACTTTGAGGCTTTCTCAGGGGTTGATCATGACTTGGTTGTTGCAATGAGCTCCTTGTTTGCTTGGTGTTTAGCTTTTACGATCATGACCATATTCCATTACTGGTCACGATAAAGCGATATGGCACCTTCAGTGGCCACATCACCACACATTTCACATTTGATCACATGTGTTACTTAACTCTCTTCGATCACATGTGTTACTTAGCTCTCTTCAACTATATAACTTAATACATGCATTGATAAAAATGACTAATCATTACTTAGTCATTTTTGTAAATAGATTTTAACACAAATTGTATATATATACATATAGAAAATAAATATAACTATTAATTAATTTAGTTTTATAAATATAATATAATTTAATAGTTGAGAATATTATAATACATTGTAAATAAACACTAGTTGAAAATAAAATCGATAATAAACAAAATTATTGAACATAAAGTGATTAGTAATAAATTGATCTAAAAGCATTTTAAATAATAATGTATATATATATATTAAAAATATAACCAAAACATTAACATTTTTATAGAGATCATATCAAATTATAAATTCACATTGTAATATCAAAACATTAACGTTTTCATATAACGTTTTATATATATACATATAGAAAATAAATATACCTATTAATTAATTTAGTTTTATAAATATAATATAATTTAATTAGTTGAGAATATTATAATACATTGTAAATAAACACTGGTTGAAAATAAAATCGTTAAAATCGATAATAAACAAAATTATTGAACATAATGCGATTAGTAATAAATTGATTTAAAAGCATGAATATGGAGGATAAGTGTGTTATTTTTATGAAGTAGAGTGGGCGAAACTGCTCTGATGCGATCTCTGGTACCCTGCAACCTAACCCTAACCTACTGCCGCCGCACCTGACTGTTCTCCCTGCAACTGCCGTCGTTCCTCTGCTGGTCGATAGCAATGGAATCGGTGGGCGGAGGGGAGAGCTCTGCTCCCCCTCCAAATCACTCCACAAAGTCTGACAAAACTACGCTGCACTCTTCTGACGCTGGCCCTGATGCAGGACATGGCGACAATCAGAAAGCTAAGGCAAAGCTCCATACGGCCCCGACAGAAAACGATGATGCTGACAAAGAAAACCATGACAAAGTCAAGGCGACCCAGCCTAAAGCAACCTCAGCCACATGCATTCCAAAAGCTGCTGAACCCATCAAGGTAGACTTGCCCAGCCACCGTATCAATGGTGAAATCCAGTACATGCAAGATCACGCCCTCATAAGCAAATTTTTAGGCTTTTGGCCCACGGAGAAAGCATTACAAGGCTGGATAGCCTCAAAATGGAAGCCCAAAGGACAATTAACTCTGCAACTCGGGCCAAAGGGTTTCTTTACAGCTATATTCCACTGTGTGGAGGACAGAGTGAGGATATTCGAAGGAGGGCCGTACTTCTTCAACTCGTCAGGCCTCTATCTCACGGAATGGAAGCCCAGATTCAACCCTGACAAAGAGGATTTCAGTTGGGCCCCCGTCTGGATCAGGATGTACTCCCTCTCGGTAGAATACTGGAAAGAAGAAACTCTGGCAGACATAGGCAACAAACTGGGCACCTTCATACGAGTTGCAGCAGAGACAAAGACTCATAAGTATACCTCCTATGCTAGGATCTGCGTCCAGATGCATCTGACCAACGCCCTCGCGGATACGGTAAAACTCTATCACGATGATTATGAATGGTCTCAAACTTTAGATTATGAACATATTCCTTTCCGCTGCCGTAAGTGTCATGAGCATGGCCATTTATTTCGGGACTGTCCTTTAAATTCCCAGACCAAAGCAGCTACTGCTGTCTCGGAAATAGATTCTGAAGGTTTCATCAAAGTCCCCAACCGCCGCAGGCATACCAAAAAGAGCCAGCCAGTACCTGAAAACCCTTTCAAAGAGAACCTCCAGAACAAATTCTCTGTTCTTGCTACGCAGGAAAAAGAGAATCACACCAGCTCTGAGTCCCCTCACCAACCCTCTGAACCATCTTCCTCCCTCCCTCATTTGAATCCCCCGCAATCCTCCGCCCCGGACCCTTTCAATCCCTCTCACATCCCCTCCTTGGAAAAAGGTAAATCCATACCTAGTTTCAACTCCCTCTCGTCTTCTAAAGAGCAACCCTCTGTGGTTCTAGAACGGCCGGATGAAGATATGGAAACAGAAGCCACTATTGCTCTCAGGCTTCAGCACGAAGCAGAAGAAGAAGTTCCAGGAGAAATCATTATTATGAAGAAGACCAAACGGAAGTCATCATCGATGGCTTAGATATCTTTACACTTGAGGCGGCCTGCAAACAAAAAGAATTCAACTCCATTCAACCTTGGCAAATCGACAAACTTGAAGGAGTCCTAGCCAAGGCACAGCATAGCAAAAGCCTGGGCATCCAAGGAGGCAGTCCATGGGATGGAAAAAAATTACTCAAGGATCTCAATAAAAGGGGAAGGAAGACAGACCTCCAGCGCACCATAGCATTGGGAGAAATACTTATGGACTCAGGACAATTCCCTAAGTTGACAAAGTTCTACAAACCCAAATCTCAATTTACATGAAGTTAATATCCTGGAATGTGAGAGGACTCAACAGCCCCTCAAAACACAGAATGATCAAACATCTGATTCAGCAAGAACAACCCACCATAGTTTTTTTGCAAGAAACCAAAAGCACCACTGATGCTATTGAACGAATCCGTGGCAAAGTTTGGGCAGGAAGCAGGGCTATCTCTGTTGATGCCTCAGGCGCCTCAGGAGGGTTAGCTATTCTTTGGAACCCACAGATCATCACATTATATGACTATCACGCCACACTCCATCTCCTTCAAGCTTCATTCCACCTAGTTGGCACGAACATTCATGGTCACCTCACAAATGTTTATTTTCCACAATCTATTCAGCAAAAAATAGAACTTCTAGAAACGCTTGCTCTTCTCAATGAAAACAGACAATTCCCGCTTTGGATCGGGGGAGGAGACTTCAACATAATAACTTCCATGGCAGAGAAACAGGGCGGCCGAATTGGGCTTGACAGTGACAGTGAAAGCCTCAAAGAGTTCATTCGAAACAATCACCTTATGGACATCCCTACCTCGAATGGAATCTTCACATGGACCAACAAACGAAGAGGTCTTCAACACATCGCCTCACGCCTTGACAGATTCTTCCTTTCTGACAATGCTATACATTTAGGAGGGGATTTCAATGCCTCCATCCTGCCTCACAGTGGATCCGATCACTGTCCAATTTTGTTACAATGGTCCAGACCAGGCAATCAATGTAACCGGCCCTTCAGATTTGAAGCGTTCTGGCTCACAAACACCACTTTCAGAAAAGTAGTCAGTGATGCATGGACAGCCTACACTCCGCCGCAGGGTGCCAAAATGTATCAATTTCAACAAAAGCTAAAGAATTTGAAGTATGTCCTCAAAATCTGGAATCGCACAAGTTTTGGCAACATTCAAGAGAAGCATTCTCAATTAGAGCAGCAAATGAGCAAACTCCAGCAAAATCTCATACATCATGGCAGAACAGAAGAACAAGCAAAGCAGGAATAGGAACTCTGGAACCAAATAGAAGAACGCAGGAAGCAAGAAGAAATACTCTGGCGGCAAAAATCGAGAATCAACTGGCTCAAAGAAGGCGAGAAAAACACAAAATTCTTTCACAAGACCGCTATCCAAAGGCGAATGCATAACAATATAGCGTTCATCAACAACCAACAAGGCGAAAGAATTGAAGAGCATGAGAACATGGAGAAAGAATTTACAGGGTATTTCAAGGACATCTTAACGGAGCCCGTTGAGAACAGAGAAGCAGCTATCCGCGCCATCACGCAACATATTCCCAGCATAATCACAGAGGATCACAACACCAGACTTCTTCAGCCCACGACCCTGCAAGAAATTGAAGAAGCCATGGCTCAACTCAAAGACGGAAAAGCACCTGGTCCCGATGGCTTCACAGCCAATTTTTTCCACGAATTTTGGGACCTCATCAAGTATGAAGTATGGAACCTGGTTGAAGAATCCCGAAGTATGCACTGGATCCTTCCGGCCCTTAATACCACCTTCCTTGCTCTGGTACCCAAAGGTGAGGAACCAAACAGGCCGGAAAACTTCAGACCTATCGCGCTCTGCAACGTCATATACAAGCTAATCTCAAAAGTGATCGCAAACAGGCTCAAACCTCTCCTTCCCCTGCTCATATCCCTGGAGCAAACAGGCTATGTGGAAGGACGGCAGATTATGGATGGGATCATCTTATCAAATGAGGTCATACACTCTTTAAAGCTCCTCAAAAAACCAGGTATGATCCTAAAACTTGACCTCTCCAAAGCTTTTGATAAGCTTAGCTGGAATTTTATACAAAAAATGCTTCTAGCCTTTGGATTTAATGCTACATGGACCAGGTGGATCATGAGTCTCATCACTTCTCCTAGCTTCTCAGTTCTCCTAAACGGATCTCCCTCGTCTCCTTTCAAGCCCTCACGTGGCATAAGACAAGGGGATCCTCTCTCACCCTTTATCTTTGTTTTAATGGCGGAGGGTCTTAGCAGACTACTCAAAGCAGCTATAGCCTCTAACAAGCTCAAAGGTATTTCCATTCATGGCCTCAATCCGTTGTCCCATCAACAATTTGTGGACGACACCATGTTATTTGGCCATCCATCCTCAAAAGAAGCCTCCATGTTCAAATCGCTCCTCTCTCTTTACTCAGAAGCTTCAGGTACCTCTATCAATGCCTCCAAGTCTTAGCTTTTCTTTTTCAATACCCCTCTCTCCACACAGAGAAATATAGCCAGAATTTTGGGATTCTCCATCTCCCATCTGCCTTCTAAATATCTTGGAGCGCCACTCACAGCGTCGGCTATTAAAAATACCTCCTGGCAATCTCTCCTTGACAAGCTGGAATCTAATCTCGCTTTGTGGACTTTCCGTGCTCTCAACATGGCAGGAAGATTGGTCTTGATCAAGTTTGTCCTTCAAGCTATGCCGTTGTATCTCTTCTCCACTTTGGCAGCTCCAAAATGGGTTCTCAAAGCCATTCGCAATTTACAACGCAACTTTCTCTGGGGCTCCACAGGCAGAAATCGAAAATGGGCCCTTGTGAATTGGAAGGAGGTGTGCAAACTCAAATCAGAGGGTGGGCTAGGGCTTAGAGATCCACTTCAAAGCAACAACACTATGGGTGCCAGAATGTGGTGGAACTGGCTATCCAAGCCTCACGTACCTTGGGCCCGCTTATGGCAAGCAAAGTATGCTATGGGAAGTCAGTGGCAAGATCTAATCAGAATCAACTCCAACGCCCAAGGCTCCCCAATCTGGAATGCTACTAAGATACACAGTCGATTCATACAGGAGCACAGTTTTTGGGAAATTCACTCCGGCACGTCAGCCAAGTTCTGGGAGGATTCGTGGCAGCAACTCCCCAAGCTTGCCGATCTATTCCAGATGCCACACTGGCAATCGTACATGCAGCAAGAAAACCTCATACATGTGCACCAATTCTGGCATCCAACGCTCAACCAAGACTATCAAGCATGGAGACTTGCAAACAGTTGGCAAAGGGACTGGGAAGGTGAACCATACTCAAACTTGGATCAGGAACTCACACAACGCAGAATACGATACTCTCACCAGCAGGACAAGCTTAGATGGGGTCACAAGCACAAAGGCACATTTACCACTAAAGAGGCACATCAGCTGCGCTACTCAGGCAGCCAAGATAATCATGACCAAATCTGGGCGCGTGTATGGCATTCAGGGCTTTGGCCCAAAATTTCAACCTTCCTATGGCTTCTCAGCAAAAAGCGTATACTTACTTGGGACAATTTACGGAAGCGCGGTTTCATTGGGCCCTCTAGATGCCCAAACTGCAATCTTCAAGCAGAGACAATCAGTCATCTCATGGAGTCCTGCACACTTGCAAAGCAGCTGTGGGAAAGGGTGGAATCCTGTAACAACAGAGCAGCACCAAGAGGCGAGGATATAACTGACAATCTCAGGAATTGGAGCAAGAACCCGTTCCAAAGCCAATTCTTCAACACACTATGGGATCTCATTCCTGGTTTCCTGTACTGGCTCCTCTGGAAGGAGCGTAACTCTCGCATCTTCAACAACTCCTCCAGGACAATAGATGCTCTGTGGCTCATCTATAAAAGAAATATCCAGGAAACCTTAGCCATCAAATCCTGGTATGACACTGACATGCCAGAGGGGCAGCAGGAAAGGGATATTTTAAAAGCTTGGAATCTTGACCCTTCAACCTTTGCAAAGGTCATCACGCGCCCCCCCAGCAACCCCTCCTCTCCGTCCTCATGGTCCCTACCTGCTCTCAACTCTTTCAAGCTCAACTTTGACGGAGCAGCAAAGGGTAATCCGGGTCCAGCTGGGTATGGAGGAATCATCAGAAGTCATACAGGTGCTCCCATGCACATCTATTATGGCTCTCTTGGCAAAGATACCAATAATGTCGCAGAAATGGAAGGACTTTGGCAGGGGATCTGTATTGCGGAGCAACTTCAGTTCTTTCCACTAGAGGTTGAAGGAGACTCGCTGATCCTTATTAATGCCGCCAAAAAAATCCAAGCAGGAACAGCTGCGGACAAAGTTACAACCAGCTGGAGACTTCTAAGCAGAATGGAAGACTTGGCAACTAAGCTTACAAATCCACATAGCCTATCCTTTCAGCATGTGCGAAGAACAGCTAATAAAGTAGCCGACAGACTAGCCAACCAAGGAGTTTCTAACTTCTTCTCAGGATCCTTGGACATAGTCGATGATGAACACCTCAAACAAGATTGCATCACCCTGGTGCAAAAGGATCTCTCCCCCCCGGATGCGGGTGGTTGCTAGCGCAATAGAGCCCATGGCTTGTCAACAGGGCAGGTGTCCGCCCGGACAAGCCACGTACCCCCAAAGGACATGCCTTAAACCCGCAAGCATGCAGCATTCAAGGCCGGTAGTTAATACTGGCTGCAGAGCTGTCCCTCCGACATTCATTGCCAGCATTGAAACGCTAACCATGGCCCTTCAAAGCCGAAAGCTCGCAGACATTCCTCTGCACTTTTCGCCTGCACCGGTTCTGATCTGGAAGGAAGGGGCGGAAGCTCATTACTTCGGCTCTCTGTCTGACTGTGGGAACGATTGTGAAGGTTCAGGTGCCACAGACCTGAGCAATTGGAGAGCTGGACAATTCAACTGTGAGCCTAGTCGTTTGGAGGTCCTGCATTCATACAATCCGTAGTCTTGTGGAGGAATTGGGAGTCTGGTGCAGGGGAACAATTGGTGTACACACACCCGCCATCCGCTCTCCTTCACAATGCATCATGAAAGGCTTCGGGGTATCAGTCGTCGGGGCAGTTTTAGTGGAAGAGCCCATTCCCCCTCCTCCTCCATAGAAGATTCCTCTGAGCATAGAAGACCGAGAGGCAGGCCTCCGGGCAGAGGAAGAATTGTGGAACCGCCGGAAAGAATGGAATGCGGGCATACAGAACACCCGATGGTAAGATATCGCCTCCCCTGTACTCTGGCCAATTCGACCTTCTTCGTCACTGTTTCAGTTGAACATTGCCGTAACCCGTGGGGTGATGATGATGCCCCTCATGCTGACCCTCCGCGGATTCCTGGGGTTGTCCCGACTGTGGAAATGGAATTTCCGGCCATCGACATGTTGAGGCCTGTTCATGACCCTGGAGCTGGTCCAAGCGAGCCTGTGCATCGCCATGGTGCTGGTCCAAGCGAGCCGGTGCAACGCCATGGTGCTGGTCCAAGCGAGCCTGTTCAGCGCAATGTTGGTAAGGGCAAAGCAATTCTCCAGCCCCCCTGCTGCCAGATGGAGGACGAGCCTCAGACCACAGATGAAGAATAGGGCGCGCTCCAGGTTTCTCTGCATGATTTTTCTTGCTGTCACCTCTCCTTGCGACCACATATATGTCTGCAATCGGTCTTTTTGTACTCCAGTTCATGTGTCTATGTGTCCATCATGGTTATCTGCTACTTCTGTTATGGTGTCTATGTGTCCTTCGTGTCTATGTGTCTATCGTGTCTAAGTTGTCTCAGTCCAGGTGTCGGCTACGTAAGCGACACTCTGGATCCAGCTTTTGTATCCCTGTTATGAACTTTCTTGTGTTTTCAGTTGGTCCCAGGACCAGTTTTACAGGGTCGCGGCCCTGGTGTAATACTGATAATGTAATTTGGCTCTCGATGTAATATATTTTAGCTCAGTCTTATTTAGAAAAAAAAAAAAAAAAAAAAAATTGATTTAAAAGCATTTAAATAATAATGTATATATATATATTAAAAATATAACCAAAACATTAACGTTTTTATACAAATCATATCAAATTATAAATTCACATTGTAATATCAAAACATTAACGTTTTCATAGAAATCATATCAAATTATAAATTCACCTTGTAATATCGAACAACAAAATTGGGAAAATGGAACACAACCCAATGTATAACCAACGCATCATTATTTTAATGGAAGGGGAAATACGTTGCATATTTACACGACATATTTTAACAGAAAGCGATGCATGTGGGATAATTGTTGCAAAGTGAGCAAACAAACCGCAACTAACACCTCCCACGTGGCTCTGCAACCTAAACAAGCCATCATAATCTCTAGATCCAATTGTGTGAATCGTCACAAAGAAAAACATCGCAAGCCAATTTAAAAAAGGAAATTAATCAATAATCACGGGAATTTCGTTGACATCAAACTAATTGCCAAACTTTGAGGCAAAATATCAGCTTTGGAGCGCGCTTTAATCCACCTATCGCACTTTGCTTTACGGCAATACAACTATACACTGCGAGTTTAACTGAAAGAGTTCTATTGCGATTTTCATGGTTCAACGTAGCACAAATGTTTCATCCCATCACCACATTTTCTGGGAAATGCAACCTATCATACCGATGTATATTCACACATATCGTCACAATTGCAGATTACAACTTTCATGTCAAGATTTAATTCTCTGTTTTGGTGACCATTGCAGGTATTTTCTGAAGCTGTTGACTTTATCTTTGGAAACACAGAATTTCAGGGCGCACCACATAGCTCCATATGGCAATTTTTATGCGCAAATCTAGGCATACAAGAGGAAGGACAACTACGCAGAAAGAACAAAACGGTTCCATGAAATAATTTAGCGTTAGATATTTTGAAAGCAAACAGCATAGGCCAGAAGAGACAGAGTGACATTCCCCGGAGATTGTTATCAAAACTACATTTGTGATATTATTAAACTAAATATGATTTTATTTATTTTTTTATTGTAGAGATGAGGATCCTACGGGATTTAGTTGCGAAATCGTAGTGCAACGCACCATCTCTTCAACGTCAACACATCGAATTTTGGCTGGCAGTTGTTTTTTAATGGAATGTTGATCCCAGATTTCTTCCGAGACACAAAATTTTCTGCCAAACTATGTACTTAGTGTCAATGCAAACTGGATTGAAAGAAATGAACGATGCGAAGAACATGAGGAGATCATGCCCAACATATGTGCAGAGATGCTAAATACATGCTCCAGATCTCACCCCTTGATTCCAGATCCACGTTTTATTATTGATTATTTTTTTTATTTTTGTGGATTTGTGTTCATATCAATCTCATTGAAGATTTTCCGTTTGTTTATAGGATCATTGTGATAGAAGGATTCTCAATGGCAAACAACGAATTGGATGTGAACGGATTAAATGACAAGGTTAAAATGGAAGGATTCGAAGCCTAAGATCGAGGGAGGCATAAAAGGAGAGGAGGCTATCATAACACAAGGGGGGTGATTCGGATCCAAGCACAAGAGGAGTTGCGTTCCAGCTGAGGGGATTGTCTACTCTTTATTCAATTTGTGCTTAAGCACTTCTGTTTTGTGCAAATTGTTGAAATTGTAATTTCAACCACTGCCCAGTTAAACAGCCGGCATTTAATTCAGCGAAACCACCAGACTTCATCGCATCGCTTTTCTCCAACCGGTGGTATTCTCTCAAACGCCCCCGATACTATACCCTGTTTGACGCGTGTCCTCAGGCAGCTTTCAAAACAGTCATTTTCCCGAAACGTAATGTTAGTTTGTTTTGTTCAAGCGATAACCGTTCGATTAAAATGAAGGGTATCCACCGTCCGATTGAAACCAAGTTGCTGAACAGATCTCCGCCATTGATCCATGAACCTTGGGTGGAGTAAAAGTTTCCTTTGACTGCCGGTTTGCCAGTAAAATAATTAATGCAATTTATTTCGGTTTGTAGATTGTTAGTTTGTTTTGTTCAACCTATAACCGTTCGATTAAAATGAAGGCTATCCACCATCCCATTGAAACCAAGTTGCTGAACAGGTCTCCGCCATTGATCCATGAACCTTGGGTGGAGTAAAAGTTTCGTTTAACCGCCGGTTTGCCAGTAAAATAATTAATGCAATTTATTTCGGTTCGTAGATTGTTGGTAGAGTTTTAATTTTAATGTTTTTTAACTCACGAGAAGTATGGGCATAGTAAAAATGTATTGGTTATGTTTTAGTTTTAGTTGTTCATAATAATATGTAATGTAAAGGAAGAGAGAGGCGCAGCAGCGCAATAGAAAAAAGGGAAGAACGCACAGAGTGCGAACTAATGTTTTTTTTGGGTTGAAATGTAATGTAATGGAAATGCAGAGCATGAATTACGTTTACAATAATAAATGTAAGAAAGTTTTTTTTTACACAGCAGTGAATGTAATTTTCTGTAATTGAAGATTGTTTTCACAGCAGTGAATGTAAAGAAATTTCATACACACTAGTGTAAAATTTCCAGAAGAGACAAAGTAATTTCTTTTGTGAACTCTGAAAGTTTTTCAGTTCTACTTGGAAAATCCCTCTATAAGAGGAAGAAATTTGTATCAAGCAGTTTTTATTAATGAATATAAAGTTTTTATGTGTGTGAAAAACTCTAGTTTTCTTCAGCAAACAATTTTTGCTTCCCTGTATTAAGATCCTGTAGCAAAACAGAGCATCACTTTTCTGTTCAGTTCAGTTCAGTTATTTTGTTTTGGAATTTAGCAGAAAATTCCCAACAGTGGTATCAGAGCTTGTCCAGGCTCTTTGAAGGTGTCAAAGAAGCTGAAGGAAGGGTTCCTTGCAGCAGTGAGCTTCTCCAGCAGAGTGAAGACTAAGTCAAAAATCCAAGCTAGTTTTTTGTATTGCTGTTGAAGACAGTGAGTTATTTTAATACACAGTCAAGCATTTTAAAGCATAGTTAAGGAGTGCAAGAATGGTTGGCTCTAGCACCAGCACTAGCATGGGTATTTTTAATACTCAGCTCCCACAGTTTAATGGGAAAAACTATGACTATTGGGCAATAACCATGAAAGCTTTGCTTGCCTCACAAGACTTATGGGAATTTGTTAAGGATGGATTTGAAGAACCAGTACATGAAAATGAGTTTAATAGGTTAACTTAGGCAGAGAAGATCTGTTGAAGAGCTATAAGAAGAAGGACCCAAAAGCCCTCGTATTTTTGTATCAAGCAGTGCATGAGAGTGTGTTTCCAAGGATAGCAGCAGCCAAGACATCCAAAGAAGCATGGCAAACTCTCAAGACAGCGTATCAAGGCATGGAGAAAGTGAAGACAGCAAAACTATAGTTGCTGAGGAGAGATTTTGAGAATCTTTGCATGAAGGAGTCAGACAATATTGACTCATTCTTCACACAAGTGATTGGTCTGGTCACACAGATAAAGTCTCATGGAGAGATTCTTGAAGAAAGAAGGATTATGGAGAAACTGTTGAGGGTCCTACCCTCAAAGTTCGATGTGATTGTTACCACCATAGAAGAGACAAAGGATCTCACAAACTTTTCAGTTGATGAACTACATGCATCACTGATAACACATGAGAAGAGATTGAGTAGAAATGAAAACTCATCTCTAGAGCATGCCTCAAGACCTAGATGTCCTTTGGAAGAGGAAGAGGTCAAGGTAGAGGAAACAAGAGAGGAAGAGGCAGAAGCCAAAACAGAGGTGGAAGAAACAGCCTAACAAATGCTCAAGGAAAAGGCAGCAATCCAAATCAGAACCAAAGCCAAGGTAGCAGCCAACAAACTGTACAACACCATGCTCAAGGACAAAGGTATGAAAAATCCAATGTCCAATGTTACTACTGTAAAAAATATGGGCATTATGCAAATGAATGTAGGAAGAAACAACATAATATGAATAATAGAACTAGTGCAAATTTCACTAGAAAAAATATCAGCCAAAATAATTTGTTTTTAGCTTGTAATATTGCTGAGGAAAAGAGTGAAGATGTATGGTTTCTAGACTCCGGTTGCGGTAACCATATGACAGGAAACATAGCCCTGTTTTCTATGTTAGATCAGAATGTGAAGTCACAAGTCACACTAAGGACTGATAATAAAGTTTTTGTTATGGGAAAAGGAGAAGTAAAAGTTTTAACAAAGAAAGGAGAAAAGAAAACCATAGTAGATGTTTATTATGTTCCTAGAATGAAATGTAATCTCTTAAGTATTGGACAGCTTGTTCAAAAGGGTTACAATGTTTTCTTTGTGAATGATATATGCACCATGATGGATAGAGCACCCAGCAAACAATGTATTGCTGAAGTGAAGATGACAAGGAACAGGATGTTCCCTCTCAGAATGAAGGCAGATTTGAAAAATAAAGAAGAAATTGCAGCAGTGACTCAAGAGGTTGTCGAAAGCGAACCAAAGGATGAAAATTGGTTGTGGCACATGAGATTTGGACATCTCAACTTTGGAGGTCTTAATTTGTTGAGTAGAAAAGGAATGGTAAGAGGATTACCATTGATAGAGAAACCAGACAGCCTTTGTGAAGGTTACATCTTGGGGAAACAACACAGAGAAAGTTTTCAATCAGGGAAAAGCATAAGGGCAAAAGCACCCTTAGAGATTGTCCACTCAGATTTATGTGGACCAATGCAAACTCCATCACTTGCAGGCAGCCACTACATATTAACATTCATTGATGATTTTAATAGAAAAACTTGGGTCTATTTCCTTAAGAACAAAAGTGAAGTGTTTGAAAGATTTTGCAATTTCAAGGCACTTGTGGAAAACCAAAGCAGGCTGCATATCAAAGTTCTGAGAACTGATAGAGGAGGTGAGTATATCTCCAAATAATTTCTATGATTTTGTAGAGAAAATGGAATTCATAAGCAGTTTACAGCTAGGTATACCTCATAAGCAGTTTACAGCTAGGACAATCATGGATATGGCGAGGATCATGTTAAAGGCAAAGCATTTGCCAAATGATTATTGCGTTGAAGTTGTACATTGTGCAGCGTACATTTTGAATAGATGCCCTACGAAAGTAGTGATGAACAGAGTGCCGGAAGAAGCATGGAGTGGGAGAAAGCAAGTAGTCACCCACATGAAAGTTTTTGGATGTGTGGCTTATGCACACATTCCAGATCAGCTAAGGAAGAAGTTGGACAACAAAGGGGAGAAATGTATTTTCATTGGATACAGTGAGGAATCCAAAGCTTACAGGTTGTATAACCCATCCACCAAGAAGCTCATTGTGAGTAGAGATGTTCAGTTCATTGAGGAGGAAGCTTGGGATGGAATCATAGAGAAGACAGTTAATGTTAAAACCTCTTTGTCACGTGATGAAAATGATGAGGAGATGGTTGAAATACATCCCCAAATAGCAGCACCAACACAAGGACAACAAGGGACACCCTTGAGGAGAAATGAAAGTGCTTCTCCAAGCACATCTCAAGGAGGAAATTCAAGTGCTTCTTCAAGCACTTGCACACCAAATGAAAGAGGTAAGAAGTTTAGAAATTTAATTGATATTTATGAGCAAGAGGCAGCAAATGAAGGTATAAATTCTTTGTTTGCTTTATATTGTCATGTTGATGATCCTGTTCATTTCGAAGAAGAAATTAAGGATAAGAAATGGATAGAAGCTATGGATGAGGAAATCAATGCCATAGAAAGAAACAAGACATGGGATTTGGTTGAGCTATCAAAAGGAAAAGAAGTCATTGGAGTTAAATGGGTTTATAAGACCAAGAGTAATGCTGAAGGCAAAATAGAAAGACACAAGGCAAGACTTGTTGTCAAAGGATATAAGCAGCAATATGGGAGAGACTATGAGGAAACTTTTGCACCAGTTGCAAGAATGGAAACCATGAGAGCAGTGTTGTCCATAGCAGCACAAAATAAGTGGAAAGTTTACCAAATGGACGTGAAGTTAGCATTCCTAAATGGAGTGTTAAAGGAAGAGGTCTACATAGAACAACATCTACGCTATGAAAAGAAAGGCTAAGAGCACAAAGTGTGCAGATTAAAGAAAGCTCTTTATGGGCTGAAGCAAGCACCAAGAGCATGGTACAGTAGGATAGATTCATGTCTACTGGAAATGGATTTGACAAATGTGAGGGAGAACCCACCCTCTACATCAAAGAAAAGGATGGTAAATTACTAATTGTTGTGTTATATGTTGATGATGTTATTTTCACAAGCAATGATGTTTATCTTATTGAAAATTTCAAAACAGTCATGAAAGAAGAATTTGAGATGACTGACATGGGTTTGCTGAGATACTTCTTAGGAATAGAAGTAGAACAAAATGGAAATGGGATTTTTATCTCACAGGCGAAATATGTTAAGGAAGTGTTGGAAAGATTCAACATACAGGAGAGCAAAGCAGCAATCATTCTCACAGTGATGGGATTAAAACTCTGCAAAGAGGACAGCAGCAAGGATTTTGATCCTAGTTTGTACAAGAACATGGTTGGCAGCCTCATGTATTTGACTGCAACTAGGCTGGATATAATGTTTGCTGTTAGTTTAATTTCAAGATTCATGGAGAGTCCAAAAGAAGCACATTGGCAGGCAGCAAAAAGAATTCTGAGGTAGGTTAAAGGTACAAAAAGGTTTGGAATTTTATATACTACTTCAGAATGTTCAGATTTAATTAGATACACTAATAGTGATTGGGCTGGAAGTGTAGATGATCGGAAAAGCACATCCAGTTATGTTTTTGACATGGGTTCAGGAGAAATTTCATGGGCTTCTAAAAAACAGCCTATTGTAGCGTTGTCTACAACAGAGACAGAATATGTGGTAGCTACAGCAGCAGCATGTCATGCAGTATGGATGAGAAAAATGTTAAGGAGCTTATGCCAAGAGCAAGTAAAAGGAACTATGCTTTTTTGTGACAATAGCTCAGCTATTGCATTATCCAAGAATTCGGTGTTTCATAAGAGAACGAAACACATTGACACAAAGTTTCACTACATCAGAGAATTGGTAAACAGTGGAGAAATTGTTTTAGAACATTGCAGAACTCAGGAGCAGGTTGCAGATATTCTGACCAAGCCTTTGGGGCAGAAAAGTTTTGAATTTTTGAGGAAATGTTTGGGTATGACTAATAACCCAACAGTTGAAATTAAAGGGGAGTGTTGAAATTGTAATTTCAACTGCTGCCCAGTTAAACAACTGTGCATTTAATTCAGCAAAACCACCAGACTTCATCGCACCGCTTTTCTCCAAGCGGTGGTATTCTCTCAAACGCCCCCGATACTGTACGCTGTTTGACGCGTGTCCATAGGCAGTTTTCAAAATAGCCATTTTCCCATAACGTAATGTTCGTTTGTTGTGTTCAAGTGATAACCGTCCGATTAAAATGAAGTCTATCCACCATACGATAGAAACCAAGTTGTTGTACAGGTCTCCACCATTGATCCATGAACCTTGCATGGAGTAAAAGTTTCGTTTTACCACCGGTTTGTCAGTAAAATAATTAATGCAATTTATTTCGGTTCGTAGATTGTTGGTAGAGTTTTAATTTTAATGTTTTTAACTCACGAGAAGTATGGGCATAGTAAAAATGTATTGGTTATGTTTTAGTTTAGATGTTCATAGTAATATGTAATGTAAAGAAAGAGAGAGGCACAACATTGCTATAGCAAAAAGGGAAGAACACACAGAGTGCGAATGAATGTTTTTTTTGGGTTGAAATGTAATGTAATGGAAATGCAGCAGCATATGTAAGGAATTACATTTACAGCAGTAAATGTAAGAAAGTTTTTTTTACACAGCAGTGAATGTAATTTTCTGTAGTTGAAGATTGTTTTTACAGCAGTGAATGTAAAGAAATTTTACACACAGTAGTGTAAAATTTCCAGAAGAGACAGAGTAATTTCTTTTGTGAACTCTGAAAGCTTTTCAGTTCTACTTGGAGAATCTCTCTGTAAGAGGAAGAAATTTGTATCAGGCAGTTTTTATTAATGAATATAAAGTTTTTATGTGTGTGAAAAACTCTGTTCTTCTTCAGCAAAAAAAATTTTCTTCCCTGTGTTAAGATCCTGTGGCAAAACAAAACATCATTTTTCTGTTCAGTTTAGTTTAGTTATTTTGTTTTGGAATTTAGCAGAAAATTCCCAACACAGATAGAATGATTGTAGAGAATGAAATAGGGTTTTTGGCCTTGTTTATTTGCTTAGCACTATTGCAGACATTAAGATAATAGGTCTAAAATTCTTAAAGACAATATATTTTGTAAGAAGTTTTGGCATTGTTTTAAATAAATTCTCATTCTTGTGTACTATTACCAGAATGCTGAATTTTTATAATTCTGTCAAAATTTTATAATTATTTCAATTTTTATTCCAAATAACGTTTCTTGTTGATATCTAACACTATTATTGGTTCAATATATCTAACACTATTATTGGTTCAATTTTGATATGTTGTTGAAGCTTTACGGAGACCTATCTCTAGAAGGCAGAATGAGATCGAATCTATAATGAATTCATCGAAATATAAATGATAACTAAATTCATTGAAGATAAATTATAATTATTTATGATTTAATCGCAAATGTATTTTGTTTTTATTCCATTAGTTATAATGAACTATTTCGTTTATTTAATGGAAGCCACATGGTGAATTCATTCATAAACCAGTTATTCCCCTTGTTTTATTTAATTTTCTCTCGTATTAGGAGAGGGTTATCCATTCTAACTCGACATAGGATCTTCCTTTTAAATTAGTTTTGCATTTGCAAATTAATTTTGCATAAAGTCCTCTCTCTTGAGAGGAAAACATCCTAGTCTTGAGTGGCATGATTGAGCCCTTATATCAATCAAACTTCTTGATTGATTTTAATCTTTATTCAAAACTCTAAAAAAAATCAATCATGAGGATTAATGTAATATATTGTATATTAATTTATTTGTTTTTAATCAATAATACTTAACATTTGGAATTATTTTTTGTTAAACTTACATGGACAGCGAGACAGATGGAAAGATAAATCATTCAGTACATTTTTTATTAACATAAGATACACATTTATAGTACAAATGCGTGACTCTTGGGATTCAGATCCCAAGGTCTCTTGGACTCCTTTTGTCCATTCCACTTCCACACTAACCCTTTAGGATTAGGTGTCCAACATTCCCCCCCTTAATCCGAAGGGTTATGTATGAGTCCAAGAAGAGAGCTGTAATACAAAATGTGCAAAAAATGCATGGCAGCACTAGGCTTAATGTGCTCTATGAAATGTTGGTAAAAAAGGGCGGTGGTTTAAGGATGACCACCAACACTGGAACGCTTAGTGCAGTTCCCGGAACTCTTCCAAAACTGGCAAGAAACTGAAGTTTTCTGCTAGAGGAAGTGATCCTAATGTTTCAAAGAGGGAAACCTTCAACCATAAAAGGGAGGTCTCACCCCGCATAAAAGGTAAAACTTCAACCTGAAAAGGGAAGTCTCAACCTGTGATGGTTTAAGGATAACCAACAACTCTGGAATGCTTAATGCAATTCCTGGAATTCTTCCAAAACTGGCAAGAAGCTGTTGTCTTCTGCTAGAGGAAGTGTTCTCAATCTGTGATTACGGGCATCTTTGTCTCTAGCTGCAACTCTGAAACTGGTGTGGCAGGTTGTGGCTCAGGCTCGCTTGATGTGACTTTGAAGCTTGTAGATGACCATCATTTCCCCCCCTGTCAGATACAAGGTGAGATGATGGAGAAAACTCAACTGCAAGACTGCTTAATACTCTGGAACAAGTTCTGACATGTGTTTGGAATATCTTCTTGGCTGTTGATGCCCATTGCCAAGAAGCGATCCATCCAAGATGAATCTTTGTTCTTGCAGGACGTTTGTTTCTGAAGCATCTGTGTGAAGAATGACTGGTTTTATGACAGTGCTTACATGGTTAAAGATCAAAACAGTGATCTTTCAAATGGCCAACTAGGTCACAGTGTTGGCATTTCACGATCTGTTGTTGTTGTTGTTGCTGTGGAAGAGGGGTAGAATCTGGAACAGTTGAAGCTGAACTGTCATAAGGAGCAGGTGAACTGTCATTAATGAAACCAACACTCTAAAACTGAATGGGCTTGGCATAGTCTGGAATATGAAAGGACAAGTCCTTGTCATATCCAAGACCAGTTCTGTGCTTGTTGTGGACAAGCTGTTCCCAAGGTCTGATGATGGGCTTGGGAAGTGCAGATTGAGTTTCTGCATCTGCATATACAACTGCTACTTTATTTGAATGAACTGTACCATTATTAACATGCTGCTGATGGGTGGTTGTCTTAATGTTCTGAACAGAAACATGTTTAGAATGATGACTCCTCTGTTTTAATTCTTCTTGCTGAAGCTGAGATTCAAGTTGTAAAAAATCAATCTTTTCATGTACATCTTGTAAACAACTATGAATATCGGTGAGAAAATCCTTGCTGATTTTGACTGTATTATCCATAGTAGAGAGTATTAAATTGTTCACTAACTCTAATATTGCACCGATTGGAGCCATTTCTAACCTCAAAATAATAAAACAATGAGGAAAAGATGGACACCAAATAAACTTATGGCAACAACTTCAAATCAGCTTGCAATAGATTCAACATACAGAGAATGGTGATATCCAGAAAACAGACTCCTCATTCAAAAAATGAATTTTCTTCAATTCACCTGAGAATTTAACTTCCAACAAAGCATGCTCCACTCTTCAGCAGGATCCAACTACATTCACAAAACGCATCATCACTAGTTCCTGCCTCTCAAGTATTTTATTACAAGGTACAGCTGTTCAAGGACAGGCAGTCTAGCTGAATGTTTTAATAATTACAATTACCACCATAAATTTGAACTGAATGCTGTTCTTACTTTCAAGTTCTGACAAAAATCACTCTTAAGAAATATCTATGCCCACACTACTCCCAGTGCTCACAAATTAAACCCTGTGTACAAGAATACTCTCCAGCAAGTGTATGAAAGCCTCCTCATTGGCACGTGCAAAGAATTTATTCAAACAAGATAGTCAAAGTCATTGATATCTTAGAATTGAAGAACATGAGGATTAACCCAGTCTTTATTACCATCGATCCCTTGCGTGTACTCCTTCACAATTGCGTGCATCTCTCAAAGAATTTCATGCAAAAATAATGGGGTTGACTGGACCTGTAAATGCAGTAAGGCAGGTAGCCCAATTGTACCGTGTTTATTTCAAAAAAACTGATGAAGAAGGATCGGATTACCTTATTGACTGTTCACATAATATGTACTTGAAGGATCCTAACATGGAATTTGTGAGAATGTTTGGGCTGGAGTATAATGCAGAGCAATTGACTAATGCTATAGCTTATGAACTTATATTTCTAATGACATAATGGGCATGCGCAAGGAATAATGGATTGAGTAATCAAACACATATAAGACATGGGCAGATTTCTGCTGAGTAGAATTGTGATGGTATCAGAGTGAAACGAGAACATCTACTGTAATAAAACAGGAGCATATTTAGCGTTATTTATAAAAATCGGTGGTATGCAAACAGTATAGTTCGACGGACCGAGCAGTGGTATGATGGTTGGGCTACGGAAACGACTGTGCAAGGGGATGTATGCGCCGTATGTGCATGAACACTATTACTATTACCACAATTTATATATAAAAAATTTAGTCTTCAAAAATATTTAACACATTGTACCATCGCCTTTCCCATGCCACTCCAATGGAATGGAACCAGAATACGTCGTGCTCTATCAAAAAAATCCATTCCGCTGCAATACCATTCTACTGTGCCACCTTCCTCCTACGCACTGTGGCAGCGCTCGGACACACCTCTGTGTTACTCCACTCCTTCGTGGTTCAACCTTGGACTCGGGCAATCTTGGTGTGGCTTGTCGCAGGCGGAGGCGGAGTATCAGTAACTGCAAGGTGGTGCTAGCCTAAAAGCACAAACCGCTCCAAAAAAACTCGAAATAACAGCCAATGCTTTGATAGATCGCCCCCTACTCATAGAAATGCCGAAAGAGAAGATTCCAAACAAATGCTATCGAAAGATTAGCTTTTCTAGTCACGGGCGAAAGCTAAGCTACCTTTACCGCATTGGAAGAAATCCGATTATCCGAGTATGTATCACCTACAGGTTCCTCGGCCCGGCACCCCGTCATGGAAAATACAAATCAATGCTGCACATATCCTTCAGACCGGCTTCGAACCCTGATGCTAATCGATCTCGGTTCACAGTGTGGCTCTTATCACAAAAAATTATTCATGAAAATGCCCCGGACGAGAAACATATGATGGAGACGTCGCCTTGCGCAGACCTTTTGCCAAAATTTTGGAAATTTAGGCGCAAAATCTCCTCAGAAGACCACCTCCATAACCAGACCTCACCCTCAAGAATATTCATATCATCATTTACTTTTTTTCTCGGACTACATCTACCGGAATAAGGGATAAGGGCTCTTCTTACATTCAGATTGCTGTGGCAGCAGCTCAAGAGGGAATACACAGTTCTCGAACAATTCAGACGATGGCAATGGCGACGGGGTTATTCATGGCAGCAACGACAGTTCCTTCATCTTCGTCATCATTGGCGAAACCCAGAGGGGAGCTTTCACAAGGTACATTCTCCGTCTCTCTAAAACCCAAAACACCGAATTCCCCTTATCTTCTTGGATTTTCACAGAATATTTCATATACAAACGCTTTCAAAGACCATTTCAAAATCTCCTCAGCCGTGCAGCAAATGCACAGATGGATATAACGCAAACGGACAGCGTATAATGGCAAGAAAATAGCAGGAGTTCCACGAGCAAGGATCCAAACCCAATCTTCTGCACAATTTCACTTTCCCACAATTGAAATGGACGACAGAACAGATGCTGTTATGAGAAATTTGGTGGCATTCGTCTGCAAAAAGGAAACGAAACCGCTGATGTGCTATGTGGACGTGATGGATTGCTTGATCAACACAGTCGCCGATGTTGAGGTGCTGAGAAATGGCGGTATATTGCACAACCGTTTGGGAACAGAGAATATAAAACGTCTATGACACACACAGTGTTTGCAGCAGGTCGAACAGTCGCAGCATGTCAGTGGCCAGAACGACAGAGGCAGAGAGGACAGATACAGCGCTCAGGAGAATGCGAACGTTTAGGCAGGGCCAGGCATTGATTCTTTCTGCGCCAGGCACAGGCAGAGCAGCGCATGGACAGAGGGGCGTTTCGAATCAGGTCAGCACAAAATTATGGGAAAAATTATGAGCAGAGGTGCAGGACTGACATGCACATAACAGGCCACAGAAAACAAGCGGCTCTGATACCATGTTAAACTTACATGGACAGCGAGACAGATGGAAAGATAAATCATTCAGTACATTTTTTATTAACATAAGATACACATTTATAGTACAAATGTGTGACTCTTGGGATTCAGATCCCAAGGTCTCTTGGACTCCTTTTGTCCATTCGACTTCCACACTAACCCTTTAGGATTAGGTGTCCAACATTTTTCTTATATTCTTTAGAGTTAACTTTAGCATACTAAATACTAATTAGTTTTCTAACATTAACTTTCAATAATAATAATAACTTAAGGGAATTACAATAATTTTAATTTTAATTAGGTAGTGTATTTAACTAGACCTTATTTTAATTAAATGTTTCCTTAGAATAATAATAACATTATTAAGCTTAATTAACATTCATTTTACCATTTATCATAGATATATTATAATCTTATAATAAACTAGATTAAATATTTAGTGTTATTGTTAGAACTATATTAATGATATTTAGGAATATATTATAGTATAGGTGATTTTATTATAGAATTGTATTAGTAGTATAAGGTACATTTCTTTATATAGTACAATTAGTTAATTAGTATAATATCATAGAATATATTAGTTTAGATTTGACATATGAGATAAATATGAAATACTTTAATACCTAACATGATTTTAATGATAGTGTAGTATTAACATAGTATTACTTTAGGATTAATAAATAGTATTAAACTAACAAGTTTCATAGTGATAACATTATCATAGCATCATATAAGATTAACAATTAATATTAACTTAATACCATAAAGTTAGTTAGGTTAGAATAAGTTAGGCTAATTGTAAGTCATAACTTAGTCGTGGCTTGGTTAAGCCCCAGATCAGCTTAAGGATCCCTTTTTTTCCTAATCAGCAAGAGGGATAATCTGATGTCTCTTCTGCGTTGATGAATGAAAGTCATATTTTAAGTCATCGGAGATTGAGAGAAGGTAACTGGACCTAGTTAAATCAGTCAGAGCCACTAATCCAAACGGGCAAGGGACAATATTCAAGTCCCTGACCGGGTGGTTTTCCCCCATGTTGTTGCAGCGATTTTCGAGGCATCAACATTTTGGCACTAGAAGGAGGGCCTCTGAAAAGTGTATTTGTTGAGTCTTGAATAATAAAGTCTGATTTTTCTAGATGACTCATACTAAACATTTTTTTTGGAGTTGTATCCCTCAACCCTTGAATTCTAACATTCCGATTGAAATCACAAAATGCTTGACGAAGGTAAAATTCGACGGTGAAGGTAATACCTCTGCATTTGAACATATTCTTCAATTTTCTTTAGATTTTGCTGATTCAAATATTGATCTTGATGAACTTGTCTTATGTAGGATTTTTACCGTGACTCTTACAAGAGTTTCTAAACATTGGTGTGAATTGCTTTTGGCTACCTCGATCCATAGTTGGGATGAATACGCATCAATATTCCTTCATACATTTTCAAATTGTAATCATGATAAGGTATGCGAAGAAATTGAAAATTTGAGAAAGTTAGAAAACAAATACTTAGTTGATTTCATTCTCATATTTAAATTGGTATGTTTAAAATTCGATTATGAAGATCAACCTACAAATGAGGAATTTATAGAATGGTTAGAAGAAGCCCTTTCTCTTCCTTCTCCCTGTAAGGAAAAGGTATTGGAAATTTAAAATCCATCCATTTTAAATAGCATGTCTGAACTAAATCAAATTAACAATGCACAATCTATAAATGATAAATCTCAACAATGCATAGATCTACATCTTACTGTTGATCTTAATCTTCCTCTTGATAATATTGCTGACAATTCAAATGAATCCACTATTACTATTAATCAAGAAAATCAACAAGTGGAAATTATTAATGAAAATGATGTGCATTGTACAAATGATACTTTTGATTTATCTCATGCTATTGACCAGACTCAATTACAAATTCATTCTCAGAAAAATGAAAATGTTTTACAAAATCATGAATCTCGAAGTTGTTTAGATGAGTATGAAACATGTTCAGATAGAGAATATTTCAATTTCATCTCCTCAAACAATTATTTCTACCTTTACCCAGATTTATTTTGCAAAGACATTTCTTTTGCTAAATCATTATTGATTCCTTTTGACGCATATGATTTTAAAGAAGACAAAGGAATTACTTTAGAAATCATTAGTAATGAACTGTCACACAAATTTAATCGGGGTAATGAATTATCAATAGACTACAGTTTTCATGATTTTGAGAATTCTCTTAAATTTCAATTTAATCATTTTGATGGATCTACTATGTTTTCCAAAGGAAAATTTCAGTCAATTTATTTGTCATAGTTATGTAGAAGATAAAATAATTAAATCAATTTTTCATATCTCTCATAACTCATGTATGTTTCAAAATGAATATTTTCCTTTTACCAATGTTACCAATGAAAAATTTCATTTTGAAACTGCATCAAACTGTAATGACCTTTCCCTTCCCATTTTTGATTCTAAACTTCCTATCTTTGATCTTGATTTTCAACCTTTATCATTTCCACAAGTTGATGTTTACACTGTTAATGATTATATCATTCAAATCGAAAGTCGTGGGAAGGAAATTTTTGTGAATTGGTCTCAATTGTCATTTAACCATAGGGAAAATACTAATGGTTGGTAGTCTGAAGAAACAAACATTAATACTTATTGAGTATATCATTAAAAGTGCATAGTGTTCAAAATCCAATTAATCAACACTTATTTTTTCAAACACTTGATAATATAAATTCATCATTCTGCCAATCACCTCACTCATCCAATGATCCCCTTAAGAATACATTTCAAGGTCATTTGGATGACTCAGTTCATAATTTCACTTATGTACATAACATTAATGTTTATTCATCCATCCCCGGATGCGGGTGTCCATTAATGTGTTTATGGTGATGAGACGGGGCGACGGCGGACGGGATGGCCACTTGGCCCTCAGCAACCATCCCAAGACCAGAGTAAATGATCCTCATGGCACCTCGCAGGTGGCATTAAATGACTGCTACAGTCGAGGCAGAGCCATTCCTTGTTTAACCATGGCGCCAGAACACATTCCAGGCATTCTGCCCTTGTTTCACTGCGCTTGCCCTCCGCAGGCGGAAGAGCCAACTGAGAGAACCAGCATGGGGCGCCACTGCTGGATTGTTTGCTGCCTTGACTTGGGTAATGGTCACCACCATTCCCAAACAAATCTCTGCAACTCAGCTCTTGTTCTCCAACATTCTGTTACCTCTGCGCAAAATTCCTCTGTTTATTCTCCTTCTGCTTCCCCTGACTCATTCTCTACTCCTTTTTCCACCATGGTTCGCCACCGCATGCATAGCAGAAGTGGTGGCACGCGAGGAGGCAACTCTCATTCCCAGGCTCTGCATCGAAGCAATTCGGATTCCCCGGCTTCCTCTGTGGAAAATCCCCAATATCCGAACACCAGAAGTGGCCGTGGCAGAGCATGCCTCTACTGCTCTAGTCGCGAAGAGGTAGTTTTGCGTACTACTCCCTTTCCTCTGCTCCTGCACCACGTCCCTCACACGATGCAGTTCCAGTTCCGCAGCTCTCTGAACTGCCCAGTTAATGTTTCCATCATCTCCATCTCCATCACTGAAGAGGCTGAGCAGCACATCCCTATGACAATTCCCATGGAGGAGACGCACAGAGCTAGTCCAAGTCGGAACAGAGGCAATGACGAAGAACAAGGTGGTAATGGTGGTCAGAACAGATGGCATGGGAAGGCCATTGCTGGAAGCTTGCATGATGAATTGGGCCTTCAAAGTGACACGCAGGCAGTGGAAAGCCGCATGGAGGACACGTCGAGCCCGCAGTTGGAAGCCGGAAGCAGGGAGGGAGCTCATCAGATGGTGGGACATGGCGAGTCAGACAACCTGGATGACTAGGCTTGTCCAATTGTGGAAGAACCTGCCACAGAGGAATTCGTCGTGCATGTCACGTCTGCCAGGTGGAACTCCTCTTAGTTCTTAGTTTATTTCTGTATTGTATTTTGTGGCCTCAGATTTTTCTAAGGGTTGGTGGTCCAGTGTGGACAAACTATTGGTTTCAGGGTGGGTTTATAATGTTTTTTTTTTATCGCTTCAAAAAACTGTGGTTAAATATGGTGTCTTTTTGGACCTCTTTTTCTCTTTCAGACTGGTTTCCCCTTTGCTGGGGCAGTCTCAGATTTTGTTAACGGCAGCATGCTGATTTAGGTCGGGTCCCTTTCCGGCCAGGACACTCTGTAACTACCTTTTGTATTATGTGAATAGATTAATTTTACGTAGAAAAAAAAAATGTTTGTTCATCCATTCTTCCATTTAATCTCCTTCACTCTCTAATGAATATTCATCCATACTTTTATGATCCATTAGAAATTTGGTTGGAAGAAATTTTCCAAAAATGGGTGATTGCATATAAAATTCTTTTTGTAAATACATTAAAAATATATGCACATAAGTCTTCTTTTAATATTTCGATATTTGTTGAATTTTTGTTACTAATGTACATAATGTATATTTTTGCAGATAGTAAGGAATTTGCTTGGTTACATTGGAAGTTTGATCTTACGTAGCCATAATTCTTTTTTCGATTAGATTAGGAATAGTTTAAATTTCTTTTTGTTTTATAGCTTGAATAAAAGATGATTCGTAATAGATACATGGAAGAAAACGAACATCTATGAGGTAAATTATTTCTCGAATTCTTTCAGGTATGTATCATTATTATCATCTGTTTGTTTTTATTTCAGTTTGTTTAAGTTCCCATTCTGTTTTTCTTTCTTATATTTGGTGTCCTTTTTGCAGGTTTGTATTAGTTCAACTTTTGTGAATAAGACAGTTGTGATGAAAACAAAATGCTTAAAGGAGAAGTATTTAAAGACTTGTTCAGGGAGTTTTTCTTAATCTGATATTTCCCTTATCATTGTTATGATATGTTTTTAAAGTAAGTCATGATTAAGGAAAATTATCCCTGTTAAAACTCACAAAAGAAATTGTTAATCACAATTCGTCATTAGTTCATTTTTAATAAACTCGGGAACACGATAACTCTTTAAACAAGACAATAATTCAACTTGACGAATATTTATAAACACAATTTTAATGCTTTTATGTCAAGTCATCATCATCTTGTTTGGGTCATTTTGATTCCATGCTTTTGATTTTATGAACTTGTTCTTTTTTATTTGGTTTGTTTTTTTTCTCCCCTTTTCATGGAGTTGATTTCACGATATATCTTTTTTAATCCCTTAAAAGTCCTTGTGCATATTCTTTTAGTAATATTGTTAACTTTTAGCTAGAGGACTTTTCAATCCAACTCTGGTTTCATGCATGGGAAATCTCTTAACTCTATCTATTCCAATGAATTTCATGTATCATTAAAGGCATATCCTTATGGAACCATAAGACTATCTTGCTTCAAATATTTTTAATGGAGGAACACACATCCTTTTTAAGTGATATAGTTTACTTTTTCAAGGAAATAATTGATTTGAGTTTAACAAAATGAATCCCTCCCACCCCTCCACATAAAAGCCTCTAATTGATAGTTCTAGGGAAAGAATTTGGAGTAAATATTATGAAAGTATTATGTCCATTAAACATAAATCTCTATTACCATCCCACCTTTTTCACTTAAATGCATCATAAAAATAAAATCTTGCAAATGCACTTATCAGAAGAGTGATTAAAGAGGAAGCATGGGAATTACAAGTAAACCTGTCGGGGCTATGGATGTTCACTCGCAGCGGGACTAGGCCTGTATGGCATACAATATAACTTTGTCGGGGTACTGTTCAGGCTCGTTGGTAGCGAAGTGATGTCAGATACAATCATAAAATGGATATATGCTTTATCAAAAACTCATATCTCTACCTTCTTCTATTTTTAATATGAGGTAGTTTTAAAACAAATTTTCTTAAATCTGGATTCATGACTTTTACTTGAATCTGTTTTGACTACTTATCTTTACAAACTCATATCACTTAATCTATTTATGTGGGACCTATGGAGATGTTTTACCATTAGACAGTTTCATGAACTCCATTATTTTTAAACTTTGGGTAAATCAAAGTTCATTATCTTCAATCAGAGATAACTGATTCTTCTCTCGTGTGTTGTCATTATTGTGGTAAAACACGAACCCCCCATTTTTCACTTTTAAATCTTACATGGGGAACCTTTTAAATAATCATTTGGTAATATTATTATTGGATTTTGAGAATGTGGATGGCCTAAATGAGTTCGACATGTCTTTATCTGTCTAGCTAAATTTGTTTGACCTCATTTGGATTAGTTGTTTGCAAATTATGCTTGTTTGAAGATTGGATGTGTTTTAACCGCTTGACTTTGAGGCTTTCTCAGGGGTTGATCATGACTTGGTTGTTGCAATGAGCTCCTTGTTTGCTTTTCCGTTACTGGTCACGATAAAGTGATATGGCACCTTCAGTGGCCACATCACCACACATTTCACATTTGATCACATGTGTTGCTTAGCTCTCTTCAACTACATGACTTAATACATGCATTGATAAAAATGACTAATCATTACTTAGTCATTTTTGTAAATAAATTTTAACACAAATTATATATATAGATATATATCAAATAAATATAACTATTAATTAGTTTAATTTTATAAATATAATATAATTTAATTAGTTGAGAATATTATAATACATCGTAAATAAACACGGGTTAAAAATAAAATGGATAATAAACAATATTATTGAACATAATGGGATTAGTAATAAATTGATCTAAAAGCATTTTAAATATATATATATATATATATATTAAAAATATAACCAAAACATTAACGTTTTTATTAAGCCTTAAGGCGTTTCCCTTTGAAATGAATTGCCCCAGCTGCAGCCGTGTCTTATTGTTGACAGTGGATTTGTGGTGTTAGACTATTGAATGAAGTGGCAAGAATGTTAGCGCCAGCCAATGCAGCAAAAGTATGCCTATTTCTTGCATTTCTTTTCATATTTCTTCTCATGCTGCCTTCCTGCAATTCTTTTATTGTCATTTTTCATCTCATGCCGCCTTCTTTCCTCTAGATCTGTGATCTGCGCAACAGCCACTGCTGGTGGTTAGTCTACTGGAAAAACTCCAACTTCAACCACACCTTCATCTTCAGGTGAGGAATTCTCCTTTCCTTTGTTTGTCTCATCAATCGCCATTTCCTTCCCTTGAGAGATATTTAAGTTGAAAATTAATGAGAAAGGGGATTTTGTGTTGAGCAGTTTCTACTGCCACACCCTCAACAACCACAAGTACCAAATCAAATGTGATAGCGTCTGTGTCTGTGAAAATATTGCCGCTGGCTGCCTTGGTGTTTGTGGCAGTGGCATCAACTCTAGGATTAGAGGGCCCCTGCCTCCGTTGAATAATGAGCAAGATAGGGTTTCATTCATTACACTGGTTCATTCCTTACACTCTTGTTGTGCTGTGAGAATTGTGTACTCATTTCATCTGTGTGGATCTTGTTGTAAATTATTGTGTATGGCTCTCCCTCTGCTTTTGGCTACACAGTATTTACTAGGATTTTATAAATAGGGTTTTATAAATATTTTAACTCATTATGGCTTCGTCATCGTATTCTTGTAACTTTGGGTACAAGCTAAATTACTAGGGTTTTAATGTATATTTTTATTCGTTTTCATCTGCTGGGCTTTCATTTTTATCTTGGTTAACGACATGCAAGAGGCTGATTATGAATGCTAAGCTATTTAAACCACAATTTATACTGCTCCTCGACTTTCATTGGAACGAGCATCAGAACCAAAAACTTATCTAAGATTGGAATGGTACAAATTTGATATTGAAAAGTCTTCTTTAAATAATAGTTTCAGAACAAAAAACTTATCTGAGATTGGAATGCTACAAATTTTATATTGAAAAGTCTCTTTTAAATAATAGTTTCATAAAATTTGGAGATTGTTCAATAAGTAATTTGTTTTCATTGTTATTTGAGCAAAAATTTAAAAACCCTTATCAACCAACTAATCTTTTCCTCGGAAATGTGTCATACAGCCTTGCAATGGGCTAAAGCCAGTGTCTGTGTCATACAGCCTCCGAGTGAGCTAAAGCCATTCGGGAAGTGTTTTGGATAGCATGGCAGTGGGTCAAACCAGGCTTTGTGTATACCTACACCCACACCTACCTTGTCGATATTTTTCTAAAGTAATTCGTTTTTATTGTTTATGACCAAAATTTAGAAACCCTAAAATAATCTTCTGTTGTCCAGTGTTTTGGACAGCCTTGGATAGGCTAATACAAGTGTTTGTGTCCTATAGCCTTGGTATGGTGTGGGCTAAACCCATCCAGAAAAATGTTTTGGGCAGCCTTGCAGTGGGCCAGGCCAGGTTCTCTCTATCTTCCACTCACACTCACACCCAGACCCACCTATCTGTGCCTTTTGAGTAATGGCCCTGCTCGCTTTGACAGATGGCTGGAATTCTGCACTATCAAGTATTTAAGTGGCATGTGATTGCTCACGTCAGAATTTGATGCTCATTATTTTATTTGAATATTGTCGCTCATGATTTTATCTGTATCGTATAAATATTGGTTTTATTGGCAAGCAATAACCACTCTTATACATGTATAGATGTGATGTGGGTTGAACCACACCCTGCCAACCGGTTAAATCTTGTATAGTCTAACCATCCCGTTACGCAGTATAAAAATGCTATGCAATTAAATGTTGGATGGGTCGCACCATTCTCGAACACTCAATATAAAAAAAAAAATGTTCCATGGGCTTGGTGCATAAAAGAAAAGTTAGATGGATTATGTAAATGAGTTGTTTTTTGTGTAATTTTTTGTACTTTCTGGTGCCAGAACACTGTGGAAAAATTTGAGGTGAAATTTTGATTTGTGTTATATAAACTAGTTTTTTGACTTTATATATATGGACTCAGCACCCTCGAAAACCCCTCGGGCACTTAGATTGCACAGTTTTACTCATCAAGCTTGTGATTTCAATAAATTCCTACTGGATTTTAGAGGATTTTGACCAAAAAACGCACTGGAAAAGCTTCCAAAACCTCGCACTAAATACAACTCATGCAAATGCTGTATAGGTGGTGTATAAATATCGCTGCTTTAAATTCTTATCTGTAAAACATGTAAATGCTATATAGGTGGTGTATAAATATTGCTGCTTTAAATTCTTATTTGTAAAACATATACATCATCTAGTCTCAAATGTTGCATCTAATACATTCCCTTGCAACTTTCATAGTTTATAAATAATCCTTATAAAGGGCGTGAGGATAATTTGAACAAAAATATTTCAAGAAATTTTGCAGTAGCAATGTTTGAATCCTGTTTTTGATGGTGGAAATAGATTCAGTACCATCAAAAACTTTTGGGGCATCTGAAATCTTAAATCATGTTTATTGAAACACCCAAAATCAAATCTTAAATTTTGACAGCTATAACTTTAAGCAACTTAAATTTACAAAAATACTTACCAAATTTTATTAAAAAATCCATATAACTTAAATTTCATAATTAAAAAAAAAAACCATACCATAATTTTCAAGGAAAAAAACAATATAGTTAAAGTACTGCCTTGTGGCATCGTCTACTTACCCATTCAATATTCATAGCCATCCCCAAACAGTATTGATGAGCATCATCAAAATGTACTGAAAATGATCATCGTCAAAATGTACCCAAAACGGGAGCCAACGATTTCATTTATTCACACCAACTAGCTTACTTTTTTAAATCGTTCTTTGACGTCGATGCTTCAACGATGGCTTAATACTTCATGGATTCCAACGTGTTCGTAATTTTTAATCTAAATTAAAATCCCCTCGGACTTCTATGAAATGTCGAAGTTGCAATTAAATCTTCTGAAATTTTTAAATCTATTATATGGTATAATTTTATAAATATCATAAAATTTTAAATCTAAATTATATTATATAAGTTTATAAATATCAAATTTGTTTTCATATAGTTTATAGGAAATCAAAAATATAATTTATTGGTTTTATAATTGTTCAAAAATATACAATACATTATAGTGAGCACTTTTGAGACAAATTAATGTAGTATCTAATAGTAGATTTTCTTTGGATATCATATTCTCTAAGGTATTATTTACCTTGTATGTATGAAGTAATTGCACATCATCAGATTGTTCCTATAACTAGTGGATTTTTTGTCATAATTCTAAATGCTTCCATTGAACCACTCAGCAAGGACCTTTGAATCCCCATACAATTTGAATATTTTTGCTTGATTTCAAAGGGAAATTTTCATGGCACACCACGTAACAAGGAGTTTAGCTGTAAAATTTGTGCCTTTGCCAATAACTAATTTGCTTTTAAATAGATTTTGGGAGAAGGAAATGATTATACCTACACCACAAACATCCCTATAATGAGTTCCATTAATGAATCTCCATGCTATACTAGTTGGTAGCTCCACATCTTTGATTAGGCTAATCTTTTTTCCTTTTAGCGATTTCACTTGATCAAGATAAGATGATATTTCATTGTGTGCAATAACTTTAGAGAGAAAACCACAACGTTCAAATAAATAACAGTTTTGCCCTATCCAAATTCCCCAGGATACAAAAATTAGAAGGAATTTAAGGGAAGATGAAATAAACCTTTGATTTCAAGTCTAGAAACACTTTTCAATTGAGATTCCATTGCACAGACATCAAGGTTAAAACAAGAGAAAACCATCTTCCAAACATAAATAACCAAAGGACAATGAATAAATGAATGAGCAATAGGCTCCTCGTTCACCTAACATAGAACACAATATCCAAGACCTACCCATCCTTCCGTAAAAACAATATCCCAGGTCAATGTTTTTCCTTCCAACAACAAGGAAAGGAACAACCTACATATAAGGGGGCCTTGTCCCTTCCATACTAATCTATGCCACCAAGCAAGAGGGTTGTCTTGAATCAGGGCATCATATCGAGATCTAGTTGTTATAATTCCACTTTATTTATTCTTTAGACCCCCTGATAAGTTGTAGCCGATCTATTATATGTTTTGGAGAGTTTTTCGGTTCATTTTCCGGTCTAATTTGCTCATAATAAAATAGGGATTTTGTTGGAATAATAAGTTTAAGTTGTGAGCTCTCTACAATTTGAGTGCCTAGGAGCGCAAAAGAGCTAGAGGCAGACTGAGAAGTCAATCAACATTGTTAGAGTGGCTCGCCGTTGCTATTCCATGAATGACGCCGAAGAATAAAAATCGCTCCCACATAGAACACCAATTTTTTCAGTCCGCTTCTTGTCCTTCTCAGCCCTTATGACGGCACTTGAGCCCTTATATATAAAGGTGTGACGATGTTTACACTACAAATTGCATATTGATTTTCACATTTGGGTGTTTTTGAAATTTGTACTTTGTGCTCGTAGAAGTGAGATATTCTATAAGATGTGTACTTCGTGCTCGTAGAAGTGAGGTATCTGCTTAACGCTGTTTGTTTTCCAAGTTTGTTTATCAGAATGTTTCAATAGATACATGTGAATCTAATTTGGTATCTATTTATCAATAGATACATGTGAATCTAATTTGGGATGTATTTATGAGGAGATCAAAAATAGGGTTTATAGATGTATTTTTTTTTAAATTTGATTTATATTGGATTTTTTTTTTGTAATGAGAATTTTTGTATTAAAAAAAAAATTGCTAATGGAACATGCTGCTAAAGTAGTATATAGGAATGAAGTTACAATTTTTGTATTAAAAAAATTGTTATTAGAACATGTTAAAATTTTTTCAATAAATGTAAAAGGAAGAGGACAAAAAAACCATACTTTTCTTGACAAAAAGAGAGCAGGGGATTCAAGACTAGATCTACTAAAAATTAAATACATTGTTTTTTGAGTACATGAATAGATTCTTACAAATTGCTTGCACAAGGTAATATAAAAATAAAACATCTCTAGAATTTAAGTGAAACCATCTTTTTACTAGATCTGTAGGAAGATCAAGACACCAGATTTTGGAGATTTCTTACTTTGATATTTTCTATATTTTATTAATGGTTAATAACATTGATTAATTTTTAGAACATTTGAAAAAAAAGGATTACATATTTTTCTTCTTTACTTCTTACTTCTTTTCTAAAAGACTGTTTTTGTCCATTCCTTAGGTGAAACCTCTTCCTCAACAGGTGAATTGATGATCTCTGATTGCACTAGATCTGGAACTGCCTGATCAAAATGGGATATTGAATTAATCATTCAACCTTGACTTCTGCTTCTGTAGAGTGCAGAATTCCAAATCTATTTCTAGAGGGAGAATGGAACTGCGTGATCGAAATGGGGTATTGAATTAATCATTCAACCTTGACCTCTGCTTCTGTAGAGTGCAAAATTCCAAATTTATTACTGGAGGGAGAATGTTGGTGAGACTCAAATCTATTAGAATGAGGCCTTTTGTGTTTCCTTGGAATTTTTTTGAATGTTCATTGCTATTTATTAATTTGAGAAGATGATGCTGAAATAGAAAGAAGTTGAGATATTATAGTATTTGGACAAATTTTTGTAAAACACATACTTATCGCAAAAATTACATTTGAAAGGAACTTGCTCATAATCTAGAACCTGAAGATGACTTGGACCCTCCAAGTCAGCTAAATTACCTTTGGGAGTTTTGAAAAATACATTTCAACACAAATTTTGGCATGCTAGAAGTTGTATTCCTTGGACTGTAAACTAGTAATATAGCAGGTCAAATTACTTTTGGGAGTTTTGCAAAATACATTTCTAACACAAATTTTGGCGCATGGGAAGTTGTATTCCTTAGAATGTAAACTAGTAATATAGCGGGCCAATTTGTCGAGAGATTTAAAAATACCAAAAAAAAGGGGAAGATATGAAAATTTGATCCCAGTAGGCATAGAAAATTTCTATGTTACGATTAAAATTAAAAGTCAAATAGATGAGAAACATTTTCCCGGAGTCTATGAAGTAAGGCTCAGATTTGAAGATGAGATCTTTGTCCTCACATTCAACAATAAAAGCATGATATCACAATAAAAGCATGATATCTGTTTCCATAGTACAGAGTACCAATGAGTTCATGATCTACCTAATTGTTAGAAATCCGTTCTAAAATAGAAGTATAATTAGGGCAAAGGCAGATAACCTTACCCATCAACCTTTTTTCCTTGAGAATTTTAACATTCTCGTTGACCGCAGAAGAAAATTCCAAATTAAGAGAAGGAATTGTGTCGGCTCCTTTTACAAAGATACTTAGGTGAATCACTTAACCATGGGGCAGTCAAAGACCACCCAGCAAAGAACTCTTTAAATCAAAAACTCTGATTTGCGCTCGAATTCTTAAAACTCGGCCATCAACTAGTAAGGACACAACAGAAAACACAAATCAACAAAAACGAAACTCGCAAACATAATAAATCCTCAGTCATGGAGAGTCCTGCAATGAGCAGAAGGCGGCAGCTGAGCTAACAAATGGAAATTGCAAGTTCCTGCAGCAGCTAAGGGCGATGGCTATGATTAACCTAGCCGCTCCGTCGAGCTCTTTTTCTCATTTTTTGGTATAGGTGCTTATCATATCCTCCCCAGGTTAACATGGATGTATTCTAATGGATTTTAATGATGTAGTTCGAACTGCAATTAACTTTTTTCTGTGCAATAAGTAAAATGAGAAAAGTAAGCGTCTTCGTATGGCCACCTTGTTGAAGCGAGTGCAAGTAGAACAACCCTTTAACTAGATTCGTTGATTAACCTACAAGGCTATTCATTTTTCCCCTTTAATCACATCAACAACCTTTCTCCATAAACTTGTCGGCTTTAAGAGATTTCTGAGCAAAATTTCGCCCTTTTTTTTAATAATTTAAATTTAAAAGAATGACAGTTACAGATGAAAATGTAAACAATTGCAGCTTGCTACTCATATAATCTTTTTATTGAAAAATTGTTATGCCCAGCTTAATCATACCTATTCCTATAGACTTGGCATGTATATTTCCTAAAATACTTATTTAACCAAAAAGATACCACAACATAACTAGCACAAAAGATTACAACGAATTTGGCCCTCGGGGGGTTCTTCATTCATGCCAATGTAAGAGTCTGCAGTCGCTCCTTCGCACATGTTGGACCGAAATGAGAAGAGGTCTGAAGATTTTCGGTAATTTGGTGACCAAAGTATACAAGAAACCCAATTTGTCTCCACCCGCTTATATTTCCTCTTGTGAGCATGCATACAAGCTCCAAAAACATGCTCCCATTCATTAGATGTGAACATTTGGATGGCAGATTCAATTGCACACTGATCCCTAACACAGCTCTCTGTCGTTGCTTTGTATTTCCAATCTCCCTGCCATCTGGTGCATTTGCAGGGTGTGGTGTCCTGTGTGAATGTGATGTTTATAAGGCTCAATGCGAATAGGAAAATGCATCATCTCTATTACATCACCTTCAAGGATGATTTCTCAAGGAAGACATGGATATATTATTTGAAGCACAAGGATGATTGCTTAATGATTGCTTAAAGATTAATAAACTCCAAGGATGTAGTATAGTGTAAATAGGAGTATCAATGCATTCATCTAAAATAGCAAAATAAACAGCATTTCATTACTGCAATTTGGATAAATGACTATCAATAAAGAAACAGACAAAACATCCAAAGGAATAACTGTTCTTTTCATTTCAAAGGAAAGTATCCTCTCATTTGTTTTAAAAGTGGAAGAATAGGACATTACGCTGCAAAATGTCCTAATAAACATGATAGTGATAATGAAGACGAATATAAAAAGAAGATGTTCAAGAAGAAAGGGTTTAACAAGAAGAATTTCTTCTCCAAACAAGATGACTCTTATGAAGAAGAATTCAAGATTACTGAGAAGAAATCAACTAAAAACACCTTTCTACACAAAAGAGATGATGATAAGTCCTGTTTTTAAAGCATTTAAAAATGACTTTAAAATATCTTCAATTAATTTGAAACCATTTCAAGATGTTTTTAAAACATTTCTAGTTGATCTTAAACCAATTTAAACTATTTTTAAAGCATTTCGAATTGTTTTTAAAAACATTTTAAATTGTTTCAAAGAGAGTTTAAATTGTTTTTAACGCATTTTAAAATCATTTAAAAATGTTCTTAAAGCAATTTAAATTACTTAGGCAATGTTAAGTTGATAAAAAATTAACTTTCAAGAATATAATTTTATTGTTATAATATTTCCTTGCTTATTACTAAATAATTAATTCGAATTCTCAACAACATGGTTTTCACTGAAGAGCATTTTCTTTTTCCCTTTCACCTGATTTCGAAATCAAAATTATTGATAATAAAAAATTAACTTTCACGCATGAGATTTTCTTGTTATAATATTTCCTTTCTTATTACTGTAATTAATTTGAATTCTCAAGAACATGATTTTTACTTGAGATCATTTTCTTTTTCCCTTTCACCAACTTTAGAAATCAAGAAATTAAATCACTATTTAGTTTCACCAGGAGTTTGGGGGTTTGAAACTGATGCCCTTTGCTGGCTGAATCAATAATGTAATGACTGGTGAATTCACCAGACTTCTAGCTTGCTTGACAGAGATCATCAATGCAAAACCCCAAACTCCTAATATCATAGGAATCCGACTTGAAGGGATAGCTAATACAATAAACCCAACACCCAAAAACTAGGCAATAAAACCACATGCAATAGTCTTCCTCATTATTATACAGTTAATAAATCCTATTGTTAGTGAGTATGAATGTTGAAGTAAAGGTCTCTGCAGTGGTTTTAACTCCCATTTCTCACTTGCTTACTTGAACTAACAGTCTATCACTTGGGGCAACAAGACGTACTTGTGTATATAGTAAGTTTATATCATGGGACGGGAGGGAAGGCTGAGCAGCCCTTGCTGCCATTTATATGAAATACTCTTCTTAAAATGACCTATGTACTTGTGTATATAGTAAGGTTATATCATGGGACGGGAGAGAAGGCCGAGCAGCCCTCGCTGCCGTTTATATGAAATACTCTTCTTAAAATGACCCCCAAATTAGTCCCCGACTCCGCCCTTGAATTGAGACCCCCATATTGGCCCTGAAACGTTTATATCAATTGTGAAAAAGTTGAATTCAAAATTACAGCAAGGGTCCAAAAGTTTATATCAATGTGGAAAAAGTCGAAGTCGGAATTATCAATGTGGAAAAAGTTGAAGTCGAAATTACGGAAAGGGTCCAAAAGTTGAAAAACTCGTTAAAAAAGTCGGCAAAATTAAAAAACACAAAAATATTCATTTTTTTTTAACATCTAGAGTATTCACAACATCAAATAAATGCATTTCCACATAAACATGTAAAGAAAGCTAATATATAATATGTATATGAAGTCTAGTGCTACATCACATATCAAAATAGTGAATCAACTCCTGAATATTGAGTTTTGTCTGAGTCTCAACTATTAAGACATGAGACTTTTTGGGTCAACTCCCGATAAAATCGGGCATATAACAGATAAATCACGATTTTTATTTTTTTTGAAAAAGTTTGCAAAAAATTGGAGGATTAAATAGTTTTGTTGAAAAAATCACAATTTTAGAATTTAATCCTGATTTTTTGCAGACTTTTTCCACATTAATTACTTTATATGAAATCTGTGATTGAATTAAGGGTTTGGCCCTTGAATCTGTGATTGAATGGAGAGTTCTTAGGGCCTGAAAGACTTCAATTTTGATAATACTTTTCTTTCTCGGATGAGAACTGTGTATAGGAATTTTCAAAATCTCCTATCATTGCTTGAAGTCTATGAATGAGTCAATCAAGACATTTTCTTTTGGAGACATTAGACAATGCAAATTTCAAATTACAATGGTGGAATCCCCACCACTATTACACATGTTGTTTCCCCAAAAATCTCCTATCATTGCTTGAACTCTATGAATGAGTGTAGCAAGACTTGCTTGAACTCTACAAGACGAATTTCTTGTGGAGACATTCGACAATGAAAATTTCAAATTACTATGGTGGAACCACTGTAACACATTTTATTCCCGCTGCCCTAAGCAGTTCAAGGCCTTGATAAACTGCCAGTTCCTCTTTCTCACCATTTGTGGCATCACCAAGCCTCTAGGCATAATCAAGTCCCTCATTTTCATTGATCCAATGTGATCACTGCCACCCCTGCTTCCTCTGTACAGACTTTTAGTCTTTCCAAATGGTTAGTAGTTCACTTCGACTCCTTATAACTCAATTTTAGTTACTTAACTAGAAATAGTTTACTCTCTTACTCCAAAATTTAATTAATTTTATTAATTATATGCAGAAGTAACAAATTTGTATATTTTGATGTTTTGTATTCTTGTCCTAATTTTTAGGTCACCTTAGTACAAATTCGAAATAGTGACCATAGAGTAAACATGAATAACTCTGTCATATATGTGTAGGTTTCACGTTTTGTGAGAGTGCCCAATCTACTGTTGCTTTTTATTTGGGATTGAATGCAAAACTATAATTTGAAATATTTGTCACAGTTAATACTATAATACTTTTGTATCATTGTTAAGAATCTTAATATAAGGTGTTGCATAATTAGGAAAATTAACATAAGATTTTGAGGACTGATCTGCAATTGGAGAATGGGGCATCCAATTGGCCAAGGGAAAAAGTATTAATCTATCTGCTACTAGTCGCAGGATAGCTAGTTATATGCAAACAACGAAATTTTAAGTTAATCCTACATTTTAGAGCAGAGTTGTCAAATGGAAGTTTGCGGGGTCCGTTAAAGTCGAGTGTTTTTCTTGCCCCACCATTGTTTGATTCTACCAAGTGACATGTTTGCTGATTCCTTAAGTAATCGCAACTTCTCTTATTTTTACTGTGTTGTGTTGTCTTAAATGTGTACCATTCAGTACGGTTCGATATGTCACAAAAATGTGTATTTTTACTATGTTCTCTTCTTTTAAATGTGTACTATTCAGTACGTTTACATATATCACAAACACAGCTGACAGTAAAAAGGTCTAGATTTGTGTAGATCTTCTAATTTCACACTAATTTCTAAACTTTAATTAGGAATTTTGCAACGATGTTTATATTGTCATGCACCTCCTACACATCAAATCTAAGGTCAGTATTTATATTATCAAGCACCAAGAATGGTGAAGATTACAACAATCTATTTTGATGTTTCCGATACAGTCCAATTTACCCATTGTAATCTCATTATGATAACAATTAGCCAGAAGTTTAGTCTTGAAACCCAATATGACAAAGCTTAAGTTTGTCCAATAATGATTGTACATACTGGGAAAAGAACACTACTGCCTACCAGCCTTGTTGGTTTCTTAAAACTGAATAAATACCCAAATACCGTTGAATCTTATTTGGAAACTGATTGATGCTTTGGTAGGAATTTGGAAGTTTGTCTTTACACTGGTGACACACCAGGGATGAGCTGGTTGGAAATTTGAATATGTTTTCTTGCTGGCACCTAAAGGCAAGGTCTGGAGTTATTTTCCCTTTGGTGATAGTAGTTAATATTGTTTGCACATATTCCCCTCAGTGATATCAGAATTACTACTGTTTACATCTTTTTTGATTGCTATCACCTAAAGGCAAGGTTGGAGTTCTTTTCCCCTCGGTGATGGCAGTTTTAATATTGTTTTACATGCCTTCCCTATCAGTGATGGTAGATTTATTCATCTTTTGGCTAGGGATTGAAGATCTATCCTACTCTATAGTACTCACTTTGAATGGGGAGATACATGAACCTTGTACCTCACAAACTTGACCAATTAACTCTGTGGTGATCAAATTCTGGTAAGCCTCTAACATAGGGTGGAGTCTAGACTTTGGAAAACATATGTATGCATTCTTTATACATTTACCACTACTTCCAGTGCTTCTATGGCTTCTTTGCTTAATAAATGTCATTTTGACCATCCTTAGGGAGAACTTAGCACTTAATTTTAATAAAACGTGTAATTTATAATTTGGATTTTTGGGTTTATATGGAGGATATATCCTAAAAAATACTAAAATGGTAACACTTTCTAAACTCTTCAACACTTTCCAAACACTTCAACTTTTGGCTCTCGTGGACTTGAGTCTACAATTCGCACAATGTTGCATGTTGTCAGCTAAGTTTGCAGGTTGATAGATGTTTGGTGATCTAGTTGCAGAGTTTTTTTGAAGTTTTACATCTTTTTATCCTTTTTCTTCAAAAGAAAATACTTCACAGATGTTAGGATATTCCGACACATAGGATATAGTTAAGTTCAACTTGGTCTAGTATAGAGTTAGGTTAGAGTTAGGTAAAGTGTGTTTCTTTACCGTTGTACATTTTGTAACTTACAATCCGACAGTCACGATATGTAGTGATCCGACGGTTCACTCTCACCTCGGTATTACCGACACTTGATCCGTGGCTTGACACCCGATTGGTCCATGAGTTCTATTTAAAGCGCATGGAGGGTCATTGTTCGGGTAATCCGTGCATGAGAGAAGCTTATGTAAATTTTCATTCTTTGATTAATAAATTGCCTGTAGTACCCACGTTGGGACAGGCCGTGGACTGTTTCCCTCCTTGCACTCTGAGGGTTTTAACCACGTCAAAAATACTGGTGTATTGATTTGAGATCTGGTTGTGAGCGGTGTCCTTTTGGTATTCTTTCTGTGGAACTTACCCTGTAAATTCCTACATGGTATCAGAGCTATTTGAGGGCCGCGTCCGTTGGTGATCCAAATCTGAAGCCGGTAGAACTGCATGCGGCTGTCGTTTCCTAGATCTGCTATTTCTGACTGCTTTCGGGCCGAGAGGACTGCTCTGTTGCGTTCGGAGCATCTGTTCCAGTGAGGAACCCCTTTCGTTTCACGCGAAAAGGTTTACGGTAGCCCTAGCTGCGTCATTTTTCAGATCGGGAGGTATACAGTGTTTTTTTGCAGTTCACTGTTATTTTCTCTCTGCTTATTTCGGTCTCAGTTTATTTAGCCTTTTTTTAACCAGATCTATACCTTTCATTTCTGCGTATGCTCTTTGCCCTGCGACTCTGTGCGATCTGGGCAAATCAGAAACAGAAAGGAAGGATTTTTCTCATGCGTATGCTCTTTTCCCTGCACCTTAGTGTGATCTCGGAAAATCAGAAACATTGAGAAAAATATTTAGTTTTTCGGCTAAAGCTAACTTTGAGATTTTTTTTTTAAATTTCTAGTTTTTTTTGGCTAAAGCTAACTTCGAGCCGTAAGGTTCGTTTTTCTTTGCATATTCGTGTTGGGTTTTGTGTTTTGTGTTTTGTAGGGAAAAAGAGCTTTCTCAAGGCAAGCACGCAAACCAAGGCCCCCCCCCCCTCTCTCTCTCTCTCTCTCTCTCAAATTTTTTGTATAGATCAATTGGTTCAAAGCTATTTTAAGAGAGTAGAGGTCTTGGGTTCAAGTCTCCATTTTGTGGGGGCAGATTTTTTCATTCCCGCACATTCGCGCACTTTGCCGGCAACGTCAACAATTTTTTTTTCAAAAAGCCATAACTTCTTCATCCGGAAGCCTTTTTCAGAGCCGTTTTTTTTAAAACCGCCTATTTTTTCGAGATCTATCCATTGGAACACTTACTTTCAGCATCTTCAGCTTCAGTTTTTTTTTAAAATGGAAAGTCCATGCCAAGTCATTCTTGACAGCACTAACTACTTCCAATGGGTAGCCTACATGGGAGATTTACTTAGAAGTAAAGGTCTCTACAGAATAGCCACAGACCAAGAGAAGAAACCAAAAGATGAAGACAAGGCGGCAAAATGGGAAAATAGACAAGATCAAGCACGTGGTTTGATAGGGATGTCTGTTTCTCCTGATCTTAGATTCCACATTGCAGAACTTGAGACTCCTCATGAAGCATTAGAAAAACTTGCTAAAGTTTTTGGAATTAAAAATGAAATTAGAGCCCATCAACTTGAAAATGAGCTGCTTACTTTGGATCCTAATAATTTTTCTTGCATTGAAGATTTCTTGTCCAAATTCAAGACCCTTAGATATCTCTTGGAAGGTGTTAAAGTTAAGAAAGAAGATGGTAACCTTATTTATTCCATCCTTACTAAGTTGGGACCAGCCTACTCTGTATTTGTTTCCACTTTCCATTCTACAAGGGAAGCTTTCATTTGTCAAGGACAAGAATACAAGGCCCCTTCCTTTGACTCCTTTTGTGATTCCTTAATAAGAGAACAAGAAAAACTCTTACACCTTGGTCTTCTTAATCTTGGAAACTCTTCCACGAAAGCGTTAGCCGCCCAGCAGCAACCAAATTCAAAGAATCCTAAGAAGTCATATCCTCAAAAGAATGGTCCTAAACCATCTCAGCCTCAAAATGAAAGATCATTTCAGCAAAATGATAAGACCAATAAAAACAAATGGAAGAAGACTGATAGACATTGTAACTTTTGTAATCGAGATGGCCACTTAGAATCTAAATGCTTTAAGAAGATGGAAGCCTTGGAAGCCGCAATGAAGAAACATAACATCCATGTGGAGCCTACTTCAACTTCAACTTCCAGAATGGCACTTTCTGCATGTCATTATCAATCATCTCAGTCTGGTTATGCATTAAATGTATCTTCTTCTTCTTCTCATTCTCATGAGTGGCTCATTGATTCTGGAGCCTCTTGTCACATGGCCAAAAATCAAGCCATGTTTTCTTCTTTAAATGATTGTAACACCAAAAATATATATATTGGTGATGATAGATCTCTTAATGTTGTAGGGACTGGAACTGTTCATCTAGACAATGGTCAGTTTAATGATGTATTATGTGTTCCAACCTTATCCTGCAACCTTCTATCTGTCTATCAGATAACTCATTCAGGTGAAGGTAAAATTGTTGAATTTTCACCTCATGATGTTGTAATCAAGGATCTAAAAGATCCTAAACAGATTCTAGCTACTGGTCTTGCTGATGATTCCAAAAGGTTGTATAAGTTTCACAACTTTGGGTCATCCAATCTTCCCTCAGTATTTGTTGCTCATAATGATGAAGTGAGCAAACTTTGGCATGAGCGATTTGGTCACTTAAACTATCGCTCCCTTCAGCATCTATGTAAAGAAAATATGGTGACAGGTCTTCCTATGGTATCTTGCAGAGATGGTGTTTGTTCCGGATGTGTACTCGGAAAACATCATCGGGACAGTTTTGACAAACGTGCCTCTTGGCACGCCTCAGCCCCTTTACAGCTTGTGCACAGTGATTTATGTGGTCCTCTTCCTGTTGCTTCATTCTCTGGCTGCAAGTACTTCTTAACTTTCATTGATGATTTCTCCAGACGCACTTGGGTATACTTCTTAAAACTCAAGAGCGAAGTATTTAACACTTTTTTGGCCTTCAAAGCCTTTGTTGAAAAACAATCTGGACATCAAATTCTTAAGCTAAGAACTGATAATGGTGGAGAATATGTTAAAAACACATTCATCAACTTTTGCACCGAAAATGGAATTCAAATGCAACATACTGTTCCATACACTCCACAACAAAATGGTGTAGCTGAAAGGAAAAATCGCACCTTAAAGGAAATGGCTAATTGTATGCTGCAATCTAAAGGACTCAGTCTTAGTTTTTGGGCCGAAGCAATTAATTGTGCAAATTATATAATCAATCGCACTCCTACTAAGGTTCTAGAGAATATCACTCCAGAAGAAGCTTGGAGTTCCATTAAACCAGATGTAAGTCACTTTCGTGTGTTTGGAAGTGAAGCATGGGCCCATATTCCAGATGAAAAGCATAAAGCTTTAGAACCTAAGAGTGAGAAATGTACTTTTGTTGGATATTCTGAAGATGTAAAAGGTTATAGACTTATTCCATTTAAGTCCAAAAATGTTATCATTAGAAGAGATGTAAAATTTGATGAAAATAAATCGGCCTGCGAGCCTAGTCCGGCGGATGTGCCACCTCTTCCTATCTCTTCTACTTTTGAAAACATTTCTTCTTCAGATGATGAAAGTGAGGATGATAATCCTCCCCCACCTTCTCAGGATCCTCAACTTCCAAGATGGGTCCGTGCTACTCGGGATGCAGCAGGTGATCTTGCCGGTGATCCTACAGATCAGCGACGTACACGTTCTCAGTTTGAAAGAGCCTCTTCTTTACTGGCTCAAGCTCCAGTAAATCATGATCCTGACACTTTTGCAGAAGCTTCAGGCCATCCACATTGGGAAGCAGCTATGAATGAAGAATATCATTCATTGATGACAAATGATACATGGGATCTTGTTCCTCTACCAAAGGGACGCAAACTTGTTAGATGTAAATGGGTTTACAGAACCAAGTATGGACCAGATGGGAAAGTTGATAAACATAAAGCTCGTCTCGTTGCTAAGGGCTTTTCACAGGTTGAAGGCATTGACTACACTGAAACCTTCTCCCCTGTTGCCAAAATGAACTCTATCCGCCTTGTTCTTTCCCTTGCTGCCTCTTTAAAATGGGAAGTCCATCAGATGGATGTTAAATCTGCCTTCTTGCATGGGGACTTGCAGGAAGAAATCTATATGGAACAACCCATTGGCTTCATACAAACAGACTCCAGCCTTGTTTGTCGACTTAAGAAATCCCTTTATGGCCTCAAGCAAGCTCCTCGGGCTTGGTATGCCAAAATGGATAGCTTTCTTTTAGAATCTGGCTTTTCTAGGTGTCATTCTGACAATACTGTCTACACCAAGAAAGTGGGCAACTCTCTTATCATCCTTGTTCTTTATGTTGATGATCTTATTCTTACTGGTAGTGATCCCAACCTTATAAACCATGTGAAGTCAAGCCTTAAAAAGAAATTTGAAATGACAGACTTAGGACACTTACACTATTTTCTCGGTCTTCAAGTCTTGCAATCCCAAGAGGGTATTTTCCTTTCCCAGTCCAAGTATGCTTGTGATATTCTTCGTCATTTTCACATGGAAGACTGTAAGCCAGCCCCTTCTCCTTTTCAGTCTGGAGTCAAACTTTCAGTCTCTTGTACTTCTCCTGAAGTTGATGCTACCTTATACCGTCAACTTGTCGGAAAACTCTTGTATTTAACCCATACTCGTCCTGATCTTTCCTTTGCTGTTGGCCTTGTTGCTCGTTTTATGCAAAACCCCCGTGAAAGTCATTGGAAAGCAGCTAAAAGAATACTTCGTTATGTTCGAGGTACAGTACAGTTTGGGATTCATTACAGTGCCAAAGCAGCTCCTCTGTTAGTTGGTTTCACTGATTCTGATTGGGCTGGTGACCCTGATGATCGGAAGTCTACTGCCGGTTATGTCTTCACTCTTGGTTCAGGACCTATTACATGGGCTTGTAAGAAACAGGCTGCCATTTCTCTTTCGTCAGCAGAAGCAGAGTATCGTGGTGCCGTGGAAGCTAGTAAGGAAGCCTTGTGGCTTCGTCAGATCCTATCAGAGTTTGGCTTTGAGCAGCAGCATCCAACCACACTTTGGTGTGATAATCAAAGTGCCATTCAGCTATGCAAAGATCCAGTCCAGCATCAGCGCAGCAAACACATTGAACTACACATGCACTTCATCAGAAAGCTCATTCATGACCATGTTCTTGAAGTGCAATATTGTCCAACAGATGATCAGGTTGCAGACATCTTCACAAAGGCTCTCACAGAGGCGAAGTTCACTAAACTTCGATATATGCTTGGAGTTCAGGAAGTTGTCACTAAGGGGGGATAGGCTCTAGTGCCTCCTTCCTTCTCCTATTGTGTCATATTTGTAAATCCTTCAATCCTATCCCAAGTTGTTCTTAAGGGGGGATGTTAGGATATTCCGACACATAGGATATAGTTAAGTTCAACTTGGTCTAGTATAGAGTTAGGTTAGAGTTAGGTAAAGTGTGTTTCTTTACCGTTGTACATTTTGTAACTTACAATCCGACGGTCACGATATGTAGTGATCCGACGGTTCACTCTCACCTCGGTATTACCGACACTTGATCCGTGGCTTGACACCCGATTGGTCCATGAGTTCTATTTAAAGCGCATGGAGGGTCATTGTTCGGGTAATCCGTGCATGAGAGAAGCTTATGTAAATTTTCATTCTTTGATTAATAAATTGCCTGTAGTACCCACGTTGGGACAGGCCGTGGACTGTTTCCCTCCTTGCACTCTGAGGGTTTTAACCACGTCAAAAATACTGGTGTATTGATTTGAGATCTGGTTGTGAGCGGTGTCCTTTTGGTATTCTTTCTGTGGAACTTACCCTGTAAATTCCTACAACAGAAAACCTTCTAAGTTCTAAGTACTTTCCTATGATCTGTGAATGGTAAATGAGGTAAATGTTGATCCTGATTCTGGAGTGATTCTGGAGCGTAATATAAAGAGGATCGAGAAATTCGAACTTGTAACCTCTCAAATTTGGGAAAAGATCTCATGTCTGTTTCATCTTGAACTAACCCCTGAGGATCTACATTCTTCTACTCGTAAAGCAACCATTCAAAAATTTATCTTTTCAGGTTTTTCAATTTTCATATCTTCATTTTTTGGTTTATCAATTTATGTTAAACTGCTCTCATTGTGTTTCATCATTTTTTTTTTCTATTTGTCAATGTGGCATGAATCTGGTAAACCATTCCACTTGACTAAATAGAGTTTATAAATTGATGGACGTGTAATTGGTCATTCAATGTTGCCTTGGTTCATCATTTGACCTTGTGTTAGATATATAAATTTTTGAAACATTGAAATTTTAAGTGATGTATATTGATGATTGCCTTGTCATTAGAATTTTACATGGTTCAATTTTCTTTTGCTTTTAAGTTTTAACTTATCTCTTTTGTTTTCGACTTTACTTTGTTGCAGAAACCTTTAGGAAATCACTCCTCTTAGGTGTACCATCACTTACTTTAATGGGAATACCCTTTTATTTTTATGAAAGGCTACCTATTTATTGTGCTTGAACTATTTGACACCTTTGCTGACCTATTCATATTGGTAATTCCACTAAGTTCACAACTCTATACGATAAGGAGGGGTGGTTTTCTTGTACTTTGTTGACACTAGTTAAATTTCATTTTGTCTATATGCTCTCCAGAATTTATCTACAACATGTTTTCAGAACTTATTTACCATGTTTGTTGTACCATAGATTTGCAAATGGGAAAAAATGTACCAATCACTTTGAAAATAAATATACTTATCACTTGTAATTGTTTTGTGCACTCCATGCAAATGCACACTATCCTTGACTGAAGAAAATGAGTCATTACCTGTATGTTTTGAGATCGTTTTGATATAAAATTTTCAAAGATTTCCAACAAACATTTGTCTCCTATTTAAATGGGTGGTTGAAATTATTTTATGCAACACTCCCCTTTAATTACAAAAATAAAAAATTTAAAATAAGATATTTTCTGGTCCGAGTCTAAGCTATGCTTACAATATAATTTTTTTTGACATCAGTTGGATTTCCTTTTCTTTAGCTTTGTGTTTTTGTTGTAAGCTTCAGATTTCGGTGTCTTTATTGGCTGGTGCAACTGTTCGATTGTTCCAAGTTGTCTATGCATGTCCTCTATTTATTCAAAAATTGGCTTGTATGTAAATGACTACCACATGTCACCTTCCATAGCTTGCTCTTCATCAATTTGTTCCAAAATAAATCATAAAAGTATTTTGTCTCTCAAGGACACTATTGCATGGAAATTTCATTAACATTTTTATTTTCTACAACATCCATGTTGCCTTCAACATTCATTGTTGCAACTTCTATGAAAACATCATTAACACATGGTGTTTCAAGCCACGTTTCAAGAAGTTTTAGTGTGAGAGATTCTCAATGAATACATCAACCTCTTTTTCAATGAAGATAAGTTATTGTAGCATATGCTACTAATCAATTACAATGGCATGTCCATGTTTATTTCAAAATGATTTAATGTATCTAACATCATCTACAATATAATCTGAAAGATAACCCATCGATCATAACAAACCATAGCAGCTAGATTCTTTTAATGTCTTAAAAAAAACCAATGGATGCAACTTTGCGAGAGAAAAATAGCATTGCCACAGTAATATAAATCATAGTAGAGATCTTCATTCATATATATATATACATAATGAGTATGTACTATAGAAATTTATTTATCTCAATGATAACTTGAGATTCTTCCAGTCATGACAAAAGAGTAAAATATTTAAAATAGAGCATGGACTATAGAAAGTAATATAAATCATAGTAGAGATCTTCATTCATATATATATATATATATATATATATATATATATATATATATATAGATATATAGATATCTCACGAGTATGTACTATAGAGATTTATTTATCTAAATGATAACTTGAGATTCTTCAGATTCTTATCCCATGCTCATACGATTTCAGTAATCTTAATTTTGACGGATTTGATTACCTATTCTTCCCCACTCTATGCCTTACGGCGTTTCCTTTGCAACATAAGGTGCAAATGCTAGTACAAATCATATGAAATTACGAATTAACATTGTAATATCGAATACTAAAAATGGGAGAATGGAACACAACCCAATGTATAACCAACACATTATTATTTTAGTGGGAAGAGAAATACGTTGCATATTTACACGACATATTTTATCATAATGCGATGCCTGTGGGATGATTGCTGCAAAGTGAGCAAACAAACCGCAACGAACACCTCCTCTGCAACCTAAACAAGCCATCATAATCTCTAGATCCAATTGTGTGAATCGTCACAAAGAAAAGCATCGCAAGCCAATTTAAGAAAGTAAATTAATCAATAATCACGGGAATTTCATTGACGTCAAACTAATTACCAAACTTTGAGGCAAAATATCAGCTTTGGAGCACGCTTTAATCCACTTATCGCACTTTTCTTTACGGCAATACAACTATAAACTGCGAGTTTAATTGAAAGAGTTCTATTGTGATTTTCATGGTTCAACGTAGCACAAATGTTTCATCCCATCACCACATTTTCTGGGAAATGCAACCTGTCATACCGATCAGTGATCAAATTTGAAGGGCAGGTCTTAATTTCATTTAGAAGGGCACATATTCAGGTCTCACTTCTATAATGAAAAGCATAAAAAAAAAGAGCAATTCAATTGACAACAGTAAATTATTTTCAAATTTCTTTTTATTTTTTCACAGGAAAATGGTGGAACAACAACCCCATGGATGTTGTATATAAGGCAGGTCTAATATGAGCCACAGGAAAATGGTGGAACAAAAACCCCATGGATGTTGTATATAAGGCAGGTCTAATATGAGCCACAACTAATATATCGAATGCATTTACCATTAATGGATAAAAAGGAGACCTATATTCCTGCTCCAGTTTAGATAAGGATTAATTTTGTAGGAAATTTTTGTGACCAAAACGTTCAAGCCAATATACAAGTAGCTCAATCAAATTTAAGTTTATTGCATGAACGAAAAAATTTAGTAAAATTCTAAACAGGTTTAGGATTCAACAAACGAATGTACAAATGTGTATATGTTTTTGGTATCTCCTTTTTTAATATGAAAACATACCAGGAATTGGGAATCCGCAAACAAATCAAATCCAGTATGTTAGGAAGCTTGTTGAATGCGCTCCTCTCCAAGCATAAATCGTGCTTAAACCTTGCTTGAAAATCGTTTGCTGAATGATGAATCTATGCTCATCTCCAACTTAAATCGTCATCAAACCTTGCTTTAGGCAACCTTCAAGCACAACCCAGTGAAATTACAGACCTAATACATGGCCCATATTGACATCTAGTCGCTCTCAATTGAAACTACCAAATGTAATGGTATCAAGGGGTAGTTGTGACATAATAATTAATAAGAACTTCTATCATATGCACAATTAAAAAAAAACAACTCGAAAAGAAACTGTTGTTTTTGAAATGGGAACAACTGCCAAATGTAATGGTATCAAAAGGTAATTGTGACATAATAATTAACTAGCATTTGCATCAGATGTTGCAAAGGAAACGCCGTAAGGCATAAAATTGAAGAACACAAATACAACACAAGATTACTTTGATAAATAATAAAAATATATTGACCACTCAAATCAATGCCCCATTAACTGGAACCACTTAGTAGACATATCTATCAACATTAGGATTATACACAATGATAAAGAAATTTCCCATATACAAACAACACCTTCCACAACAACCTTTTGTCACGTCCACATTTTAAAAAATGCCTTGGAACATGATTGGAATCTCCCATATTGTCTTTTTCATTATGTAGATAAATCTTCCCTATTGCTATTTTCATCATGAATATGGTTAGTTCATTGTTGTAAAGTGTTAGTGTGTTAAAATATACAAACAGCACGTTCCACAACAACCTTTTGTCACATCCACATTTTAAAAAATGCCTTGGAACGTGATTGGAATCTCCCATATTGCCTTTTTCATTACGCAGAAAATCCTTCGATCAAGTGTTGTGTAATGTGCAAGACTAATCTTTGTGGGGAAGTCACCGTTGTACACTATGATCCTTTAGAGCCTTTCAGGATTTTAGACTCTCTTTCAAAATGTTGGTATTTATATCGGGGCCTACCTTCTAAAGAGTGGTTGTTACCGACGGAGTCACAGATGAGGCTTTATTTAATGAGCAAGGAATATTTTCCCTCGTACTCCAACTTTAGAGTACAAGACACTAAAAAAATTATGCAGCTGAAAGTGATCCATCTTCAAGATATTTTTCCTGTCAGTTACAAACAAAATGTTTAAAACCTCAGTTCTGCGAAGAACTCTGTTAAGCTGGAATGTAAGAGTTTGCCTTGTATTTGACAAGAGCTTGAGAAAAATTCGCAGAGGAAATCGTTCAATAGGAGGGTTTCCTTTTCCCTTTTTCAGTTATATCTGTGATCATGAGTTTCCATTAACCCACAAGTTTCTTCGGATCAAGGTCTGATCCGTGAGTATTGAAAATTGTTTTCAGCACAAATTCACCTTAACATAAGCAGGTTTCAGTCTTTTAACATACATCTCATAAGTCCTGACTAATGAGACAACCGACTAGGCTAAACTGCTGAAACCTATGTGATTCCATTCTAACTAACTTGAATGCATGCTGAGACAAATTGATTCAAGGTAAAATATTTGCAAAAACAATAGTTCCCAGAAGAAAAGATTTCAAACATGTTGAAGAAAATAAATATGAAGAGATCGAAAAAACATAACTAATTCATATTGAAACGCCTGTCTGCTTAAAGTATTGCTTGCAAAGAAAAACCGAAGATGATTCATCCTTTTAACTAAAAAGGAAAAATTCCTCCATTTGCTCATACAATGCAAATGTACCTATACTGTTTGTTGAGAAATTGCTGCCATCCATGCTCTAAATGCCTTTAAAGAAGATAATCTTGGGGAGCAAATAAACAATAGCAGGGATATATGCCTTCAAGATTAAAATTGATGAACAGGAAGATTGAACCGAGAGTCTTATTCTTTCTGGTGAAACACATCAGAGTGAATCTATTCCATTCACTCAAGTCGACTGGAGGAGGCCATGCCCTTGGTTCGATTCTCACAACAGAGGAATCCACTTTAGGGCATGGCGTAAAATGCCTCTTGCTCACATCCATAAGGAGCTTGGTACTGGCCAGAAGATCCACATTGACAGCCAGGCGATTGAAAAGGGAATCACCAGGCTTTGCCACGAGGCAGTGGCCAAATTCCTTCTGAAGCATGAGGGTGGCACTTCGAAACTTGGGCATGGTGGAAAAAAGCTTGAAGATGAGCGGAGATGATATCTGGTAAGGTATATTGGCTACACATATGTCAAAAGTTGGCAAGTCTGTTCGTAGTATGTCACCTCGCACCAACTGTCCATAACAGAAAAGAAAAAGGAGATAGTCATATTAGAGAAGAGCAACTTTGATTTATCGTAATCCCAAAAATCAATAAGGTATCACCAAAGACAGCAATCACAAGGAACAAAAAAGGAATTGCAAGAGACAATTACGAAGACATCACAAGGGAACCTGCAAAGAACATAGCTTAGGCTAACCTTGCAGTAAACAAAATCTCTTTCCAGTGCATTTTCCTTGTAAATCTGGTAGAAATTTTGCCAGAATCTTGGAATTACAGGTTTGAATTGCATAAATTTAATACTGAGGTGCCCAATTGGACATAAGGGGGTAGGGAATCCATCTGCAACATCAAATTTGCAAAAAGAAGAAGTGTTTTATTGCCAAAATTGGCATTTTTCATTGCCAGACAGAAAGTGCAGTACGTTACAAGATTATGGCTTCCCAAAGCACACAGGTACTTCTAAGCATCATTAGATTGGAGAAAGGTAGTAACTGAAGAAAAGAAGGCTGCTATCACATAAGCATGAGGACTTCACCCCATAGCCAGTTTTCATCGCACAGGCATGAGAAATTCACCCTAAACCCAGTTTTCAGATTGGCAAAGATTTGAAAAAGTTTTAACGTATGTGGTATTTCACAAATAAACCTTCTTCAGTATTGTTGTCAATGTAGGATTTTTTTTTGGTTGATGTTTCCAGTTTACAAATGCAGCAAGCGCACCCTTCTCCATTATGGGATTATCACGATGAACTGAAGTCAGGTCATGCAGAAAGCATGCCCATTTCCATTATGTGAATATCACAACGAACTATAGCAGGCTGACAATAGATATTCGAAAACATATGTCTCAGTGATTGTGGCAGAAGACCTACACCTTGCCCCATCCACATGGAGCCGGAGCCGGAGCCGCTGCTTACACAGGTGCATAGAAGCAACAACTCATGAAGGGAAAACATGTCTCTGAGGATTTGAAACTTGGGGTGGGCATGAAGAGTCACAATCCATGTGGAATTGACATATTGTTAATGAGGTAAATAAGGTGAATGAATGTAAAGACAAGATGCAAAGGAAATTGGAACTCGCCTCCAATCTCTGAGCCATTTCGGTCCCCTTTATGCGTTTGTGAACTACTTCGATCATCCGGGGATCGATCTCGACTGCGATGACTCTGTGGGCGGCCTGCAGCAACTCTAGGGTTAGATTTCCAGTACCCGGGCCGATTTCCAGGACGGTATCGCTTTCTCTCATGTCCGCTTTCTCAACGATGGATTTGAGAACACCGGGAATTGTGAGAATGTGGGATTTGTGAGAATGCGCTGCCTGCTCAGTACAGCCTTGGGATCAATCAACTCCACCCACAGACAGTACAAGAAAAGCCCGCCAACAGGGTTAGTGGGACGCATGTAGCACTAGAGAGCCCGGTTCAGCTGCCCTGATGAAACTATTCGATCCGCCAAATGAAACGCCCAAACCGTTTGGGTAACCCTTTTGAATCAACGATCAACGACTAAAAGTGTTGCAATCGTCTAACATATAATCGTGTGGCTTACACAATGATAGGTAAGCAGAGAGGGGAGTTGATTTCAGAGGGAAACGCCTTACGGCGTAATAAGAACTTGCATTATATGCACAATTAGAAAAAACAACTCAAAAGGAAACTGTTGTTTTTCAAATGGGAGTTTCTAAAATGGGACTTAAGTTTTAACATGAAAAGAAATTTACAAATTCAAAATTCCTAAAATTCTAATTTCAGGAAAAATGAAATTTAAAAAAAAATTGACAATTTGACAGCACTTCTTAAAAAATTTTAAGATATTATTCCAATTTTTTTTTTAAATGACAAAAATCAATTTTAAATTTTTTTTGACTGGTAAAATTTTCTTCTTACTTCTCTGACTTGCCAGAGACCCTTTGAAGGGTTCTGACGTGTTCAATTTTGATCCCTGATACCGATGTATATTCACACATATCGTCACAATTGCAGATTACAACTTTCATGTCAAGATTTAATTCTCTATTTTGGTGACGATTTCAGGTATTTTCTGAAGCTGTTGACTTTATCTTTGAAAACACAGAATTTCAGGGCGCACCACATAGCTCCATATGGCAATTTTTATGCACAAATCTAGGCATAGAAGAGGAAGGACAACTACGCAGAAAGAACAAAATGGTTCCAAGAAATAATTTAGCGTTAGATATTTTGAAAGAAAACAATGTAGGCTAGAAGAGACAGAGCGGCATTCCTCGGAGATTGTTATCAAAACTATTGTGATATTATTAAAATAAATGCGATTTTATTTATAGAGTTTAGGTTTTTGTGATCCATATGAAGTTTGTGAGAGATTTTTCGGGGTAAATCATATGGAAAACTATTTGTCGACGTGTTTCGAACCAACTAGTGTGGTTCATCGTCAGGGCAACTTGTCCTGACCATGAACCACACTAGTTGGTTCGAAACGCGTCGACAAATGGTTTTCCATGTGATTTACGCCGATCCTGACGATAAACCACACTAGTTGGTTCGAAACGCGTCGACAAATGGTTTTCCATATGATTTACGCCCAAAAATCTCACACAAACAATTTTATTTATTTTTTGATTACATAAATGAGGATCCTACGAGATTTAGTTGCGAAATCGTAGTGCAACGCGCCATCTCTTCAATGTCAACACATCGAATTTTGGCTGGCAGTTGTTATCTTATGGAACGTTGAACCCAGATTTCTTTCAAGACACAAAATTTTCCACCAAGCTATGTACTTAGTGTCAATGCAAACTAGATTGAAAGAAATGAACGGTGCGAAGAACATGGGGATATCATGCCCAACATATGTGCAGAGATGCTAAATACATGCCCCAGATCTCACCCCTTGATTCCAGATCCACGTTTTATTATTGATTATTGATTTTTATTTTTATTTTTGTGCGAAGAACATGGGGATATCATGCCCAACATATGTGCAGAGATGCTAAATACATGCCCCAGATCTCACCCCTTGATTCCAGATCCACGTTTTATTATTGATTATTGATTTTTTTTTTTTTTTTTGTGGATTTGTGGTCGTATCAATCTAAAGGATTTCTAAATGGAAAACAATGAATTGGATGTGAATGGATTAAATGACAAGGTTAAAATGGAAGGATTCGAAGCCTAAGATAGAGGGAGGCAAAACTACCTGACGACTTCTAAACGGAGACGAGGCTATTGTAACACAAGGGGGGGCGATTCAGATCCAAGCACAGGAGGAGTTGCGTTCCAGCCGAGTTCAATTTGTGCTTAAGCACTTCTGTTTTGCGTAGAGAGAAAGATTGTAGAGAATGAAATAGGGTTTTTGGCCTGGTTTAATTGCTTAGCACTATTGCAGGCATTAAGATCATAGGTCTGAAATTTTTAGAGACTGCATATTTTGTAAGAAGTTTTGGCACTATTTTAAATAAATTTTCATTCTTGTGTACTTATAAGAATGTTGAACTTTTATATTTCTGTCAAAGTTTTATAATTGATTTCAATTTTGATTATAAATAATATTTCTCGTTGATATCTCACACTATTGTTGGTTCAATTTTGATATGTTGTTGAAGCTTTACCGAGGGCTATCTCTAGAAGACAGAATGAGATCGAATCTATAATGAATTCATTGAAGTATAAATGATATCTGAATTCATTGAAGATAAATGATAACTATTTATCATTTAATCGCAAATGTATTTTGTTTTTATTCCATTAGTTAAAATGAACTATTTCATTTAGTTAATGGAAACCACATAGTGAATTCATTCATAAACCAGTTATTCCCCTTGTTTTATTTAATTTGCTCTCATATTAGGGGAGGGCTATCCCATTCTAATTCGAGATAGGATATTCCATTTAAATTAGTTTTGCATTTGCAAATTAATTTTGCATAAAGTCCTATTTCTTTAGAGGCAAACATCCTAGTCGTGAGTGGCATGATTGAGCCCTTATATCAATCAAACTTCTTGATTGATTTTAATCTTTATTCAAAACACTAAAAAAAAATCAATCATGAGGATTAATGTAATATATTGTATATTAATTTATTTATTTTTAATCAATAACACTTAACATTTGAAATTACTTTTCTTATCTTTTTTAGAGTTAACTTTAGCATACTAATTAGTTTTCTAACATTAACTTTCAATAAATAATAATAACTTAAGGGAATTAGAATAATTTTAATTTTAATTAGGTAGTGTATTTAACTAGATCTTATTTTAATTAAATGTTTCCTTAGAATAATAATAACATTATTTAGTTTAATTAACATTCATTTTACAGTTTATCATAGATATATTATAATCTTATAATAAACTAGATTAAATATTTAGTATTATTGTTAGAAGTATATTAATGATATTTAGTAATATATTATAGTATAGGTGATTTTATTATAGAATAGTATTAGTATAGTATAAGGTATATTTTTTTATATAGTATAATTAGTTAATTAGTATAATATCATAGGATATATTAGTTTAGATTTGACATATGAAATAAATATGAAATACTTTAGTACCTAACATGACTGTAATGATAGTGTAGTATTAACATAGCATTACTTTAGGATTAATAAATAGTATTAAACTAACAAGTTTCATAGTGATAACATTATCATAATATCATATAAGATTAACAATTAATATTAACTTAATACCATAAAGTTAGTTAGGCTAGAATAAGTTAGGCTAATTGTAAGTCATAACTTAGTCGTGTCTTGGTTGAGCCCTAGATCAGCTTAAGGATCACTTTCTTGCCTAATCAACAAGAGGGCTGATATGATGTCTCTTCTCCACTGATGAATGAAAGTCATTGGAGATTGAGAGAAGGTAACTGCACCTAGTTAAACAAGTCAAAGCCACTAATCCAAACAGATAAGGGATGGTATTCAAGTCCCTGATCGAGTGATTTTCCCCCATGTTGTTGGAGCGATTTTCGAGGCATCAACAATTTCATAACATTCAATAGCTGTGCGGGGCCATTTTCCTTTTATAACTTGAATCGCCCCCAGTGATTCCTTTTTACCACATCAACTGAAATTCAGACGTGAAATCTTTATCATATAGAACCTATCAAACATCGCATTCGAGGGCCTTTTTCTTTGTTACTCGGAATCCTGCATCCCAATGTTGAATTCACTTTCCCTTAAGTTTCTCCCCTAGGTAGCTCCGACCGCTGATATGCAGGATGATGTCATCATTCCATGTGTCACCCTATGAGTGGTGACACATGTCACATAGAAATGCGCCTATAGGACCTCTGAAAACATTGAAATTGCTTGACAAATGTCCTTCATACTACCACATCATTGATGACATCATCTTCCATGTTAGCCATCAGGACCAATCATATTTCTGTGACATGGCCCCTTGGAGGAGAGAGAAAAAGACCTTCCCGACCTTATTTTCACATGCATTTCCTTTGTTAATGAATTTTTTCCTTTCCCAGAACTTTTGCACTATATCGAAGAATCAGGGCCCGCACGATCTTTAAAGTGGCAACCCTTTGCTCCACTGATATGCCAATGTGTCGATCACCAATATGCTAATGCCACATGGAGGAGTAAGAAGGGGGTGACCATACCTTGGTTTTACCATGATTTTCCTTTGTAAATGAATTTTGGCCCTCCCCAACAATGTCACACCATATTGGGGATTCTGTGCCCCCACAATTCCTTAAGGATGTCCCATCAGGTATTGTGGGGGCCATGCAGGACTGCAGGATGCGAGACTACTATGACTACAGGACTGTGGGGTCATCGAGATGGGGGATGCGAGATTATGCAGTCACCTATATATGTTTTGCGGGATGCAGGACCTACGGGATCCAGAATTATGGGGTCGTCGATATGCAGTTTTCCCTCATACTTATTCATTTTCTTATTTTTCAAGGCTTTCCAAGTGTGAACTTCAACATGCTCTAACTTCCGATCTAGAATTCCATTCTTGGACTCCTATATACCATTGGAAATCTCCTTCCGAGAACTAGGAAATAGAGAGGGTATGATTTAGCTCTGAAATCTTCTGTGGCCTAGGAAAGTGGCTCAAAACTTCACTTCTCTTGGGCAACCTTGACCAATTGAAACCCACAATGGAGTGAGTGACAACACTCTCCATAACTTAACTGGCCATAGCCCTTTTCAGGTGGGATTGGGATTCCAACCACTATGTCCCATTAATGTGGCCATACCATTTGCAGCTACTCTGACATATTCATCTCATGTCCAGTCTGAATTTGACAGGGCAAACAACTTCATTGAGCACATTCAGCACATCTTCCAGCAGGTCCACGACATATTCGATAGAGCCATTGCCAAGTACAACCAACATCATGATTAGAATTGGGTTCCACACAAGTTCCAGGTGGGCGACAAAGTTTGGTTACATTTACAGAAGGAGCACCTCACTAGGCCCCATCGCAAGATTTTCCCTCTTCGATATGGGCCTTTGTTAGGCATGGGATCCCCTGAGGGGAGTTTTGGGGCTTAGAGCCCAAATTTTGGTCAAAAGCTGTAACCCCAATGTAAATACTCCGCCTTTTGTGGAAGCGGAGCACGTAGTTTGTAAAAGAGTCATAGGGTTGTCCACCCTCAATTTTGTAATGTAATGTCGGCTGTAGAGATCTTCACATGGTCCGCAGACCATGGGATTGTATAAATAGAGTGAGGCTCTAAGTAGTTAAGAGATCAATCAACCACTCAATAATAATGATAAGGATGAAGGATTGAGTTGTATCTAAAGTGTAAAGTCTAGTTTGGGTCGTAGAGTAGGAGAAGGCTCTGCAGTTGAGTGCGCAGAGACCTGGTAGTCTACAGCTGAGTGTGCAAACCCCTGCAGCTGAGTGCACAGGGAGAGTCGAGTTTGTAATAGTTGGAGAATTAATAAAGAGAAGTTTCATATCCATTTTGCGTATTTATTTCATGTTTTATGCATCTGTTACCTTGAATATACATTGCACTTTTAATGTTTATATGATGCACGGATATGTATGAATGTGTTTATTAAGTGAATGAAAAGTAGAATATCTGTTTATGCGAAGTTAAATAACCTCTTTAATGTGATAAGTAAGATACGCAATATAGTTTGGGGAATTAGTGCAGGTCGCTTCCACAGTAGCGCGAAAGCATCCCAGCCCCTAGTTCAGGTTGCACAAAAGGCGATCATAACAGATCACAAAGGTACTAAAGGTTGGGTGAGTGCGTGAAGTAACCTATGCGCAGGTAGGAACATTTAGACTAAATTGACACCTCATACATCTCAAGGGTGCAAAAACTTAGGTCCATCACCCCCCATACTGCTTCAAGTGAGACTTCAGTCTGTGCTTCGCAGGTTGATGCCGAAAGGGCCAATAGTGTAGGGATTTGTTTGGATAAATAACTCTGAACCTAGGTTAGGCCACCTCATGCCAACAAATGGTTCTGTTGCCGGGACCAGAATTTGCATAGAGATGTCTGATGTCATATCATTGGAATCCAACTAAGAAGGAAATTGAAGGCTGGTTGGATAGAAGAATTCAAAAGTTCGTAGCGCAGGAGAACAGGAACCTGTGACTGTCAAAAGAAGAGTGGTTAGACTACTACCTATACACAGAGATCCACAAAATATTCTTCACTTCCTTCCCTACTAAGCTATATGAGTGGATTGTGAAGCTAGCTGATAGCCAGGGGAGGTGGAAACTTGACGGTCCTATTATGTGGACCCCAGAGTTAGTGCAAAGGTTGGAAGCATCGGAGGATAAGATCACGCATGCTGTGGATGATTGGCTCGATCGTATTATAGGAGGATTCATTACTGAGTTCGCAGTTGACAGCTTAGTTAGCTACAACGAGGTAGAGCGATGCTTTCTCAAAGGACCGCAAGGTAAGTACGTAAAGTCTTTGAATACTTAGATTAAAATGTTATTGTTTGACAAGAGGGTTATGCAGTTACCTTGATGTTCAGGGCTACACAAAGTGGAAAAGCTTACAGGAATGAAGGAAATAGGGGACCAGAAACCAGCCTCTTGATTTCATATCCACGAGGGGATGAGGAAGAGCTCGCGAAGGTCTCACCACGAAGTGCGATCCATCTGATAAGGAAAAGAATTCCAGGAATACTGCCTCCACCCCCACCATCGCCAGCTTCACCACAATCACCTCCATCTTCACCCATACCACCTCCACCACCACCACAATTCAATATGACAAGCACAGTGAAGTTGCCTGTGTTCAAGGGTTTGGGAAATGAGGATTCAGACCAATTCTGGCTCATGTTAAGGGCTATATGGGAAGCACAAGGAGTTACAGATGACAATATAAAGAAAGTGACACTACTTAGCATCATGCAGGACCACGCGCTGATATGGTATATTAAGAGCTCCAATGATAATCCAAATGCAGGAATGACAGATATCCAAGCAGTGGTAAATAGAGAATTTAGCAGGCCGAAGTCTGAAGCACATTCGATCATTAGATTCAAAGAGATCATGATGCTACCAGGTGAGACTCCTTGGGAGCTAGATTAGAGGCTGAAATGTACAATTCGTGAAGCTAATATGAATCTAACGAATGGACAACATTGCGAATGGTTTGTAGCTTCACTATTGCCACATTTAAGAAGTGTGCTATGATAGCAAAAGCTAACGACACAGGCAGAGGCCTTAGAAATTTATATTAGGCTACATGAGACCCTGATGTAGGATCCTAACTTAAGAGTTCAGTAGATCCATGCGCAGTTGAAGAATTTATGCCTTGAGATGTAGAGTTTGAAACAGGACAAGACAACTTGACGAGAAGTGCGCAAAGAGGTATGGTGCATAAAATACAAGGGTCAAGGTCATGACAAGTACCACTGCCCGGTTTTCGCAAATTACCTCGCATGAAGAGGACTGATGCCATTAAGGCCTAAAGCACAAGTAGGACCTAGCACGACATCTGCTTTGTGGTGCGCAGTTTGTCAAATAGCTGGAAAGCATGCCACAGACAATTTTCACTTATTACAAAAGTATACACAAAATTCGCAACAGTTTTTCTACAACTTTTATAGGTCAATAGGACACAATGAGTGCACTTGTAGAAGCTATGAGTTAATGATGGATAGAATGCCCACCTATAGATTTCATGCCAAAATGTGGCCCCTTCACAAAAATGCGGGAATGGCACAAACAAGATTTCAGGGGCGCAGACGAGGCCAAGGCGGAGGAGGACCTAGAAGAGGTCATGTACAGTTGATATGCTACAATTGTGGAGGGCCAGGACATTGTGCCCACAATTGCACAAATCCAACAAGATCGCCATGTTTGTATTGAAACTTTTTTGATCATGAGACAAAAGATTGTCCTACACTAATCGCCAGGATACGTGACAAAGGAGTGATACCGCCTCCCCTGAGTCAGAGCCTGCAGATGATGAGGTTTGAATCACGCGAGGAAGATACGAATGTGAACATCATGCTTCGAAGTGGGATAGCGATGGGAGATGACAAAGGTAAACAACTAGAATATAGTAATTGGGTTCGCAAAGCTCCAGCAAAAGAGGCGGAGTTTGATTTCGAGAGCACTCAGGGAACCTTCATGGAAGCCAAGAAGAGCTTCGCGTATGCCTCCACTTTTGGAAGAAAAGATAAAATGGAGCTGGAGATGGACCCAACTATGCTCACAATGTTCCTAGAAACATGTATGAAGTTACTGTGTGACAGTAAGGCTATAAAAGGATTACATGAACTCCTTAATAAATGAACTGGCACAGCGCCAGGAGAACTGCGCGTAGTTTGAAAGATTGGAAAGCATAAGACAAGGACAGGAAGAGAGAGATGAGACTTATCTTGCAGATTGGAGAATAGGATATGGATCAAGTTATCCTGGATTTAGGATCGAATGTGAATGTCCTACCGAAATAGACATGGAAGCGAATGGGGAGACCTACGTTGCAATGGTCTCCTATTCAACTGCGAATGACAAACCAACAAAAATAATACCCATGGGGCGATTGCAGGTAATAACCATAGATATTGAGGGGGCGAGCATGCTAGCAAACTTTGAAGTAATAGAGATTGTTGATGACAACAATCCCTACCCTGTGCTCTTAGGAATTGATTGGGCCACTGACATGAACGGGGTGATTAATCTGAAGAAGCGAAAGATGATTTTTGAGAAGAAGTCACTACGTGTAATTATACCCCTGGACCTTGCTGAAGGATCACGCTATATGGAGTTGGTGCGCGGCTATGAAAGTGATGATGATTTAGATTTCATCTATAAGATAATGGTGCGAAACAAGGACTAGGTGAATCCTACAGCGAATAGGTGGATTACATGGGAGTGCGAAAGCTCCTCTACTTTGGATTCTGTTGTGGTCACCAACAACCCCCCTCTTTGTTTGATATTAGCAATAACACCAAGCAAAGGGGGGACCCTGAATAAAAATCCAAAAACTATTTTTGTTAAAGTTTTTGTATTTTAGACTCCCTAAGGCTTGATCGCATCGCAAAGAGAGAGTGAAGTGTTTCCTAAGCGCAAAAAAAAAAAAAATAAGCTACGAAGAAGCGACGCGAAGTTCATCGCGTCGCATACATTCAAAACGCTCTTAAAAAGAAAATCTTAAGGAACCGCCGACCGCCGATATGCGACGTCGCATATCGCAACGTCGCATGAAGCAGCATAAGTAATTGAATGAGATCTGCGATCTGCGATCTGCGATCTGTGATATTAGCGATCTGCGATTTGCTATATTAGCGATCTGCGATAACACTTAATGACGTCGCAGCCCTCGATACTGCGATACCAATTGCAGAAAGGACTCATCGCAAGAATTCTCCGACATACACGGTAAACCCAAAATTAAGCACGCATCTTAAAGGGAAATTAATGACCGCATGCTTGAGTATCCAAGAATGATTGTATCGCGTTTTTCAAAGAGTCAAGTCATGATGAGTGTCAGAATTATGCATTCATTAGAACTTAACGCTTTCATGTCAATCTTTTCGTCATTTCTCTTCTTCCTTGCGTAAACTGCAAGACATGCAACTGATATAAATCTATATGCAGGAAACATCTAAGGAAAAGAGGAAAGCGCCAATGAGGTAATAGAGAGAAGATGCCTCCGCAAATGGATGCAGCATGCAACAGGACCGCGGATTACAGAGTATCACCCAATAGGCACTGATGAAAACAGACTATCCAAGACTCAGAGTCAAAGGTGCACAAAATCAGCGTGTTTGCAAAGGATCCTGAAGCTCAGACTGGGTAAAGCAAAAAGAGAAACGCAAAAGAAGGAGGACGCTCCAGAAAAGCCTGGAACAAAGAACGGAAGCAATTCTCGACATAGGGGATTGTCCATACAACGCGACTCCTAACTCATTGAGTCATTCGAACGACCGGAAACCGAAATAGCAACAGCAAAATCAGTTCGAAAGAAACTTGGGTTGTACTAAGTATACACACAGCGAATACACCCAGCTAGAGAAAGGTTTTCAAAAATGTCTTCTAGTCTGTCAGAAAGAGGTGCCAGCTCTTGTTGTTTCTACTTTTATCACTCGAACGAAAGGAGAAGACAGTTGGCCGACTCTTCCCAGGCAAACGTTGCATTGCTTACAGCACTAAGGAGCAGATACAGAAACGGTTAGAAATTAGATTCAATTTTTAGAAATAAATTTGCTTTTAGTAAAAGGGCGGTCATTTGAAGTCATTCCCTAAATTTGTGTAATTAAGATTAATTAGTTAGTAGTATTTAACCCTTCTCATGGCATTTGGAGAAGGGTCCGGAAATCTGTCAAAAAACTTGTCCTCAGAACATGCACTTTTGCACCCTCGGAGGGGGTTTTTGATGAATGGATGGATCGAGATTTATTTATGTTTGCATTTTAATGTCTGTTACTGATGTTGCACTTCTGTACTCTTAGCAGATATTAGAACAAGTAGAGATAAATCGTTATTGCTTGAAGTTTATTAGTGAAATCAGTCATAAATGGTACTTTTATCTCTTGACTAATTTCTGCTTATATTCCTAAAGTGATAGGCAGCTGAGTTCTTTATATGTTAATGTATGAATGTGTGTATTACCATTTGGCACTTCTGTACGGTGGAGTCATTTATTTGTGCTTGACATATGAATAACTAATTATGCGATATGCTGTTCACAACTGTTTTGCCTAACTTTTTATGCAGAATGGTTTATCTTAATTGATTTCTATTCTTATGATAGCTGAATGATCTTTATTACGAGCTATTGTTCGAAATCTTTTTAGATCGCATAATAGAAGAAAAATACCCCGGGTTAGCATAGATTAGATGTATTGTTTTTCATTAGATTACAATAGCATAGAGTTAGTTTAGAAGTTAGAATTAAATTAGCTTAAAATACCCTTAGATCAATACCATCAAACTCTACACACACGCACACCCCTCACATTGGGAAACTGGTCCCATTACCCCCAGTCGGACCCGCTACTCCAAACGGGCAAGGAGCCGCCAACCAGGTTCCGAACTGGGTGGGTATCCCCCTTGTTGTCGACCCGATTTCTGGGCCCTCAACATATTTGGCGCTAGAAGGAGGGCACGAGCTATGAATGGCGCATAAATCAAAATCTAAATACCATTCTGAGAGCGAATCACCCTCACCAACTCCCCCAACTTCTCCGGTACGATTAAACTCGGAGCTAGAAGTCGCTCGGGCATCCACCGCTGTTACATACCCTAATACATAAGAGCAATTTATCATTGATCCCCCTGAAATTCCAACTTTGATTCATAAACTCCAGGGATTCTCTATTTTTACTCAGAGGTCTGATAAATCTAAAGGCAACGTGACTTCGCAGTACAACCCTGCTCATCCCTTGACCAGATTGAAGAGTGAAAAGTTTGGCATCCGGCCAACTGAAATCCCTCTCCCCACGAGGAAAAGAGCAAGGAAAGCACTTCCAGAGTCCGACAGTGGGACTCTTTCATCCACCTCGTCCATTTCAACTCCCTCACCGCGAAGTCAGCCACCCACATCTTCACCCCAAATCACTCATCCATCTTCCACAACCCTTCTTCCGCAATCATCGAAGATCATAATATCTCCATCTTCTCAGCATCAGAGATCATCTTCTGCACTTTTATTAACTAGCAGGTCAACGATGGCCCAGTCTCCATGGAACAATCCTGGGGCGGTTTTAATGCCTCCACCCCTGAGTCCAATACCGGCCCATCCTGAGAAATGGATACCTAAATTCAATCCAGAAACAGGCATGCTAGTTGAAGAACATATCAATAATTTCATGCTTTCTGTTAATCTCAACGGAGTTACCAACGAAGATGCTGTTGTTCGACTTTTTCCCTATACAATGCAAGGAACAGCCGGGTCATGGTACTTTTCGTTACCTTCCGGATCTATCACGAGTTGGGACATTTTTCAAAGTCAATTTCTTACCAAGTTCGGTGATGATAGATCAACAGCGACATTGATCAACAATTTATCCAATCTTAAAGCTAAGGCTAGAGAACCCATTAAAGATTTCAATTTACGGTTCAATAAGATCCTCAACAAAATCCCCGCTGCTTCTCAACCCAGCGAGGAAGTAAGATGTGAATGGTATATCACGGCCTTACCATCAAAGTTGGCTATCTTCGTAGATAGGGCAAGCAAGACAACCTTAGTTGAAAACTTAACAGAGGCGTTAGCAGTTGAAAAACGCGTAGTAGCCCTAGAAAAGAGATCTGCAATTGAAGAACGTAAATCTAAGAAAATATCTTTCAAAGAAGACACCAAGAAGAAACAAACGAAAGATCCTTTCGATATGGAAGGATTACAAAAATTATTAAAGGCCATGTCCAATGAGATGATTGACATAAGAAAACAAGTAGCAGAAACGTCTTCAAAAATGCCTTTCAGGACTTTTAAAAGAAATCCTCCCATGGAGACGAAGCCACCCAATGCTGTCTCAAACATTGAATCTGAAGAAGAAGAAGAAGATAATACCATCGAAGCACAGACCGACGATGAAGAAGTGGTGGAACTACAAGGAATGTGGGATTTCATCCTCCCACAAGAAGAAGATCAAGAAGCATTTCCGATTAGCACACGAAGCAAAAATCAACTTGATCCTCCCCAAACTACCCCTAAACAGAAGGGCGCAAGCCCTGCAGCAAAAGATAAGGTCGCAACAAAGAAAACAACCGCTAGAGCGACCCAATTTAGCCCAGTCCAATCAGACCAATCGCCTCCATCAAGAACACTGATAGTGTCGGATGAAATGGAGTATAACATCATCGATGACATGAAAAATACTAGGGCTAATATCACTCTTTACGAGTTGAGCAAATTGAAACATCAATAGAAAATAGTGATGAAAGAATTACATGCCGTGCCTACTACACCTTTACCTACGGCTGTAGCCTCCCACAATGTGGGAAGACCTCCAATCAACACGATCAATAAGATTGATCCAAATGACATCGCCTTGATTGGAGGAAGATCTAGATCTCATACTCCACCTTTTCTCCTCACTTATGAAATTTTCAATAAAAACGTGCACAATTTCTTGGTTGATTCTGGTGCTTCAACCAATATTTTACCCAGGTCAATATGTGCCAAACTGAATGTTCAACCGCAAAAATCCGCAGTGCGCATAGTTCAACTTGATCGATCGCAAGTCGAAGTGATAGGTGAACTTAATCAAGTGACCATAAGACTGTCGTCTAACCCCAAGGTATGCCAGGTTATCGACATTCTAGTGGCTGATATCCCTGAATTCTATGGTTTGATTCTTAGCAGGGACTGGTCCGAAAAACTCCACGGATACTTTTCAACCGACTGGTCGCACATGTGGTTACCCTACAACGGTAAACCAAATCAAATAAAGGTTGAACGAGAGTTACACCAAAAATACATAGTGACAGAATTGGAAGGAGAGAATGAAGCAATAGCATACAACAGCAGTATCATAGGCAACTACTCGGTAGATTCTTTCCTCGGAAATTTCAATGCTCATATATCACCTTATTTGGAAAATTCAGTTTTGTCCCAAGTAGAAAACTTTTCCCAAACTGATGATTCAAAATGTGTTAGTTTTTTAGATAACCCTGTAAATACATCTTTATTTTGGAAATTATATTTTGATGGCTCTAAGTCCAACGAGGGAGCAGGAGCAGGATGCGTTCTGATTAGCCCAGACGGAAATAAGACCATGCTTACATGCAGACTTGAGTTCGATTGCACAAACAATACAGGGGAATACGAGGCCTTGGTGCAAGGCCTATACAAAGCAATCGGATTGAACGTTAAGTATCTTCAAGTCTTTGGAGATTCTGAGATTGTCGTCAAACAAGTACGTAACACCATACACTGCCTGTCAAGTCATTTGAAGCACTATCAATCTTTAGTACAAGATCTAACTGCACATTTCATAGCATTCAATATTTCGTCAGTCCCGAGACTCCAAAATGCAAGCGCAGACCTGTTAGCTAACGTAGCCTCTAGACTTATTCCCTCCGAAGATTTCAGTCCAGATAGATTCTCAATAGAATTAATCTTTAGACCATCCATCCATGAAAACATCACCAACTGGAGAGTATTCAACGACGATCCTGACATCGTAAGTTTCCTCACTTCTGAAGGATCCTACTCAAATCAGATAATTGACGAAGACTGTCATGATCACCAAATACAACAAAGTAGCACTGATAATGCTATACCCAAATTGGTGGTCAAGTTAGAAGACCTATATGATTTGAAAAGTCGGTTCAAAAGGTCAGCTAATGCCAAAATCTATAGTTCAACTCTGAACTATGAATCAGTGAACCTACGAACCAATGAGAAGCCACAAAACGTTAATCTAGGCCAGGGCCTAGCCCCTAAAGAAAAATTAGCATATATCCGTCTTCTGAGACAATACAAAAACGTTTTTGCCTGGAATTATGATGAGCTGAAGACTTACAACACTTACATCATTCAACACACTATCCCTATGATTGACAATGAAAAACCTGTGTAACAGAAGCTCAGGAAAATCCACCCCAACTTGGAAAATCAGATAAAAACTGAGCTGAATAAGTTGTTGAGAGCCAGAATAATTTTCCTAGTCAGACATTCCAAATGGGTATCCAATATGGTACCCGTTAGGAAGAAAAATAGAGATATTAGGATCTGTATCGACTTCCGGAATCTCAACAAAGCCTGTCAGAAAGACAATTTTCCCCTCCCACCTATGGAGCAAATATTACAGGCAGTAGCAGGCTCAGAGTTAATGTCTTTTCTGGATGGATTTTCAGGATACAATCAAGTGCTGGTACATCCCGATGATCAGTTAAAAACCACCTTCCGAACCAAATGGGGTTTAGACGAGCATGAAGCATTCAACTTGATCAAACAAGCCATCATCAACGCTCCATCTTTAGCAACCCCAAATTTTTCAGAACCTTTTATCTTATACATGTTTGCCTCAGAGAAATCTTATGCTGTGATTTTAACTCAAACAAATCAAGAAAAGGTAGAAGCTCCAATCGCATTTTTTAGCTCGAACTTACAAGGTGTTGAACTCAATGATTCAGACGTGGAAAAACAGGCATATGCTGTTTTCAAAGCAATCAAATATTTCAGACCTTTCTTGCTAAAAGCCCATACCAAAGTCATAGTACCATTCCCAGCGGTAAGAAACCTCCTGATACAGAAGGATGTGGGCGAAAAGAGAGCGAATTGGATCACCGCCTTACAAGAATACGATCTTGAGATCAAGCCAGCACACATCGTAAGAGGTCAAGGCTTCTGCAAGATGTTAGCTGGAGCATCGCAAATTCCTGAGAACTCGTCTGAAGAGGTACACGCGTATGAGGTAAGCCTAAACGACGCAGAATCATTATATGCTGACACCATTTATTTTCTTAAGAACGGGTATGCTCCATTTCACCTGGATCACACCAAGAAGACAGCCCTGAGATTGAAAGCTAAACAATAACAGCTCATAAATGATGTTCTGTTTAAAAGAAATTACGATTATGTGCTTCTTAGATGTCTTGAGAAAACTGAAGCCGAAAAGGTTTTGCAGGAACTCCACAATGGACCAGCAGGTGGACACTATGCTGGAGAAGCCACCACACATAAAATCTTACGTGCAGGATATTACTGGCCCACGCTGTTCAAAGACTCATACAATTACGTAAGGAAATGCCAAGTCTGCCAGACTGCTGCAGGGAAACAAAAGAAGTCATCCATGCCACTGCAGCCGGTTAACATTGAGCAACCGTTTAGTCAATGGGGCCTGGACATAATAGGTGAGATTGTTCCTCACTCTTCTAAACATAATAGGTATATCCTCACGGCAACTGACTATTTTACCAAATGGGTAGAAGCAGTGCCTCTCAAGACAGCTAATTCTGAAAACATTATTGAATTCATAGATCAGTTTATCATCACTAGGTTTGGATTGCCAACGGTCTTAATGTTTGATAATGCATCATATTTTTCTGGAAATACAATGAATGAGTTTGTGCTCAAAAGAGGGTTCAAACTGAAGTATTCTGCCAACTACTATCTGCAAGGTAATGGGTTGGCTGAATCAACAAACAAGAAACTAATCAGGATTATTAAAAAGACAGTCGACCAAAACCAAAAGAATTGGCACAAAGCGCTGGTAAATGCCTTATGGGCAGATAGAATTACAAAGAAAGCTTCTATTGGCACTTCTCCCTTTAATTTAGTTTATGGGAGAGAAGCGGTTCTTCCTACTCACTTAGTCATTCCCTCTTTGTCCTTAGTACAATACATCGATGAAGTACCTACTTCCTCCTTACAATTAAGACAAATGGAAATAATCAAACTAGAAGAACGACGAGAACAAGCTAAGAAAACCCATGCTCACCACCAAGCGCTAATCAAATCCTCTTTTGACTCAAACATAATGACCAGAAAAAACTTTCAGATGGGAGATTTAGTTTTAAAATGGGATAAGGCTCATGAAGAAAAGGGCAAACATACGAAATTCTAGAAGCCGTGGCTTGGTCCTTTTCAGATTGTGGAAGTCATAGGCCCATCGACTTTTGTGTTGCAGGATTTAACAGGCAGGAGAGATTCTCTGCCTGTGAATGGACAAATTCTCAAAATGTATTTTCCATAGAAGATCATTCTTCTATTTTTGTAGGATAGTTTTAGTTTTTATTTTTGTTTTTTCTTTTATTATAGATAAGACTGGTTGTGAATGATCATAAATAGGATTCATGAAAGAGCACACCAATTCTCTATTAGATTTTGATTTCACTTGTATAAATAGCAAAAACTTTTCGAAAAATCTGACTTTTATTATTGACAAATAGAGTTAACTTTAGCCTGAATATGATGTTAGTTTCAACTTCAAAAAATCTTGGATGAAAGCAACTTTTGGTAAAATATTGTTTTATGCCAACGCAATGAAAGGTATCATCAATAATAAAATAAATATTCTTTGTAAAGATGTTGTTTTCAAACTCTATTATTGTCGTCCAAAGCTTTCTTAAGGAAAAACAATGACTTCCTCCCTGCTGAGGGAAATCGCAGCATCCAGAGAAACAATCCAAGAAAACACTATATCTCAAAGAATAAGAGGTCCCATCACGAGCCGGCTTATCATGATCACAGATATTATAACTTGCTGACTTTGCCAATACTGTCTATCAAAACAGGGCAACGACTCAAGATTATTGCAATCAAAAGACAAGGGGTCTCATCACGAGCCATCTTGTTCAGCAAAAGTGTAAATCAAGTGAATGACTGTGTCATAATTTGGCCACCAAACCAAGACATTGTTCTTTAGAGAATAAAAAAGGAAAAAGTGTCAAAAGGATTTTTCTCTGAAATGTTGTAAATAACCTCAAACAGGAAAAAGGATCATTGCTGGATAACATGGTAACCCTGTCGAGGCTATGGACGCTTGCGGGCAGCAGAGGCTCTACCTACGACAAATGAGCATATTTTAGAAAGCCAGTACGCAGAGAAGACCTTATTTTATCTTTAAAAAAGACCGAGTAATGTCTGGTGTGAATGCAAGAACTAACCCAGAGGAAGCAGACAATCGGAATAAAAAGGTTGTGACGAAATATCATTGACATGATGAGGGGTAATATACTCTATCTGTCCATAACAAAATTTAGACATACGAAAATTTTTCTATTTTGGAAGTGAAAATGCAATAGAAAAGCAGAGATAACTGGTTCTTCACAGTGAATCGCCATTGTTGTGGTCACCAACAACCCCCCTCTTTGTTTGATATTAGCAATAACACCAAGCAAAGGGGGGACCCTGAATAAAAATCCAAAAAATATTTTTGTTAAAGTTTTTGTATTTTAGACTCCCTAAGGCTTGATCGCATCGCGAAGAGAGAGTGAAGCGTTTCCTAAGCGCAAAAAAAAAAAAAAAAAGCTGCGAAGAAGCGACGCGAAGTTCATCGCGTCGCATACATTCAAAACACTCTTAAAAAGAAAATCTTAAGGAACTGCCGCCCGCCGATATGTGACGTCGCATATCGCAACGTCGCATGAAGCAGCATAAGTAATTGAATAAGATCTGCGATCTGCGATCAGCGATCAGCGATCTGCGATATTAGCGATCTGCGATTTGCTATATTAGCGATCTACGATAACACTTAATGACGTCGCAGCCCTCGATACTACAATACCAATCGCAGAAAGGACTCATCGCAAGAATTCTCCGACATACACGGTAAACCCAAAATTGAGCGCACGTCTTAAAGGGAAATTAATGACCGCATGCTTGAGTATCCAAGAATGATTGTATCGCGTTTTTCGAAGATTCAAGTCATGATGAGTGTCAGAATTATGCATTCATTAGAACTTAACGCTTTCATGTCAATCTTTTCGTCATTTCTCTTCTTCCTTGCGTAAACTGCAAGACATGCAACTGATATAAATCTATATGCAGGAAACATCTAAGGAAAAGAGGAAAGCACCAATGAGGTAACAGAGAGAAGATGCCTCCGCAAATGGATGCCGCATGCAGCAGGACCGCGGATTACAGAGTATCACCCAACAGGCACTGATGAAAATAGACTATCCAAGACTCAGAGTCAAAGGCGCACAAAAGCAGCGTGTTTGCAAAGGATCCTGAAGCTTAGACTGGGTAAAGCAAAAAGAGAAACGCAAAAGAAGGAGGACGCTCCAGAAAAGCCTGGAACAAAGAACGGAAGAAATTCTCGACAGAGGGGATTGTCCATACAACGCGACTCCTAACTCATTGAATCATTCGCACGACCGGAAACCGAAATAGCAACAGCAAAATCAGTTCGAAAGAAACCTGGGTTGTACTAAGTATACACACAACTAGAGAAAGGTTTTCGAAAATATCTTCTAGTCTGTCAGAAAGAGGTGCCAGCTCTTGTTGTTTCTACTTTTATCACTCGAACGAAAGGAGAAGACAGCCGGCTGACTCTTCCCCGGCAAACGTTGCATTGCTTACAGCACTAAGGAGCAGATACAGAAACGGTTAGAAATTAGATTCAATTTTTAGAAATAAATTTTCTTTTAGTAAAAGGGCGGTCATTTGAAGCCGTTCCATAAATTTGTGTAATTAAGATTAATTAGTTAGTAGTATTTAACCCTTCTCATGGCATTTGGAGAAGGGTCCAGAAATCTGTCAAAAAACTTGTCCTCGGAACATGCACTTTTGCACCCTCGGAGGGGGTTTTTGATGAATGGATGGATCGAGATTTATTTATGTTTGCATTTTAATGTCTGTTACTGATGTTGCACTTCTGTACTCTTAGCAGATATTAGAAAAAGTAGAGATAAATCGTTATTGCTTGAAGTTTATTAGTGAAATCAGTCATAAATGGTACTTTTATCTCTTGACTAATTTCTTCTTATATTCCTAAAGTGATATGCAGCTGAGTTCTTTATATGTTAATGTATGAATGTGTGTATTACCATTTGACACTTCTGTACGGTGGAGTCATTTATTTGTGCTTGACATATGAATAACTAATTATGCGATATGCTGTTCACAACTGTTTTGCCTAACTTTTTATGCAGAATGGTTTATCTTAATTGATTTCTATTCTTATGATAGTTGAATGATCTTTATTACCAGCTATTGTTCGAAATATTTTTAGATCGCATAATAGAAGAAAAATACCCCGGGTTAGCGTAGATTAGATGTATTTTTTTTCATTAGATTACAATAGCATAGAGTTAGTTTAGAAGTTAGAATTAAATTAGCTTAAAATACCCTTAGATCAATACCATAAAACTCTACACACACGCACACCCCTCACATTGGGAAACTGGTCCCATTACCCCCAGTCGGACCCGCTACTCCAAACGGGCAAGGAGCCGCCAACTAGGTTCTGGACCGGGTCGGTATCCCCCTTGTTGTCGACCCGATTTCTGGGCCCTCAACAGATTCAAATGAGGAGACCGAGCGATGGGAGAATCAGTTACATGGGATAACTACACTGAATTGTAATATGATGACAAGGTCATTGTGCTATGTATCGACAGAAGTAAGAGATCTACCTATTTATGATGGTTTAAGTGAGGTAGATACCTTCTTGAATAAATTTGAGAGTGAGGTGCCGGAAAAGCAATGCTTCCAGGCCTTGGACTGGGTACTGTGTGCTACGCCTGCGAGGTGGTGGGATATGCACAAAGGGAGCTTTGACAACTCGTGTGAATGTAGGGGAATGATGTGCACATGATTTGTGAAGCCTAGGGTATGACTGATTAATAAGTACAATGGGCAAGATGATCTGCGCACGCATTTGGCCAAGTGGACGTAGGCCTATGGACAAAAGCCACAGCTTGAGTGGGTGCACCTATTGTGTCATACTCTGGATGTTATACCAATGAACTGGTATCCAGAAACAAAGATCCACCATGGGATAGGTGAATGTGATGTTCTATGCGAAGGGTTCATGATGACCTTCAGTTTTGAGGATGGGTGGGATAGGATTGATAAAGTGCTACAAGAGGTAAAGCCAACCATCGTTAAGATACCACAGGAGCCGATAAAGGTGATTCATCCTGAATGGGCCACTCAGCTGAGTTTCACATTGGAATGATATAATGTAATTACTGAAGAAGAAGATGAATATCTGTAGAAGGTTAACATTCTAGAGACAGAAGGCCACCGCGGGGTTCAAGGACCATAGATTGAGAACCCTGACATAACCGTGTCAGTGAAGACTAAGCATGTAAACATTGGTACGGAGGAGGAACCTAAATTCGTGAAGATTGGAGACTATTGGGATAGTTCAACAGTGGATAAGGTTGCTGAATTACTTCGTGAATATCAGGACTTATTCCCAACCAAGTTTACAGATTTAAAGGGAATACTCAGAGATTTAGGGGTAATGAAGATCACATTAAAACCCAATGCGAAGCCAGGTAAGCAAAGGTTGTATTGCTTAAATCCGAAATACAAGGAGAAGGTCCGTGTAGAACTAGACAAGATGCTCACGGCAGGCATCATTGAGCCTGTGGAAGAGTCTGATTAGGTAGGCTCGATGGTGGTACAAGAGAAGAAGCAAAATGACGAAATAATAATATGCATGGATCTCATAAAATTGAATGACGCATGTGTACATGATCCCTTCCAAACTCCATTCACGGATGAGGTGATGGACAATGTAGGCGATCAGGAAGCATATTCTTTTATGGATGGGTTCTTAGGGTACTACCAGATCAAAATCACACTAAAGGATAGGAGCAAGAAAACCTTCGCGGCTGAGTGGGGTTGTTTTCAATATACTATAATGCCATTTGAATTGAAGAATTCCCTACTATCTTTTCACGTGTGGTTGTTGCGGCATTCAAGGAATATATTTATAAGTTCTTGGAGGTCTATTTTTATGATTGGACTATATTTGGGCTGGTTAGGTGACATGCAGCGAACTTGTGCTTGATGCTCAATACATGCCGAAGATATAAAATCTCACTCAACCTCAAGAAGTGTACATTCCTCGTTCCTTCTGAGAACTTGTTGGGACATGTGGTTTGTAAACAAGGGCTGATGGTGGACCCATGAAAATCGTGATGATTCTAAATTTGGAAGCACCGTGGAGTGCGAAACAACTGCGCGCTACTCTAGGGCATACGAGGTACTACAAGAAGTTCATCAAAGGCTATGCCCAGATCACTGCGCCAATGGAAAATCTATTGAAAAAGGTTGTCACATTTTGCTGGAATGATGACTGTAAGTAAAGCCTAGATGTATTGAAAGGATAGATGGTTACTGCATCGATTATAGTCTTCCCAAATTGAAAGAAAGACTTTCATGTCCATGTTGACGCATCAAGTATAAAGCTGGGGGCAGTACTAACACGGGATGGTGGAGAAGGCTTGGATCACCCTATCATGCTTGCGAGTCGTAGATTATCCAAAGAAGAAAATAACTATTCCACCACTGAACGTGAGGGACTGGATATGGTATATGCACTCCAGAAGTATCGACACTACTTACTAGGAGGTCACTTTAAGATGTATACAAATCATTCTGTGTTGAAGTACTTGGTCAATAAGCCTGTGTTGGGGGTGCGCATATGCAAGTGGCTTTTACTATTCCAAGAATATGATTTTGAAGTTGTTGTGAAGCCTGGATGATTGAACGCGGGACCAGATCACTTGTCATGCATTGAGACATGGGAGGAACCTACTAGTTTGGATGAAAGACTACCTGACACGAAGCTTTTTGCTATGCACATAGCAGATGGACATTTTGAAGATATAATTCACTTTTTAACAACTGGAACTGCGCAAGTAGGGTACTCTGTCCAACAGAAGAAGGAACTAGTGGTGCGTGCGACAGACTTATTTATCATTGTGAGGCACCTATATAAGATGGGGAATGACAAGATACTGTGAAGGTATGTACCTAAGTTTGAACAAAGTAATATCCTCACAGACGCCTGTGGGGGCGTTGTGCAAGGAAATTATCCAAGGAGAGCGACCATGTAGAGGATTCTTCGCATAGGGTTGTGGTGGCCAACCCTTCATCAGGATTCAAAAGCACATTGCAAGGCCTGTGATGTATGTTAAAGAGCAGGTAAACCATCACGAAGGGATGAGATTCCTTTGAATCCAAAATGACATTGCAACCCTTTGAAAAGTGAGCAATTGAATTTGTAGGACCTATATCAAACCTCAAGGAAAGACAGGTGTGAGATATATTATCACTGCGACAGAGTACCTCACTCGTTGGGTAGAAGCGCAGTCGGTAAAAGATTGCATGGCCGTGATAGCCATGAAGTTTCTGTTTGAACACATACTGATACGACTTGAATGTCTGAAGATCTTGATGAGCGATCGCGGTACACATTTCCTGAACGAGACGATCAGCGCATTGACGGAAGAGTTTCAAGTGTATCATCTGAAAAGCATACCATATCACCCACAGGCTAACTGGATAGTAGAATCATTTAAAAAAGTACCTACAATATTATGGGCTTATAGGACGACATGCAAGAAGCTGATGGGATAGACACCTTTTAGGCTTGTCTATGCAGTGGAAGCTGTAATGCCTATGGAATACATTGTGTTTATTCTGCACATAACAGCGCTCACATGTATAATAGATCATGGAGCCATGGAGGAGAGGCTCGCACAGTTGGAGGAGCTTGAAGAAGAACATTTTTTGGCTGGATTTCACCAGCAGGTCCAAAAGTAGTGTGAAAAGTCTTGGCACGATCAACCTATTAAGTTGCGCACCTTCAAGGTAAATGATTTGGTGTTGTTGTATGATAGTAAGTTCGATAAATTCCTAGGGAAGCTCAAAATGCATTGGATGGGACCATATGTTATTAAGGAGATCAGAGATGGTGGCACCGTATAGTTGGTAAAGTTAAATGAAGCACTCTTCCCAGGAAAGGTCAATGGCAGTCAATTGAAGGTGTACACAGGGGGCTCGACCATCTAACTAGCTGACAGAAGCATAGTCTTAGTACTCTAGGCAGTTGGAAGGAGGCGCAGGACAATAAACTACTCTACCCAGAAGCTACGCGATGTCAAGACTGTGCGCAGTAGTGAAGTGTCATAGGGTTCGCGATAGCATGAGGGTAGCTACACTGCCACGCAGGTCGGCTGGAAAGTGACCATTACAATCACTATTCATGATGTGATGCTTGGTTTGAGACCAAATGGAGTGGGCGGCGGGAATTTAAGGTGAACTTTATGGGCTAGATTCTTGAAAATCTACCACCAATCAAGCATTAATGGACCGAATGTGGGGGGAACGGTCGAATTCAAATTCAAAAGGTGCTATAAATTACAAAGAGGTGTCCAGTAAATAACAATTGGAAATTTGAGAATTGAGCTGTTATGCACCTAGACATTCATGAACCCAGACTTGTTCGATCTATTCAAGGTGAATTCATTATTTGAGCACTTACCCGAGGCGTTGAGAGAATTGTGGAATAGTACTATGGCAGCACTTGAGGAAGCCATGGATACTGGAGTAATGACTGCTAAGGAGGCCATGCAGGCCATGATGGTAGGAGAAGCCCCAGAAAGTGTCAGGATAGTCACAGAAATCCCTAAATCGCCATGCACGCCGAGACCCAAGAAAGACAAGTAGCCTATGGTACCGATGCGTGTGTCCCCTAGGAATCCATTAAGGACTAGGCTTACCATGGAAGAAAATGGGAAGGCGATCAATTTGGAGGCTGATGAGGAGGAAGAATTTGAAGAAATCTTGGTAGAGGAGGAGGAGGATGTAGAAATGGAGGTGGAAACCCAGGGTGCGGACCCTCTGACCAGGTTTCCCACATATGTTTCTATGGGGAAGGGGAAAGCAAAGGTGCCCAAAGACCTAAATGAGAGAAAGAGCTCTCTATAGACTCTGTTGCTCCCCGACAACATCATTTTTGATGGAGTGCACTTGGGGTGAGTGCCTGTTCTAAAATTTGAAGTCTTGGATCTCACAGACCATGCGAAGTTCCCACATTTAGCAACCGCGCAACTCATGCACCAGAGGAAAGACATGCTAATGGGAGTTATAGAGTTGGAGCTTCATAAGTGGCTGAGAGATGTAGAAAAGGCAGGGTTGTTAAACCTACTCTAGGTGCTGCATTAACACCGCACTCCGGTGACTATCTTCTTCATTAGGTAGCTGCTCTGCCTGGTGCATGATGGGTGCTTATGGCTGGAGGAGCCCATCCCCATCACGGACCACTTAATTCACAAAATTACATGGTTCCCTTGCAAAGGGGAGGATCCAACGAACATCTCGGAGGGTAGAAGTGATGATTTGGCCATCGCAGAGGCCATGAAAAGAAGTTCAAGCTGGAGAAGAAGAAGAGAGGGTACCTGATTTCTAGCATCAAAAACCCTGTGGTCAAATTCATGAGCAAATATTGGTTGGGAAGGTTATATGGAAGTGTCCTACGGATGAGGTGCCTGTGCTAGTGGTTGCACTTTCCGCAGAATGTGCAGAAGGAGTCCAGTTTAACTGGGTGAACTACTTGTGCAGCGAGTTCTTGGAGAACTACCACGAGGCACAGGAGTAGGGGAATAATTTTCATTATGCATGGTTGTTGTTGTCCATAGTGATGGTGGCATGGGAATTGCCTGAGGATAACCAGTTTCCAATGATTGTGTAGGACCTTCTGGAGGCAATGAAGTAAACTTCATTGTGGGCAACTAGATATGTGTAGAGAATCAGGGACAGTAAGATATTCTGGGTGTTCATGGAGATGAACATCAAAATGGGGATTAATCACAAGTTGTGGTTATCGCCCACCATCTACAATAGTCTGCAGAGGTTCGTGGAGTTTAAGGCAGAGTTCCATCACGTTTACATCAGGGCGCGAAAGGACCTCGTGAACACATGGAACAAGCTACCCTACCTGGAAACGGATGATTTCATCTTCGTAGTCCTTGAGTCATGGCCGCCGAAGTGGCACGCTCCAGCCTGCTCCACTGTGAAGCAGAGAAGTCCGCTGCATAGAGGAAAAAGGACGAGGTGAAACTATGGATGGCACAGTTGGCATAAAAATGTAGGAATAAAGTGGCAGCAGCCAAGGCCCAAATGGCACGGGACACTGTGAAGGTGGCAGAAGAGCAGTAGAAAGTAGTAGAGGAAGAGCGCGAAGGACAAAAGTTTCCTTTGCCTGAATAGGAAACAAATACTGAGCAAGGTGGTGCGAACTTGCAAACAACATCCACACAGCTGAAATGACAGTGCCCAATGGAACAGGAAAGATCGCGAAAGAATTTGAAGGTTTCGAAGACTTCATTTGACCCAATCACCCTCAATGACGGGGATCTGCATGACATTGGAGAGATGGTGAGGGATGTTGGCATTATGATGCATGTGTTGTACTTGATGGCAACCCACTCATAGAAGAACATATCATTTATTTATAACTCGATGAATCTACAGAAGAGATATCAGATGTGACTGAATGCATGGGATGCAGGACAGCTCAAAGGAATCAGATGAAAATTCTCAGTAATGACAAGTTAGCTTTGCCATCAAGTCCAAAGGGGGAGATTGTTGGCATTATGAGACAAGTGTTTTCCTTGATGGAAAATCAAAAGATGACAGATTATAGTGCAGCAGGTCAGTAGCAAAGAATTGATGATCAAACTACAAAAATGAAGAAAGAAGAGTATATACGCAGGTTCACTATATACCAAGTCGCATATATACGCAGGTTTGCTATATACCAAGTAGTGTATACATGCAGGTTCACTATATACAAAGGTGCGTATACACGTGGGATTGCTGATCAAAAGTTGCGTATGTGTATGCATGCACTTTCATGCATGGAAAAGTGCGTACATGTGGGAAAGCTTATTTTGGGTCCGTGGTATTTAGACCTATGGTTTTGGTCCTTGGTATTGCGTTCGAAGTGTTGAACCCAGGTATTGGGTCCCTAGTATTGGTTCTAAATGGTTTTTGACCATGGTATTGAGTAAGGCCTAAGACTATAAAAGGAGAAGAAGATCATTAGGCAAAGGAAATTTTGAGAAGTGATGCATATCTGATGAAGTGTGAGATCTAGTATGTTGGTTATGGGTTTGTGATGCTGTGATTGATTTGAACCAAGGATGCACCCATGTGAATGATGATGAACGATGGATCGAGATCTTAAGGCTTGAAATTTTTTATCATTATATGGTTTGATTATGGATAGACTAGATCTGAATTATTGAATGAATGTTATGATCTCGGTATGATTGATGTCTAGAACAACTGCAAAGTTATGAGTAAATATTTTCAGATCTGTACGCGAGTTGGCTTTGGTGAAAGCACGTATGTACACTGGTTTGATTCATAATAGTAGTGTATACATTATGAGACATGATATTTGAAGTTGCAGTTGGATCTGGTTATTGTTGAAGAGTTCTATTGTCTGTTCTGTGTTCTGGTGATTTTGTTGTTGATAGGGTTTCAGTGTTTTAGCATTGGGTGATTCAGAGATTGATGATGCAGGTGTAGTTGATGGGTGTTCTGCAGTGGTGATTGATTTTGTGCTTCAATGTAGTTGATGGGTCCAATATGGAAATTGGATGAAATGTGGCCTTCAGATTATGGTCTTGTGCTTCAGGAGTATCTAGTCTGAAAATTTCTGAAACGTGGTACCTGGAGGAAGAAAGAAAAGGTTGTAGCCTTCTGTAGGTCGGCACCTACGTACTAGTACATCAGCTAGTACAAGAGCTAAGGGGGTCGTAGCTCCCTTCCAATAGCAGCTGGAAAACGAGTGAAGCTTGGAGCATTCAGTAGGCCAGCACCTACGTACTAGTAAATGGATCAGCTAGTACAAGAGCTAAGGGGGTTGTAGCTCCCTTCCAGGAGAGCTTGGAGAATGAGAGAAGGTTGTATCCTTCTGCAGGTAGAAGATTGTGTACTGGTATAAGACTGCGCCAGTACAGAACTGTTGTATAAAGAAGTTTCTTATGAAAAATAAGATTAAGACGACTTGCAGCTGGTGGTTTTCACCCACATTGGGTTTCCACCTTACATCATGGTGTTCATGTGTGCTTCTTGTGTGTGATGATCTGCTCTATTTTACTGCTCCTGTTTGTTGTTCATATGGTTAATAATATTCTGATGCACTCATTAAGGATCAGCTAACTGAATCATAAGTTTACTAGATATACACTTGTTGCATTACACACAATTGTGTATACACGCGATTTGCCTTAACTGAAGTAGCGTATATGAATCTTAATATAGAAATGAAAAAGTTTTATTGATTTAATAATACTGATTCACCCCTCCCCCCCAGTATTATTTCCAACAATTGGAACCAGAGCAGGTCCTTTGGTAGAAGCTTGATTGCTTGAAGGAGATCCGTAGATCAATGGGAAAGAATCTTAAGAAGAAAGCGCCTAAGAAGAAGAAGACATATCAGAAGAACTATGACAGTGGGAGCATAGATTGGGGAATATGTGGAAGAAGCACATCAGATTCAGAATCACTTCAGAATGAAGATGAACAAGATCTATTAGGTATGAATTTGTTATCCTCTTGGGATACATCTATTTATCCATTTGAAGACAATGAAAGCGATAGCGAAACAACTGAATTTTCTCTTATGGGTGAGCAAGAAAGATATCGAATAGCGGTAGTATTTAAAAGGCTTACAGACAAAATTAGAGACCAACAAGATCTATTAAACGAAAGGGAATGTGCCTTCAAAGAAGAAGCTACGAAACTAAAAGCTCAACTAGAGGAAGGTAACAAGGTAAGGAAGCTTTTCAAGGAAAAGGAAGATCAATGTCAAAAGTTGCAGGATGAAGTGAATGAAAGGAGCACAATAATCAAGAAACTCAGAGATAGATCCAGTTACTATGAAAGGCTTGAAACTACGATCCTCTCGCTAAAGGAAGATCTTGAAGAATCAAAGAAGCAGAATAAAGAACTACTCCAAGCTCTTGAAAAACAAGAAAACGAAGTTCTTGAATTAAGACATCAGTTGGAAGAAGGAAGAAAAGCTGAAGAAAACATGAAGAAGCAGTATCTTGAAAAGGAAGAGCAACATCAGGTTGAGGTAAATATTCTAAAAGATAAATTAGGAGAAAAGATAAGCTCTTACGATTTCAAGATAGTACTAAGATCTTGGATGATATTCTTAGTAGTCAAAGGTCTCCTGCTATCAAAACTGGTCTTGGTTTTCATGAATCTGTTGAAGGAGAATCTAGTTTACAAAATAAGACAAGGGAATCTAATGCAAAATTTGAAATTCTCAACAAGAAGATGAGAGGTCAACCCCATCAACAGCCAGGGAAAGAAATTCTTCAAAGAAAATCTTTTACTCCTCCAATGAATAATGTTGAATGTTATGTATGTCATAATCTTGGACATGTTGCAGCCAGATGCAAAAGAAGAATGGTTCAAGATCATCACATTCCAGGTACTTTCAGGGATATTATTTCTCTTGCAATATGTTTGGTCACAAAGCTGCTGATTGCTATAGGAGGAATATGAAACATGTAAGATGTTATGCATGTAATAAGCTTGGACATACAGCAAAGGAATGCAGGAACAAAGTATGGGCACCATACCAAAAGGAGAAAACATCATCATCACACTTGAAGATATGGAAGAAGAAGGAAGTACAGACAGAAAGATGTGGCACAACACAATATACAGACATGACAGACTCAGAGGGAGCTGAAAGTGTAAAACTTCAGTGTCCTAAATCTCATACGCAAGTTGCATAAAGGGAAGTCACGTATATACGTGAGTTAGTTACTGCACAGTCGTGTATATGATAGTTTGAGGAAAAGCAGTGGGACATGCTCAGGAGAAAGGGTCTGATATGATTCAGTCCATAATGGTTACAATCTGCTGATGATGTGTGGAAATGTCTTGATACTTGTAAGATGTTTTAAAGTGTTTCATGATGATGATGCCTTGATACTTCTTGTTGATATATGCATGATCAGATCTCACAGTGAACAGATGGCACAGGTTCAGGGGGAGCATATACTTTTAATAATGCATTGTTGGCATTATTGTCAGTAGTCCTTGGTGATGATGCTTGTATGGCTAAATGATATATCTTGCTATGATATGTTTATGAGTTGTCCATCTCATATGATTCTTGGGGTTACATAGTTGGTGTTTAATTCAGATTTGTGGTTGATTCTTTGATGATGCATATATGGTGCTTACATGGTGATCTTCATAAGGATAAGGAGAAGTACAAAGTACTTGGTGATGGGCCACTCATATGCTACTGCCGTCATATGCATAAAGATCATATAATACAGTTATGATGCAGGATTCCTATAGTTCTTGGCACTCATGTGGATAAGGATTGTTGTTGTTGATGATATCAAGAAGTCTTGACAAATGATCTTGAGCTCAAGATACATAGTGATGATACATGGATGATATATCAGATCATGAAGATCTTGATGATGATGAGATGACTATGGTGTTTTTCACATATGATATAATATGAATGACTTTTTGATGATGTTAAAAGGATGAGTTGATATCTATATGTAGACATACCTTGTTACAGGACATTTACAGGTTGTTGATCTGGAAGTGGTTGTACGCGAGTTTTATGAGGAATATCCGCGTATATATGCCTGTTTCTGTGGATACAGTCGCGTATATGTTGGTTTGAAGGAAATCAGTGGGCCAGACTCAGGGTGAGAAGAGTCTGATATGGGTCTGACAGAGACCATCTGGCACAGATGGAACAGGTGCAGAGGGAAAACATGATTGCTGATGATTGTCAGATGCTGATGACTATCATACTCTTGATATTTGGTCTCTATGTCATGTATTTCTTTTATTATCAAGGTCATGTAACAGCCTATGTTGGTTTCCCCACTATGCCTGGGATGGATGATGTAATGTTCTTGTTTTATCATGTGTAAACTTTTGATGTATCCCCACTTGGTTGGGTGGATGAGTCAATATTGGTATATCCCCACTAGGATGGGAGATGGATGTATGTATGAGTCTTTGGTGATAGGAAGGTCATTTATGATAGAGTCATGTTCTTCTTATAGAACATATTTTTGCAGACCTTGCTTACAGTCAGGGGGAGCATGAACAACACTCTTCAGTAGAGCAGAGACTTCAGCATGTACTCAGAGGGAGCATGGACAGATTGGTACACCTTGGCATATACAAAGGGGGAGCTCATTCAGAGATTTCAGTAGGTACTCAGGGGGAGTATGGAATGTTTATCAAAGAAAGAGAATATCTTGGTCTGCCCTTTTCCCTTGATGTCAAAGGGGGAGAGTGATTTGGTGTTGTTGCCATCAAGTCCAAAGGGGGAGATTGTTGGCATTATGATGCATGTGTTGTTCTTGATGGCAACCCACTCATAGAAGAACATCTCACTTATTTATAACTAGATGAATCTACAGAAGAGATATCAGATGTGACTGAATGCATGGGATGCTGGACAACTCAAAGGAATCAGATGACAATTCTCAGTAATGAAAAGTTAGCTTTGCCATCAAGTCCAAAGGAGGAGATTGTTGGCATTATGAGACAAGTGTTGTCCTTGATGGAAAATCACAAGATGACAAATTATAGTGCAGCAGGTCAGTAGCAAAGAATTGATGATCGGACTACAAAAATGAAGAAAGAAAAGTATATACGCAGGTCACTATATACCAAGTCACATATATATGTAGGTTCACTATATACCAAGTAGGGTATACACGCAGGTTCACTATATATAAAGGTGTGTATACACGCAGGATTGCTGATCAAAAGTTGCGTATGCGTATGCATGCACTTTCATGCACGGAAAAGCGCATACATGTGGGAAGCTTATTTTGGGTCTGTGGTATTTAGACCTATGGTTTTGGTCCTTGGTATTGCATCTGAAGTGTTGAACCCAGGTATTGGGTCCCTAGTATTGGTTCTAAATGGTTTTGGACCATGGTATTGAGTAAGGCCTAAGACTATAAAAGGAGAAGAAGATCATTAGGCAAAGGAAATTTTGAGAAGTGATGAATATCTGATGAAGTGTGAGATCTAGTATGCTGGTTATGGGTTTGTGATGCTATGATTGATCTAAACCAAGGATGCACCCATGTGAATGATGATGAATGATGGATCGAGATCTTAAGGCTTGGAATGTTTGATCATTATATGGTTTTATTATGGATAGGCTAGATCTGAATTATTGAATGAATGTTATGATTTGGGTATGAATGATGTCTAGAATAGCTGCAAAGTTATGAGTAAATATTTGCAGATCTGTACGCGGGTTGGCTTTGGTGAAAGCATGTATGTACGCTAGTTTGATTCATCGTAGTAGCGTATACATTATGAGACATGATATTTGAAGTTGCAGTTGGATTTGGTTATTGTTGAAGAGTTCTGTTGTCTGTACTGTGTTCCGGTGATTGTGTTGTTGAGAGGGTTTCAGTGTTTCAGTATTGGTTGATTCAGAGATTTATGATGCAGGTGTAGTTGATGGGTGTTTTGCAGTGGTGATTGATTTTGTGCTTCAATGTAGTTGATGGGTCCAGTATGAAAATTGGATGAAACGTGCCCTTCAAATTATGGTGTTGTGCTTCAGGAGTATCCAGTCTAAAAATTTATAAAACATGGTACCTGGAGGAAGAAAGAAAAGGTTGTAGCCTTCTGTAGGTCGGCACCTACGTACTAGTACATCAGCTAGTACAGGAGCTATGGGGGTTGTAGCTTCCTTCCAATAGTAGCTGGAAAACGAGTGAAGGTTGGAGCATTCAGTAGGCCGACACCTACGTACTAGTAAATGGATCGGCTAATACAAGAGGTAAGGGGGTTGTAGCTCCCTTCCAGGAGAGTTTGGAGAACGAGAGAAGGTTGTAGCCTTCTGTAGGTAGAAGCTTGTGTACTAGTATAAGACTGCACCAGTATAGAACTATTGTATAAAGAAGTTTCTTATTAAAAAGAAGATTGAGACGACTTGCAATAGGTGGTTTTCACCCACATTGGATTTCCACCTTACATCATGGTGTTCATGTGTGCTTCTTGTGTGTGTTTATCTGTTCTATTTTACTGCTCCTATTTACTGTTCATATGGTTAATAATGTTTCGATGCACTCATTAAGGATCAACTAACTGAATCATAAGTTTACTGGATATACACTTGTTGCATTACACGTAGTTGCGTATACACACGGTTTGCCTTAACTGAAGTAGCATATATGAATCTTAATATGGAAATGAAAAAGTTTTATTGATTTAATAATACTGATTCACCCCCCCCCCCCTAGTATTATTTCCAACAAGGGACGTCACCGTGTAGACCCTTCAGCAGTTCGCGGAGGAACACTAGATGGTGTTGGGGGCTCTCCGAGCGCAGATACAGGAGTTGCAGGTGCGCACCCCATAGGCTGCCACTATGTCAACCATCCTCGCACTAAGCATGGCCATGGCTGAGGAGATGTTGCGCGCTCAGATGACTAACACAATAATGTTGCCGGAGGGAGCACTAGTTATAGAAAATGAGGCTGACAGGCCTATGGTTAGTGGGCTAAAGGGAATCGGGATAAATATGGATGCACTCCCTTGGAAGATGATCTATGTTTTACAAGATGGAGTTACTGCAAAACTGTGATCCAAGGAAGGTCACACGCTCCAGGTAATGAGCGAGCAGTGTATCAACATTGAATAATTGAGCCTACAGTGCGACGAGGTAGTGGCGCAGAACAAAAAGCTAGTATAGGTGGTCGAGGAAGCCTACTAGATGGTCCCAGAGCTGGTCATCCAAGCAAAAGAACCAATGGAGGTGTGCATCTAGAAAACTAGCAGCAGGGGTGCACGAGGCAAAGGATGAGATGACCAAGGTTTAGCTCGAACTGAACCTCCAAATAGTCAAACTGAAATTGAAGGCACAACCTTCAACTCCACCAGAAGTTAAGGAACAATGTGCTAGCGTGATTACAATAGCCATAGCGGAGGTTAATAGTGTAGTGACAGACTGTATAAAGCTATTTGAGGAGTCATTTGAGGTTCTCACCACTCTGCAGGAGGACCCAAACATACAATGCCTAGAAACAGAGGCACGCGAGCTACAACAAAAGTATGATGAAGTAAAAGGGACCGCGTAGATGGTTTCCCTTACATAGAGGCTCGCGTGGATGCAGCAGGCGAAAGCGCTCAAGGAGCAGGTGGATGCTGCTCGACATAAGGAAATAGTTTTGAAGGCACGCTTACAACCATGGATTGATGAGGCATATGTCATTACAACCTCTATTGAAGCAAAGCTCGTGCAGATGCAAGGAACACAAGAATAGGTTCAGGGAAGTAGTTAAGCTACAACGGTATCTAAACAGCATGTCCATGAAGTGCAACAGGCAACTGCTCAGTGTGATGTCTATCTTGTAGTGATCCAACCCGAATTGGTAGGTCTTCACACAAAGATCTCCGCACTAACAGAGTGACTCAACGGTAAGTCATGATGTTTGTGTTGGGGGCCTGTTGGTCATGGGATCTGCCAAGGGAAGTTTTGGGGCTTAGAGCCTAGATTTTGGTCAAAAGTTGTAACCCTGATGTAAAGACTCCACATTTTGTGGGTGTGGAGTGTGTAGTTTGTAAAAGAGTCATAGGGTTGTCCACCCTCAATTTTGTAATGTAATGTCGGCTGTAGAGATCTACCCATGGTCCACAGACCATGGGATTGTATAAATAGAGTGAAGCTCGAAGTAGTTAATACATCAATTGATCACTCAATAATAATGATAAGGATGAAGGATTGAGTCGTATCTGAAGTGTAAAGTCTAGTTTGGGTCGTAGAGTAGGAGAAGGCTCTACGCTCAGTGCGCAGAGGCCTTGTAGTCTGCCGTTGAGTGCACGACCCCTGCAGTTGAGTGCACAGGGCGAGTTGAGTCTGTAGGAGTTGGAGCATTAATAAGGAGAAGTTTCATATCCATTCTACGTATTTATTTCCTATTTTATGCATCTGTTACCTTAAATATACATTGCACTTTTAATGTTTATATGATGCGTGAATATGTATGAATGTGTTGATTAAGTGAATGCAAAGTAGAATATATGTTTAAGTGAAGTTAACTAACCTCTTTAAGGAGATATGTAAGATACATGGTATAGTTTGGGGAAGTAGCGCAGGTCACTTCCACAGCAGTGCGAAAGCATCCCAACCCCTGGTTAGGCCTGTGCGAAAGGCGATCATAACAGATCACGAAGGTACTAAAGGTTGGGACAATGTGTGAAGTAACCTGCGTGTAGGTAGGCACAGTTAGAATAAATCAACACCTCAAACATCCCAAGGGTGTAGAAACTTGGTTCCAACACCCCCCATACTGCTTCGGGTGAGACTTCAGTCTGCGCTCTGCGGGCTAATGTTGAAAGGGCCAGTAGTGTAGGGATTTGTTTGGCTAAATAACTCTAAACCTTGGTCAGGCCCCCTCAAGCCAACAACCCTAGACCATCACTAAGGTTGTAGGGGATAATGATTTCAAGATCAGTATTCAACCATTCCTTGGCATGCACCTAGTTTTCAATGTGGACCACCTTCGACCATACTTTCCACCATTATTGGTGTTACCAGGAATCTAGTGTCTATGCAGAGCTGCTAGTCCCACTAAGACGAGTAGCTATCTTAGAAACAAATAGATTAAAGTTCCTTGTTTTTTCCTTTACGAGAGAGAGATGAGAAAGAAGTAGAGAGTACCAAACTTAGTCTTCCGCTTGGCTCCTTGCTTGTTTCCTTTCCCCTTTGATAGAATCTCGCCACTCCTTCCTTACTTGTCCAGCTTCAAAGAGCACCTGTAGATTCACAACAGCATAATACCATCAAAGCATAGAGATCTTTCACTGTAAACAATATAGGATCAAATATATATTGACCATATAAATGCATATAACAACACAATATTCAAAGATACTCAAGAATATGGAGGAAAACTCAAATAGTTTTATTAGTAAAAGTCATAGAAGAGAGGATTACAACCACTTGGTTTGACCCAGCACCATCCTCCCAGCTTGGAAGCCCTCTTCACCTCACACAAATCAAGATCACCCAACTATGTCTTGAAAGAGAAACCAGCAACACCTCTTTGCAAATTACCAAATTCCAACCTTTGGATCTCTTGGATGAGGGATCCATTTATAGATATTTGCAGGGGGATGAGTCAGCTTCTAGGATTTTGATTAGTGTCATCTCTTTGATAGTTCTTAGTTCCACATGGAGATTTTAGATCTATTACTCATCCCTGGGCGAACTCAGAGAGGCAGGTGTCAAATGAGCAGTTTCTAGAAGATTCTCTGGGTTTCAACCTAGCAAACTGCTTGTGCCATTTGTCTGCTCTCACTCATCGCACCCTATAGAAGGGATTTCCAGTATGCATCACACTTTTTTCATGTGGCAGGTGAGATGCATCGCACCTTTAGCACTAAGAAGTCTGTATGGTGCTGCTTTGACCAGTTCTAAGTAGCTTTTCATGGAGAACTTCTGGGAGATGATGTAATCAGCTGACTTTGCTCCTTTGGGGTATGAAACAACACTTTTAGGGGCTTAGAAGCCCTTTGTTTATGGACATATGTGATTGGGGTTGTAGTTCCCAAATATGTCTATAACATTCTCCCCCTAAAGCATGAGGTCGTAAATCTTTTGATGTCGGGTGAAATGCTTTATAATGAGGATCTGAGGTTTTTCGCACTGGAAGGTGACCTGTAATAAGATACAATACAATAAATTATCTTCATAATATTTTCATGATCTAGTTGAGGCGGGCATTCCCATGCTCAGCTTGATAAATTCATTTTCATGTACATAGGATACACAACCGTCTGTGTGTATATTAATGATTCTGGTAGAGCCATCATCCCTTAGTTTGGATGATTATCTATGCAGCAATGATGTACATTTGATGTCTTTATTTTCCTGATTATATCGTAGCCTGGATGGATGAAACTAGATCCAATGTCTTCAAAACTTGTTCAATCTTCACCTAAAGTAAAAGTCGATCCATGTGAAAAGGTATTCTGATGTCGAACATGGAAAGACATTGCCTGATTACTAGTCAATGATGTAAACTGTTAACAGGTGCGAGAGGAATCACCGACGATGATGATGACCCTCAAAGTACTGCAGTACAATTCACGAGGTGTGAATACATGAGTTAATGTCGAACACCACGCAAAGTCTTTCAGTCGTGTAAACCTGTCGCTGGAAGTGAGAAACTTGCCATTGAGGCATGCAAGCTTCAAAGTACTGGAAGGGTTGTCCCTAGGTCAGTTTCTTGGATAATGAGATGATGTTGACAAGAAGTGACCCGTCATAGGAAGGCATTAATGGATCCCACATCTATGACATGGAACGGAGCAAATAATTTTGTGGAGGTGAAAACGATCTGGTGATACAAGGTTCAGGGTGGTGGTCATGAAAGAATAAAGTGTGAAGGTATTGTAGCGGATGAGACACAAGATGGGTAGGTGAATTCTCTGAGTGACTTCTCTTGAACATATCGGCGACACTGAAATGGATTGGTAGCGTTAACCCCAAAAGTGGATGGTACGGTGGGCCAATGGTGATATGACGGGTGAATGAAATAACCCAACCCGACTCAATCATGGTGATGAAGTGAAATTGTCATGTTCAAGGGCGACCTGCTACCAATAAAGTTTCTTCAAGTTTTCTTCCCAATTTTCCCCAGTCATTTCTGACTAGTACCTCTTTATTTTTTTCAAGCTTGAGGAGGATAACATATTCTTGTTCTATAATTTTCCCTTTGGGCAAACACGTCACTATGTTTTAACGAGCCTAGCGACAGTGAAACTTGCTCTTGTTTGAATGGACAAGTTTGTTGCTATTGTTTTAACGATTTAAAGACAAGGATAACTCGGTCCTTTTCAATTTTAGAGAGTCTGAAAAGAGACAGAAATAAGACTCCAATATTCCTTTTTCATAATATAATCCTTTAAGTCTGAAAAAGTATAAAACAATGTGAAAGGGATGAATTTTCGATAGTTTTAATGATCCGAACAAGACAAACACTCGATCTTTTTGTGTAATAATCACTCAGGTCCAAGAAGATTAAAATCTAGAGGAGGGATAGCACTTCCAATCACTTTAACGAGCTGGAGAGGCCAATCGCTCGGCAATCTTTTCATATTTTATGAGTCAGATGAAAAGAGCTTAAAGGAGACTCGTTTTTTGAGGAACGAATGATGTTTTCAGGTAGCAGCTGGTTCCAGGTAAGGTTTGGAACTTTCCAATCATGACAGTGTAAAAAGGTGTCTAATAGGATCACTCATCACAGCTGTTCCTCAAAAAGGGTAAACAATCAAATTGAGGCGAATGATCGGCAACAACAGAGTGGAGGTGATGGTAAGAACACGACCAAGGCTCAAAAGCTAATGATAATGCATTCACAATGGTTATTTACCGAAGATGGGTTCATTTTTTAATGAACTTAAACTCTGGTGGAACATATGCTCATTGCTAGGTTTAATTTTTAGTGAGCTTGAACTTCGCATAAAACTGCTCGTGCCAGTCGTATAATAAGGATGTCTCATTGATAGGTTCATTTTTTAGGGAGCTTGCACCATTCGAAATTATGCTCCGACTCCTTTTATTATGTAAGCTAGGAATGACCAATCCTACGAGTTTAAAGGGTTAAGAACCTACAAACTAAGGAAATGGCCGCTTTTCACTTTGACGCAAAATTTTTTCATGCCCCCAAGTATAGCGAAGTAGAGTTTCGAAGGTTACCCCTCAATTTGCAGAAAAAACACTTGTTCTATCTGGAAAGGCCTACCTTTCCAGGTTACCCTTCAATTTACAGACAAAACATTCGTTCTATCGGGAAAGGCCTACCTTCTAACAGAGGTATCTTATTCCGGTCTAATCCCATTCTCCTAAACGGATGGGTGTGTCAGACCAGTCATATATCCTCTGTAGAAACCTACCCTATACCTAAAGTTTTCCAGCCGAAGTAGGCCCGGGTGCATGCCCCCTGGGTTTTAGTCTTGACCACTGAATCACTCGCGCTCATCAGGTGGACAGACTAGAGATTGATGAGACATTCCTTGTGTAGAAATACCTGTTAAGGATGGCATTTGACTATTAGCTATGTGTGAACCGGGGAATGAAAGCTGGTCTACGAGCTGGACCACTCTGCCTTCATGCGGAAAACGCATTACTCGAAAGAGTGAGGAGACGATGGCTCCCATGCTATAAATGTAGTCACACCCAAGGAGTAGATTGTAATCTAAAGGTCCTTGGACTACCATTATGTTCAGATAAATGGTTTTCCTTCTCAAAGTTATAGGCAAATTCGGAAGGATCCCTAACGGCCGACTGGTTCCTTTATCGAAGCCTGTAAGATATCGCATCTCAGGAAAAATCGCTGGAGACCCAAGCACTTTCCAAGTAGTTGAGGAAAGGATACATAGAAACCCCTTCATCTATGATGGTACCAACCATGACCATTTTGTAAGTTTTCACTATGATTCGAAATGGTACATTAGATGGTAAACAGGGTCTGCCGAGTAGATTCCAATCGAAGGAAATGACTACGTTGCTTGGAGGTGGGACCGAATAAATGGACGTATACAACTCTGAAGAATTTCCTTACTGCGGTAAAGGAACCGGCAGATTTCCCCCATGTTCGTCGGAGTCTGTGTTTACGAAAATAATTTGAACGATGTCATTCTCATTCTCTTTGGTGACTATATCATCTGAAGGTAAATCTTCTGAAGCCAAGATGGAGTCAACTACCATCCCTACCTACTGAATTTGGTTCGATGTGGACTCAGAGGGTTTATCTTCAATGATAGGTGCTTCGACCGGCTCCAAAGGTGGGTCGGTCGGATTTTCAACTAGCAATGGATTCGGAAAGAGTTTCCTGTACCCAGGAGGGAGTCGTTGCGGTGATGAAGGACGATTATCCAAGACTCTTTTAGCTTCGTCCAAGAAGGGACAACGATGGAGGGCATGATCGCCTTCACACAGTCTACAGGGAAATTTAGCTTTTCCTCTTTGTCCGGTGACTTCATTTTCACTAGTTGACGGTGTACTTTCAACATGATCATCAGAGGTTGACAGCACCGGATTGTGAAAATGGGGAGACCAGTCCCTTAGGATGCATGGGATGTAAGGAAAATCTTGGTGATAATGGTCTCCTTTGCAGACAACATAAGGATATTTAGGTTTGGACAGTGCAGTGTGTGGATTTTCACTAGACGATGCATGGTTTCCCCTTTTTGTTGTTGGCTCCTTCTTCTTCTTCTCCTTCCCCTTCTTCTTCTTCTCAGTTACTTGGTTTTTAGTTTTACTATCTTTACCAAGTGAAGAGGAAGAAGGAGAGGAAGAGACAAACGAAGTAGAAGGTTGGGGGGAAACTCTGGTATCATCTAGTTGCAGATTCAATTGTTCAGGAATTACAGTGCTTTGAATGACAGAGGTCGAGAAAAGCCATACCGATAGGCCAATCATTAGTCCTGGAAGGGACAATATGGCCATATGAGGTGCACCAACATCTCCCAAGAGGAGAAAGGACTAGGACTTCCCCCAAGGGGAAATCCTTGGTTGGTAGACTCCATTTTCTCAACCTAAGACCAACGAGGGAACAATGACGTTATTCCGATCAAAATAAATTTTAGACGCTTTGACACAACTTGCTTTTTCAATTTTTAAGAGTCGATAAAAAGCTAAAGATGACTCTAGTCACCTTCGATTTTTAGTGAGCCTGAAGTGACAAGTGCTCAGATGGACCTTTTCCTTTAAGGAGTCTGAAAAGGAACGAAAGAGACTGCTATGGAAATCTAGACAGAGGGATTACCAAACCAATCACAAACTGCAGAATAATTTTTATAGTACGACAATCAATCTTCCCGAATGCTGTGTTCAGTGCATTGCGATCAATAGGGCGGCAGACATGGCTTCCTAATGATAAAGGATATAGCCTATTGTGGTCTCCCAATATATACTCGACGGTACATGGGAGCACAAGTTTGTACTGGCACTTATCGTCTCAAAGAGGAGGAATCACCCAACCTATGATGAAAGCAACAGTTACCAGGCTTTACGACGCTGGAATACGTCTCTAGCCTAGACTTCTAGATGTTGTGCGTTAGGTTCCAAAGCGTTTTTATGTTCATTAAATTTATTTTACAGTTGATATTTCTTAAGAAATTTTCCTTTCAGGTTCACCACGTGATGTAGATATACAATTCCTAAAATGCAATCTAAGATGATAAACAGTCATTTAATCTTCTTTTTGCAATGAAAATCCTAGCTACTAAGGAAAGAGAAATGAAATCCTTTCAACATAGAGAAGAGAGCACACACTAGATGCATTGTCCTAAATCAAAATCAACAAGCAGTCTAAATGCAAATGCACGTGGATGTATTTGTTTTCTAATTTCTTAATGTGTGAATGACAAAAAGAATGTTAAATACAAATCTGAATCATTTCTTCTTTCAAAGCGACAGTACTAACGATTTTCTTTAAAAAAAAACGACAGGAAGGCAATATGACACTTTGCGATTTTGAATTGAAAAATGCTTTCAACACTTGAAATACTTATAAATTCAGATCAAATACAAGAGTAATAGTGTAATCGACTATCAAAAAGAGAAGTATTCTTTTCTTTGACTGAAAAAGACACTTGCGACACTTCCAAATCAAAAGACGACAGTTTGATTAAGCTACTTCTTTGTGAAAGAGAACTGTAAATGGCGCACAATACATAAAAGCATTCTCAATTCTTTGTACAATAGAGGTTGGATGATGCAAAGAAGGGGGTGTCAACAATGGTCTACTGATCACAGACAACAAAACTCCTGAATAAAACTGAAGACAATGAAGAAAAAACCAAAATCTGGATGCAGATCTAGTCTTGTCTGATCATCACACCTGTAACACAGGGAAACAAGGATGCATCCCGCCTACTGCACACGGGAGGTGCGATGCATCCAGATTGCCAAGAAGACAGTGTGCGATGGTCCAGGGACGAGACTTTAACTTGGTTTTTGGTCACAGTTTGCAGTTTAGTCCAGGGATTTATGTCGAGAAAATGATAGACAATAACTACAAAGTATAGGGCTGATCTAATGAGGTTACTCGAGCTACCTCTAGGGCACTTATGATGTTTGCAAGTCAATTGTTCAGTTCATAAACAAACCTAGAGATTGACTGAAGCAACGTTGATCTACTTTTCACTTACATAGACAATGCAGTTCGAAGGCTAGCTGGCTTGACTTCAGGCTCTGTCTGTGGTTTATGAATCAAACAAATAGAGACAAGCAATCAAACTAATCGCTCCCTAGTGGAGTTTCCATTTTATTACCAGGAAATCTAGTGTCTATGCAGATCTGCTAGTCCCACTAAGATGGGTAGCTATCTTAGAAACAAATAGATTAAAGTTACTTGTTTTTTCCTTTACGAGAGAGAGATGAGAAAGAAGCAGAGAGTACCAAACTTAGTTTTCCACTTGGCTCCTTGCTTGTTTCCTTTCCCCTTTGACAGAATCTTGCCACTGCTTCCTTACTTGTCTAGCTTCAAAGAGCACCTGTAGATTCACAACAGCATAATACCATCAAAGCATAGAGATATTTCACTGTAAACAATATAGGATCAGATATATATTGACCATATAAATGCATATAACAACACAATATTCAGAGATACACAAGAATATGGAGGAAAACTCAAATAGCTTTATTGGTAAAAGTCGTAGAAGAGAGGATTACAACCACTTAGTCTGACCCAACGCCATCCTCCCATCTTGAAAGCCCTCTTCACCTCACACAAAGCAAGATCACCCAACAATGTCTTCAAAGAGAAACCAGCAGCACCTCTTTGCAAATTACCAAATTCCAACCTTTGGATCTCTTGGATGAGGGATCCATTTATAGATATTTGCAGGGAGGTGAGTCAGCTTCTAGGATTTTGATTAGTGTCATCTCTCTGATAGTTCTTAGTTGCACATGGAGATTTTAGATCTCTTACTCATCCCTGGCCGAACTCAGAGAGGCAGGTGTCAAATGAGCAGTTTCTAGAAGATTCTCTGGGTTTCCACCTAGCAAAATGCTTGTGCCATTTATCTGCTCTTGCTCATCACGCCCTATAGAAGAGCTTTGCAGTATGCACCACACTTTTTGCATGTGGCAGGAGAGATGCATCGCACCTTTAGAACTAGGCAGTCTGTATGGTCTTGCTTTGACCAGTAGCTTTTCATGGAGAACTTCTGGGAGATGATGTAATCAACTGACCTTGCTCCTTTAGGGTATGAAACAACATTTTTAGGGGCTTAGAAGCCCTTGGTTTATGGACATATGTGATTGGATTTGTAGTGCCCAAATATGTCTATAACAACTGGACACATCAGACATTACAGAACATCTCACACAAACAAAGACAAACGTAAAATGCATGCACAACTGATCGGATCATGGACACAGAGATAAAGAATAATCGCCAACAGCAAATCGAATTGTAACATGTTGTCAAAGCTGACCAACTCCTGCACTAAGGCAAGTGGCTCACGAGGGACCAAGTTTAACAGAAGTTTCCCCATCTCATGTAGGCACTCAATGCAATGGGGACCATTGGTTCCTAAGGGTCAAGGAATGATCCAAGTGAATATTTGTGGCCACCAACCTATTCCACTTGGACCCCCACCACTATTTATTTCAGTTTTTCAGTTTCCTTAATTGTAGCGCAATTTAGTTTATTTAGTAATTTTTTAGGTCTTGAACTTCTGGAGCTTTTTTGAGGCCCTAAATGACATATTTTTGGAAAACAAGAAAACTTGAGTAATTTTTACTTATTTTCAGTTGAAATTTGTAGTCCTCGGATAGATATTTCTAATGAGGTATTTTGCGTGTCAAACAAAGATCGTATACGAAAGTTATGACCCCAGGAAGTTGATGTACCAATTTTCCCAAACGAGGCCCATAGTTTTGGTGCTTCATCTCATAGGGTTAGGTTGTTGGATGTTTAGGGTTTTCCATTGTTTCTCAATAATAAATAAGCCTTCGAGCCTTATAGTAACATAATTCAGAGGCAACCCGGATGCGGGTGTACCAGGTGCCTTCAATGCAGGCGCTGGTCTTAATTCTTGGGACGCGCCGATGTGATGGGTATGTGTATCGAGGCAAGGGAGAACAGGGCTCCACCTTATAACATGTCAATGGAATTTAATTCATCGCAGAACAAGCAGGACGGCGCCTTGAAGCCGAATGCGTGTGCTCAGAGATTGAATTGTGCGAGGATGAGGTTTTATGGTCCTCCGCCGGCTATGGGGGTCAGGCAATGGTTATTTAAGAGGCGGATCCCATCAAGCCAGGGATTAAACCAGCAAATTGATGTCTGTATTCAGCAAGAGACCTCTCTGGAAGGTTGCTTTAGGGTGCTGGAGAAGAAACTCATTGCCCTCGCCTTAGGCAACATGGTTCGTGGCAGGGGAGTGCCTCGTCGAGGCGGGAGGTCCGGGATTCGTATTGAGCCTGAGGAGGATGAGCAGCTGACGGCGTCGCCCATGGCGTCCAGGGACCCTTCGTCGTCCAGCTCCGAGGAGGAATATCTGCTTCTCCCGGACTCTTATCAAACAATTCGCCTCCGTATCCCTGGTAGGCTTCTACATTCAGATGTTATTCTTCACTTCTCGGTTTATCTCACTGAAGCGGCTCCTGTAGATCTCTCTGAGTCTCCCTAGGCCTCTGCGAACTGCCTGGGCAGTGAAATTCTACTAGGAGATATGCAAGGGAGGGTGTATCGAATCCCTCAGCCTCTGGATGCAGTAGCTCCTAACGCACAGTCTCCGCAGGCCCTGGTCCAAACGAATTCGACTCCAGGCCCATCAATTCAGGAAATTCCGCCCCCAGGCAATGCTATTCAGGACAGGCGTGAGGGACATGATTCGGTTCAGCAAGGCTCAGTGGATCAGCTTTGCTGTGACGAGGAGCTGGTAATTTGGATATATTCGCCCAGCCACCCTTCCTGAGTCTTTTTAGTTCTTCTTCTCCAGGTTTTGTTTATAGTCTTCTTTGTTTCTACTGGTTTTAAGTCAGGTCGATCTTAGCTACTCTTCTATGCCTCCTCTTGGCGGTTTTTCTCAGGTCATCACTATGTCTATAGGCTCTACAAAGCCTGTATTTTGTCTATTAGCTGTCCAAAGGCTCTACAAAGCCTGTGTTTTGTCTATTAGCTGTCCAAAGGTACCACATGGACAAAATTTTGTAAACAGGTCTCTTCAGAAAGGCAATCTGTCTCAGATGTTTATGCTAGAGGGTCGGCCGAGCCCCCTCAGATGATGTAACATTTTGTAAATATTTTCCTACTTAATATAGACTTAGACTTTACTCAGAAAAAAAAAAACATAATTCAGAGGCATGTAGCCGTCAAATCTCTTCTCAGAGATAAGATACCATTGCCCAAGCTAGTTTATTTCCATTTCTCTATGTAAGCATATTTTTGTTCTTTGATATTAATGAAATTAAGTTGTATTTCTGATGCATCTCTATGGATATGTGTATTCATGTATTTTGTTGCGTTCCTTCATAAGTCTATATCAGGGCTTAAGGTTTAGCACCTAAGGCATGGGTGCCCTTAGCATACCACCATATCTATGTTTTATTTAAAAAACTTGGAAGTGTGGATTTTATGATATTCTGGTAGTTTGGTGCTCATAGTCACAACTCCTAGTGCCATGGTGCTTAAGTGTAGAAATCAAGGTCTAAGCTCCATCGTCACATCACTGTATTAGTCTTTTAAGGGAAAGAAAAGCCTCATGGAAATTTTTATATTCTAGTACCCAGAAGCCATTAGTTATAACCTTTGTCATGAAGTGCTAAGGTGTAGAACCTAAGGGCTAATCACCTCTCGGTATATTGATATTTTGACACATTTCAGAGCTTCAAATTTTTTCCATTACCCTATTACCTAGCTAGCCCCTAGTCCAAACCATTGATCATAGGGTGCTCAAGTTGCAACACCAAGAGCTAAAGGCCCCTTGAAGTCTTGTTTTATGAGTAATTCAAATGTTAAAAATAATTCATGCATTTCTCTAATATCATGATATAACCATTCCTAGAGATATTATATGGGTTTATGGTGTAGTGCAAAGGCATATAAGCACTAATTCATGGAAAGTTGGATCTTTAAAAAAAGAAACTAAAAGAGTATACCACTACCCCTTCTAAAGAGTTAAGTTTGATAAATTTGTTTTTAGCCACATTGGAGAAAAGTCTAGAAAAAATTGTACATGATGTTGATATATATGAAATGTTACTTGACTGACAGCTTCTCACATTCTTCAGATACCCATACTTTAGTGATAGAGTAACCCAAAAGCTCAGTGTATACAAACATTACAAGATCTATGAGAGGCTTCTATGAATTATGAAATTAGTCAAGAATGACAAAATTCTAGGAGTTAAATGGGAATCTGAATAACTACCCAATTGAATTACTTCAACTTACTTATGCCCCCTTTTGTAAGTACAATTACTTTCATGGAGAATGGGGTTTTGTTTTAGCATTGTAATATGAATTCATTGTTCATAAAAACCTATTGGCCACACTTTTCTAAAGACTTCTTATGTACAATTATTGTCAATACAATTCTTTGTGGCTTGTGATCTTTAAAACCTAATATAAGATTACATGTTTGTTACTATATATTTTTCCCATTGATATCATTTATATATTCTTACTTTCATTTTTAAATGGTATCAACCTATAGATATAGAATTTCAACTTTATATTCAATTGTAAGCTTCCCTCTATTTGTTGTTGGTTATACAAAATTTGATTATTACTAACTCAATGATTGAGTTCCCTTTTATTACTAGTGCTTTATTTATTTATTATAATTATATATATTTTTGTTCTCATGATTTCCTATCTAAAAGAAATTAGATTAAGACAATAGTCTACATTTCATACTACATTTGCATATATAATTAAAAACAATAACAACAACACCAATGATACTTGGACTATAACTTGGATGGTTTACCATTTTGAATGGTGAAAGGCCTAATTGGGCCCACCTTTTTGGTGAGCATTTTTAGTTGACAAAGGCCATTCACGCACATCAACATATTCCAAAGTGTACCTAGGCCTTTTTGAAGAACATGCCTACTACATCTTATCCCTTGACATCAATAGGAAAAATCCTACTTCCCCTATTTTTAACTTCTCCTTTGTCTACAACTTCTCTCCCTTTGATGATACTGAGATGCTTTTTGATCTTCAAAGATTACATTGTTTCTTGCGAGCCAAATTTTTAGCAAACATATTTGGGAAGGACAACCTAGATTTGTTGGAAAAAATAATTCCCTTGAAAGTTCCATGAGAAGTGTTTATTCCAGGATTCAAAGAGCTACTTAATCAAGTTTGGCCAGTGTACTTAAGTTGAAAAGGACTAGATAGCACAATTACATAACTTCTTTGACAAATTATAGAAAAGGAAAAAATGAGTCGAGTTTTCTTCACAAGAGTAGCACAATGCACATCGAGAGGGTCCTAGGATGTTTAGTTTAGAGAGAATTTTCATATGAGTTAAGTTCCAAAAATTTACCTTTGGGATTCCATTTAGTTTCCAAATTTTAGACCATATTTGAGATTTCAGGGGTTCACCTTGGGGGAAAAGGCAAGGAAGTTATCATGCTTTTAATGTAAGTGGATTTTTTCCATTCCCATTTTTGAGTCACCAAATTGTAACCCTTTTTTCCATTCTAAACAACCATCATCAAATATTTTATCACGCTTTTTTTCCTGTCTATTACCCATCTCGCTATGTTTCTTTGTGAATATGCCAACATAATCTTATAAATGTTAAAGTAGTTAATTACCATTATTTTCCTTTATTTTGATGAATTAGAAAGGATTATTATTTTCTATTTATATTCATGTGGGTCCTATCTAGTTATTATAAGTATCCTCCATGGCTGGCATATATGCATAGCTCCAAGAGAAATTTTGGAACATGGGTTTTGTTCCCAGGGATGTTGAAATGGATATTTATGTTACCTAATTCATATGAATCTCAAATCCATAAGGCTCCATCTCATGATCTATCATTTAGACAATTTGTACTAGGAGAATTGGGTAACCAACTGTAGACATGATATATGGAGAAACAAAGATGACTTTAGAAAATTTGTGACATGGATTATTTTTAGAACATCCACAATCAGGTAACCATTAAGTGATTTCTTCAAAATATTCATTGATTGGGAGAAACATGTGGTTCTTTTATGTCGAAATTTCTTTTTGTGGCCATTGTCTAACAACAATCCAAACAAATTAGCTAGTTAGGAAATGAAATAACTCCGGCCTATCCTCAAATGGTTTCATGATAGATCAATCTAATGTAATTAGATATTGAGTTGTTTTCCATTTAATATCTTCCAAAAATAATTAAACATATTATCTTGTAAATATGTCAATAACTTTGACAGTCCAAATCTGAGGGAATTGGTTCCAATTTGTCACCTTGTCTCTCGATATAAAATGTGCGGATTGAGGGTAGGTTAGGGGGTTTTCATAATCATTTTCAAACTATGAGACTTGCATTCCATTTCCAAATCTAAAGCAATATTTTATGAGTTTGTGTTTATTCATTTTACATTATGCTAGCATTTGAGTTTTGATTTACCAGTTCCCTACTAAGGAGGTGTTGTATCTCTGAGTTGATAATGGTCAGCTATCAAGCCAGAGCATCTAAGATAATTGTTTTGGGGTTTTTTTTTTTTAATTTGGAGGACCAATAAATGAAACAGATATAATGCTGTAATGCTTAACCTTTTGAATAATATTAATAACAAAAAAGAGGGCTGCTATAAAATTTCACACAATGAAATAGCTTGAATAGTGGTGAGCTTAAACAAAAAATAATATGATTATCACAACTTTCAAATAGAAAATTAAACAATCATAAGTATGAAAACCTCTGAGCAACATTCATAAGGTTCAAGAGAATACGCTTATGCTTACAACAAGATGTTGATGATTTATTGATTCAGAGGGAGTTAATTAAACAGACAGTCCATTAATCCATTCTCTTTATAGATTATCACTTCGAAAGATTATAGGAATAGATTGAAACACAATTATTCCTACCTAGGTATCTCTGTAAGACATAATAATATGAAGAAAAACATAATGTGTAAGACTGGAAAAACTTACAGGCAACACAAACTGTGTAAAACAGAATTCAGAATCCTTTGCTTTGTATTAAGAGTCCACAAAAGCTAAGTACATCAAATGTTTACAAATGCTTCATCAAGGTGCAAACTTTATTCAAGAGTGCAAGCATTCTTTTAATGTTCAAACCATAATAACTCGTAAAGAGAGTTATTTATACAACAATAGAAAATATCCTAAACTTATTTTACAAAAATTAATTATTATAAAATCAAAATAAAGTTTGCTAGTTGATCTAGCACTATTCTGATGTTGTGTTGATATTTAGGTTATGATGTCCTTTAGACTTTGATATTTTGCCCTTTAAGTTGCTTGGCTATTTGGTATTCACACTGGATGTCATATTCACTTATGAACTTTTCATCTGATACACTTTTATCTAATCCTCCTCTGTTTTAACATTTACTGTGTAAATTGTTTGTTTCAACATTTACTGTGTAAATGATTTCTTCTGCTATGTGATAATTGTGTTTTTCTTCTGAATAAATGCTTTTGAATGGATTTCCTTGTGAATCTGGAACAAACAAATTTTATGATTAGTATAAAATTGTTTATCCGAACTTGTGGCCTTCTGCTAATCACTTGCAAAATACAACAATTTATTAAGAAAAACACAAGCTGATAGGGAGGTTATAAATGGCTTCAAGGAATAGGAAAGTCTGTGAATGGAGTCCTGGTAGTGTTTGGACGGTAATCAGAGGTTAAAATGGGTTGCAGAGGCTCATTGTGGCGTAGGCAAGGTTAAACAGGTTTCACTAAAAAATGAGCGAAAAGAGTGAAAAAGAGGGTTTTCGCGTTTAAACAGTTAACGGTTAACTTTCACGCAGAAATTCATCATTGTGAATAGTGAGTGGTTTCAGCCTATGTGGGGGGGTGGTTTCATTTCTCACCGCACCACTTTTGGCCGTGGGGTGGTTTTTCTCTTAGAGCACGTGAGTTAATGTTTAGCTGCCATGTAACCATAAGGGGCCCGAGCAAAACCACGAATCTTTCGTGCTCTTAGGCAGGTAAAGGTCAAAGATTGAGAGCGCATGATATGGATGCCCACCGTTAGATTTGGGGGTGAAAGATCTAACGACTATCACGTAGTGGAGTTGTGCGGAGGGCACAGGTGCAAAGATTAGCAGGGCCCGGGGGATAATTACAAAGGATTTGTAATTGTTTAATAATAAAGAAGCAATTAAACATATGCAGATTTAATAAAGTGGAACTTGTGTTAAAACGCAGCGGGGTTTGTTTAACCCTACCAAGGGTGGTGGGCTAAATGGGTTTAGTCGGGAAAAAGTGAATTTGCGAAGTTTTGTTAAGTAATTCGGGGTTTAATAATACTTTTAGGATAAAGGGTTTTATGGGTTAAAAGGGTGTTTTGTCAGAAAAACATGAAGTGTAGAGTTAAAGTTAAATAAAGTGGAGGGGGGAATAAAAGTTAGGATAAGGGGTTTTTATGGGTTTTTTATGGGTATTTAGGGTATTAATAAGGGGAAATTGATTTTTTCAAAGGGAAATGGGTTTCACACTAGGGAAAAGGGGGTTTTGGTATAAGAATTTGTTTTGGAGGGTAATTTGCTAGGAAAAATGAGTGAAACCAAGGGAAAGGGTGAAAATGAAGGCAATGGGTATTTTCTTAGAAAATGATGGGATGATGAGGAAATTAGTAAGTATGTAGTGGGGGGTGAAATGAAATGATGGTATGTTAACCAAATTAACTTCTGAACATGCTTTCACTTTCATGATTGCTCCTACACACTGAAACATTGGATTAAGCATGATAAATGTGCTTATGCTTCAATCAACTTTGTACTTCTGCAACCTTTCTTCTACCCACCCTTTTCTTACTCTAACATTTTTTCTTCACTTAATTGGGAACATTTAGGCTAGCAGACCCTTTTCTTTCATTTTTGTTTTTAAAAGCAAACTATCTAATTCTAACCTTATAACATCCAAGGGCTCAGATTAAACTGATGAGCTCCTTATTATTCTCTACCTAACTACTGATCTGCCAAGATTAAACAGTTTGGCTAGATCTTTATTCTCTAACTATAAACATGAAATTTAAAGCATGGAATAGGCAATATTAAATTGTTTTGACTATCATGGGTTGTGGCATTTATGACAAGCTGCACACAACCATTATTTTGCATAATAAATTAAAAAGTAGTGGCACTTGGACTTGCACACTTTCATGATCTGTCTTTTGCTTTTCTCTCTAACCTAACATTTTATTTTTGCCTTCATTTTTTAGAGCATCTATTCTAACATTTTCTTTGATATGGACATATTTATGAAAATATTTCCTAACATTTTTATTCAGTATTCTTTTTGTCCATATCCTAGCTTAACATTTTTTGACAAATATTTTCATTTTTTGGACTAATTTATTCTAACTTATCAAAACCAAAAAATGCTACAACAATGGCTCCAACTGGGGACTGCCTTCTCTTGTAGAACTTAGAGAACCTGCAGATCCGTGTACCTTCTCCTTGGGCTATGGAGTCTTTTGCTATAAAAAATCACATTGACAGCTTGAAAAGTAGAAGAAACCGAAGTTTTTACATTGGTCGTAATGAAATCTACTTCAACTTCTCAGTATTTAATGTAATGTTTGAGAAACATTCCATTTATAGTATAAGTGGAATATAGCCCCTCAAGATTTTGCAGCACAAAAGTGTTGTTTCCCTTCACTTCAATAATTGCTAAAGGTCCAAACCACAAGTTGTCAAAATTGCCATGTTTTCCCTTTTCTTCTCTCCTGGAATCCCATCTTAGAACTAGATCACCTTACTTGAAGTCCCTTTCCCTAGATCTTCTGTCAAATAGGCTCTTCATTCTATTCTAATACCTTTTCAATTTGTATTGAACTTCATCTCTGTTTTCATTTAGTTCAATAATCTGATTTATTCTCCTTGAAAAATCATCAAGTTCATCTGTTGAATCCTACAGGAATTTTAAAACAGGGAAGGCCAAATTGGTAGGGAAGATTGCATCTTTCCCATAAACTAACTGGAAAGGAGATTTTCCAGTAGATCTCTTTGGAGTAATTATGTTTGCCCATACTACATAAATTAAATGAGATTTCGAGCTCCTTTTATGATCTTCTAGAGTCTTTTTTATTACATTTACCATACTTTTATTGCAGGATTCTACAAGGCCATTACCTTATGGGTAATATGTTGGCATTATGATTCAGGTGTTGTCCTTGATGGCAAACCCTTTCAGGTAATAAATCAAGAAGGACGCAGGAAATATGTTCAGCAAGTGCGTCCCCGCAGGTATACCATACAGAACCCGCATCCAGGGACGCAGGCCAGCCGTTCAGGAGGTGCGTCCGCCCAGTGCACTCATTTCAAGGCAGAGAAAAGCACGTGGGGGTTTCTTGTGTGGTATCTAGCCGACGGTTTTGTGTTTCTATGGTGTCGGCTCGTGGTTTTGTTCCATGTTTTGGGGAGAAGCTTGCCTATATAAAGCAAAGGAGTTCATTTGGATTAGGCATCATCTTGGTTGATCATCTCTTGGTGTGATCTAGTCCATATCTTTAAGGGTAAATCTTCTAATGGACTACGATCTATATGGCGCATGATCAGATCTGTGGATCTGAGTGTTTGGGTTGGTTCTAAAGTCCTCTTATCTTCTATATCTAAAGGGACGCAGATTCAGTGAAGGGAAAGTGCGCCGGGACGCAGTATAGTAAAGGATCAGGTGCGTCTCTGAAGCGAAGGACGCGGCGCGACTGTGGTATTGGGTGCGTCTCTGAAGCGAAAGACGCGGCGCGATAGTGTTGATATGTGCGTCGGTCGCAGACAAGCAAAAGGAACAGTGCGTCTGCACGCAGAACAGCATAAGGTATACTGCGTCCAGTCGCAGGCCACAGAAAGAACATATGCGTCCCTGTCTCAAGATGATCTGTTAACTGTATATTTCTGTTCATAAGGTGTTCTGGGTTGTTTCTGTAATTACTGATCTGATATCTGTAGTAGACTGTATCTGTTGTATACTTGTTGATCATTTTGAAAAGAAGTAGGGGGTTGTAGCTCCCTTCCAGGAGAAGTCTGGAAAACGAGAAAGAGTTGTAGCTCTTTGCAGGTTGCAGCCTGCGTGCTGGTAAAGGACTGCACCAGTACAAAATCATTGTAAAAAGAATTTCTTGAAAGAAGATAGAGACATTATTGCAGCAGGTGGTTTTTCTCCCGCATTGGGTTTCCACCTTACATCTTGTGTTCTTTGGTGTGACTGTCTATTTTCTTTATTCATGCTCATATGCAAGAATATTTCAAAAGATCAAATAAGGAAGATTTGGTAAATTGCTAGATAATACTGATTCCCCCCCCCCCCCTCAGTATTATTTCCAACAATTGGTATCAGAGCAGGTCCTTCAGAACAGCTTGATCGCTTGAAGGTAGATCGTTCATCATGAGCAACTACGAGAGAGAAGCATCAATCAGGCCACCCGTCTTCGATGGAACAAACTTCAATTATTGGAAGGTAAGAGTTACTGCATATCTTCAATCTCTTGGTACAGAAGTTTGGAACATTGTAGAATCAGGCTATGCCTTTCCTTCAGTTACTCCTACAGATCCAACTGAGAAAAAACAGTATGAAACAAATGCAAAAGCAGTCAGTACTCTATTAGGAAGTATATCTCAATCAGAGTTCATGAAGGTCATGCACTTCAAATCAGCAAAAGAGATATGGGACAAAATGATCACTAGCTATGAAGGAGATGAACAGGTAAAAGAAGCTAAACTTCAAACTCTCAGGATTCAATATGAGACTCTCAAGATGTATAATGATGAAAGTGTGGCTAATTATTTTCTTCGAGTAGATGAGATTGTTAATTGTATGAAAAATTTGGGTGAAGAAATAAAAGAGACTATAGTAGTTCAAAAGATTCTAAGATCTTTATCTCCCAAGTTTGAATCTAAAGTATCTGCAGTAGAAGAAAAGGAAAATCTCCGTGTTCTCACTATGTCTCAGTTGCATGGAATTCTAACTGCTTATGAAATGAGAAAGGGAGGTCCATCAGACAGAAGGGAAGCTGCTTTTAAAGCATCAGGCAAAGAAGATCACTATGAAGCATGTCATGTTCCAGAAGAAGAGGAAGAAGAATCAAACTTTGTCAGAAATCTTCAAAGGGGTTCTGGAAGGTTCAGAGGTAAGCTACCTTTCAAATGTTTTGCTTGTGGAAGAGTAGGTCATTATGCTGCAAAATGCTCTTATAAGGATAAAGGAAAGGAACCAGTTAGATGGAACAAGAAACAGGGTACAAATAAGAAAAGCTACTACACCCATGAAGATAGCGATGGCTTATCAAACAGTGATGAAGATGAACAAGGTAACAAATATAGATTGTTAATGGCATTTGAAGATGATAATTATGAGGATGCTATAGATGTGGATAACCTTTATGATGAAATTACTAGACTCAAGAGATGTATAGAAGAAAAGAACATGATTATTGATACTCTACAATTTCAGATTGATGAAAAGGAAAAACATCTTGAAAAATTAGAAGGTGAAATTGTTGGTCTTAGAAAAGAAATTGAGAAAACAAAAACTATTAATCTCAAGTTTGTCAAAGGATCTGAAACGTTGAATGAGATTATCAGTGTGCAGCGATCTCCTCTAAATAAGACAGGTCTGGGCTACAATGGAGAAACTTCTCAAGCTTCCACTTCAAAAAGTTATCTTGATGCCGCAAGAAGAAATGAGCAAGAACACAAGGAAGATCATCAGGTAAAGCAGGGACAAACTTCAAACTATCAGGGGCAATCCAGCTTAAGGGTGAACAAAAGTCACAACCAGCCACAGGTAAAACCTTCTCAATTTGGTTCAAGAATAGATGAAAATAGAAATTACAATCAGTCGGCTGGTAGATTCAATAATCGCAGAAACTTCTTCAATGGACAATGCTTTTCTTGCCATAACTTTGGTCACAAAGCAGCCCAATGTGTTGCGTATAAAACAATCATGACTAGGGAAGCTCAAAAACAAAGAAGCATGACAGGGAATACAAAAAGGACCTATAACAATTTTTCAGCTCTTGAAAATGAAGTTGAATGCTCTATTTGCAATAATTTTGGACATGAAGATTTTGAATGCAGAAGCAGGTTTCCGGAAAGAAAGGTACAAGAACAAAAAAGGGAACAAACCTCAGGCACCAAAACATGGAAAATAAAGGAACCTCAAACAGAAAGATGTGGGATAGCATTCTATGCAGAAGGACAAGAAAATCTATGGTACATTGACAGTGGATGTTCAAAGCACATGACAGGTGATAAAGAAAAACTTGAATCTTATTCTAATTTAGAAAAGGGAAAGAAAGTCTCTTTTGGAAATGATACTCCTGCAACTATAAAAGGAAAAGGTATTGCTCCTTTAAAAGAAGATGTTAAGGCTGGAAATGTTTTGTTTGTTGACGGACTAAAGCATAATCTTCTAAGTGTAAGCCAGATGTGTGATCAAAGAACCGAGGTTATATTCAGATCAAATGGATGTCTTGTTCGTGATCTTGATACAGGTAAAACAGTTCTCAAAGGAAAAAAGAACTTCAAATAATCTATACATTTTTGATGAAGAACAACAACAATGCTATTTAAGCAAGGATGAAGAGCACTGGTTATGGCATCGAAGATTGGGACATCTAAGTTTCTCACAAATAAGGAAAGCTTGCAAATATCAGGCAGTTCGCGATCTTCCAGATATCAAAATTCCTGACAACACCATGTGCAGATCATGTCAGTTTGGAAAACAGACTAGAACTAACTTTCCAGAGAAAGAAGGATCAGCCAGTATGCCTCTGGAGCTAGTACATACAGATGTATGTGGACCATTCAGAAAAAGAACACCTAGAGGAGAGGAATACTTGATATTATTTATTGACGATTTCTCCAGGTTTGTTTGGTTGGGACTTATGAAGCACAAAGATGAAGCGTTCGAAAAATTCAAATCCTTCAAAGCCTTGGCTGAAAATGAATCAGGTCACAAGATTAAGTGCCTCAGATCCGACAGAGGTGGAGAATTTACTTCAAATGAATTTTTCGATTTCTGTGATGAACATGGAATAAGGAGAGAATTTTCTACAGCTAGAACTCCTCAGCAAAATGGAGTAGTGGAAAGAATGAACAGAACAGTCCAGCAAATGGCTCGTGCTATGCTTGATGAATCAGGAACTCCTGCAACCTTCTGGGGTGAAGCTGCACATGCGGCAGTTATTATTCTCAACAAGACAAATGTCCGAGTGAACAGCACTCAAACTCCTCATGAGCTCTGGAGTGGTAAAACTCCTTCAGTAAAGCACTTCAAAATCTTTGGGAGCAAATGCTATATCAAAAATACTGAGGAGCAGCTTGGCAAACTTGATCCTAGAGCAGATGAAGGAATTCTTCTTGGCTACTCTCCACATAGCAAAGCATACAAATGCTACAATAAAAGACTTGGCAGAATTGTTGAAAGCATTGATGTAGTGGTTGATGAGAAAGGATACATTCCTAGGCAAATACATCGTGAAGACATTGAAGAAGATGAAAGCTACCCTCAAAGACAGAATGATGAAGAAGAAGAACCGCAAGAACAATCTCAAGACGGACCTCACGAAGAAGCAGAAGAAAGAACAAGAATAGAAGAAAAGACTCCATCCAGATATGTTCTAAAGAACCATCCAGAATCTCAGATCATGGGACAAAAGGAAGCAGGTATACAAACTAGAAGAACAGTTGCAGAAGCTTCAAGTTATTTGGCATTACTCTCCTCTACTGAACCACAAAATGTGAAAGAAGCATGCAAAGATGAATGTTGGGTGAAAGCAATGGATGAAGAACTTGAGCAAATCGAAAAGAACAATACTTGGGAGCTGGTTCCTAGACCAAAGGATAAGAATGTTATCGGAACAAAATGGGTTTTCAAAAATAAATTGAATGAAAATGGAGAAGTAATTAGAAACAAAGCCAGACTTGTTTGTAAAGGGTATGCACAGCGAGAAGGAATAGACTTTGAAGAAACTTTTGCTCCTGTTGCAAGACTTGAGGCCATCCGAATGTTTCTTGCTCTCTCAAGTTGTCAGAACTTCAAAGTATTTCAAATGGATGTGAAATCAGCTTTTCTGAATGGAGACTTGGATGAAGAAGTGTACATTGAACAGCCAGATGGTTTCATTCTTGGAAACGATCCAAATCTTGTATGCCGATTAAAAAAGGCTCTCTATGGTCTCAAACAAGCTCCAAGGGCTTGGTACTACCGGTTGGACAAATATCTTCATCAACAAGGTTTCTCAAAAGGTTCAGCAGATAGCAATCTTTATATAAAAGTTGAAAATGACAAATTACTAATACTTGTTGTGTATGTAGATGACATTATTTTTGGCAGTAATGAAGAAGCTATGAGTCAAAGCTTTGCCTCAGTCATGCAGAAAGAATTTGAGATGTCCTTGCTAGGAGAACTGACATACTTTCTTGGTTTGCAAATCCAACAAAAGAAAGGAGGAATCCTTTTATCTCAAACCAAGTATCTCAAGCAGATTTTGAAGAAATATGGCATGGAAGATGCAAAACCAGTATGTACACCCATGGTTACAGGATGTAGTCTCAGTGCAAATGACGAATCTGCAGCAGTTCATCAACCAACCTACAGATCTATGATTGGAAGTCTACTATATTTGACAGGTACCCGACCAGACATCATGCATGCAGTTGGAATAGTTGGAAGGTTTCAGGCAAATCCAAAGGAGACTCATCTTCAAGCAGTAAAGAGAATCTTCAAATATCTTCAAGGGACTCAAAATTATGGCCTATGGTATCCTAGAGATACAGATCTCACTCTTCATGCTTATACAGATGCAGATTGGGCCGGAAGCGTGGATGACAGGAAAAGCACAAGTGGTGGTGCATTCTTTATGGGTTCTAGACTGGTATCTTGGTTCAGCAAGAAACAGAGTTCAATTGCCTTGTCTACAGCTGAAGCGGAATATGTTGCGGCTGCATCTTGTTGCACCCAACTTCTTTGGATGATGCAGACTTTGCAGGATTATCAAATCACTTGTACACCTCCTATTCCTATCTTATGTGACAACACAAGTGCAATCAGCATCTCAAAGAATCCGGTTATGCATTCAAAAACCAAGCACATACCAATCAAGTACCATTTTCTCCGGGAACAAGTACTTGAACAGAAGGTCAAGTTGGAGTATGTTCCTTCTAAGGAACAAGTTGCTGATATTTTCACCAAACCGTTGCCCAGGGACACTTTTGAATACCTCAGGCAAAAGCTGGGGGTTGTTGATGCATCATCTTACTATTGATCATCTTCCTATTGGTGGTATAGGCTCAGGGGGAGCACATAATGCATTGTTGGCATTATGGAAAAGGAGATCTTGGCAATAGCTGCAATATGTCTCTATCTCCTTCATGATGGATTTCTGGTTACAGATCTGGAGATGCATGAGCATAGGGGGAGCATACCCTTTGCCCTTGATGTCAAAGGGGGAGAATGAAGCTGAAGATTATGTGGTTGCCATCAAGTCCAAAGGGGGAGATTGTTGGCATTATGATTCAGGTGTTGTCCTTGATGGCAAACCCTTTCAGGTAATAAATCAAGAAGGACGCAGGAAATATGTTCAGCAAGTGCGTCCCCGCAGGTATACCATACAGAACCCGCATCCAGGGACGCAGGCCAGCCGTTCAGGAGGTGCGTCCGCCCAGTGCACTCATTTCAAGGCAGAGAAAAGCACGTGGGGGTTTCTTGTGTGGTATCTAGCCGACGGTTTTGTGTTTCTATGGTGTCGGCTCGTGGTTTTGTTCCATGTTTTGGGGAGAAGCTTGCCTATATAAAGCAAAGGAGTTCATTTGGATTAGGCATCATCTTGGTTGATCATCTCTTGGTGTGATCTAGTCCATATCTTTAAGGGTAAATCTTCTAATGGACTACGATCTATATGGCGCATGATCAGATCTGTGGATCTGAGTGTTTGGGTTGGTTCTAAAGTCCTCTTATCTTCTATATCTAAAGGGACGCAGATTCAGTGAAGGGAAAGTGCGCCGGGACGCAGTATAGTAAAGGATCAGGTGCGTCTCTGAAGCGAAGGACGCGGCGCGACTGTGGTATTGGGTGCGTCTCTGAAGCGAAAGACGCGGCGCGATAGTGTTGATATGTGCGTCGGTCGCAGACAAGCAAAAGGAACAGTGCGTCTGCACGCAGAACAGCATAAGGTATACTGCGTCCAGTCGCAGGCCACAGAAAGAACATATGCGTCCCTGTCTCAAGATGATCTGTTAACTGTATATTTCTGTTCATAAGGTGTTCTGGGTTGTTTCTGTAATTACTGATCTGATATCTGTAGTAGACTGTATCTGTTGTATACTTGTTGATCATTTTGAAAAGAAGTAGGGGGTTGTAGCTCCCTTCCAGGAGAAGTCTGGAAAACGAGAAAGAGTTGTAGCTCTTTGCAGGTTGCAGCCTGCGTGCTGGTAAAGGACTGCACCAGTACAAAATCATTGTAAAAAGAATTTCTTGAAAGAAGATAGAGACATTATTGCAGCAGGTGGTTTTTCTCCCGCATTGGGTTTCCACCTTACATCTTGTGTTCTTTGGTGTGACTGTCTATTTTCTTTATTCATGCTCATATGCAAGAATATTTCAAAAGATCAAATAAGGAAGATTTGGTAAATTGCTAGATAATACTGATTCCCCCCCCCCCTCAGTATTATTTCCAACATAATATGGGATTGAATGATGTAACAGAATCTGATATTTCTGGTGAAAATCAATCATTTTAATACTTGAAAAATCTGTTTCATTATCAGTGACAATTTGAGTTGGGCAACCAAATCTAGATAAGATTTTCTCTTCAATAAATTTGATTACTACTAAATCAGTAACATTTCTCACTAGAATTGCTTCCACCCATTTAGTGAAGTAGTCTGTTGCAGTGAGGATCCATCTATGTTGATTACTTGAAGTGGGATGAATCTCTCTAATAAAATCTAATCCCCATTGGCTAAAAGGTTCTGATACTATTGATGGAACTAGTGGAAGGGCTTCTAATTTTTTCTTACCAGCAAACATTTGACAAGGAACACAATTTCTGACCTTTTCTCCTACTTGTAAGAACAATGTTGGCCAATAAAATCCTCCCCTTAATATCTTATATGTTGTTGCTCTCCAAGAATAATGTCCTCCACAAAATCCTGTATGAAATTGGTCAATGATTCCTTCAGTTTCTGATTCTGTTAAACATAATAGCAAAATATTTGGTGGGTCTTTCCAGTACAAATTTGCATTTATGATACAAGAATTGACTGCTTTAAGTTTAAGAGTTTACATTGGCTTTTGGAGAATGATGTTGGACATTCAAAATGGATCAAGAAATTTACAATGTCTTGGTACCAATCTGACAACAAAAATTTGTCATCAATGTATAAAGGGTCGATCTGATCTGAAGGTAAAGTTTCTTGTGGATTCTTTTCTTCAGGATGAAGGGAAGGTTCATGTGGATTCTCCCCTTTTGAATGGAGAAAAGGTTCTTGTGTATTATTCTCATCTGAAGTTTGAGAAGGTTCTTTTGGATTCTTCCCTTGTATCTCTAAAACAAAACTGATTCCGAGCACTTTACAGTTGGATTCAACTAGAAGCTTAGCTAACCCTTGGCCTTTCACTAGATTTGTAGTTTTTATAGTTAGATCAAACTCTAATATTTGAGGGATCCATCTACCTCTCTTTCCATCAGTGTCTCATTAAGTTAAAACAATTTTCACAGCACTATTAGGAACATAAGCAGTAATAGGAGAATGTAGGACATACATCCTGAATGATTTCAGGGCTTGAATAAGGGAATAGGCTTGCTTCTCAATTATGTCATACTTAATCTCAACATCTCTCATAACCTTACTAAAAAAAGATATGGGTTGGTCATGGGAATATTCATTCTTTTGTAGTAGAACAACAACAAGGCTTGTTTCTAAGGCAAAGGAAAAGATACTCAATGGTTTAGTGTAATCAGGGTTGGCCAAGGTGAGAGCTTTAGAGATAGCTTTCTTGATATAATCAAAGGAATGCCTGGAAGAGATAGTCCATTTAACTTCTTGATCCTTTCAGAGCATGTCAGTTATATCTTTTAAAATATTAGCATAATTTGGGATGAATCTTCTTAAAAAATTAATCTTCTCTAGAAAATCTTGAATCTCCTTATTTCTAGGTAAGGTCAATGTTTCAATGTCAGACACACACTTGGGATCAATGACCACTCCTTATTCTAAAATTATATGGCCCAACAGTTTTCCTTCTTTTATAGCAAACAAATACTTTTTAGGATTCAATGATATTCGAAATTTTCTGCACGTATCAAAAACCTTCATCAAATGCTTTAGATGCTTCTGATCAGATTTAGAAAAAATAGTTATGTCATCAAGATAAATTACCACAAATTTATTTACCTGACCCACAAATGCTACATCCATAGCTCTATGAAATTTTGCTCCAGCATTGGATAAGCCAAATGGAATTCTAGCATACATGAATGTACCCTGAGTGTAGTAAAGGTTGTCTTCTCTCTATCTGTTGGATCAACATTTACCTCATTATAGCCTGAAAACCATCAAGCATAGAAAGTCTTTGTGCTCCTGAAACCATCTGAAGTAACTAAACCATTTTGGGCAAAGGATAGTTATCCTTTAATGATGCTTTGTTCAAATTTCTAAAGTCCACACAGAGTCTAATTTATCCATTCTTATTTCTAACAAGAACTAAATTTGCAACCCAATTAGAATATCTAAGAGGGAGAATGATCTAGGCATCTAGCGTTTTCTTAATTTCCTTTTCCATAGTTGGTAGAAGAGTTGGATTGATCCTCCTAAGTTTTTGTTGATAAGGAACTGCTTCTGGCTTTAAAGGAATCTTATGTTGTATTAATAAAGTATCATAGGTTTTAAGATCAGCATAGGTCCATGCAAAAACATCCTTATAATTTTGAAGTAACTTAAGATATTGAGATTTGATCTCAGGATCTAGAGATGCACAGATTTTGATGTTCTCAATATCATCATTTGTTCCAATATTAATTTCTTCTATGTCATCTTATGATGAAATGGACTAAGGGTTTCGGAGGGCATCATTTTGATCAAACAATTTTTCTAAAGGAATGAGGCCTTTGGGAATAAAATTGTTAGACAATTGAATAATGTCATGATCTACAATTTTTGAATTGAAATTTGAAGTACCATTTCCATTTGTATTTTCATTTATTTATGTTCTATATTTATCAATTTGTAGAACTGAAAAATCATCTATAACCTGCAGAAAAGATTTCAAATGTTCATCATCTTCAAATATCTTCAATGTTTTAGATTGTCTGGGATGGATGGTCTGTACTTGATTTTATTTGATAGAGTACATTGATATGATCGGGAATTTTAAATGAACTAGTAGAAACAGCTAAGGCATCTACATGGATATTCTGATTTCTTGGAATATAAGTCAAATTAAAAGCATCTAAGAAGTTTTCGACTAAATCCCAAACTTCATTTCAATAAGACCTAAGTCTAGGATGCTTAGTCTGGCAAATATTTCCCACTTATTTTACTATAAGTTCTAAATCAATAAAACCACTTAAGTTTTGAACCTTTAAGCTTTTGGCTAATTTCATTCCAAAAAGGAAAGATTCATAGGGACATTATTTGTAACTTCGAAGTCGAGTTTGCATTATTCAGTGATATCTATCTATATATATATATATATATATTATTTATTTATTTATTTATTTATTTTATTTTTCCTATTTTTTTCTGGTGAAATTAAAACTACCCCAGCTCCTGATCCATGTTTTGTACAAGAACCATAAAAAAATAGTTTCCTTACATCAGTTTGATGTGGTACAGGGCTTTCAATTACATCTTCTATTTTAACTTGAGTTTCATGTATTTGGTTTGAAGAGAGTTGAAAGAAACCAAAATCCTAATCAATTGCATAAATGGGATGGTTCCTTGGCTGGTCTGTTTTGAAAATAGTGTGCACAAATATTACCTCTCTATATAACCTTAGTTGTTCTCCCCCATAAACTGGAATAGTGGCATAAGACATATCCATATGAAGAGTTCCCCCTAATTTGGCACAACAAGACCTAGAAAGGATCATTCCAAATTTGGGAGGAATATCTGTGACAACTATATCAAGCACTACACTTTTCACTGGAATTTGGGCAAGGGTAACTACTAAATCCTTAATCAATCCTAACTAGGGCACCCTTTTAGAATCAAAGGTGTACAAGCCATGATAGGATCTAGTTATGTCAAGTTTCAATTGGTCCATGATAGTTTTTGGCATGAGGTTGTGTGATGCTGTAGAATCAAGCATACAATTATATAACATGGAATCATTTGTATTAAGAGTTACATAGAAAGGAGGCACTATTTCATCTATCATATTTGAGCTAGGACCAAAGACAACTGTTGGTTTTTCATCTTGCGGAGTAATGATATCACTTTCAGCATCAACTGAGGTGTTTTGTATCCATTTGGAGACTTTATTTTTATACCCAGGATTTTTGGAGAGTTCTGAAAGTGGAATTGGGATTTTAACTCTTTCTAACCCTTTTTCAACATTAAATGTAGTCAAAGCATTTTTATCATTTTTAGCAGTATCAGTTGACTGGTTTAATGGTCAAATAACAATTGTTTCAGTTTCAACAACTTTGGTACGAGGTTCAATTATTGGAGTCTCCTTAGGAGGTCCACCAGGTCCAAGTCTAGGCCTAAGATCATATCTCTTATTCAACTCTGCAATTAAAAATTCAAAGAAGGCATGGTATTTAGAAACCTATGAGCATTCTTGATCTTCTTAAACCTGATTTAGTTGTGAGAGATGAATAATAACTATTTGATTAGAAGAGGTATCCATGTTATTGAAATATTCAGTAATAGTCATAGTATTTTCTTCAGGTTGCTGGTCATTTATCAGTAAAGGAGTGGAAACCTGCTGATCATTACTAGGTCTCTGAAGAATTTGTAATTGTGGATTCCTTCTACATTGACCTTGATTTTGATTTTGGGTTCTAGTAACTGTTTGTTGAACTGTCCTAGGTCGAGTCTCAATCTTGGAAATTCTATTAGATAAATTTTTAAGAAGAGTAGTTATTTCATCTATTTTAGAATCTTCAGTTTTGGTCTTAGAAGAACTAGAGGAACTAGAGGCCTCTTGAATGGATTTGACTTTTATTTGGGCCTTTTCCTCTTTAACTTTCAAGGAAGTTTAAGCAGCCCTATTTGCTTCCACCTCTATAGCATTTGTTTTCATATCTTCCAGAGTTCTTGAAGTTATCTCTCTTAGCATTACAGTAAAATCATCGTCAAATGCTATAGAAAACCTAGACTTAGCTGCTGCTACAGGGAGTTTACAATTAGGGGGCATATTGATAAATTTTATTGAACATTTTGATAAAATATGCTACAGGTTCACCAAAGTTTCTTTTAAGTTCTTCAAACTCAGTCAGAAGGTAAAGGGGATCCTTCTTTAAACCCCATTGATTGTTAAATATGTTTTTAAGCTTTTCTCAATTTCTAATGGAATTTACAGGTAACTACCTAAATCAAATTCTTACATTTCCTTCAAGTGACTGTACAAGAAATGTCATGTAAACATTTTCTTGTTCGATATTCATGTTGTCTGCAAAGTCTATAAAATCTTGAAGATGGTCTTGAAGATGGTCCTCAGCTGTGGGACTAGTTTCTCCATTATACCTGGGAAGGTATTTCAAGTATCCAGCTGGGAATGCATCTAGGTTGGCAAGTAAGACTAAAGTTGCATATATTGCCTATACAATAGGTTGGAATTCCATAGTAGAAGGTGGTCTATGAGGTGTTTGTGTGGATGAAGAAGAAGAATATGAAGAAGAAATAGAAGAAGAGGTAGAAGAAGGTGATTGAGGGGGTGTGTGACTATGTGGAGGTGAAGAAGGAGGAGGTCTCCTGAATAACTTTAAAGGAGTCTTAAGAACTAACTTTTGGACTGGTGAATGAATACCATATTTTCTTTCAAAGAGTGGATTTGAATATATACAGAGATGGTCTCTTTAGGCTGTTCAGAAGTAGAAGTTTAAGGTCGTTCAAAAGTGGAAGGAAATGAATAAGTGGTAGCATATGTGAAATCTGTGGGTTTGTATTCAGGTAAATGAACACCCAAGTTAGACTCAGTTTTAGGTGATCCTGGTGGTAGAGGGGGTTCTTGATGTGTTTAAAAATAATGAATGAGGAAAGTTGAACCTAAATCAACTCCCCTATTTGTGTCCTATCAGGATTGGATGGAATATTACTAAAAGGATAAAGTGATACTAAATCTTGAGATTGCAAGGCTAAAGATGAAGAAGAAGATGGTTGATGTCTCCTTTTAGAACTTGATTTTCTCATAAGCTTTTCAGGATCTAACAAAGGATTAACTAAATTAGATTCTGAATGAGATCTGGTGTGCTTAAAAGGTGTCAGTTTTGGGTAGTGGAGTCGCTAGGTGAAGGATTTTAACCTTTCTAGACCTTTAATCACCTTAAAGGAATAGAATGAATATCATTGCCCTAGGAAAAAATAATGAAATTCCAATCCTCGACAACGACGCCAGATTGATGTTGTACCTCTGAGTTGATAATGGTCAGCTATTAAGCCAGAGCATCTAAGATAATTTTTTTGGGGGTTTTTGTTTTAATTTGTAGGACCAATGAATGAAATAGATATAACACTATAATGCTTAACCTTTTGAATAATATTAATACCGAAATAGAGGGATGCTATAAAATTTCACACAGTGAAATAGCTTGAATATTGGTGAGCAAAAACAAAAAATAATATGATTATCACAATTTTCAGATAGAAAATTAAACAATCATAAGTATGAAAACCTCTGACCGATGTTCAGAAGGTTCAATATAATATGCTTATGCTTACAACAAGATGTTGATGATTTATTGATTCAGAGGGAAATAATTAAACAGATAGTCCATTAATCCATTCTCTTTATAGATTGTCACTTCGAAAGCTTATAGGAATAGATTGAAACACACTTATTCCTACCTAGGTATCTCTATAAGACATACGAATATGAAGAAAAACATAATGTGTAATATTGGAAAAACTTACAGGAAACACAAACTGTGTACAATAGTATTCAGAATCCTTTGCTTTGTATTAAGGGTCTAGAAAAGCTAAGTACATCAAATGTTTACAAATGCTTCATCATGGTGCGACCTTTCTTCAAGAGTGAAAGCCTTCTTTTAATGGTCAACCTATAATAACTTGTAAAGAGAGTTATTTATACAATAGTATAAAATATCCTAAACTACTTTTACAAAAATAGATTAGTTTTAAATCAAAATAAAGTATGCCAGTTGATCTGGCACTATTTTGATGTTGTGTTGTTGGTGACTGTTGTTGTTATTTAGGTTCTAATGCCCTTTAGACTTTTACCTTTTTCCCTTTAAGCTGCTTGGCTATTTGGTCTTCACGCTGGATGTCATATTCACTTATGACCTTTTCATCTGATACACTTTTATCTAATCCTCCTTTGTTTTAACATTTACTGTGTAAAGTGTCTGTTTTAACATTTATTGTGTAAATGATTTCTTCTACTTTGTGATAATTGTGTTTTTCTTGTGAACAAGGGCTCTTGAATGGATTTCCTTGTGAATGTGGAGCAAACATATTTTATGATCATTGTCAAACTGTTTATCAAACTTGTGGCCTTCTGCTAATCACTTGCAAAATACAATAATTTATTAAGAAAAACATAGGTTGATAGGGAGATGATAAATGGCTTAAGGGAACAGGAAATTCTAAGGGAACAGGAAATTCTATGGACGAGGTCCTGGTAGTGTTTGTATGGTAATCAGAGGTTAAAATAGGTTGCAAAGGCTCAGGGTGGCGCAGGCAGGGTTAAACAGGTTTCACTGCACAAAAGAGTGAAAATAGTGAAAATGCGGGTCTTCGCATTTAAATGGTTAACAATTATCTTTGGCATAGAAATTCATAATTGTGAACGGTGAGTGGTTTAGGCCTACGCGAGGAGGTGGTTTCGTTGCTCATTGCACTGATTTTGGCCGTGGGGTGATGTTTCTCCGAGGGAACGTGAGTTAACGTAGAGCTACCATGTAACCACAAGGGGCCAGAGCAAAACCATGAATCTCGTGTGCTCTCGGGTGGGTAAAGGTCAGAGATCAGGAGCACACGATATGGATGCGTGCCATTAGATCTGGGGGTGAAAGATCTAATGGCTATCACACGGTGGAGTTGCACGGAGGGAACATGCGTGGAGATTAGCGGGGCCTGGGGGATACTTACAAAGGATTTTTAATTATTTAATAATAAAGCAGTGATTAAACATATGTAGATTTAATAAAGTGGAACTGGGGTTAAAACACGGTGGAGTTTATTTAACCCTACCAAGGGTGTTGGGTTAAATGGGTTTAGTCGAGAAAAAAGAATTTTTGGAGTTTGGTTAAGTAATGTGGGGTTTAATAAAACTTTTAGGATAAAGTGTTTTATGTGTTAAAAGGGGGTTTTGTCAGAAAAACATGAAGCAAAGAGTTAAAGTTAAATGAAGTTGAGGGGGGAATAAAAGTTAGGATAAGGGGTTTTTATGGGTTTTTTATGGGTATTTAGGAAATTAATAAGGGTAAAGTGATTTTTTCAAAGGGGAATGGGTTTCACACTAGGGAAAAGCGGTTTTTGGTAGGAGAATGAGTTTGGAGGGTAATTTTCTAGGAAAAATGTTTGAAACCAAGGGAAAGAGTGAAAATGAAGGGAAAGGGTATTTTCTTAGGAAATGATGAGATGATGAGGAAATTAGTAAGTATGTAGTGGGGGGTGAACCGAAATGAGGGGAAGTTAACCAAATCAACTTGTGAACATCCTTTCACTTTCATGATTGCTCCTGCACATTGAAACATTGGATTAGGCATGATAAATGTGCTTATGCTTCAATCAACTTTGTACTTCTGTAACCTTTCTTCTACTTACCCTTTTCTTACCCTAACAAATTTTCTTCACTTAACTGGGTGCATTTAGGCTAGCAGACCCTTTTCTTTCCTTTTTATTTTGAAAACCAAACTATCTAATTCTAACCTTATAACATCCAAGGGCTCAGATTAAACTAATGAGCTCCTTATTATTCTCTACCTAACTACTGATCTACCAAGATTAAATAGTTTGGCTAGATCTTTATTCTCTAACTATAAACATGAAATTTAAAGCATGAATTAGTCAAGATTAAACTATTTTGACTATCATGGGTTTTGGCATTTATGAAAAGTTGCACACAACCATTATTTTGCATAATAAAGTAAAGCGTAGTCGCACTTGGACTTGCACACTTTCATGATCTATTTTTTTCTTTTCTCTCTAACCTAACATTTTATTTTTTCCTTGATTTTTTAGGGCATCTATTCTAACTTTTTATTTGATATGGACATATTTATCAAAATATTTCCTAACATTTTTATTCAGTATTCTTTTTGTCCATATCCTAGCTTAACATTTTTTGAAAAATATTTTCATTTTTTGGACTAATTTATTCTAACTTATCAAAACCAAAAAATGCTACAATAGGAGGAAGGGCTCTCCTCTTTAGTAGGGATCTTTGCATTGTAAATGTACCATAATTGTTTCATTTTAGTTGTAGGTTATGTTAATTCAGTTCTTGTTATAATTTCAATTATCATTGTTACAAATTCCTTCTAGTACATTACCATTATTGTTAGTCAAATTAGCTTACAGAGATATATATTTATTATGTAGGTACAGATATCTCTGATTAGATAATCTTCTATCTGCATCTTCCACAGCTGGTAGTTTTGGCCGTTGAATTTTTCGACCCTAAACCTACCATCTTCTGCCATTGCTCCCACTAGAACCAGGAAACCTTCTCTCCTGCGAGTTTATTTTCCAAATAGACCTTCGGCTCTGATACCAGTTATTAGAAAATTATATATTACAGAGCAATGGAACACATAAAATATTTCAGAAATATAAACACAGAAAACACATAAAACAAGAGAGACATAGATATACGTGGTTCACCCAATTTGGGCTACATCCACAGAGAAATAAACAGTCCTTCTTTTATTATATTATCCAGCAAACTGAAGAGATATAACCTATAGTAGATCCACTGTAACACCCTCTTCACTCTCAATCTCCTCTCTCTTCCTCACTCAAAATACAGATATCCACAAACAAAATACAATTCCCTCATATATAGTGAGGGGTTTCCTTCTAGGGCAAAAAACCATAAATTAAACATAACTTCTACCGTCAGATCATTCGCCTAATGAACGGTCCAGATTGACTAGAAATTACTAGACTTTTACAAGGAAATTTTACATCTGTTTTTAGCTTCGGGGGCGCTACCCCTGAACCCCCACTGGGGGACCGTTGGTCCCCGAACCCCCCAGATGGCGGGGATCAACCCCCCCGAACCCCCATGGGGGGGACAAGTCCCCCTCACGTGGAGGGGTGTAGAGTCTTCCTGGGGTATACATCCGGCTGAAACCTTTGAATACAGAAGATAATCGGGCTCCACACCCAACAATTAGCATAGTCACTCTTGGATTGATTCCTAATAATTGTGTCCTACATTTCAATCAATGTTATAGATTTATAATTTTATGCTAAAATGAAATATTAGTTAGTTGTTGTTACATCTATGGGGTGTACAGTCTTTTTGGGGTATACATCCGGCTGAAACCTTTGAATACAGAAGATAATTAGGCTCCACACCCAACAATTAGCATAGTCACTCCTCGATTGATTCCTAATAATTGTGTCCTACATTTCAATCAATGTTATAGATTTATAATTTTATGCTAAAATGAAATATTAGTTAGTTGTTGTTACATCTATTATAGTGTGTTATTTAGTTAACAAAGGAGTTGATTCTTATTAGCTTGATGGATATGCGGTTGTGATGGAATGGATTTTTTAAATTGGTTTCAATGAGTGTTATTTATTTTCCCTACCAGGGTGATCTTAGAATAGATAAGTTCTATTTTATTCTCCAAGTGTGATTTTAATTTTAGAATTGTGTGAAAAGTATTATTTTTATGTAAGGGAGGGTTGACAGTGAGACTTTTGTGGATTTATTTCCATTCTTGCAAGTGTGAAGAGTTACAAAAAATTTTGGGTTGATTGAGTGCCAAATTATTGTAAAAGAAATCTTAGCATTAGGAATTAGTCAATGAAAATTAGCAATTGTTGCTTGGATATATTGTGCATGATAACCTTTAAATAAGCATACTTACCCTGGTTGATATATTGTGCATGATAACCTTGAAATAAACATAGTTACCCTGGTTGATAATTTATGTATGAGAAATTGATTTGTTTTATTAATACAATTAATTTTCCCAACATGTTGGTGCCCTTGCCAGGGAGTTTATTAAACTTGTGCAAGAGTATAAATGACATTGTTTTTTTATCGGCTTTTTTTAATAAATGCATTGTTACAATAAAATGTAGTAGAAATTTTCCTAATGTTGAGGTGATGGGGTTGTAATATGGAAGGTAATAAATTATACATTGCTTCAAGAGGTTGAGGTGGGATCAGCCTCATAAAGAGTCTGGATACACAGGTTGCATGAAGAAAGAAATTTAATTTTTGCCATATGGTTTTGTTCCAACAAATTTCATTCAAAGTAGAAAGGTTTTTATTTCCCTATACACTACTACATGTGTTAATATAATATACCATCTAGTAGAAGAATCTTGTTGATAAAGGAAGAAATGGTACTTCAAGATATCTCTCAAATCCTAATGAACCTATATTTAAGACTATGAAAAATATTCCTTTTTTAGATCTTCCAAAATTCCATGGAAGATGATTCTACTAATATGTAAAAATCAACTAATATAAAAATCACAAGAGCATAAATTGGTAATTTGTTTGAAATTTTTAAATTAATATCATTGGCTCTTTGTTTTCATAATTGAATGTTTTGTAGGAAAACAAAAGCATGTTCAAACCAAAAAAGCACTACCAACATTTTACTCCAATTGTAGGAAGAAGCACTCTCTCAGAAAGTGTCCACTTAACAGTGAGAAAAATATGTGGCATTTGTGAGTAGGATCATTGAATGAAGCATTTCCCATGGCTTCCAGGATTAAAAGGAGTATTCAAGGAATTAGGTGAGGAGACAAAGCTGACATATTTTATTGGTTCTAAGAATCCATGGAAAGCTCATCCATCAGGTGTAACTCAATACCCTTGATCATCTTTTAATACCTATATTAATATATATAATCCTCAATGGGTTCCTCAACAAATTCAAAATCCTATACTTTTGTGGCAACCTCCTAGTCATCCTTCAATTTAGTACCCCACACTATGGTCATAGTGTCCCTCTTCCCTGAGTGACATATTCTTGTGTTAAACCAAAGAGCACATTGAGAGGGGCGATGAATCAATGTAATGGAAAACTTATTATTGCAAAACATTTCATCAATTAACAACCATGTATCAGTATACCATAACAATTTGCAGCATAACAATAAATGAAACCATGCATAGAGAAGCCATCATCACATCAACACAAGAAGACACAACATTTTATGTGGAAACCCTTACACAAGAAAACCACAAACTATTTTTCTTCTTATTCTTAAATTCATTATATATATTTTTAGGATCTAGCTTGCTGGAGGAACACTAGTCCCCAATATGTGCAAGAAACTACTTGTAATAGGCTACAACTTGATCGAGGCACAAACCTTGAAAATGTGTAAGAAACCACTTGTTATAGGCTACAACCTAATTGAGACACCAACCTTGAAAATGTTAAAGCTTCTACCTTTTGTATACTTCAACCTGGTTGAGGAACAAGCCTTATTAGAGGCACCCACCTCCTTCTCAAACTTCATGTGGACCAATTTTTACAATATTTAAAACTAGATCCACATGCTCTTAAAATAATGTAAGTATTCAAAACTATTCATGCTACTATCAAAATGAGTTTATTAAGCTGTCATATCCTATTAATACCTTGTTACACCTTGTTCACCAATATGGTCACATAAAACTCTTCTTGGAATATGTTTTTTCCATATGCACAACGCTTGTTGCACCCTTCTCATAATCCCGTAAAACACATATAACTAATTCTAGGCATCAAAAATATATCATCAAGGCTTTCATGCTTTCAGAATTGTTCACAATCAAATCCTAATCATCATTCTTCTTTCAGAGTCAAATTTCGCTTCATAATGACCCAAAAAACTTATAAAACTAAAAATTAAATTAATTATTCAATAGAAAGGAAAAATATGGGCATGCCGTACAAAATGGACAAAGTTTGGTGGTCATTCTACATAAAGGATATTGTCGGTGGCTTAATTATTCGAAAAAATGTATTTCCATAGAAAAAATCATCTACATGTTTGAACCTATGAGTTCACAAAATGTTAATAACATTTTAACCAATTGTGCTATACAATACCTTGTGCAAGGGTTGAGCTTCCAATTTATTTGGGTCAATTCAAAGAGGCCTTTCCATGTCATGACTTGCAAGCTAATAATTGGGCTAAGCTCATCACAATTATGATAAATATGGGCCAATCAATAGTGTTAGGCTATCACATGAGCTAATTAATAGTGCTAAGTTATCAAACAAAAAACACAAGAAAACTTTGAGTCAATCAATAGTGCCAAGTCATCGTGTGAGCTAATCAATAGTGATAAGTCATTGTGTGATCCAATCATTAGTCCCAATTCATCATGTGATCCAATCAATAATGTCCTTGGGGCCGACCTTCCTATCTTCCCAGTCTCTGACTCAAGCTGTGGCCAATCAACCCGCTCAATCTTGAACAATTCCTAGTGTTGTTCTAGTTGCTAATCCAAATGCTCTCCCAAAAAACCCATAAAAATGGTTATCTATGTACAATCCTGATGATGGTCTTCCTGCTGAAGAACATCTAAATAACTTTATGCTAGCCATGAATCTTAATGGAGTTGAACATGAAGATGTTGTAATCAGACTCTTTCCTTATACCTTCCAAGGATCTAATGGATCTTGGTATTTTTTCCTTCCAGTAGGCTCAATAAGAGACTGGGATACTTTTCAAGAAGTATTTCTTGCAGAATTTGGTGATGACAGGACCATATCATCCTTAGTCAATGATCTTTCTAAATTAAAATAAAACTCTAATGAAAGGATCAAAGAATTCAACTCCATATTTAACAAGTTACTAAAAAAAATCCCAACTTCCTCAAAACATGCAATCGATGTACAAATAGAGTGGTACATACCCTCCCTTCCTTCTAATATCGCTATTTTTGTAGATAGAGCCAATAAGGCTACCCTTGTAGAAAACATGAAGGAATCTTTGTTTGTAGAAAGAAGAATTATTGCTTTAGAAAAGAGGTCACAGACAAATGAAAGGAATTCAAAGAAGGTAACATTCAAATATGATTCAAAAAATAAAGCTTCAAAGGACCCTTTCTATCTTTAAGGGCTTCAGAAAGTGTTACAGACCATGTCCAAAGAAATGGTCGAAATCAAGAAGCAGGTCATAGAATCTTCTGCTCCCAAGAAACCTTTTCGCTCATTTAAAAGAAAACCCTTCTTTTGCATTGCAACCACTGAATATTATTTCAAATGTTGAATCAGATCAAGAATCAGAAGAAGTCTCACTAGTCGAAGAGGAATCCGAAACGAAAGAAGAAGTTGAATTAAATGGAATGTGGGATTTCATTCTTCCAACTGGAGAGGAAACGCAAGATATGCTAGTAACTACGAGAAGTAAAAACTCCCCTGATATGTCTATAAAAAATTAGAAACAGAAAACTACTACTCCCGTAAAGGAGAAAATAGTAAGTAAGAAGTCTAAGACTAGTCAAACTGATCCTATTCCACTAGATCCTCCAAATGCTTCCAAAACGTTGGTAATATCGGATACAGTGGAATATAACATAGTCAAAGATATGAAAAAGACAATAGCAAATATTTCGTTACATGAACTGACTAAACTCAAACAAAAACAAAAAATTCTATTACGAGAGTTAAAAGTAGTTCCTGTATCCTGTCTACCATCTGTTGTAGTTACTCAAGCTGCCTACAATATGGGAAAACCTACCTCATATTCAAATAATGTAAATCCCATAGATTTAGTTTTAATGGGTGATAGGTCTATTTCTCATACACCTCCATTCCTCCTTACTTATGAGATTTTCAACAGGAATTTCCATAATTTCCCTATTGATTCAGGAGCCTCTTCAAATATTATGCCAAGGACCGTGTGTACTAAATTGAACATTATGCCTCAAAAAAATTCAGTACACATAGTTCAATTGGACAGGACAAAAGTATAGGTTCTTGGAGAAGTAACATCAATTTCAATTAGGTTTTCCTCTAATCCAAAAGTTTCACAGATAATCGATATTCTAGTGGCTGATATCCCTGAATTTTATGGTTTAATTCTAAGTAGGGATTGGTCTGAAAAGTTGCATGGATACTTCGCAACTAATTGGTCTCACATGTGGTTGCCAAAAAATGGTAAACCAAACCAAATAAGAGCAGACCGAGAGAAGTTCATGAAATACATAGTGGCTAATCTCGAGGGAAGCAATGAACCTATTGCTTTCACCAATAATATCATTGGAAATTACTCAGCTAAGTCATTTTTGGGATCTTTTAATGCCCAAAGATCTCCTTTTCCAGATAATGTTGTAGTGTCTCAAATAGAAAAATTTTCACAAACATATGCTTCCAAGTGTGTAGATGTAGTTGATAAAGTTTTATTGTTATGGACTCTCTATTTTGATGTTTCTAAATCTGAAGATGGTGCAGGTGCTGGATGTATTTTAATCAATGGAGTCATTATTTTCACAAAATTTAAGTTTTATATCCTCTAACAAAAAGCACGCAAGAGGCAAAAATCGCACCAGGGAAGCCCGAATCGAGAAACGAAGCCAATTTCTGATGCGCGATTAGCGCTATTCACGCATCGCTGGGAAAAACCCATCGAGATGGAAAGCCTCTAATCACTTAGTCGCCTGTAAGCCCGGAAATTTGTAGGAAAAATTGCTAAAGGTGAAAAGCAAAACTTGAACTCTAAAACCAGTGGTATTTATCAGAGATATCCTCAAGTAGTATGTAGATATGTACATCAACTACAGACAAGCTGGAGATAGAAGGCTCAAGAAAAGGAAAAATCCATCAAAAGACTAACTAAGTTGAATTTGGATTCTTACTGGACGTACTTGGTAAAACCACATAGCCAGTGCATGACTCTCAAATGTATCATCAATTCTGTCGAGAAGACAGCTCTTGCTGATTCTATTTTCGCAGGACAACTAAAGTCAGAAGTCGGCCAACCAACTCTCCTCAAGCAAATGTTGAACGCTTGCGATTAAAAGGAATAGATACACAGATGGTTAGTTGTTAGTTTTAGTTTTAGATTCAATTTTAGTTTTAATTTTGATTTATTTTTGCCTAAAATGAGGACGGTCATTTAAACCGCATCCTACATTTTTGTAATAAATTATTTTTAGATTTAGCTAGTAGTATTTAAACCCTTCTCATGCATTTAGAGAAGGGTCCTGAAATTTGTCAAAAACTTGTCCTCAGAACATGCACTTCAACCTCTGAGGAGGTTTTGATGAATGAATGGAACAATATTTATTGATATCTGCATTTAATATCTACTATTGATGTTGCACTTTTGTACTCTTAGTGGATGTTGGATTAAGAAGCGATAAATCATTATTGCTTGAAGCTCATAAGTAGAACTAATTATAAATGGTACTTTTATCTCTTAACTATTTTTGCCTTTGTGTTAAAGTGATATTCATGTTTACTTATTTATATATGAATGTTTGAATGCTTGAGTTATCATTTGGCACTTTTGTACGGTGATAGCTATTTATTTATGCTTAATATATGAGTAGCTTATTATGCGATATGTTTTTCACAATTGTTTCATCTAACTTTTTATACGAAATGGTTTATCTTTATTGAATTATTTTCTCATAGCAGTTGAATGAACTTTATTACCAATTTTTTTTTAAATCATTTTAGATCGCATAACGGAAAGATTAAATCTCGAGTTACTTTAGAATTAGATATTTCTCTTCATTAGAATTCAATTGCATGTTGTTAGATTAGATTTAGAATAAAATCATTTTACTTAGGAACTATTAGAAAGGAAATATCAATTCTCAACACACACACACATATATTGGGAAACTGGTCCCATATCCCTAGTCAGACCCACTATACCAAATGGAAAAGGAGCTGCTAACCAAGGTCCAGACCGGGTGGGCATCCCCCTTGTTGTAGACCCAATTTTCGGGGCTTCAACATATTTGGCGCTAGAAGGAGGGCCCTGAACTGTGAATGGCAAGTAAATCTAAATCTAAATACCATTCTGAGAGTAAATCACCCTCACCATCTCCCCTGACTTCTCCATTGCACTTAGAATCTTTAAATCTTGAGCAAGAAGTCCAAAAAACAACAACCACTGCCACAAACCCTGACATTTCAGAGAAATCTACTATTGAACCTCCTGAAGTTGAATCTTTGATTCATAAACTTCAACGATTTTCTATATCACCTCAAAGATCTAATAAATCTCAAGGCAGTGTGACTTCGCAATATAACCCTGCTCATCCTCTCACCAAATTAAAGAGCGAAAAGTTTGGTATTGAGCCAACTGAGTTACCTCTACCTACAAGGAAGAGAGCAAGGAAATCACCTAAAGGGTCTGATAGTGAGACTCTTTCATCATCATCATCCATCTCAACCTCTCCACCGTGAAGTCAACCATCCACCCCTCCACTTCAGATTATTTTCCACCAGTCCACTGGAACTTCAACATCTCCTTCTCAATCCTCTGGAACTGTAATATCCTCATCTTCCCAACCGCAGGGATCATCTTCTATGCTTTCCTCTGTTAGTAGTTCAGTGATGGCCCAATCTCCATGGAATAACCCAGGGGCAGTCTTAATACCTGCACCCTTGAGTCAAATACCGGCCCATCCTGAAAAATGGCTACCCAAGTTTAATCTTGAAGCAGGCATGCTAGCGAAAGAACATATAAACAAATTTATGTTATCTATAAATCTCAATGGAGTTACTAATGAAGATGTTGTCATCCAACTTTTTCCTTACACTTTGAAATGAGTAGCTAGATCATGGTATTACTCATTACCATCTGGATCTATCACTAGTTGGGATATCTTCCAGGAACAATTCTTGACTAAGTTCGGTGATGATAGGTCTATGGCAACACTGATCAATGACTTGTCTAACCTTAGGGCTGAGTCAAAGGAACCTATCAAAGATTTTAACTCACGTTTCAATAAACTATTGAACACAATTCCTACTGCTTCTAAGCCTAGCGAAGAAGTGCGGAGTGAATGGTACATCTCTGCTTTACCATCAAACATTGCAATCTTCGTTGATAGGGCTAATAAAACAAATTTAGCTGAAAATATTAAGGAAGCAATAGTAGTAGAGAAATGTATCATAGCCTTAGAAAAGAAAAACACTGTAGATGAACGAAAATCTAGGAAGGTTACTTTTAAGGAAGATCCTAAGAAAAAACAATCAAAAGATCCATTCGATTTAGAAGGATTGAAGAAAGTTTTGAAAACCATGTCTAACGAAATGGTTGACATTAAGAAACAAGTAGCAGAGACTTCTTCTAAAAAGCCGTACAAGCTTTATAGAAGAAATCCTTCGACTGATTCAAAACCTCCCAATGCTATTACGAATGCTAAATCAGAAGAAGAAGAAGAGGAAATTGCTACTGAAGAACCTACCGATGAAGAAGAAGTTGTAGAGGTACAAGTGTCGGGCGGATAAATCATTCTTGTGAGCAAGACCGATCTCCCTAGTATCTATGGATATCTAGCGACAAGCAAGACAAACAAATTCTATCTTTCTCTAAATATTGCGATTTATAAATAAAGGCCAATAGATGTTTTAGACCCTACCTCAAGTCCAGTGCTAGTTTGTGGAAGCCACGCTCCGTTCATCCAAATGAGCTCCCTTTTAAAGAACCTGCAAACACAAACAGGCACACATCAAATAACACCTGCATAGCCAATATAATAAACCATATTTATCATGATGATCAAGGAATTCATGAAATAAACCATAGAAGACAATTTATTGAGAAAAATGAATCTGATTGTATTAACTTTAAACAAAGAAGAACTTTACAACCTTGGTGCCTTGATGTTGTACAAGCTCCTCCCAGGGTCCAGCAAGAATCTCCTCTACTTTGACAAGCTTCACTCTCTTCCCAATGAAGCCAAAAGGTATGTAATCTCTCCTCTCAAGCTCAATTAGGAAGTCTAAATTCCAACAACATTTACCCTCAAAAATATTCAGCTTTCAACCTCCCTAGCAACCAGCCCAATGCCTCATTTTATAGTGCAGAGGAAGGAAGTTACCAGGTCCACCTTCAAAGGGATAGAGTCCTCCTTAAAAGGGATAAGCTCCTCACATCAAGGGGTTAGCTCCTTTAGCTATGGGATGCATGAACCACCTAGGAGCGAACTTGCCACCTCAAGATTCCTTCTAGAAGCGTCCAGAATTAATCCAAAGTGAGTTTTTAATAATAAAATTGCACCTTTTTGACTTTTATAGGGTCCTGCACCCTTTCTTTTAGAGACAGAGCGGGCAGGTTCGCAGGGGACATGACCAAGGGTGCGGGACCGCAGGTAATGCTGAGAGAAAGTGTGGAACCAGAGTTTTAGAGATTTTCAAAGGCTTTCTCTCATTTTTAAGGCTTTGACATGAAGAGCTGAGGTTTAAGACTTGCATAGGAGGATAGTTTGAGTGGTGATAGACTCACACTGATTACAGAAAGTCACGGTGACAATATTTTGTGTAACAGATTGCCCCCTAAAGTGCGAAGTCTGTAATAGATAGTATTTATCATCTAAGAAGAGTGAAGTACTTTATCATTTCAAGGATCATCCTGTGGAGAGCTTGGTTGGAACCTGTAAAAACATTCAATACAAAATATATATATGAGATCATATCATCGCTGAGGTAGGCATTCCCATACTCAGATCAAAACTGACTAGAAAACTAACTAAACTACTCTGATATAGGAATGATCTTGTAATACATCACAAGTATAGACATATGTAGACACAGTATGGGCACAACCATCTGTTTATGAATAGTCCACTGTATAATGAATACAAAATTCCTCATAGCCTGGATGGTGGAAACTAGATCCAGGGTCTTGATTTCTACTTCCCAAAATAGTACGATTCTATCCATGTGAATGAATGTGTCGAAGTCGAACATGGTAGAAACCACTTGATTACTAGTCAATGATGTAAACTATTAACAAGTGTGAGAGAAACCACCAGTAATGTCAATGGCTCTTAAAGTACTCAGTACAATCCATGAAATGCGAATAGATGAGTTGATGTCGAACATGTCACAGAATCCTTTGATCGAAGGTCAATGAAGCAACCTGTCGTCGAAGGCGAGAAACCTATCATTGAGGCATGCAGATTCCAAGGTACTAATGATTTCTAGATCATCTTTCTAGATAATGAGTTGAAGTCGATAGAAAGCGATCCGTTGTAGGCAAGCCCACAACACGAAATCATAGATCAAGTTTGAAGAAATATAGTTGCAAGGACTGACTCAAGGATGGTCAAGATGGATGACAGATATTTTGTAGATGAATAGTTTATTTGCACTGACCTCTTGAACACATAACAACACTGCAGTTGGTTTGGTGACAATTGACCCAAAGCTAATACCGAGAAACCAGCTGAAGACTTTCAATATGGTTTGATTAACTGTTAGGCAAAGGATTTCCCAACCCAGGTGAACAAAAAGTGTCATGTTCAAGAGTGGTTAAATGTTTTTCTGAGACACAAAGTATCACAAATAGGTTCATTTTTCTCTCTTTTCCCCCACCATTTCTGGCAAGTACCTCTTTATTTTTGACAAGCTTGAGGAAGATAAAATTTGCTTGATTATAAGCTCATCCTTCAGATGAGTCCAACTTAGTTTAAATTAAAACCCTAAGAAGGAGTAGTCCATCCCTGTTTGTAATTGAACAGGTCCTTTACTGTTAAATTTTAACGAGTCCAGTATAGGAGAAACTCGGAGTTTTTCAATTTTAGGGAGTCGGAAGAAAAACTTAAGAAAACTCCATGGTTGCCCTTTTTCGTAAATTTGTGTCTCGCAATCCCGAAAAAGTATAAAATAATACTTGAGAGAACCGCTTGACCATTTCAATCAAGGAGTACTTTTCATAATTAGTGTCTCTGATCTTAAAAAAGTAAAAAAGTGATCAACGACACGTCTTTTTATAACCAATATCGGATTAGAAACGACAAAAATCCAACAATATTTTCATGTTTATACGGCCATAAAAGAGATGTAAGTGGACCGTCCTTTTAATTCCATTTTAACGAGCTTAAAAAGAAAAACTCGGCAATCTTTTCATATTTTAGGAGTCAGAAAAGAGCTTAAAGATGACTAATGTTTTTTGTTGAAAATGACCAATTTTCCTTAAAAAATCCGATATTCTGCACAAAAACTCAAACATTACTCATACCTGTTTAAAATAAATAAAAATGCATCAAAATGTTACCCTTTTAAAGTGAAAAATAAACAAATTAAAAATTCATTTATTCAAAAAAGCTTATAAAAAGGGCTTTTGTAAATTCATTTTTACCGTTTGACTTCAGAGTGAGAAAGAGAGCTTTTGGGTAAGAAACTTCCTGTGAAGATTGTGGAAAATCCATTTGTTGGAAACAAACACCGTCACCTCCAGGTAATCCACATCACTTTACTCTTTCATTTCAACTATTTAAATTTTGTTTTTAGGTTTTTATTTTGATTTTTAGGAAGAATTTTGTTTAAAATTCTACTTAACTTTTGAGAAGAAATTGCATCTGCTAATGTATTTAAATATCTTGGAATATGTTGATATTCAATATAGTCAAATTCACGTTCCAAGAGACTAAATCTTAAAAATAATCTCAATAACATTGGATTTCTAATGGCATAAACTCTATTAAGCTACAATACAACGAGTTCAGAATCTAACGTCACAATCAAACTCTGAATCCCAAATGAGATGGATTCAGATAATAACTCAATCACTGCACTATAATCTGCAATGTTGTTCGTTGTTTGACCGAGGCTTACCCCATGCATAGATACCAACTCATCAGTGGGTGAATAGATAACCCAAGCTGCGGAAGAAATGTTTCGTGTATTAAGACAAGCACCATCAGCAAAACCAATGTATGTTTGAAGAGACATCAACATCTACAATATCAAGAGTAAAATCAAGATAAGCAGGAATAATGAAAAAAACACTCTCTAAACTAAGCACAATTTTCTAATCTAAAGCACACCAGCTAGAAAGAAAACTAACCTAACTAAAATCTCCACACCCAGATTTAAGCATAATATCTCTTCAGGTAAAGACCATATTTGTGTTTACCTAAAGAGACCCCATCAAAATCTACCAATTCATAGGCCCCTTTTGCCAACTTTCACTTAACAACATAAGGACCATGCCACATAGGTACGAATTTACCAGTGCCTAACTTATCGTTTGCTTGATCGTATAGTAAAACTAGGTCACCTTCCGAAAAATTACGAGGTGTAACATTTCAATCATACTGAGCTTTAATACGTTTGGCATGAGTTTCGATTGCTAGTGCAGCATCACGTCGATTCTCATCTAGCTGAGCCAAGTACAAAAAATGTTTCTCCTCCTCGGAAGTGGCTGGGAGTAACTCTATGGCTATTTGCAAAGACGGGATTTCGCATTCAATGGGTAACACAGCTTCCAAACCGTAAACTAGTTGGAAAGGAGTGAAACCAATTGATGTTTTTACTGAGGTTCGATACGCCCAAAGAGATGAAAATAACATGTTATGCCAATTCGACCTATGAATCCCAATGATTCGTCAGATCATAATGACTAGAACTTTGTTGATGGCTTCAACCAGACCATTAGCCTGTGGGTAATATGGAGTAGAACTATCATGACGCAGACCAAGTTGATATGTTAGTCCAGTCATCATGATGTTTCGAAAATGACACCCATGATTAGTGATAATCACTTGTGGAAAACCGAACCTAGAAATTATATGATTAAAAATGAAAATTGTAGCAGTTTTGTTGTCTGCCGAAAATGTAGGCATCGCCTCGGCCCACTTGGTAAAATAATCTACCGCAAGGATGATATACGCATGCCCCTCGGCTGAGTGAGGGTTACATGTAATAAAATCAATACCCCATTTTTCAAAAGGACCGATGGCAATTATAAGGTGGAGAGGAGCACGTGGAGCGCACATCTTTCGATCAAAAATTTGACAGTTGTGGCATTTTCGGATCGCGTCAATACAATCTTTAAACAAAGAAAACCAGAAATAACCAGCGCGCAATATCTTTTGGGCTGTGGCAAACCCAGACATATGACCACCACACACTCCAGAGTGACAGTCATTTAGAACCCTTTCAGCTTCCTTGTGAGTTAAACAACGTCGGAAAATAGAGTCCGCTCGGCGACGATAAAGTGTATCTCCAAATATTTTGTATTGTTGGGATTGGAATCATATTTTCCAACGCTGAGATCTTGAAATTTCAGCTGAAAGGATTGGGTTTGGAGATAAACTATGATATCTCCATACCATGGATCAAGAGTGCTGATAATAAACAAGGATTCGTCCGCAATGGGCTCTTCCGCTACAATTTCAGTATCAGCACGCGGGAAGTCACACATCAACTCCGCAAAAACTACAGATTTCTTTGACTTAGATTTTTAAAACTCCAAGTCAAATTCCTACAAGATAACGATCCATTTGGAATACTTTCCCCCTAGCAATTATTTGGTCAAAATATAGATCATAGGGTTACAGTTGGAAATTATAGTAGTTTTGTGTAGTAAAATGTAATGACAAAATCGTTGGATAGCTTGAACAGCTGCCAAGGCCAGTTTCTCCACATGTGAATATTTTAGCTTAGTTAGATTCAATGTTCGACTAAGGTAATAAATCACATGTCCACTACCGAATTCATCTTCCTGAACTAATACCATCCCAATGGTGGAATGAGAGGTGGCGAGATATAAGTAGTCCTGGTTGTAGTTGGGAGGATGCAATAACGGTGCATGGGTCAACGCGTATTTTAGTGCATAAAAAGATTTTTCAGCTATCTCATCCCAAAAGAATGGAGTATTCTACTTCAACAACCTGGTAAAACCCTTTGTTATCTCGGCGTAGTTAGGAATGAATCGACGTAAAAATTTTCTTTCCCTTGCAAACTTTGGAGTTGGCGAAGATTTGAAGGAGGAGGCAATTTGACAATAGCTTCAACCTTCGAGGGATCGACACGAATGCTAGTTTTCGAAACAACAAATGCCAGTAAACGACCTGTTTCTATACAAAAAACACATTTGTGTGGATTCAACCTAATTTGGTAATGCCTACATCTCATAAAATTTGCTCGTAAATGAATGAGATGATCGGCTCTACGTAATGAATGAGTAGGTAAATCATCGAGATAGGGTTGCACAATGTGCTTGATGCCATGAAATGCGTAAGACATAGCTCTTTGAAAATTTGCTCTGGAATTCTTCAGCCCAAAAAGTAATTTGCAGTAAGAAAACGTCCCCCATGGACAAATGAAAGCCATTTTTGGTTGATCAGCAGGTAGAATGTTGATTTGATTATAACCGGAAAAACCATCCATAAAGGAGAATATTTCACTGCCCGCACAATCATCAATGATTTGATCGATATAGGGAGTCGGATAATTGTCTTTTGGACAGGCTCAATTAATATCCCTATAATCGATACATATTCTTATCATTCCTTACTTTTTATTAACAGGAACAATATTCGATACCCAATTTGTTAAAGGAATTGGATAAATGAAACCTGCTTTAAGTTATTTTTCAACTTATGCTTTAATTGTAGTAGCTTTTTGCGAGTGGATATGACGCAAACGTTGTCGGGTGGGTTTAGCATCCGGGTAAGTTTTGATTTCATGAACAACAATTGCTAGGTCAATTCCTGGCATTTCTTCATATGACCAGGCAAACACGTCACGAAATTCTTGAAATAGGGCCTTATATGTTTGAAGTTCATTTTCGTACAAGAGGCACCTATATAAATGTTTTCAACAATCCCAGGCTTAATTGAAATGTCAACAGGAACTGTTCGAGAAATATTTCCCAAATTTAACTCAGAATCAGGATTTTGCAATGGATTATGTGGTTCCTTGACATAATCAGTCGTAAAAATAGATGAAAAATCATTTTCAAAATGATCAATCTCAGGTAAGAATGAAGATCTATGATGAAGATCCTCCCATGGTAAATCATCAACAGACAAAATTTCACGAATCTGCTCGTCAGTATGAACAAGTTCGGAAAATGTCGTTGAATCTGAGTTTGATGTTGAAAGTGATTCTTCATGGACCACATTCATTAGGTCAATTTCGGTTGAAGAAGGGTCAGAAAATGACTATACGACCTGATACGCAATTTCATAGGGACTTAAAGGCATAGCATCACCAAATGAATCCATCTCAGATTCGGAAGGTACAATCCAAGGATCATCATAAACGATAGTGTTGGATGAAATCATATGAATGGTTGTAGTAGAAGGCGATATGTTAGGAGGAGGAAAGGAAAAAGTTCCTAGTAAACCAGAATCTTTAACTAATCCTACTCCAATATCCTTATAAGGGATAGTTGTTTGGCCAACATGCTAGATACTTTCAGAAGAGGCTGGGTCAAATGAATAATAAGTTAGCTGGTCTATAGTTACGATCTTTCCATTATGAGGAAACTTTATAAGCCGAAAGACCGATGAAACAACATTAGTCATAGCGTAACACCAACTACAACCCAAGAGAAGGTTGTAATCTAGAGGGGCATCAACCACTTCCACATCTAGATTTACAATTTTTCCTTCAACCCCTATAGGTAAATCCTGTAGAATTCCAAAAGTATGGAACCCACGGCCATCAAAAGCCTTTAGAATCGTCGGGGATTGATTGTGTGTAGGATAACCAAGCGATCTCCAACACTAGATCGACATAATACACGTTGAAGCTCCCTCGTCAATCACAGTCCTATAGCAAGGTCTTTTTTTGACTAGCACTGGAATCTGGAAAGCCATTTGATGAGGTAAGAAAGGTGTACTATTTTCTAAATAAAAGATTATAAGGTTCGAGTCCTAAATATCAATAGCTCCTATAGCCGACAATAGCAATTTACACTGTGCTAGACATGATTGCAGCACCTCCAAAGCCGACATTGCTGAAGGTGAAATAACCAAATCTTCAACAATGTTATAGTTCTGAGCAGCTCTCGCATGTGGATTGAAAGCTGACTTTCGAGGTATACCCTTGGCGGGTGGTTTGATTACTAAGTCTGGGTTAGGTTTCTCGATCTGTAGTGGATCGGAACCGGGAGTTGAAGTTGATGGGTTCGAATTAGAAGATTCTTCTTCCTTACCACCAACAGTACTTTTACTTCCATAATCTTGCGATCGTGTCACAATCCTAACATGGGACATCATCATTATGGGTTCTTCTGAGGTATTTGAGGAAGAACCTATCATCTTACTATCTTGACTAGGAAAAGGATCCTTCAAGACAGCAGGCGTTTGAGAACCTTTGACAATTTTCGCAACCTCAGCGCGATGAGGGCAGTCTCTTGTAAAATGCTCTTCGTCACAAATGAGACAAGGATAACAAGGTTTACGTTTCTCATTAGTAGATTCCATTTTATCTGGTTTCTCTTTCGAATTTTTATTTGATTTATTTTTCTTCTTCCCTTTCTTTTTACTGCCGAATTTTGATTTGGGCGTAGATGACTCTACGACATGAATATCGGCAGAAATTTCAGCGGAAGAGTCTCCTGTCGGGGAATCTGGTAAAGTTATAATAGGAGAAGAATTCTTGGAAGATTTCTTCTCACTTTTGGTGTTAACTAAACCAATCATACCGTCAGAGGCATGAGACCCTAAAGGAGCTATAGTTATTTGATTTTGTTTAGGAAGGTCGGGGATTTTCTCGTGTAACGTAACCAATTGCGTATAAACAAGGTCAAGGTACTAAGCTTGAGCAATTACTTGCTCTTCAGTAACAACTCCTGCCTTAGCTACATCCTCAGTGATTTTAGGTAATAATGATTTAACAAACCATTCTGCTAAGATTTGATCCAGAATAAAAACATTCACTAAACGATGTCGACGTCTCCATTCATGAATGTGATCTGAAATATAAGTGGATGTTGACTATTTTAATGAAGTTAATAATTCTGTGCCATTGTCATATCTGACAGGCAACTGAAAATTAGTTAAGAACGAAGTAGCTAACTGACTAAAGTTATAAAATTTGGCTCGCGGTAACTCAATGTACCACTTGGCCGCAAGACCAATTAGAGTGCGTTGAAAAGGACGTAAACGAATTGAATCATCTGAAATGGAGTTAGATGCACACTAGAGGTGATAAGTCATCACATGGTTTGAAGGATCCTCTCCTGATTTACCTTCAAACTTTGGGATATCACTGGGCAACTTATTCGGCATTGGTGGCAAAAACGGAAGATAATTAATTGGATCATTCGTAAGGCGCGACAAATCAGGAAAGTCCAAAGTTGCAATGAATGGTAATTGATGATTAGGGTCTCGAAAACCCTGGGTCATAAGACCAGCCCCAAGAGGAGGATATCCAGGATAACTTGGAATTGGAATTGCATTTGGGATATTATATCCTCTCGGAAAACCAAGATTAACCGGATCCTACTGGGGTTGTTGAGGTTGCTGATAAGTATATCGAGGGTACGATTGATACTGATAGACTAGGTTCTGCACAGTAAGACCAAATTGGTACTATCCCTAGTACGGTTGATAAGTAAATTGAGGTTGACTTGTGACAACCGTACTTGGACCAAATTGTCCTACAGGCATTTGAACCGAAGTCTGAATTGTAGGTCCAGACCGAGGTAAATATACTTGAGGAATTGATGCAGGAACAGTAGAAACTAGAGCTGTCGATACTCCAGAAGTAGGTGGGGTAGATTGAACAGATGTTGCAGCAGTCGTTTGGGGCGGAGTTCGAGGCAAACTAGGCCTAGGCTGAGAAACTACACCAGGTGTAGAAGTTTGAATAGTAGGTTGGATAGGTTGCTGGGTTGAACCAGAAACCAAGGGTTGTCTAGATTGAGATGACAATTGCACATTTGGTTGCAAGATCTATTGAGATTGAGATGGATCCCACACTACGTTCATTCTGGGGTATGGACCCATCGAAGGTTGAGCATATTGAGGACCATAACCGGGTTGAGGGTAGGGTTGATAATTCAAAGGTACATTTCCAGCTCCTTGGACAAATGATTGACCTGAAGGTGGTTGGAAACCTTGGGTTGGGTACTAACCTTGAGGTCGATAACCTTGAGGCACGTACTAAAACTGGGGTTGAACTTGAGGTACATATTGATACTAGGGTTGACCTTGAGGGACGTACTGAGTCTAGGGTTGACCTTGAGGAATGTACTGTCCCGAAGGTATGTACTTTCCTTGAGGTTGCCCCCCAGGCAGTAACTGAGTACCTTGAGGTTGCCCCCTAGGCGATAATTAAGGACCTTGAGGTTGCTCCCCAGGCGGTAACTGACTACCTTGAGGCTGCGGATTTGGAATGGTACCTGACATCATAAGAATGTCTTCTACACTCAACGGTTTAGTTCCATTATTACCAGTTAATAACCCTTGTTCAATAGGTTGAGGAGATGCTCCCGAAAAGTACCAGTAAGTGACTGATACCCAGAGGGAACAGAAGGACCGCCATATAAAAATCTTTCTAGAGATCGAGAAAACATGGATGACTATCTCGACATATTCAAAGGAGGATAATAACCTCTAGGTGTTGGATGATAAGGAACTCGAGGTGGTGAAAAACTGAGTCCCGGGTTTTCCAAAAAATTGGTCAATGAAAGATACCAAGCGTCCCTCCTAGGTGGACTGTAAAAGATCGATTCATGCTCCCTAAGTTCTATAACTGGTTGATTTTCAGGGATATATATACCTTCTTCCGAAGCGAAAAGTTTTTCAATAGCAATAAGTCCAGAAGGAAGATTTTGGGTAATGATTCTTTCTACCCTGGGTGAACCAGGACCACTGGAAGTTGGAGAGGCAAATCCTGATGATGGAGTAGCAGCAGGTTTAGTTTCAGGTTCAGAAATTTCAGGTTCCTCGGCTAATTCACTAGTAGAAGAAAAACTACCAGTAACTTCGGAAAATGAAATAGGTTCAATAATATACTCTGGTGCTTGAACTTGATAATCAGGATGCACAACTAAAGAAGATTATCCTTCTTCTGGTGACCCAACTATACTATCACTAAGAGTTACAAGAGCTTGAAGCCCTTCAAGCTGGCTTGGTGAAAACTCAGGAGGTTGGATCTGAAGTCTACAGGACTGTCTCGGTAATTCAGCCACGATTAAAAATTTTAATTACTTCACACGCAAACAAAGAAAAATCTCAATGAAAACCACCTAAAGTCTCTAAAGAACCAAACAATTTGAATCACACGCCTAAAGAATCTAGGAGTTCAAACCACACACAAATAGTAACTTTCTGTACCGAAAACACTAGTTGGTGATGAAATCCAACGTCGCAGAATTCAATACAGAAATAGCAGTTGGAACAGTTACCCCGACAACCTGCTTAATGAACAGACTGGCACAAGTTTCTTCACTAAACCGTCTTGAGTGAAGAGAACCCCCCAGAAAGTCCAAGTGAGTCTAGTCGACGTTTGCTCCAGGTACAGTGGGATCTTCCCTCCACCGTCACCTTACGAAAGAATCCTATAGATTATGGTCACTATGGTTACCAACAGAAACAAATATACCTAGGGGAACAGTCTGTGATCCGATACACACACAAGGGCAAAGTAGAAAAGCTCAATCCCCTTGAAGGCTCCTTGAAATAATCCAAGGTTTACCAACAAGTGACCCCAGTCTCCTCGAAAATGATTAATCCGAGGTTTACCGTTTTTAATATGTGTATATCTGCTATTGTTCCAAATGAGGAAGGATTGATTACCCCACTTGTTCAGATATGACCTTGTGCTTGACTCCTTTAAGAGGAGCTTCCTAGAGCATAGATGTAACAATTGGAATTTATCTTCTACCGCAAGATACAACTACTTGTTTTTTTTTACTATCTTGGAGAGTTAATTACTCCCTACTCCAAGATACTAGCCTAAGCTATGTTGGTGATAAAGAGCCCTAGAAATAAAAATATTTCTAAATAAATTTTACTTTAAGCGTTATTTTTATGGTTGTTTCTTAAGTCAAAAAGTGTGGAGATGAAACTTTATGGTGTGAAGACTCGACTCCAAAACATTAAAAATGCACCTAAGATGATAAACAATCCTTTTTCTTCAATGAATTTCTAGCTAAAGAAAGAGTTGAGAATGCAATTTCTTGAAAAACAAATCTTTTTTTAACAAACAAATGAAAAGAAAAACTTTTTTGTCTTTTTCAATAAACTCATAAATGAGACTACTAATTATGCTCACGAAAAATATCCCTTTCTTTCAACACTCAAATACTACAAAAAATAACTTTTCAAAAGAGATTTTTTTTTTTTAATTTCTAGAACACACTCAAAACTATTAAAAATCTAATCTTGATATATATAAATTCTAAAAATCTAATTGAATTAAAAGCTTACAAAATTTCTTTTCAAGGATGTTTTACTTAGTTATCAGCAAACTAAGGACTAATTCGTTCAGAATAACAAATTAATCAAGAAACAACCAACTTATGTTTTCCTTTTTTAAAAATGAAATCCAAAACTTTCAAAACAAGTTCTTTCAAAGCTTTGTAAAGAGAAAACAAGATGTATTCCTCACCAAAGGTAGATTTTACAAATCAGTTAGACTCATAAAGAAGACCAGCAAAAACCAGGGTGATCTGAGGTTTCTAAGGCTTCTAAGCTCTGAGTTACTACAAAGACCAAACGAAAATCAAGCCAAGCAAACAAAACTTCTAGAAATTCACCTAAAACCTAAATGCCAATGGAATTCACCTACAAAAATTTTCTGACAAGACACGTGCAGATCTGGGCAGAGGCTAAAACACATAAAAAATCCTAAGCTTAACTGAATGAAAAGATTTTAAGTTTTTCAAAAATTTGACAGGGTCCGCAGGCTCCCAGTATAACCAGGTGTGGTACCAGTCTGTGTAGTAAAGCAACAGTGCGGGGATGTTCGCACTGTGTTACAACCAGAACGTGCGGTCCTCTTTCAAAAGCGTGAAAAACAAAAACAATTCACAATCTAAAGAAACTACCCAATCCCACACACATCAAGCAAAAACCAGAAACAAAGAAAAAGTTTCTCAAGTCAAAGTAAAAGCAAAGGCAGAAAACCAAAATTCTAGTCCTCGACGGAGTCGCCATTTTGTCGGGTGGATAAATCATTCTTGCAGACAAGATCGATCTCCCTAGTATCTATGGATATATAGTGACAAGAAAGACAAATAAATTCTATCTTTCTCTAAATATTGTGATTTATAAATAAAGGCCAATAGATGTTTTAGACCCTACCTCAAGTCCAGTGCTAGTTTGTGGAAGCCACGTTCCATTCGTCCAAATGAGCTCCCTTTTAAAGAACCTACAAACACAAATAGGCACACATCAAATAACACCTGCATAGCCAATATATTAAACCATATTTATCATGATGATCAAGGAATTCATGAAATAAACCATAGAAGACAATTTATTGAGAAAAATGAATCTGATTGTATTAACTTTAAACAAAGAATAACTTTACAACGCTGGTGCCTTGATGTTGTACAAGCTCCTCCTAGGGTCCAGCAAGAATTTCCTCTACTTTGGCAAGCTTCACTCTCTTCCCAATGAAGCCAAAAGGTATGTAATCTCTCCTCTCAAGCTCAATTAGGAAGTCTAAATTCCAACAACATTTACCCTAAAAAAAAATCAGCTTTCAACCTGCCTAGCAACCAGCCCAATTCCTCATTTTATAGCAGAGGAAGGAAGTTACCAGGTCCACCTTCAAAGGGATAGAGTCCTCCTTCAAAGGGATAAGCTCCTCACATCAAGGGGTTAGCTCCTTTAGTTATGGGATGCATGAACCACCTAGAAGCGAACTTGCCACCTCAAGGTTCCTTCTAGAAGCATCCAAAATTAATCCAAAGTGAGTTTTTAATAATAATTTTGCACCTTTTTTACTTTTACAGGGGTCCACACCCTTTCTTTTAGAGATAGAGCAGGCAGGTCCGCAGGGGACATGACCAAGGGGTGCAGGACCGCAGGTAATGCTAAGAGAAAGTGCGGAACCAGAGTTTTAGAGATTTTCAAAGGCTTTCTCTCATTTTTAAGGCTTTGACATGAAGAGCTGAGGTTTAAGACTTGCATAGGAGGACAGTATTAGTGGTGATAGACTCACACTGATTACAGAAAGTCATGGTGACAATATTTTGTGTAACAACAAGGTATGTGGAATTTCATCCTCCCAGATGAAGAGGATCAAGAGGCATCGCCGGTTAGTACTCGAAGTAGAAATCAACTCGATCCTCCTCAACCTACTCCTAAGCCAAAGAGCGCAAGCTCAATGCCTAAGGATAAAGTTGTAGTCAAGAAAACGACACCCAAAGCAACTCAAACAAGCCTAGTCCAAACAGATTCACCAACTCCATCTAAAACATTGATTGTTTCAGATGAAATGGAGCATAATATCATAGAAGACATGAAGAAGACTAGGGCTAACATCACTTTTTATGAATTGAGAAAGTTAAAACATCAGCAAAAGGTACTTTTGAAAGAATTACATGTAGTATCAGTTGCACCTCTGCCCGCTGCTATAATCTCTCAAGCTTCCCATGAGATGGGAAGACCTCCAACTAATGTGATTAATAAAGTTGATCCAAATGATATTGCTTTAATTGGAAGAAGGTCGAGATCTCATACTCCCCCATTTATTCTTACTTATGAAGTTTTCAACCAAAAATTGCATAATTGTTTAGTGGATTTAGGAGCTTCATCTAATATCTTACCAAAATCGATATGTGCAAAGTTGAACGTTCAACCTCAAAAATCTATTGTGTGTATAGTTCAGTTGGATCGGTCACAAGTTGAAGTGATCAGCGAACTAAATTAGCTTACCATAAGTTTGTCATCTAATCCAAAGGTATGTCAAGTTATCAACATTTTAGTTGCAGATATTCCAGAATTTTATGGCTTAATTCTTAGCAGGGATTGGTCAGAAAAACTTCATGGATACTTTGCAACCAATTGGTCGCACATGTGACTCCCTTACAATGGTAAACCAAATCAGATAAAGGTTGAGTAAGAAAGACATCAGAAATACATAGTAATAGAATTGGAAGGAGAAAATGAACTTGTAGCATACAACAACAATATTATTGGCAACTATTCTGTTGATTCTTTCTTAGGAAATTTTAATGCTCATACTTCACCTTACTTAGAACATTCTGTTTTATCTCAAGTAGAAATTTTTTCTCAAATAGATAGTTCTAAGTGTATTAATTTTATAGATAGTCCTATAAATAAATCTTTATTTTGGAAGTTATTTTTTGACGGTTCCAAGTCTAACGAAGGAGTAGGAGAAGGATGCGTGTTAATCAGTCCAGACGGAAACAAAACAATGCTAGCTTGTAGACGCGAGTTCGATTGCACCAATAATACTGCAGAATACGAGGCTTTAGTCCAAGGATTATACAAAGCCATCAGATTAGATGTCAAATATCTACAAGTCTTCAGAGACTTTGAAATTGTAATCAGACAGGTACGCAATACTATTCATTGTTTATCAGGTCATTTAAAGCATTATCAATCTTTAGTACAAGATCTGACTAAACATTTTATAGCATTCAACATTTCATCAAATCCTAGACTCTAGAATGCTAGTGCTAACCTCTTGGCAAACGTAGCTTCCAAGCTCATTCCCTCAGAAGACTATAGCCCCGATAGATTTTCAATCGAATTAATATTTAGACCTTCGATTCCTCATAACATTACCAATTGGAGAATTTTCAACGATGATCCTGATATTGTAAGCTTCCTCACATCAGAGGGATCTTACACTAATCAGATTATAGATGAGGACCAACATGACAGGCAATTGCAACAAGATAGAACTAATAATGCTACGCCAAAGTCAGTAGTCAAATTAGAAGACCTATATGATTTGAAAGATCGATTCAAGAGATCTACCAATTCAAAACTTCAAAGTTCAACTCTGAACTATGAATTAGTAAATCTACGAACTGATACCAAGCCACAGAATATCAACCTAGGCCTTGGCCTAGCTCCTGAAGAAAAATTAGCGTATGTTTGTCTCTTGAACCAATACAAAAGTGTCTTTGCTTGGAAATACGATGAACTTAAGACTTACGACACTTCTATCATCAAACATACTATCCTAATGATAAACGATGAAAAAAATGTCTAGCAAAAGATGAGAAAGATCCATCTTAATCTAGAAAACCAGATCAAATCTGAGCTCAATAAGTTATTGAAAGCCAAAATCATTTTTCCCATTCGACATTCTAGATGGGTTTCCAACATGGTTCCTGTTAGAAAGAAGAATGGACACATTAGAATTGCATTGACTTTCGAAATCTTAACAAAGCCTGCCAAAAAGATATTTTTCCTTTGCCTCCCATGGAGCAAATATTGCAGGTAGTTGTAGGATCAGAATTAATGTCCTTCTTGGACAGTTTCTCCAGCTACAACCAAGTGTTGGTCCATCCCGATGATCAATTAAAGACCACGTTCAGAACCAAATGGGGTACTTATGCATATCAAAAGATGCTTTTTGGTCTGATCAACGCCGGTGCCACATTTCAAAGGGACATGGACATTGCATTTAAGGGATTAGTAAACAAATCAGTAGTAATCTACTTGGATGATATAAGTGTATATTCCAAGAAGCAAGGTAATCATCTCAGAGATTTAAAACAGATCATCAAATGTTGTCAAAGGTATGGAATTTCACTTAACCCAAAAAAGTCCTTTTTTGCATTAAGTGAAGGAAAACTTCTTGGATTTATAGTGTCAAAATATGGAATCCATATTGATCCCGACAGAATCAAGGAGATTTCAGAAATACCCTTTCCTCACAACAAGAAAGCTATGCAATCTTTCCTTGGCTAGATTAATTTTGTAAAGAGATTTGTTCCAGGTTTTTCAAGAACCACGTCTCCTTTACAAGCGATGATTAAAAAGAACTCAATCTTCAAATGGGACCAAGATGAATATGAAGAATTCGATTTGATTAAATAAGTGATTGTTAATTCTCCATCTTTAGCAACTCCAATTTTTTCCGATCCTTTCATTTTATATAGATTTGCCTCTAATAGATCATATGCTGCGATACTCAGTTAAGCAAATCAAGACAAGGTAGAAGCCCCAATCGCTTTTTTCAGTTAAAATCTACAAGGGGCTGAGTTAAATTATTCAGATGTAGAGAAAAAAGCTTATGCTATTTTGAAAGTGATAAAATATTTTAGACCCTTTCTGCTTAAAACGCATACAAAAATCATAGTACCTTTTCCAGCGGTAAGAAATCTCTTAGTACAGAAATATGTGGGTGAGAAAAGAGCTAATTGGGTTACCGCATTACAAGAATATGACGTTGAAATTAAACCAGCAAGTATTGTAAAAGGATAAGGCTTTTGCAAAAAGCTGGCTGAAGCATCACTTTTTTCCAAAATACCATCTACAGAGATACAAATGTACGAGGTAAGCCTAAACGATGTTGAATGATTATATGCTGATATCATATTTTATCTAAAGAACGGATATGCTCCTTCAAACCTCGATTATACAAAGAAAATAACTCTAAGGTTGAAGGCTCAGCAATATCAACTCATGAACGATGTACTTTTTAGGATGAATTATGATTATGTTCTCCTTAGATGTCTTGCGAAATCTGAAGCTGAAAAGGTGGACATTATGTTGGAGATGCTACAACACATAAAATCCTACGCGCAGGCTATTATTGGCCCACACTATTCAAAGACACACATAGCTATGTAAGGAAATGTCAAGTTTGTCAAACTGCTGCAGGAAGACAAAAGAAACCATCGTTGCCTTTGCAACTAGTCAACTTTGAGCAGCCTTTTGATCAATGGGGATTGGATATAATAGGTGAGATCATTCCTCACTCTTCTAAACAGGATAGGTGTATCCTTATAGCTACAAATTATTTTACTAAATGGGTAGAAGCAGTTCCTCTCAAAACAGCTAATGCCAAACACATCATTGATTTCATAGATCAGTTCATAATCACTAGGTTTGGTTTACCCTATGCTTTAATGTTTGATAATGCGTCGTATTTTTCTGGCAATGTTATGACTGAATTTGCACTCAAAAGAGGTTTTAAGCTTAAATAATCTACCAATTATTACCCACAGGGGAATGGGTTAGCTGAATCTACGAATAAAAACTTAATCAGAATCATTAAGCGAACCATTGATCAAACTCATAAAAATTGGCACAAATCCTTAATATATGCTTTATGGGCAAACCGAATAACGCAGAAAGCCTCTATTGGCACTTCTCCCTTTAATTTAGTTTATGGGAAAGAAGTGGTTCTTCCAACCCATCTAGCAATTCCCTCTTTGGCCTTAGTTCAATATATTGATGAAGCACCAACTTCTTCCTTACAACTAAGGCAACTGCAAATCCTTAAGCTAGAAGAGCAACGAGAACAGGCTAAAATAACTCATGCTCATCACCAAGCATTAGTAAAATCTTCTTTTGATTCAAACATGATATCCAGAAAGGACTTTTAGATGGGAGATCTAGTTTTAAAATGGGACAAGGCTCATGAGGAAAAGGGCAAACATACGAAATTTCAACGAATGTGGCTTGGCCCTTTCCAAATTGCAGAAATCATAGGTCCATATACTTTTATGTTACAGGATTTAATAGGAAAAAGAGAATATTTACCTGTTAACGGGCAGATCCTCAAAAAATACTTTCCATAGGAGATCATTCTTCTATTTTTGTAGATTAGTTTTTCCTTTATTTTCATAATAAAACTAGTTGTAAATGGTTACATTTGGAATTCACGAAAAAGACAAGTATTTCTTTTAGATTTTGTTTTTTCGCTTGTATAAATAGAATTGTTTTAGAAAATTGGTCATTATTATTGAAAGATACAGTCAAAGGCTATAAGCCTGAAAATGATACTAGTTTCAACCTTGTAAATTTTGATAAAAAAACGACCTTTAGTGAGAATTTGTTTTATATCAGTCAAATGAAAGGTATCAATAACAAAACGAAGATTCTCTATAGAAAAGCTCTTTCCAAAAAACTCTACCATTGTCATCCAGAGCTATTCTTAAGGAAACAATGACTTCCTCCCCACCTAGGGAATTACAAGCTTCAAGGAATAATCTAGCAATACACTTTAAACTTAAAGAATAAGAGGTCTCATCACGAGACGACTTATCATGATCATAGATATTATAGCTTGCTAACTTTGCCAAAACTGCATACCACAACAGGGCAATGACTCAAGATTGTTGCTATCAAAAGACAAGGGGTCTCATCATGAGCCAGATTGTTCAGCAAAGTTATAAATCAAGTGAATGGCACTGTCATAATTTGGCTACCAAACCAAGGCATTGTTCTTTAAGGATTAAAAGAAAATGAAAGCAATAAGTGTGGATATGGATTTCTCTTTGAAAATTGTATATTTCACCAAGTGGGATACAAAATCATTGTTGGGTAACAGGTAAACCTGTCAAGGCTATAAACGCCTGCTAGCAGCAGAGGCTCTACCTACAACAAATGAGCAAATTTAAAACTGATTTACAGATAAATCTTTGTTTTTATCTTTATAAACCAAGTAGTGACTAATGTAGATACAATGAATAGCTCTAGGAAGTAAATAACCAAAGCTAACATAGAAGAAACAAACTATCGTTGACAACTAAAAGCATGATGTACTTTATCTTTCTATAATAAAGTTTGATTTTCTGAAAATTTTCTGTTTTGGAAGTTTAGAAAATTCAAAAGAAAAGCATAGATAACTGGTTCTTCCAAGTGAATCGCCAATTGTTGTGGCGAGCAAAAACCCCCTTCTTATTTATTTTATCACTAATAAAATAAGTGGGGACCCTTATTCAAAAATTTAAAAAATCGATTAATGCTTGTATTTCCTTTTTCAATAAAACTTACTATCATAAACTTAGGAGAATACCCTCAAAAAATCTAAAAAGGCTTAAGTTTTATGGTAAGTTAGAATAAAATCACTCCTTAAAGCGTGTCGCATCGCAAAAAAGGGTAATGGATGCCTTCCTACAAGTGGAATTCTAAGATTGTGAAATCGCGATGTGAAATCACATATCAAAAGACCCTCATCGCATTGCATCCCTCGAATATCACTTAAAGTTGAAATACCTCAAACCTCCGATATGCGATGGCACATATCGCAAATCACATTTCACAGAAAACACATTAATAGATGATTGTCACACGCAACGGATTTGCGAATATTGCGATCTGTGATACTGAGATCATCGTAGATCTACAGGGCTCTCCGTTCAAAAAATATTTTTCCATAAACTGAGGCCTGGTTATGCGCGTTAATGTTAATAAATGATTTAGTTGGAAATCATTAATGAAATATGGTGTTGATCTGATCGAAGAGCCATTTCACGTAAGGTGGTATCTTTTATATGTTTTCGGCATTTAAATCTTTCCCCTCACCTTTTTCTTATCATTATTCTCACCTCATTTTTTAAACTGTAGGAGCGAAGAGAAGAGAAGTATACATAGCAGTGTTCAGGATATTATGGGAAAGAAGGGTAAAGCTCTGAGTTATAAAGATAAAGAAATGATGCCCTTATACACAGAAAACACTTATAACAAAGATGCCAGTATTACTACTTGGAAAGGCATGTACAGTCTACTCGAGGAAGAAAATCCCAAGGTAATGGAGGTTACAACTACTACAGGTTCACACAGGTCTTCTGAGGCATCTATCACAGAACTAGCATGTTCGTTCTTGCATCGGATAGCGGAGAGGCCCAAAATCTTCCATATATAGACATGGTCAAATAGATACTGGATAATGATGATATCATGAATAGATAATTTAAAGCTCACAACCACAAACTCACAGAGTCATTATTTTCACAAAATTTAAGCTTTATATCCTCTAATAAAAAGCGTGCAAGAGGCAAAAATCGCGCCAGGGAAGCCTGGATCGAGAAATGGAGCCAATTTCCGATGCGTGATTAGTGCTAATCGTGCATCGCTGGGCAAAACCCCTCGAGATGGAAAGCCTCTAATCGTTGAGTCGCATGTAAGCCCGGAAATTTGTAGGAAAAAGTGCTAAAGGCGAAAGGAAAAAATTGAACTCTAAAACCAGTGGTATTTATCAAAGATATCCTCAAGTGGTATGTAGATATGTACAACAACTACAGACAAGATGGAGACAGAGGCTCAAGAAAAGGCAGAATCCATCAAAAGATTAACTAAGTTGAATTGGGATTCTTACTGGACATACTTGGTAAAACCACATAGCCAGTGCATAACTCTCAAATGTATCATCAATTCTGCCGAGAAGATGGCTCTAGCTCTTGCCGATCTCGTTTTTGCAGGACAACTAAAGTCGGAATTCGGCTAGCCAACTCTCCTCAAGAAAATGTTGAACACTTGCGATTATAAGGAATAGATACACAGATAGTTAGTTGTTAGTTTTAGTTCAGTTTTAGTTTTAATTTTTCTTTATTTTTTCCTGAAATGAGGACGGTCATTTAAACCACATCCTACATTTTTGTAATAAATTATTTTTAGATTTAGCTAGTAGTATTTAAACCATTCTCATGCATTTAGAGAAGGGTCCTGAAATTTGTCAAAAACTTGTCCTTAGAACATGCACTTTTGCACCCTACGAGGAGGTTTTGATGAATGAATGGAATAGGATTTATTGATATCTACGTTTAATATCTACTACTGATGTTGCACTTTTGTACTCTTAGTGGATGTTGGATTAAGAAGAGATAAATCGTTATTGCTTGAAGCTCATGAGTAGAACTAGTTATAAATGGTACTTTTATCTCTTAACTATTTCTGCCTTTGTGTTAAAGTGATATTCATGTTTAGTTATTTATATATGAATGTGTGGATGCTTGGGTTATCATTTTGCACTTTTGTACGGTGATAGCTATTCATTTATGCTTAAAATATGAGTAGCTTATTATGCGATATGTTTTTCACAATTGTTTCATCTAACTTTTTATATGAAATGGTTAATCTTTATTGAATTATTTTCTCATAGCAGTTGAATGATCTTTATTACCATTTTTTTTTTGAAATCATTTTAGATCGCATAACGAAAAGATTAAATCTCGAGTTAGTTTAGAATTAGATATTTCTGTTCATTCGAATACAATTGCATGTTGTTAGATTAGATTTAGAATAAAAGCATTTTACTTAGGAACTATTAGAAAGGAAATATCAATTCTCAACACAAACACACATATATTGGGAAACTGGTCCCATATCCCCAGTCGGACCCACTATACCAACGGAAAAGGAGCTGCTAACCAAGGTTCGGACCGGGTGGGTATCCCCCTTGTTGTAGACCCAATTTTCAGGGCTTCAACACCTGCAGAGTTGAATTTCAATGCACTAACAATATTGCAGAATATGAACCATTGATTCAAGGGTTGTATAAATCCATTGGCCTTAATGTCAAGTATTTTCAAGTATATGGAGATTCTGAAATAGTCATTAAACAGGTAAGAAACATAATTCATTGTGTGTCTGGGCACCTTAAACATTATCAATCTCTAGCACAGAATCTTACTCCTCATTTCACTGCTTTTAACATTTCTTTAGTTCCTAGATTGCAAAACACAAGTGTCGATTTACTTTCTAATGTGGAATCCAATATTATACCTTTGGAAGATTTTAGTCTAGATATATTTTCTATAGAATTAGTTTTTAGGCCATCCATTTCTGATAATGTAAGAAATTGGAGAGTGTTTAATAATGATATTGATATAATCAATTTCCTTACATCGGAGGGATCTTATGAGCAACAAATCATAGATGAACATGAGCATGACTTGAAAATCAACCATAAAAAATATCAAAACCCAATCCCAAATTCTGTAGTTAAGATGGAAGATCTCTATGATTTAAAGGAAAATTTTAAGAAAATTACCAACTCCAAAACTCATAGTTCTACTCTAAGATTTGAAGTAGTAAACTACGTTCATATGAAAAACCTCAAAATGTCAACCTGGGTCTTGGTTTATCATCTGAAGAAACAATATCATTCATTAATTTGCTGAAAACATATAGAGGTGTCGTTGCCTAGTGTTGGGTCCCTATAATACTAGTGATTACCCCATTACTATTGTAGTTATACCCCTTATTTATATTGTTGTGCCCCTATTACCCCCATATTGTTATTTTTGTGCCCCATAGAATCCCTCTATTGTTATTTTTGTGGCTTTATATTATTATTGTTAGGTCGGCTGGATTATATTGTGACTCCTTAGACTCCTATATATAGAAAGGAGGTTTTGTCATTTGTATCATCCAAGAATTGTTCATTTATGTAATGTAAAGGAGGTTGCCCCCTCGAAGAGGCTGAATTCTAAGGCGTTGATCTATCTTTTCTATCTTTTCTTGAGCTGGTTTCATAACATTTGGTATCAGAGCTTTGGATTCTAGGGTTTCGCTGCTCCAAACAGGTCATCGTGGAATTTTCGCTATAACGTTTTTTCTGTGATGTTTCAGAAGTCGCAAAAAAAACCCATTTGAGAAGAAATCGTGCTAAACCTTGGGTCCGAATTTCAGAGCTTTTTTCGAGATATTTGCGGAGATATGATCTGAGGAAGTTGGTCTTTTTGCAGACTCCTGAATTACATTCAAAACAGGTGACCTGGGGAAAATCGTCATAACTTTCTCTCTGAGGATCGGATTGAAATTTTGTAAGAAGCTAAAACAAGAGGACAGAGTATAGTTTCTTGTATGTGTGTTTCAGATTCAAAGGTTGAAACAGTGACTCATGGCATGTCGTACAAGTTCGCTCTACTGAACCAGTCTAAAAGCAAGTCACTGTGGGAGATTTCACATAACTCTTCCTTGGAGAATCCAATTTGGCTCAGACTTGTGGCATTGGAAAGAGGACGCAGAAGGCTACTACAGGTAGCAATTTCAGAACTAGATGATCTAAAATTACAGAGATACATCAGATTCAATATCAGGCTTCTATAAAGTGAAAAAAGGTGTGTAGTTTTTTTTAAATTTTTGTGTAAGCTTGGTTTAACGGAATTCAAAGGGCATAGTAAAGCATTATTATCGGTAACTGATGCCCCGAGGAAAGAAAATGCAAACACCTAGTAAGGAACCTGAAAGCTCTAGCATGACTCATGAAGAAGAGGAAGAAATGCTACATGATATATCAAAATTACAAGAACAAGTGCAACAAATGTCACGCTCACAAAAGCTAACAGAAGCTAAGATAAGTGGCGTGGAATATAAGATGAATGGCGTGGAATCTAAGATGAATGGCGTGTAATCTAAGATGAATGGAGTGAAATCTAAGATGAAGGGCATGGAAGCTAAGATGGATGATTTGAAGATAGATTTGAAGACAGACATGGAAGAATTGAAGAAGTTGCTACAAGAAAGGGTCACTAATGGTGAAAAGGTAGTAAAGGAAACTCATGATGAGAACAAAAGAAATGTTAATCATGATTCCATAGACGCTAATGTTGGATCGAAGAATCACCATATTCCAAAAATCGATATGAGGAAGTTTGATGGCAAGGATCCCGCCACATGGATATTACAGATGGAGCAATTCTTCGATCTCAATAATGTGCAAAACGCACAAAAGGTACGTATGGCAACTGTATATTTGGAACCAAATCAGTTTGTATGGTATCAATGGCTTTGCTCTCGTAAACAATTTATCACTTGGGCAATTTTTACGGAAGAATTGATAGCACATTATGAAGATACAAAAAGCAACACTTTTTTTAGCCAATTGATAAGTCTCAAACAAAAGGGTTCAGTAATGGAGCACATTGAGGAGTTCCAAAAATTGAACATAAGGGTAAAAGATATTCCAGAGGAGCATAGGATTGATGTGTTCATAGGGTCTTTAAAGGATAATATCCAACATGATGTTCGCCTTTGGGAACCTGATTCATTAGAGAAGGCATTCAGGTTAGCAAGAAAAATGGAAAGCAAAATTATGGCAACCAGGAAGCATACCACTCACAACTATAAAGACGGAAGTGTTGTTGCCCCTAGTCTTCCACAACCTATAAGGTTGACACCACAACAATTGGAAGAAAAAAGAGCAAAAGGGCTTTGTTACAGTTGTGATAGCAAATACACTAAAGGTCATAAGTGTGCTGAGAAGAAATTATTCTACATAGATTGTGAAGAGGAAGAAGAAAAGGAGCAAGAAAGGTCAAAAGAAGAAGATATACTCCAGGAACAAAGCCTAGATGAAGAACAAATAAATCCGACCATATCTTGTAATGCATTGGCGGGAATTACCACTCCTCAAACCATCAAGATAGAAGGACAAATCAAGAAGAAAAAGGTAATAGTGTTGATTGATTCAGGAAGCACCCACAATTTTATTCATTGTAGGGTAGCAAAAGAATTGAATTGCTTCCTATATCCAGCACCAGAGTGTCAAGTGATGATTGCAAATGGAGGAACAATAAATTGCTCTGGAAAGTGCCATAATATCAAGCTATCCATGGGAGAATATGTATTGACTAGCCCAATGCTTTCCATTCCAATGGGAGGTGCTGATGTTGTACTAGGAGTCCAATGGCTACAATCCTTGGGTACAATAGCTTTTAATTTTCAAGAACTTTTCATCAAATTTTCTACGAAAGGAAAGGAAGTTGAATTAAGGGGTATTGCAGGGAAACCAGGAAAGATAATCAGCTCTAATGGTATGACAAAGCTTCTAAAAAAGGAGCAAAGAGGTGTAATTGCACAATTATGTTCGCTAGATGTTTCCACATTGGAATCATCTATTTCTCCAGATCTCCAAAAAGTCCTGGACAATCATTCCAAGGTATTTGAGACTCCCAAGGTCTCCCACCTATGCGTGATCATGATCATGCTATTCATCTGATTCCAGGAAGTGTTCCTCCAAACATCAGGCCGTACAGATATCCCTATGTCCAAAAAAGTGAAATTGAACGTATGGTTGCAGAAATGCTAGAGGCTGGTATAATTCAACCAAGTCAAAGTTCTTTCTCAGCTCCAGTAGTATTGGTGCACAAGAAGGATGGATCATGGCGCATGTGTCCGGATTATAGGGAGCTCAACAAGCTCACTATTAAAGATAAGTTCCCCATTCCTGTTATTGATGAATTACTGGATGAATTGCATGGATCAATTTACTTCACCAAGTTGGATCTTCGTTCGGGATATCATCAAATCAGAATGAAGATTGAAGACATTCCGAAAACGGCATTTAGAACTCATGAGGGTCATTATGAATTTTTGGTCATGCCTTTTGGCCTTACCAATGCACCTTCAACATTTCAAGGTTTGATGAATTCAATTTTCAAACCATTCCTTAGAAAATTTGTGTTAGTATTTTTTGATGATATACTAATCTACAGCAAGTCTTGGAAGGATCATGTTGAACATGTTGACAGGGTGCTACAACTATTGGAGGAGAAACAATTATATGCAAAAAGATCCAAATGTTTCTTTGGAGTCCAGGAGGTGGAATATTTGGGTCATATTGTATCTCATGAAGGAGTTAAGGTAGACCCTAGCAAAATTAAAGCCATTAAGGAATGGAAAATCCCACATCCATAAAGCATCTGCGAGGATTTCTTGGGTTGACAGGGTATTATCGCAAGTTTGTTAAGAATTATGGGAGAATAGCAGCACCTCTAACAACATTATTGAAGAAAGATTCATTTTCATGGACTCCGGAAGCAACAAAGGCCTTTGAACATCTTAAAGAGGCAATGTGCCAAGCACCGGTCTTAGCTACACCGGACTTCACAAAAACCTTTATTGTGGAATGTGATGCTTCAGGAAATGGAATTGGTGTTGTTCTAATGCAAGATGAAAGACCCATTGCTTTTGAAAGTCGTCCAATCAAGGGAAAGTTTTTAAGCAAAGCTATTTATGAGAAGGAAATGTTGGCAATACTCCATGCACTTAAGAAATGGCGACCCTACCTAATGGGAAGACACTTCAAGGTAAAAACGGATCATGATAGCCTTAAATACTTTTTAGAACAAAGATTATCCTCTGAAGAGCAACAAAAGTGGGTCACAAAGATGTTGGGTTATGACTTTGAAATCATCTACAAAAAAGGGAAGCAAAATGTGGTGGCAGATGCACTCTCAAGAAAGGATGAGGATGTGGAAGCATTGTTGTGTGCCATTTCTATTATCCAACCAGATTGGATAAACGAAGCAAGGGAGGAATGGAAGAATGACGAAGAAGTGTGGGCACTTATTCGAAAGCTACAACAAGATTCCAGTACTTCTGATACATTTAGCTGAAAAAATGATTCGTTATGGTACAAAGATCGCTTATACCTCTGTAAGAATTCCCAGCTAAAACAAAAGATTCTTATGGAATTGCACACTTCTCCCTTAGGAGGGCACTCAGGATTTTTAAAAACTTACCACAGGGTTAAGAAGGAATTTTTTTGGGATGGCCTTAAATCAGATATTCAAAAGTTTGTGGCGGAATGTTTGGTTTGCCAGCAAAATAAAGTTGAAACAATTAAGACACCGGGTCTATTACAACCTTTATCCATTCCAAGCCAACGTTGGGAGGAGGTTTCAATGGATTTTATCACAGGTTTACCCAAGTCTGAGGGAAAGAGTGTCATCATGGTGGTAGTTGACAGACTTACCAAGTATGCACACTTTTGTGCATTATCACATCCATTTAAAGCCAGTACAGTTTCTACTGCATTTATGGAAACAGTTCAAAAGCTACATGGAAACCCAAAGATTATTGTAAGTGACAGAGATCCCATTTTCACTGGAAATTTTTGGACAGAATTATTTTCTTGTCTTGGTACTCAGTTAGCTCATAGCTCATCTTATCATCCTCAATCTGATGGGAAAACTGAGATAGTAAACAAATGTTTGGAAGGATATCTTCGTTGCTTTGTATCTGATAAACAGACACAATGGGTCAAATGGTTGCCTCTGGCTGAATGGTGGTATAACACTTCCTTCCATACAGCAACAAAAATGACCCCATTTATGGCACTTTATGGGTATCAACCACCATCCATCACATCATATTTAAGAGAAAATTCTAAGGTTCAGGCAGTGGAACATCACATCAAACATCAACAACAAGTCCTCCAACTCTTAAAGGATAACCTCGTGTTGGCACAAAATAGAATGAAACAACAGGCAGATCAACATCGCAGTGAAAGAAGTTTTGATGTAGGTGATTGGGTATTCCTACGGCTACAACCATATAAGAAAATGTCCCTAAAGCAAGCTAAGAAGGATAATAAATTATCACCAAAGTATTATGGTCCGTACAAGGTGTTGCAAAAGATTGGTACTATGGCATACAAATTGGAGCTTCCTGCAGCTTCTCGATTGCACCCAGTTTTCCATGTTTCATGTTTAAAGAAGGTTATAGGTGACAAGCTCCCAATTCAAACAATATTGCCAGAACTTGATGAGGAAGGAAAAATTATATTGGAACCGGAAGCAGTCACAGAAACAAGAACTCGACAGCTACGAAATCGATCAATTTCAGAGTATCTTATCAAGTGGAAGAACTTATCCGCTGAAGATTCCACATGGGAGGATGAGAATTTTATGCAGAAGTATCCAGAACTACTCAAGCGTTGAGGACAACACTTTTTTGAAGGAGAGGGGCATGTTGGGTCCCTATAATACTAGTGATTACCCATTACTATTGTAGTTATACCCCTTATTTATATTGTTGTGCCCCTATTACCCCCATATTGTTATTTCTGTGCCCCATAGAATCCCTCTATTGTTATTTTTGTGGCTTTATATTATTATTGTTAGGTCGGCTGGATTATATTGTGACTCCCTAGACTCCTATATATAGAAAGGAGGTTTTTTCATTTGTATCATCCAATAATTGTTCATTTATGTAATGTAAAGGAGGTTGCCCCTCGAAGAGGCTGAAATATAAGGCATTGATCTATCTTTTCTATCTTCTCTTGAGCTGGTTTCATAACACCTAGGATTACACAGATCTCAAGACCTATGATACCTTTGTAGTTCAACATATCATACCAATGGCTTCTAATTAAAATCCAGTTCAACAGAAGCTTAGTAAAATTCACCCAAACCTTGAAAATCAAATCAAATCCGAATTGAACGAACTTCTGAGAGCCAAAATAATATTTCCTTTTAGACACTCAAATTGGGCATCAAATATGGTCCCTGTGAGGAAAAATAATGGGGATATTAGGATTTGTATTGATTTTAGAAACCTAAATAGAGATTGTCAAAAGGATAAATTTATTTTGCCTACCATGGAGCAAATATTGCAATCAGTTGCATGTTCCGACTTAATTTCATTTATAGATGGATTTTCAGGACACAATCAAATTCTTGTACATCTAGATGACAAATTGAAGACACCATTCAGGACCAAGTGGGGGGCATATGCTCATCAGAAGTTGCCTTTCGAACTCATTAATGCAGGTGCTACATTTAAATGTGCTATGGATATTGCTTTCAAAGGTCTGATTAATAAATCTGTTATTATTTACATAGATGACATTACAGTCTATTATAAGGATAGAAACAATCATTTAAATGACCTAAAGCACATTTTTGAAAGATACAAGAAATATGGCATTTCTTTAAATCCCAAAAAATCATATTTTGCTTTACGAGAAGGAAAACTCCTTGGATTTATAGTGTCCAATAAAGGGATTTATATTGATCCTGATAGAGTCCAAGAACTTGAAAATAGTCCTCTCCCAAATAACAAAAAAGCCATACAATCATTGCTAGGCCAAATTAATTTTGTAAAAATATTTGTTCAATATTTTTCATAGATTGTCCTACCCCTTCAATCAATGATAAGAAAGAATGCAGTTTTCAAATGGGGTAAATATGAAAGAGAGTCATTTGAGTTGATAAAAAAAGCTATTATCAATGCTCCTTATTTAACAACTCCTGAATTTCTCGAACCTTTTGTGTTATACACTTTTTCATCCGATATGTCATATGCAACAGTTTTAACACAACTGAATAATCAAAATATAGAGGCACCCATCTCTTTTTCCAGTTCCAACTTGTAAGGTGTCGAGTTAAACTATTCAGCTATTGAGAAACAAGTTTTTGTTTTTTTTAATACTTTGAAACATTTCGAACCTTTTCTTCTCAAAACCCATACAAAGATAGTAGTACCTTACCATGTGGTAAGGCAATCATTGATTCAAAGAGAACTAGGGGAGAAAAGAGCCAATTGGGTTATTGTGCTTCAAGAGTATGATGTGAAAACTCAGCCAACTAAAATTGTTAGGGGCCAAGGTTTTTGCAGGATGCTAACTGGAGCTTCCCAATTATTAGTAGAAGAAGCTGAAGGTAATGAAGTGCAAATATCAGAGGTAAGCCTCAATAATGCATAATCACAGTATGTTGATTTGAAGTTTTATTTAAAGAATGGATATGATCCTATGCATCTCAATTATAAAACAAAGAGTGCTTTAAGGTTAAAATAAAATTAGTATGAATTAATTGATGATGTATAATTTAGAAAAAACTATGATTCAGTATTATTAAGATGCCTAGAAAAACTTGAAGCTAAAAAGGTCATGCAAGAATTACATGATGGATGAGCTGGAGGTCATTTTAGAGGAAACACCACAACTCACAAAATCCTGCATGTTGGTTATTATTGGCCAAAAATATTCAAGGATGCACATGAATATGCAATAAAATGAAAAACTTGTCAAACTGCAGCTGGAAGAGAAAAGAAAGCAGCGTTCCCTTTGCAGCCAGTCAATATCCAACAACCATTTGAACAATGGGGATTAGATATAATTGGTGAGATTGTTCCTAACTCTTCCAAGTAGCACAAATACATCCTTACAGCTACTTATTATTTCACAAAATGGGTAGAATCTATCCCACTAAAGACACCTAATATAGAAATTATTACATACTTCATTGATCAGTGCATAATTACTAGGTTTGGCTTACGCGCATCTTTAATGTTTGACAATGCATCTTATTTCTTTGGAAATACAATGGTAGAATTTTCTTTAAAGTGAGGTTTCAAATTAAAGTATTCAGCCAACTATTATCCACAAGGTAATGGATTAGCAGAATCAAAAAACAAAAACCTTATCAGAATCATCAAGAAGACTATATACCAAAATCATAGGAATTGGCACAAAGCATTTACATTTACTCTTTGGGTAGACAAAATTAAATAGAAGGCCTCCATTGGTTCTTCTCCTTTTGCTTTATTTTATGGAAAATAGGTTGTTCTCCCCCCAAACAGAGGAATCCCATCTCTCGCCCTAGTGAAATTCATTGATGAAAACCCTTCCTCTTCTCTTCAAGCAAGACAATTCCAAATTCTTAAGCTTGAAGAAGAAAGAGGTAAGGCTAAATCAACCCACTTCCATCATTAGCAATTAGTCAAAGCCTCTTTTGATACAACCTCTACCAGTCATAAAAATTTTGAAGTAGGCGATATGTTTTTGAAATGGGATAAAGCACACAAGAAAAAAGGAAAACATACCAAATTCCAAAGGCTATGGCTTGGCCTTTTCCCAATCATTGAGAAAATTGGTCAAACAACATTTTTGTTATGGGACTTATCAGATAGGATGGATTCCTTGCTCGTTAATGGGAAAATTATGAAAAAAATACTTTTCCTAGAAATAACCTCTTCTAATTTTGTATCATATCCCCTCTAAGATTCTTAGGAAAATAATGGTTAAGTAGTATTTACTTTTGGCTTCTCAAAATAAAATATTTGATAATATTTCGATTTTTCACTTCTATAAGTAGGAAAAGTTAAAGAAATAATTAGGACATTTGAGTATCAAAATAAACCTGATTTCTTTGGAAAAACTTGACCTTGCTAAAACATTTATTCTATGAACAAGCTCTTATCTTTATAAAGTATAGATGTTTTGTTATCAGTCAAGAAAAGAATCTTTAACCTAGTAAGGACTTTCTATAGATAAGTATCTCAAAACTCTATCATTATCATCCAAAACTCTTAAAAGGGCCAATGATTCACCCCATATAATAAAATTTTCCTTTTTCAGAGTGTAATTCTAAAATATGCAAAATGTAGAGGATAATAAGTCTCATTACGAGCTTGTTTACCATGATCATAGGAGAATAATTAGATTGATATTACCAAAACTGCATACCAAAATAGGGTAATAGCCAATTATCTAATTAATCAAAGGACAAGGGGTCTCATCAAGAGCCAGCTTGTTCAATTTAGTTATGACCAGTGAATGGCATTGTCATTATTAGGTTACCAAACCTAGATAATGTCTTTTATGGAACTTAAAAATTAAGATTATATAAAAAAGAAAAAGGACAAGATCCAAATGACATTGAAAGAGAGTGAATATCATTGTGAATTTTTAAAATTGCTTCATATGGGACAATGAATCATTGTTGGTTAAAAGGTAACCCTGTTGAGGCTATCAATGCCTCTTGGCAGAAAAGGCTCTATTTGTGATAAATGAGTAAACAATAAAAACTAATCTGGAGAAGACACCTGCTATATCTCTTTAAATATTAATATTGGTTGATGCAAACATTTTTATTTTTATCACTACATGAGAAAAGTAGTTGAACAAATAGGTTTATTAAGTGATTATGATTCCTGGATAAAAAAAATTTAGTTTATAACTCATGTAATTAGTATTCCTATAACTCTTCTAATTCTAAAAGTTCTAGAAATCTCAAAAAACCATCAAAGATAACTGGTTGTCCCAAGTGAATCCCCAATTTTTGTACTACATAAAAGCCTTCCCATTTATATATAGTAATAGCTAATATTCGACATATAAGTGGGGACCCTTTTAAATTTTTTGCCTTTGAAAAATAAATCCTAACTCTAAGAAATTGCCTTGAAAACTATTAGAAAACAACCCAAGTTTAGGATCCTTATCGCAAATCGCATTTTTCCATGTAAACACCTTTAAGTAAATCTCGAATTGCGATATGCAATCAAACCTTCCACTGCGATAATCCGATCAAAACGCCCTGACAATTCACAATCGCACTTCGTAGAAGTTGAAAATAAATAAGCAATACCATAGTGTCATCCATTAACAATTTGCAAAATGTGATGTTGCATTTTTCAGAATCACATTTCACATTATAAGCAGGCAATGCTATATTACAACATTTAAAAGTTGTGATGCATGAATAAAGCACCAAGCGTGGGAAATAACTATGTTTTAATATAATAATGAATGGTTTGATAGGGTAATTAATGTTTACCAACCCGAGGAGAAGTAATGATGTTTCAAGTTACGGCTACTTAAAATTGAATATCTCATTGGAAATCCTCCCACGATTCAAATTAATTTAAGAGAAATTCAGCCTTAATTGCCCTATATCGTCTACGCTGATATATCTGTTCCATTTTAGGAAAGATCCAAAAGATATGTCATTGTGGAAGGTGATGCAAAAATAGAAAAAGTAGAGCATTAGAGAGTCTGAGCTATCAAAAATCTCTCCTCTATTCTCTAATATGGTCTGCAGCACTGATGGGGGAGCAATAGCATGGGAGGTCATATACAACAGGCTTACGGATGAGAGTCCCAAAGTTACTATTGTAAAGGCAACAACCGAATCAGTAAAACCTTTGGGAGTCCAATTCAAAGATGTTTCATGTTCTTTCCTTCACCGAATAGGAGTGAGAGCGAAAATACTCCCATATACTGATATGGTTAGGTGGGTGGTGGAAAACCTCACTATTGAAGACAGGCAATTCAGAAACTCGAGAATGGAACTTATGGGGTCATTCAAAGCTGAAGACCTGAAGAAAATGTACCATTTACCTGACCCTCAAGACATATATGACAGCTCATACCTTGCAAAATTTGCAAAAAAAAATGAAGAACCTTTCAAGATGATCCAGGGCTGGAGGGTATTGGAGAACAAGTTCAAATTTGATCAAACAAGTATGTATCCTATAGCCTCTTTGGATAAACCCTAGAACCATGCAACTGATATGTTATGTAGGCTATATGGACTACCTAATAATGATAATTTTTCCTTAGAATGGATTCCTTTGATTGATGCCTGTGTCAATTACCACGTTATGAATTGGGCCACTATCTTATTTGATAACCTAGCCACTGTCATCACCGGCTATCATCAGAAGAGATCCTCCTCCACAGAGAACCTTCCTCCATTCTATTTCAGTGCCTACATCATGGATGCCATCTATTTTTGCACTAAATTTCCAATCATGGGTTGGAAATGGACCTTGCAGGACCCCTACCCTATCCATCTCATCCATAAACAAATTTGGGAATCCCATTATATACCCCATTTTTATAAAATATGCCATGTCGTTATTTTTCCATTACATCAATTAATTTTTAATAAGAAATCCCCTAGGGTTTCCAAAGAAGTGACTACATACCTTCTAGTAGTGGGCAAGTATTTTGTTGAAGAATGCCTTACATACATCAAGGTTTTTGGAAGTATAGCGGACCCGCATGTCCTCCCTTTGTATGTCTCTAATAAATTATTAGAGAGAGAAATCTCCCACCAGAATGTAGGAAAAGGCTTGACCAAGACCCTAAAAGAGAGCAAGAACTCATTATGGCCATATTTTCCTATTCGGTGTGGTTCCTTTTCATTAGAAAATTTTAACCATGCAACCAAGCCTAGAAAGCCTCAGGCTTCATACTTTGCAAAAAAGGCAATTTGATCCAGAAAAAATAGCACATAACATTACTACTGCAGTAAAGATCAATCCTTATAATCATGAGGCTAATAATTCTGAAGTCCTTTTACAGTCAGCTGAATCCTTCAAACAAGCGTTCGAGTGGGCAAGGGAAAATCTGAGTCCTGAAGATTTTGAAATCTTTTAGAACTTCAAAAATAAAAGGCTCTAAATAATTCCACTTCATTTGTTAAAAATCGAGGACAAGATTACAACCAGTATGACTATCAACAGCGGGGGACCTAATTCTCGCATAGAGTCTCAAGTGGATACAAGGAAAGCACTAGATATAGGGAGAGCCTACGACACTGACAATACATTTGAATCCAACAACAGGTCACCTGAAAAGTAGGGTATGAGTAACCCACCTAGAGATATCAGTTCTGAGATCAAAAGCAACAATTTGGAACAGGAGTGGTATAAATTCAATAAAAAACTATAAAACACTCCCAAGACAATAGATACCTAGGAAACGATGGAGTATCAAACTCCTTTGATTGTTCAGAAAAATATAGAGTCTGAACCGATGGATGAGCAAGCGATAATGTCTCAGCAGACTGAAATCATTCCTTCTTTGCCTACATCAGAAATTGTCTTAAAGGTGACTGAAATCCCTCCTCTAGAAGTGTTCTACAACTCGCTGCACAAGGCTTGAAGAAGACATAGGAAAAGAAGGAGGGTAGAGACACCCAAAATTGCACCTGGAAATGAATCGATGGACATAGTTTGGAAGGACATTCCTTCCAATCTAGTTGAAAACTTGACCAAACTATCATAGTTTATAGGGGCATATGCAACTTCGAACATGGATAAAGCTACCGATATATCTATTTTGTTGAGGGAAAATGAAGAGAAGATTGCATAGCTCGAGCAACAACTCGAAACAGAGAAGGCAAGTGTGATCATGCAAGCTTGTGAGAAACTATACCAATAGAACAGAACATGGAGGTGTTGAAGATAAGACATGAAGTAGACATATCGGTCAAAAACATGAAACTCCAAGACTTGCACCAAGCCATTGAAAAATATAAGGATGTTCCTGCTATCGAGGAATTCATCAAGGAAATGCTAGAACTAAATTCTCTCCTATTAAAACAACGAGAACAATTTTTCCAAAAGATGTCACATATTGCTTCTTATCTTATCACCAGTGACCAACTAACAGATAAGGTGATTGAACAAAGAACTGAATTCACTGATCTAAACACAAGAATCTTAGAATTCATTGAGTGGAAAGAAACAGAAGAGGGAAGATGAGCTAATCTTCCTGAGATCGAGGAGACACATAAAGACATTCTATTCACAAATTGGGATGAGAAGATCAAATAAGATGAATTAGCATTGGAAAGAGCAGTTGGAATGTCTAAGAACATAGTAAAGGTGATAAACCACACTTTGTATGCCACCAACCTAGTGAAGGAAGGCAACCCGAAAGAACTGCCCTATTTAAATGACTTGCATAAAATCTAGAAGGAAAGAGCAGAAATCTCAAGGGAAGCAATCGTAAAGTTAGAAAAGACTAACTGGGAGGCATATTGGCAATACCTTGTCAAGCCACATAGCTAAATCATGACCCTTAACTGCTCACTCCATTCAACTCAGCAGATGTTGCCACCTCTCACAGATGTTATTTTTGCAGGATAGGTAAGAACATAGTTTCGGGCACCTCCTCAAGTCAAACCAATGGCGGATATATGTGATTTAAAAGACAAGCTATGATGCAGGAGCATTAGAACACCCTTAATCAAAATTGATATTTTGAACTGTGAAAGAGGAAACATGGAAAATCATTGTAAACCGAGGCAAATTCTTTTAAAACAAAGCTAAATTGATGGAATTGATAAGTCTCTAGAAGACTTAATTCATTGTAATTATCTTCCATGTATGCGTATAGAGAGATTTAGTCGTTGGCTTGAGCGATCTTAGGAGAAGATCATGGATATAGAATGATCCATGATTCTGTAGTTATTTCTATAAATTGTGTAACTGCGTGTTGTGAGAGAGAGAGAGAGAGGATACAATGTAGTCACAAGGGAAATTTGTAACTAAGGCCGAGAGGTTTTAGTCTGTAATAAAATTATGTATATAATAGAAATATGCGTGTTATGTGAATTTTGTGTATCTGTGTATTATTTACCTATAGTTTAGATGTATGAATGGAAGAGTTAAATTCCATGTGATAGGTTTATTGATCGACCATCGATCACTATAAGGATCGATGGCGATCCCATGATAAATCAATATCATATAGTTGAGTTGTTTTATGGAGTGATGTGAGCCCTTAGACAGAGTATGACAGAGATAACTCTGTGTTATAACATAATTCCACCAATAAGCGAGCGAGATTAGGTCAACAGAGGAGATTGAATAAACACAACGAGAAATGTTGGATCATCTAGATCGACGGATAAGACTGGTGGAAGAGGAATGGCAGAGGAACCATCAAAGTCATTTGATGGAAGAAGATCCACATTCATCACGTGGTGAAGATGCATGTGCATTAAAAAGAATGGAAAGGCGTTTTTTGTAGGTGGGAAGCTGTTTCTTGCGCGACCTCAAGGCCGTAAGCGGTATTTCATTTCTAGACCCGAGAAAGTTATGAACCGTGACTAATCCAGTTGAAGTTTGGAGGTGATCGGACCATCGATTTAAAGGCGATTGGACAAATATTACGTGCGAACAAGCACAGCCATTAATTCAGAAAACGGACATGATGAGGGTTTATTTAATGGGCTTAAAACCTTGTTGAGTTCTGGCCATCAAGACCGTTTGTTGAATGGATGATCAGACGGTAATCGCACACAAACATGCACGTGGGTTAAGATTTTTGGCAAACCTGATATATTATGAACTGTGGTTTAATTATTTGCGTTTCGGTCTTATGCATTCAAAGTGGGACTGATGTTTGATTGGTCGGGTTACATTGTATTTCATTGTTTTTTATGATTCTGTAGATTATGGGTTTATTGTGAAATCTACCAATAAGAAAGCTTCCGATATATATGTGGGCCCATAACCCACATGTTCACGTATGAATTATTTAAAGCTGTAGTTTTGCTGCCTCAAAGCAGTTGAGATAGCATCAAATTTTGGTATCAGAGTAGGGAAAATATTTCCTACTAGAAGGAGTTGTGAGCAAAAGATGGAGGTACAATTATGTTGAATATTGGAGTGTTTATGGTCTTGACATTATCGTACATATAGCGATAGAAGAAGGTGAGAAGATTGCAGCAACCTAGAGCCAGGAGTGCTCAAATGGTTCCAAAGAAGAGAGAACCAGAGAGATGCCAAAAGACTAAGCTTAGATGAGAGAAGCTTGGTGAGGTATCGTGTAGCAGAGAGGACCTATTACTGCAGAGGTTTTGTTGCAGCTCACAAAAATATCATAAAGACAATTCCACAGATGATGTGGGTAGAATTTCTAAGGGATGAAGGAGAAGCATATGAGAAAGAGGTCATAAATTTTTCTGCCTTGGGAGTATGATGCAGGAGCATTAGAACACCCTTAATCAAAATTGATATTTTGAGCTGTGAAAGAGGAAATTTGGACAATCATTGTAAACCGGGGCAAATTCTGTTAAAAAAGAGCTAAATTGATGGAATTGATAAGTCTCTAGAAGACTTAATTAAATGAAATTATTTACCATGTATGCATACAGAGAGATTTAGGGGTTGGTTTGAATGATCTTAAGAAAATATCATGGATCTAGAATGATCCATGATTCTATAGTTATTTCTATAAATTGTGTAACTGCGTGTTGTGAGAGAGAGAGGATACAATGTAGTCACAGGGGAAATTTGTAAATAAGGCCGAGAGATTTTAGTCTGTAATCAAATTATGTTTATAATAGAAATATGTGTGTTATGTGCATTTCATGTATCTGTGTATTATTTACCTATAGTTTAGATGTATGAATGGAAGAGTTAAATTCCATGTGACAAGTTTATTGATCGACCATCGATCACTATAAGGATCAATGGCAATCCCATGATAAATCAATATCATATAGTTGAGTTGTTGTATGGAGTGGTGTGAGCCCTTAGAAAGAGTACGATAGAGATAAATCTGTGTTCTAATGTAATTCCACTAATAAGCGAGCGAGATCAGGTCAACGGAGGAGATTGAATAAACACAATGGGAACCGTCAGATTGTCTAGATCAACGGATAAGATTGGTGAAAGTGCAATAGCAGAGGAACCATCAGAGTCGTCCGATGGAAGAAGATCCACAGTCATCACGTGGTGAAGATGCATGGGCATTGAAAAGAATGGAAAGGTGGTTTTCATAGGCAGGAAGTTGTTTCTCGTGCGGCCTCAAAGCCATAAACAGTATTTCAATTCCCGACTCGAGAAAGTTATGAACTGTGACTTAATCCAGTTGAAGTCCGGAGGTGATCAGACCATTCGTTTAAAGGCGATCGGATGCATATCGTGTGCGAACAAGTGTGGTTTTTAATTCAGAAAACAAATGCGATGAGGGTTTATTCAACGGGATTAAAACTTTGTTGAGTTCTGGCCATCGAGACCATACGTTGAATGGATGATTGGACGGTAATCGCATGCGAACATGCATGTGGGTTATCATTTCTAGCAGAACCCATATAGTATGAACCAGGGTTTAATTTATTTGGGTTTTGAGCTTATGCATTCAAAGTGGGACTGGCATTTGATTAGTCGGGTTATGTTGTATTTCGTTGTTTGTTGTGATTACGTGGACTAGGTTTATTATGAAATCCACGAATAAGAAAGCTTCCAATATATATGTGGGCCCATAACCCACAGGTCCATGTATGAATTATTTAAAGATGTAGCTTTGCTTCCTCAAAGTGCCTGAGCTGGCATCAAATTTTGGTATTAGAGCAGGGAAAATATTTCCCACGAGAAGTAGTTGTGAGCAAAAGATGGAGGTACAATTATGTTGAAGATTGGAGAGTTTATGGTCTTTACATTTTCATACAGATAACGACAGAAGAATGTGAGAATAATATAGCAACCTAGAGCTAGGAGTGTTGGAAATAATACTGAGAGGGGGGGTGAATCAGTATTATTAGATCAATAAAACTTTTCAATTTCATGCTCAGAAACATATACGCGACTTTAGTTAAGTGAACCCGCGTGTACACGCTACTGTGTCTAAAGCAACTAGCGTATATCCAGAGATCTTATAATTCAGTTATCTTAATCTTCAGTAGATGCATCAGAACATTATTAAGCATATTAACAGTAAACAGGTGCAGTATAACAGAACAGAACATCACACAAGAGCCACACACATGAACACCATGATATAAGGTGGAAACCCAATGTGGGTGAAAACCACCTGCTGCAAGTCATCTCAATCTTCTTCTTAATAAGAAAATCCTTTTACAATATTTGTACTGGTGCAGTCTTATACCAGTACGGGAGCTACAACCCCCTTTGCTCTTGTACTAGCCGATCCATTTACTAGTACGCAGGCTGCTACCTGCTACAATGCTCCAAAGATCTCCCTTAGCTTTTGTACTAGCTTAGATACTAGTACGTAGGCGCTGGCCTACAATCTTCTCTCCTCCAGGCACCACGTTTCATCAATTTTCAGACTGGATACACTGAAGCACAACACATAATCTGAAAGGCCACGTTTCATCAAATTTTCATACTGGACCCATAACTATCATTGAAACTCAAAACAATCATCAAACTCTGAATCACTGAAACCCTGTTAACAAAAACTGTCACCAGAACACAGAGCAGACACAGAACTCTGTAATAACCATCTGACCCATCTGCTACTTCAAATATCAAGCTTTACAATGTATACGCTACTTCGATGAATCAAACCCGCGTGTATACGCGCTTTTGCCAAAGACAACCCACGTACAGATCTAAAAATAATTTCTCATAACTTGCAGCTGTACCAGACATCAGTCATACTCATAACACTTATAGAACAATACATGCGTCAGTATGTATATCTAGAATAAGCATCATAAAGATAGTTCATTTCAAACCATTTGATCCCGATCTCTCCTTAGATCTTGTTCTCCATCAACCGGTGAGATCTCTCCTTAGCTCAGATCAAGCAATGCATCATCAACCCATAACCTGCATACTAGATCTCATACTTCTTCAGATATTCAAGACATTTCAGATACACTTGCCTAATGATTTCCTTCCCTTTATATAGCCTTAGGCCTTGTTCAATACCAAGAGCCAAAACCATAGAAATCCAATACCATCAACTTCAAAACTAGGATTCAACACGTCCGCCGAGACGCCAAGGTCCAAAACCATAGGCACAACTTCCAAGGAATAACCGCCATGGACCAAAGGTACTTTTCCACATACACGTGCTTTTGCTGAAGCCAACCTGCGTGTACACGCGACTTGGGCTTAACGAACCTGCGTGTATGAACTTTCTCTTCTTCTTATAGTCTGATCATCAATTCCTTGCTGCTGACCTTCTGTACTATGATTTGTCATCAGTGAGGTTTGCCATCAAGGACAACACTTATCTCATAATGCCAACAAGGAGTGCTCAAATGGTTCCAAAGAAGAGAGAACCAGAGAGATGTCGAAAGACTAAGCTCAGAGGAGAGAAGCTTGGTGAGGTATCGTGTAGCAAAGAGGACCTGTTATTGCAAAGGTTTTGTTGCAGCTCATAGAAAGATCATACTCTAATGCTGAAGCTCTACCTGTTGACCTCTCTGTTGGGCTAGAAACATACTCTGATGTTGAAGGTTAGAGAGGGAGCACTTGTCTACATGGTAGTTAGAATAGTATTTATAACCTTCTCATGCATTTAGAGAAGGGTCTAGAATTTTATCAAAAGCATTTGCAAAGAATGCACTTTTGTAATTTTGTGAATGCTTTGGTGAAATTATGGAACATGATCGTTTGTTTTAAATATCAAACTACTTTCCTTTGTTGATGCACTATTGTATACTTGGAAGATAATTTTATCTGAAGAAAGGAGTTGATCTATGTCATTAGTCAAATGAGTAGAACTTCACACATATGGTACTTCTATCTTGTATGATTTCAGAGAAGGGATAGTATACTATCAGTCGTTTCATGCATTTGGAGAAATTATCAAACAATCTCGAGTATGAAGTTCTGCTTCGATACGATGTAGAAATTTTTCTACAAATCAGCTAGCTCTGATACCATGTAGAAATTCCCACTGTAGATCAACAGATTATGCAATATACTAAAACACAATACAAGATCTACTTCTACAACACTTTGCGGAAGATTAATCAAATTGAGAAAGATCAAGAAAACACATATAACTGATAAGGAGAAATAAATCACACATAAGAAATAACTCGGGGAAAGCCTCAACCTAAAACCCCAACTCTGTATTATCATACAAGTGGAAACATAGTCCGGATTACAAAAAAGAATCGGCTCACAAGCTATCTTGCTCTCTCTGCAATCCCTCTGCTACTCATAGATAGTCAAAGGCCTTTCTCAAACCTTCTCCTCTACCCTCCAAGTCTCCTATTTCTTTGCGTAATTTTCCTTGGGCTCCAATGTAGCCACTTGTGTGAATTGGCCTCTTCACACACTCACTAACCTCTGATCCAACTGTGCAATCCTGAAGGAGATAAATACTTCTCCATGGATGAGCTTCGTTTATAGAAAAAATCCATCCAACTAATAGTACATTATCCCTCCTCTGATATCAACTAGGTCCCTGTATGAACTGACATGCATGAGTTATTCATGAGAGAATACTCAATTATCTGAAGTGCAACAGTTATATGCAAGCATGAATTAACTAACTAAACTCACAATTAATTTAAACAAATTGTTTAAATTAATCTAACTAGACTTTACTCAGTTAATTGAGCCAACTAATTACAACTCAAATTAGAACTCATCCTTATCTCTTTAACTGATGGATAAATTCCTCAATTAATAAAGAAACTGTTGCATGTCCTCACATAGACTTCATATTTGATTTTTCACAACTAATTAACTCATGGCGAATTAATTAATTTATTTTCAAACAACTTTTAAGTTAAAATTCGAATTTTACTTCCTATTTTAGTCCAGGGATTGACTAAAATTGGAATCCATCCCAAACTGCTAAAAATAGCAATGTTATTTTTAGCACTTCCATTTTTCATTCCCTATTTCTCAATCCAGCACTGGTACCCAAACTGCTATTTATAGCAGTGCTATTTTTAGCATTTCTTGTTGCCATTTTCAACACTCCCTCTCAACAAGAAAGGCATTCAACTCGAACCCGATCCTGTACCTTTGGAATGTTTTGCATGCAACACTTCTACCAAGTGTGGTTGCTCCAGCAACTCTAGAAACAAAAAAACTCCCAACTGACCTCTCTGTTGGGCTAGAAACATACTCTGATGTTGAAGCTCTACCTGCTGCTGACAAGTGCTCCCTCTCTGACCTCTGAGCTGTTGAAACACTCCATGCATATCACACCATTGCACACCTCTCCGTGCCATCCTGCACTGGTTCAACACTCTTGTGCCTCTCACATTGTTTCAACCTGCTAGCTCTACACTGTCTTAAGACTCCTGCATTGTAGCTCTCTCTGCCACTCCATCCGCATCTATGTCTACCAAATCAGCCAGTCCTACTACTCCTTGTCGGGGCTCCTGTAGCAAAGTTGAATCAAAGAGGTTGGGTACCTCAAGGATCCTGCCCCCATTCCAGCCTTCTTGGGGCTGTCACTCCACATCACCCCACCTCCTACCTCGAGGTATGGATGCATGTGATCCCTCTGCCCACTTGGCTTCAAATTTCCCCTACTAGAGGCCTTTGCATGAGTAGATGTCTCTACTCGATCTCCTTTCAGCTTCTCTAGTTTTCGCTGCTCCACAACCTCCTGAAGATGCTTCACCAATCGTGGCTCCTCCACAATTGTCTGAGACTTCGTCTGTCACTGCATGTCGAGAGGTAATGTACTCTCCCTCTCAAGCACCAAGTCTCCATCAGTTTCTTTGCTCCTCAAGGCTTTTCATGCATCTTGAACCTCAAGAGCATACAGGTTCTTGACCTGTGAACCGATCTGCTTCACCTGTCTAGTGATGATATGTCTAAGCAAAACCTTTCCCTTACTGAAGACTACATCATAGCCTCTATCTTCTAGCATCGCGATTGACACCAAATTTCTCTTCAGTCCTGGTACATACTTGACATTGGTCAAGGTAATGCAAGCTCCATGCTCCCTCTAGAAAACAACTGTGCCTACACCTGAGACACTATACTTTTCATCATTACCCATCCGTATGAGTATTTGGAGATCCTTCTCCTCCAAAATACTGAACAAAATCTTGTCGCCGGTCATGTGGAAAGAAGCTCCACTATCAAGAAACCAACCACTTCCCACCATGGATGAAACCATGCATGTGAACAGTGTGAAATCCAACTCAAACTGTGAGGCCAGTGCCTCATCTCTGATCCTTCCATGGATCCCTTCTTGGATTTCCTCAGTGGACAATTTGTAGCAAAATGGGCCACCTCAAGACAATGAAAGCATCACACTTTTGATTTATCAAACTTCTTCCCACCTTGGGAAGAACTGGATTGAGAAAGAGAATCCTTCTCCTTCCCCTTCCTATCGGAGATGAGTTTATTGGAGATGTGAACTGTATATGAAGAAGAGAAATCAAAGTAAAAAAAAAAAAAATTGGGCCGCGAGTTTGCAGAGCAGATATGAAAAATTTTGAGAAAAAGTTTTAGAAACAAATAGCAGATCTAGATTCCTTGCAAAAAAGAACCCAAATTCAAAAAAAAAAAATCAGCTAAATCGGAGTTTGGATGAGGGAGATATCGCTGATCTTAAATCAACTCTTTTTTTAGAAAATTTTGTGATGGTGGGAAAGATGAAACAGATTGGTGTGCAAGCCAAGAACCTCTATGCACTTGAGGTACAATATGCATGCAAAGCCTTGGAGAACAAGGAAAACATTAGATACTTGGTGGTTGAGAGGGAGAGTAAATTACCTCTCAACATGCAGCACTAGAAGAAGTCTCAGACAATTATGGAGGAGCCACAATTGGTGAAGCAGCTTCGGGAGGTTGTGGAGCAGCTACAACTGGAGAAGCAGAGAGGAGACCGAGTGGAGGCATCCACTCATGCAGAGACCTCCAGTAGGGGGAAATTTCAAGCCAAGTAGATAGAGGGATCACATGCAACCATACCTCTAGGTTGGAGGTGGGGCAATGTGGAGTGATCATCCCACGAAGGCTGAAATAGGGGTTGGATTCTTGAGGTACCCAACCTTTTGGATTCGAATTTTCTATGGGATACCCGACGAGGAGTAGCAGGACTGGCTGAGTGGGTAGAGAAAGATGTGGATGGAGTGGCAGAGAGAGCTACAATGAAGGAATCCTAAGACAACATAGAGCTAGCAGGCTACAACAATGCGAGAGGCAGAGGAGTGTTGCACCAGTGCAGGATGGAAAAGAGAGGTGTGCAATGGTATGAGATGCATGGAGTGTTGCAATAGCTCAGAGCTCAGAGAGGGAGCACTTTTTAGTGACAGAGGGAGCTTCAACATCAGACTATGTTTCTAGCCCAACGGGAAGGTCGGTTGGGAGTTTTTCTTGTTTCTAGAGTTGCTGGAATAACAACACTTGGGAGAAGTGTTGCATGCAGAACATTCCAAAGGTTTAGGATCAGGTTCAAGTTGAATGCCTTTCTTGTTGAGAGGGAGTGTTGAAAATGGCAACAAGAAATGCTAAAAGTAGAAGTGCTAAAAATAGCACTGCTATAAATAGAAATTCGGGTACCAGTGTTGGACATAGCAGCAAGGAATGAAAAATGGAAGTGCTATTGATAGAATTGCTAAAAATAGCAGTTCGGGATAGATTCCTATTTTAGTTAGTCCCTGAAATAAAATAGTGAAGTAAAATTCAAATTTGATCTTAGCAGTTGTTTGTAAAATAATTAATTAATTCACCATGAGTTAATTAGTTGTAGAAAATCAAACATGAAGTCTATGTGGGGACATGCAACAGTTTCTCCATTAGTTGAGGAATTTATCCATTGGTTAAAGAGATAAGGATGAGTTGTAATATTGATTTGTAATTAGTTGGCTCAGTTAACTGAGTCAAGTCCAATTAGATAAATTCAAACAATTTCTTGAATTAATTGTGAGTTCAGTTAGTTTATGCTTGCATGCATGTAACTGTTACTCTCTAGATAACTGAATATTCTCTCATAAATAACGCATGCATGTCAATTCTGTCAGAGTCCTAGTTGAGATCAGAGGAGGGACAATGTACTATCAGTTGGATGAATTTTTCCTATAAAGGGAACTCATCCATGCAGAAGGATTTATCTCCTTCAGGTTTGTGTAGTTATTTCAGAGGTCAAAGTAGTGTGTGAGGGATTATTACACACAAGTGGTAGCTTGAGGACAGAGGAGAAAATGTGCAATGAAATAGGAGGCTTGGAGGGCAGAGGAGAAGTTTTGTGAGAATCATTTGACTATCTATGAGTAGCAATGAAGGATTGTACTGAGAGCTAGATAGCTTGTGAGCTAAAGCTTTGTGTAATCCTGAGATATTTTCACTTATATGATAATACAGATAGTGGGGTTTTTAACCGAGGCTTTCCCTAGAGTATTCTTCTTTGTTTCATGGGTATGATTTCTTCTTCTTTGTTATATGTGTTTTATATGATCTTGCTCAAAATTGATTAAGCTTCCGCAAGTTTGTTTGTAGAAGTAGATCAAGTATTTTTCTTTAGTATATTTCATTATCAGGTGATCTATGGTAGAATTTCTAAATGGTACATTGTAGTCTGAAGTTGTAACCTCTGATCTATGTCATTAGTCAAATGACCAGAACTTCACACATATGGTACTTCTATCTTGTATGATTTCAGGGGAGGGACAGTGTACTATCAGTTGTTTCATGCGTTTTGAGATCAGAGGAGGGACAGTGTACTATCAGTTGGATGAATTTTTCCTATAAAGGAAACTCATTCGTGGAGAAGGATTCATCTCCTTCAAGACTGCGTAGTTGGATCAGAGGTTAGTGAGTGTGTGAAGAGGCCAATTCACACAAGTGGCTTCACTGGACCCCAATCAAAATTGCGCAAAGAAATAGGAGGCTTGGAGGGCAGATCAGGGGGTTTGAGAGAGGCCTTTTACTGTCTATGAGCAACAAAGGTATTGGAGAGAGAGTAGGATAGCTTTTGAGATGATTATTTTTGTAATACTAGATATATTTCCACTTGTATGATAATACAGAGTTGGTGTTTTAGGCTAAGGCTTTCCCCTGGTTATATCTTTTGTGTTATGTGTGATTGATTTCTCCATATTAGTTATATGTGTTCTTATTGATGTTGCTCATGTTCGATTAAGCTTCCACTAAATTGGTTGTAGAAGTAGATCAAGTATTTTTCTTTAGTCTATCACATTATCAGGTGATCTACAGGTGGGAATTTCTACATGGTATCAGAGAAAAGGTGATCAAGGAAGAAAAGTATACAAAAAGGGAGAATTTTGAAGTTTGTGATTCCTAAATATATAAATCGAATTCTTATCACATATCTATTTCACCTATGGCGTTCAATGATTTAAGACTCGAATACACCCTTGATGGAAGTTCGAATTATATAGCCTATAAGGATTGCATGGAAGTATTACTAGAGGATAACGGTCTAAAGGACTTCATTGATCAAGAAGTCCCCAAGCCGACTAGTGCTATTGAGTTGGCTGAATGGAAGAAATGTGTGGCTAGAACAAGGAGAATCCCATTGGAGGGAGTTCGAGATCACATAGTCTCGAGTCTCCATGGGAAGGAGACACCATTTTCAATGTGGGAAACATTGAAAGATCTATATCAAAATAGCAGTGATCATAGGAAGTTGGCACTGAAAGACAAGCTTCGAAAGATCAAGTGTGAAAAGGGTGAAATGTTCTCTACGTATCTGAACAAACTCACCACATGGAGGGATGAGCTTGGAAGTGTAGGGATCACAGCAATTGATGATGACATGGTGAGTCTTGCACTCCTTGATCTTCCTAAGAGCTAGCATAGCTACCAGGACTCGTTTAATGGAAGAGAGAAACCTCAAGATTGGGAACGACTTTGTTCAGATCTAATGCAGGAGGAGATAATAAGAAGCACCAGAGACGATTCTTCATCCATGGAGGATGAAGAAAACTGTGCCTTAGCGAGTAAGGTGAAGAAGGGGAAGGAGAAGGATTCTCTTTCCCAATCCAGTTCTTCCCAAGGTGGGAAGAAGTTTGACAAATCGAAAGTGTGATGCTTTCGTTGTCATGAGGTGGGCCATTTTGCTACAAATTGTCCACTGAGGAAATCCAAGAAGGGATCTATCGAAGGATTAGAAGGTGAGGCACTGGCCTCATAGTTCGAGTTGGATTTCACATTGTTCGCATGCATGGTTTCATCCATGGTGGGAAGTGGTTGGTTTCTTGACAGTGGAGCTTCTTTCCACATGACCGGTGATAAGAGTTTTTTCAGTACTTTGGAGGAGAAAGATCTCCAGATACTCATAGCAATGGGTAATGATGAAAAGTATAGTGTTTTAGGTGTAGGCACAGTTATTTTTCAGAGGGATAATGGAGCTCACATTACATTGACCAATGTCAATTATGTACTAGGACTGAAGAGAAATTTGGTGTCGATCGCGATGCTAGAAGACAAATGTTATGATGTAGTCTTCAGTAAGGGAAAGGTTTTCCTTAGACACATCATCACTAGACAGGTGAAGCAGATCGGTTCACAGGTCAAGAACCTATATGCTATTGAGGTTCAAGATGCATGCATAGCCTTAAGGAGAAAGGCAACTAATAGAGACTTGGTGGTTGAGAGGGAAAGTACATTACCTGTCAACATGTAGTGCCAGAAGAAGTCTGAGACGATTATGGAGGAGCCATGATTAGTGAAGTATTTTTAGGAGGTTGTGGAGCAGCCACAACTGGGGAATCCGAGAGGAGACGGAGTGGAGGCATCCACTTGTGCAGAGACCTCTAGTAGGGGGGAATTTTGAGCCAGGTGGGCAGAGAGATCACATGCATCCATACCTCCAGGTAGGAGGTGGGGCAATGTGGAATGATTGTCCCAAGAAGGCTAGAATAGGGGCAGGATCCTTGAGGCACCCAACCTCTTTGATTCATGGGAACCCCGATGAGGAGTAGCAAGACTAGTTGAGTGGGTAGAGACAGATGCGGATGGACCATCAGAGAGAGCTACAGTGCAGGAGTCCCAGGACTGTGTAGAGCTAGCAGGCTGCAACAATGCGAGAGGAACAAGAGTGTTGCACCAATGTAGGATGGCACATAGAGGTCCATGGAGTGTTGCAACAGCTCAGAGGTTAGAGGGGGAGCATTTGTCAGCAGTAGGTAGAGGTTCAACATCAGAGTGTGTTTCTAGCCCAATAGAGAGGCCAGTGGTGAGTTTTTTTGTTTCTAGAGTTGTTGGAGCAACCACACTTGGGAGACGTGTTGCATGTAGAACATTCCAAAGGTACATGATCAGGTTCGAGTTGAATACCTTTCTTGTTGAGAGGGAGTGTTGAAAATAGTAACAAGAAATGCTAAAAATAGAAGTGCTAAAAATAGCACTGCTAAAAATAATAGTTTGGGTACCAGTGTTGGATTGAGCAACAGGGAATGAAAAATGGAAGTGATAAAAATAACATTGCCATTTTTAGCATTACAAGATGGATTCCTATTTTAGTCAATCCCTGGACTAAAAGTAGGAAGTAAAATTCGAATTTGAACTTAACAGTTGTTTGAAAATAAATTAATTTATTCACCATGAGTTAATTAGTTGTGAAAAATCAAACATGAAGTCTATGTGAGGACATGCAACAATTTCTCTATTAATTGAGGAATTTATCCATCAGTTAAAGAGATAAGGATGAATTCTAATTTGAGTTGTAATTAGTTGTCTCAGTTAACTGAGTCAAGTCTAGTTATATTGATTTAAACTGTTTGTTTAAATTAATGTGAGTTAAATTAGTTAATGCATGCTTGCATATAACTGCTGCACTTCAGATAACTGAATATTCTCTCATGAATAACTCATGCATGTCAGTTCAGTTAGAGACCCACTTGAGATCAGAGGAGGGACAATGTACTTTCAGTTGGATGAATTTTTCCTATAAAGGAAACTCATCCATGGAGAAGGATTTATCTCCTTCAGGATTTCACAATTAGATCAGAGGTTAGTGAGTGTGTGAAGAGGCCAATTCACTCATGTCGCTGCACTGGACCCTAAGGAAAATTGCGCAAAGAAATTGGAGGCTTGGAGGACAGATGAGAAGGTTTGAGAGGCCTTTGATTGTCTATGAGCAGTAGAAGAATTGCAAAGAGAGCAGGATAGCTTGTTGTTATAGCTCTAAATATTACTTTTGCTATTTGTGACATTGCACTCACGACCTAGGGCAACCCCTCCTTCCAGACCTAGTCCAAATACTTAAAAAAACAATGTTTTACTCCCTATACACGATATTTCCCTGAGCTAAATGCATGTGTACATGGGTCTATGTATACCCAACCCGCGTATATGTCTTAAAACACTTAAAAAAATTAAATCTCCTTAATTTCAGGCAGAGATCATGGGTTTTACCTGTTGATTACCTATTAGTGCTCGTGGCACAAATGTTCCCAACAAATTCCCAACTAAAAAACTACTTTGGGAGAAGTATAAAATGGCTTCTATGGGAAGGCCTAAAGGAGGAGAGAAGAGAGAGAAAAAATCACTCTGCTGAGATTATCCTTGATCAGGTCTGAAGATCCTTGTGCTTCCAACACTTCCCCCATTACATGAAACCCTTGTTTCCTTGAGTTATGATGTCTCTCTATTGATTGAGATATACTTGAGTGAGCCATGGAAGGAGTTTGTTGAAGGCTTGAGATTGGACCAATCTAGCGGACAGTTTTGCTTGGAGCCTACGAAAGGAAGACTTACGTGAAATCATTCCTTACTGTATTTTAGCTATCTATAATAAAAGAAACACTTGTCTTGTTCCTGGTATTAATCTTCTTCATGCTTATGAGATTAACGTTATCATTTACATATGAATGGTTGTTTCAATTGTATAACTAACTACCTTTCAATATGCTATGAAGTTGATTTTCTTATGATTCTTGGTCCATGTACTGCTATGCTTCCTTGAATTGATTTCCTTGCAAGTTGAATGATCAAAAGGAACTCTGAGAGGGTTTGGACCCTGGCTGGATCTACCAAACGAAGGACCCCCAGGTGCACCTCTCTTCACGTAGTTTGTTTATATTAGTATCATGGCTGTATGGAATTCTTGTTTTTCTTTATGGATAACCCTCGCTCTGTTAGGGTATTAACCCAAGACCCTAAGGGACCTTTCTGCCTAAATAGAATTGGTGATTCCACTGGGGACAACAGTATTGTTGTTCCTAGTTTGGGTTCATTCAACCCAATCAGGGCTCAGCTGTTTATTTACTTGTTGTGACTGAGTAGTCTATTCCTGTAGGAACTTGAACTATAAATTTGATCAGTTTCTTCAGATTTTTTAAATTTTTTCTTGTGATCTTTTATACACACATATTGGTTAGATTACAGTCGCGTATGTACACAAGTTTCAGCATATGAACCCATGTATACGCAGGTTTCTGTGCACTGAATAACGTATACACGCAACTGTGTATTGACACAGTCACATATACCCTAAAATTTTCAATATTTTTCAAATAGTTTTGTTTCTAGAGATCTGTCTGCTGGTCTGAGTCTTTCCTGAACAGTTACTTTTCTGTGCCAGCCTTTATTTTTATACAAATTTCATGATTTCAAACTCTCTCCGGTTGGGGAAAGTGTTGGTCTTGTTTTGTTTTGTTGCAAGTGTCATCATTTTTGTTTAAGCACACAAGATTTCTTCCTGGGGATCTTGGTTGTTCTGGTCTTCTAGGGCAGAAAGATTGGTCTCAATCTTTGTGGCAAACCTTGTTTCGGTGATCTTTTTGTTTGCGTGTCAAAACTACATCTTTGTGGCCATTTACTTTTCTTTCTTTTTGAAAGTTGTTGTGTGACGATTTTGAGAATTGTCTTTCTTGATCTTGTGATCATTGTCACCAAGCTCTTTTGCTGCTTTTTTATTGTTAAGAGCATCTTGAAACACACTTTTTGTTGAGTTTTCACCCGTTTTGTGTTGTTAACTTGCAAAGTGTTTTGTTGCCTATTCTTCGATCATAAAGTTTCAGTGTTATTTAGAGCACTTTTGAAAGGCTATTTTTCGTTTTTGCTTTTGGAGAAAACTTCTTGAAAACTTGGTTTTTGCTTTCTTTGGCATTGTTTTCATTTCCGCTTATCCCTTGACTTAATAACAGCCCATTTAAAAACAATCGCTAATTAAAATACACTAGAACTTTTTTATAATTGTCAATTTAGACACACCAACAAGTTTTATAATATTTTAGGGCCTTGGATTAGGTGTGTGGAGAGAAAACTCTCCAAGGCCATTTAAGCTATCATACATAGGAGTCTCAATAGTGAGTGAAAATCCAATAGCATTAGGAAGACTAGGAAAGCTCCAGATCTGGGAGTTAAGCACGATGGTTTTTGAAGATAAGGAAGAGAGATACACCCTCTCCTACTTGTTGGATCTTATCTCAAGACTATTTTGCCTGGCTTCTGACATGAGTTGGTAACCTTAGTTTCTTCTCCTAGGGATCTACATAGGTGGTTTCGGAGTAGAATCCTGTGGCACCTTAGGTCGACGTTGTATCACTCTCAACAGGACTACTAGAGGGCACCCTTGCGAAGCTTGGGGGCTTGCACCAGCGCAGGATATTGTTAGGAGGTTAGCGTAACTTCCTCCGTTACCTTCGCTAGTAGGACTGGGATGTCATTATCCCAGAATATCTTTGGAAGGATCCTTACTTCACTTTCTTGTATTTTGGTGTCCGGTCCTCATCACCCAGAGTGGAAATACTTGAAATTTGTTTGACTGGTTGACATCTTTTAGGGACTTTTTAGTGTGTGCTCTGTGCTCTTAGTTGGCATAGATTTCATTTTTTTCTTGAGTCTTTAATTAGATCTTAATAAAAAAAGTTCAAAGTGGCTGATCGATCACCTATACGGTCTCGAAGACTTCGTGGTCTTTCACCACTAAGTTTAGAGCCTTCTCGTAGAAGGTGCAGAGGTAATACTACTGGTGGGTTTCATCCCGTGGTGGCTGACACATCAGGGATTGATCCTCCCCTTGGGGGCATTAGTGTTCAAGATAGGCCTATAACTAGAGAGGAACACTCTAGTTCTTTCTCGAGTTCTCTTTTAATCGGAAGATAACATAGAGGTAGAAGAACTCCTAGAGTCGTTAGCGGCTCCAAATTCCCCTCTACCTTCTAACCATCTAGACGTATTACAATACGTTGGGACTCCAATGCATAGACCGTCAAGTCCAGGTCACATTACGCACTTATCTTCAATGACCACCATTGGAAGCATGGCTTCTACCACAAGTGCTACAACCATGCAGACTCCAACATCAGTACAAGGGGGAGGAACTATTTCCATTGCCTCTGCATCTTTATTTGGGTCTTTTACTAGCACATCCTTAGTTGGGTCTATCTCCATTTCTTCTATGGGTGGAAATTCCCAAGCCAATGCATTTAGTTCTAGATTCTTCCTGTTTGGCACCCATTCACAGGGTATTCTATCAGTTCCATTTAGTGCCTCCACATCCATGATGGGTGGTTCGGCTTCATTTCATGGTTTTCCTTTTGGAGGTGGTCATATACCACATTCCAACCCAACGATAGGATCAATGCCTTTTTCTTCTATAGGACAAGGTAGCAATCCCTTTCAAGGTTGGACTAACCCTGCGGTTAGTGGCATAGGAACTGGGAATCTATTTTTTGGCCAACAAAGGAATAGGTCGTACTCCACAGTTAGTTCATTTCGAAGTATTCCTCCCTTAGCTTTTGCTTGGAATCCTTATTAGGGGTTATCAAATCCTTACAATCCTTTAGGAGGGAGCTTCACTGGTTATGGAGGCTTTTCGGCCAAAGTTGGTCAAACTTTGAGTTTTGCTGGATCACAAGGTTCACCTTTCAGTTTAGCTGGTTCTACTAGTTACTTTGGGCAGCTTGGTGCCTTTCACAATATAGGCCAAACTTTTTAGAACTTTTGGAACCCCGCCCTATCTGGGTGGAATCCCCAAGGTCCTCCTAGGCTTCCTTTTATGGCAACTTTGAATTTGCCAAATCTCATGAAATTAACGAATGATCCAATCAAATACAATCCAACCTGGCCTCCGGTTCCAGCCAAACTCCCTTCAGACATTCCAAAGTTTGAGGGGAAGAGTAGTGAAGACCCGGGCGACCATGTAACCACATTCCATTTATGGTGCTCATCAAACTCCCTTATTGATGACTCAATTAGGTTGAGACTTTTTCAATGCACCTTAACTGGTAATGTGACCAAGTGGTATATAGAGTTGCCAGGGGGAAGCTTTACATCTTTCGCTGACTTGGGTAATATTTTCCTAAATCCTTTCTAGTTGCCCATCCGTTATGATGCCGAAACTAAACTTCTGGCCAATTTTCATCAGGATACGACAACTGACATTTTTTATCATATTTAGGAATGGAGATGGAGAAAGAGGCTCATTAAAGCTGAAATTCCTCTGGAATACCGTCTCGAATGGTTTTTGAAATCCTTACAACCTGAAATCTCTAAGGATGTCTCTCTGTCCGAAGTCTATTCTGAAGAGAAAGCTATTTTTAGAGCCCAACAATTAGAATTGATTTATTCTCAGTCTGGGATTCTACAAAAAATCTTACCAGATGCTCCTGAGACTAAAGTTGATATAGCCAAGTCAAAGCTAGTTCCCCATGTAGATGGTATCGTTGGATCCGTAGAGACAAATGCGATGAACCTGTTGAGCCAATTGCAGCAGTTGTTTTTACAAACTGCTCCTAACAATCAGGTCACGTCGTCTAACCCTTTGTCTTCTCAACCCTCTTCTGTTAATGCCATCCAATCTTCCAACCCCAAAGGAAATCAAAATTCCAATGGGAAAAAGAAAGGATGAGGTAAGAAAAAGAGTCAAGATGGGAAGACTGACACAAATAAACTTGGCAATAATGTTGGTGGTGGTGGAAATGAGTCTAAAAATAAAGTCAAGTTTCCATGCAAGCTATGTAGTGGAGACCATTTAACTCATCTCTGCCCAAATATTCAAGGTGCTCAGCGATTGTTAGGGCAGCAAGGGACTCCTAACTCTCAAGCTATGTTAACCAACCCTTTTCCCCAAGGGCAGCAAATGCTTGCTGGTGCAAGTTCAAATCCTAGTACCTCTGCAGGGGGCAACCAGGAAGGGGAAAAATCATCAAATGTTTTCGTGATGGGTTCTAACGTTCATGTGGCCACTCGATCATGTGATTACAGTGAAACTAAAACATCCAAGGGCAAAACTACTCCCGGAAATACTGACCTTCATATTGAGCGACCCCCTATCGAGACTATACCACGGATACCGAAAGGTTCCACTAAACGTGCGATTATCAATCCTAATGCTAGGGCCGCCCATAATTACTCCATTTTTGAGGATCTGTCATAGAGTCCATGCGCTATGTCTGCTTTGGAGGTTCTCTAGTCGTGTCCAGATCAACGAAGTGCTTTGCTTTCGACGATAGGGGCAGTTGATCCAAAAAACTCCTTAGTGCTAACTTTAGACATGCTTAATGTCAAAAAGCGACTCCCTCATCACATGGATTTTCAAATAAAGTTTACATACTGAAAAATTAACCTTTTTCATACTGTTATTGATGAAGAAGCTTCCATGTGCATCATGTCGATGTCATGCTGGAAGGCCATTGGATCGCCTTCGGTTGTTCCTTCACTTACCCTCCTGACTGCATTTGATGGGCACTCTCATAAGCCGCATGGGATTATCCCGGCCTTTCCCATATGTGTTGCGGGGGAAGTCGTCAATATTAAAGTAGAAGTCATTGATGCTAACCTAGATTACAATCTCCTCTTAGGAAGGAACTAGGTATATGAAATGGATGCCATTGTTTCGACTCTATTTCGTGTCATTTGCTTTCCTCATGAAGGGAAAATCATCAAGGTTTATCAATTGGCTTATTCTCCAGTTGATCCTCGAGAAACTTCGTATTCTACTATTCCTTTAGTGGATAACCTGTGTCTGCCTACTGAGAATCTAGGAGTTGGGATGTATTCTTCATTGATGGGTACCTTTGATTTTCCCTCTCCTATCGCTAGAATTAATTTCGTTTCATCATCGAAGGAGTCTTCACGGGAAGAGTTCTTCTGAACTCATTATTTCTCAGACCCTTGGGCCTTGACTTCACCTACGACCACATTCGCTGAAGGGAAAGTTGGTGGAATGGCATTTCTTATGTCTACAACAGAGCTTAGATATCATTCTATCGTTAACTTTGCAGAAAACAATTCTACTCCTTTCTCTGAAGAGGAGCTAGATGGCGATGTGGCCCTGGCTTGTACCCTTGATTCTACCTCCACTATGGACTGCTTAGACATGGTTTTACCATCCAAAGAAGAAATTTGAGAAGTAATGATGGATGTAGATTGACTTTAGGAAGACTTACACCATCATTCATACTTTCTTCCTCATTGTAGGAAGTAGAATCTAGGTTCTTCGAGCTCTTTACTAGTGATGTTTGTGCGATATCAAACCCTTTGGCTCCAGCACACTTTCGTGCCGAAGGTAATATGTCGGTGATTTCAAAAATGATATCTATAAACATCTCTAGGAACCCTAATGTGATCGAGAATCTATTCATCGAAGCCGAATGTTCCCCTGAAGTAATTCAAATTTACACCGACCTTTCTAAGGAGTTTTGAGATGTATTCGCTTGGTCTTATGAAGAAATGCCCGGCATTAATCCATCCATAGTTCAACATGAGATCAAGATGTCTGAAAACGCCAAGCTAATTCATCAGAAGCTTTAGCCAGTTAATCCTAGGAAAGCAACAACCATTAAAGCTAAAGTAGAGAAGCTGCTTAAGGCAGGTTTTATATACCTTATTCCTCTTACGGATTGGGTTTCTAATCCAGTCCCTGTGGATAAAAAGCAAGGAAAAAACCGAGTATGCATTGAATTTAGGGAGCTGAACAATGTTTGTCCCAAATATAATTACCCCACACCATTTATTGTTCATATTATTGATGAGTGTGCGGGTAATGAGATTTTCTCCTTCATGGATGGTTTTTCCGGTTATAATCAGATCTCTATCCGTCCTGAAGATTAGCATAAGACAACTCTTATATGTCCTTGGGGTACCTTTGCATACAGAAAGATGCCTTTTGGTCTCAAAAATGATGGAGCTACCTTGCAGTGGGCCATGTCATACACTTTCCACGACATTAAAGCATACTTGGACTATCTAGCTGCTCGTTCTCGAAAGAAAACTGATCATCCTAGTCACCTTCGATTGGTTTTTGAGCGATGTCGATTTTAAAAAATCCAGTTGAATCCCAATAAGTGTGTTTTCGCAGTTACATATGGTTGGTTATTAGGGTTCATTGTGTCAAATGAAGGGATTCAAGTTGATCCCTTCAAGGTAGAGGCAATAATTCAGTTGCCTCCCCCGTCCTCAATTTGGCAACTTCAAAGTCTTCAAGGGAAGGTTAATTTCTTAAGAAGGTTTATAGCTAATTATGCCGAGATCACTAAAGGGTTTATGTGTTTTCTACGGAAAGGAGTTCCATATGTATGGGATGACTTTGTGCATCGGTTGTTCAATGCCATGAAAAAGGCATTAGTATCTACCCCGCTTTTGAGTCCACCAAATTATGGTAGGGATTTCCTTTTATATCTCACTGCTGCAGAATCAACCATAGGTATGGTTCTCGTTCAGGAAGACGATGCTCTCATGGAGCATGTGATTTATTATTTGAGCCGAGGCTTGATAGGTCCTAAACTTCACTATTCTCCTATTGAGAAGTTGGCTTTGGCAGCTGTCCATGCTGTCCAGCGGCTCTGCCATTATATCTTGCTACGCAAAACTTTTGTCTTAGTGGTGGTCAATCCATTCCAATTTGTCCTTAGTAGGTGAGTGATTGGGGGAAAATATAATCGATGGATAGTCATTTTACAAGAATTCGATCTCGAGTTCTTGTCTGCCAAGTCTAATAAATCTATGGTTTTTGCGGAGTTAATTTCTGAGTTGCCTTCTAGAGAGGATACTATTTACAAGGAAAGTTTTCCCAATGAACATTTATTCCTCATCTCTTCACTCGACCCTTGGTATGGAGATATCATTGTCTATCTCCAGACTTCGAAGTTTCCCTCTACTTTCTCTAAGGATGAACGCCGAAAATTACATCACCTGGCCAAGAACTATGTCATCATTGGTGATACGTTATATTGTCAAGGGGTTGATTCAATCCTTTGGTGTTGTTTAACCCTAGAGGAAGCATTGTGTGCCGACTATTTTTGGCCTTTTCTCTTCAAAGATTATGCTGAAGCAGTCAAATGTTGTCACCCCTGTCAAGTTTATACTCGGAAGATGCGTGCACATCCAACTCCTCTTTTTCCCGTTGTCACTGTCAGTCCTTTTACTAAGTGGGGTATTGATTTTACAACTTTTAATCCACCTTCAGCAGCGAATCACAAGTACATTATCATGGTGGTAGACTACTTCACAAAGTGGGATGAGGCCATGCCCACTTATAAAAACGATAGTGAAACAGTGGCATTTTCCCTTTTTAATCAGATTATCTCAAGGTTCAGTATCCTGAGAGAGATTGTCACTGACCATGGCAGTCATTTCCAAAACCAACTAATATCTGAATTGGCTCTCAAATTGGGTTTTCGGCAGGATCACTCATCTCCATATTATCCTCAAGCTAATGGATAGGTCGAGGTAGTGAACAAAACCCTTAAGATGATCTTACAAAGGATGATCAACAAAAATCGGTCCAATTGGCATCTTATGTTGTATCCAGCTCTTTAGGCATACCAAACCTCCGTAAAGACTGCTATAGGTTTTAAACCTTTTCAGTTAGTTTGTGGGATGCAATCCATCTTTCCTGTTGGATGTGAAATTCCATCTCTTAATTTAGCTATTGAGCTCCTTCCAGAGACCTCTAGTCTCGAAGAGTAGGTCCTTCATTTGGAACATCTCGATGAGCAGCGTCAAGATGCTGCCACAATCAATGAGGCTCATAAGAAAAGGGTTAAAACTTAGTTTGATAAAGCTATTCGTCCTCGAGTCTTTATTGAAGGTGACCTTGTCTTGGTCTATGACCAAGATAAATATTCCTTGGGGCAGGAAAGTTCAAGCCCATGTGGTACGGTCCCCTTATAATTAAACGAGTTTTAGAAAAAGGGGCATATGAGTTAATCAATTTTGAAGGAAACAAATTGGCAGAGCCCCGAAACGGGCTCTACCTCAAGAAGTACTTTGCTTAAGTAGCAGCTAGGCAATGGCTTCTTTGTACATTTTGTATGTTTGTACATATCTCATTGGGAGTTTTTGATATCGACACTTTTTGGTCTGTTGTGGCAGGTGTTGATGGATGACTCGGTCTATTTTGGATTCGCCGATGGTGCTAGTCGGCACACTCGGAACCTCGCTTCCACAGCTTGGGTAATCTACTATCCAACTGGTCAGTTGATGGTGTTAAGGGGAGTATGCATTGGTCGCGCTTCAAATAATATGGCTGAGTATACTGCCATCATTAATTTACTATCTGAAGCAGTTTCTTATGAAATTGATTCGTTGGTAGTCTACCTTGATTCACAATTTATAGTGTCACAATTGAATAACATTTATCGGGTAAGGGATCCATGTTTATATTGCTAGTATTTAAGGGTGAGGTTGTTACAAAGATCATTTACTTACATTAATTATTTGCACATTCCAAGATCTCATAATTTGTTAGCTGATTCTATCGCTAATTAAGCATTAGACTGGCACATCATTCATTCATCACAATAAAATCGAGCATCAAAAAGTCAAAATTGTATATATATATATCATAAAATATCCTGAGTGTACATAACTATGTCCAAAATAATATACAATAATTGGGACTCAAATGCCCATAATCATGTCCAGTACATCTAATGCCCTGGTTCAAGATGAGCGGCTAAGTATGTGACTACTGCTTTGGCCACACACCTAAGAGTGTGAAACCAATCTCGTGGCATGCCAACTACATGATGTTGCATGTTTATAGGGGTATCACCTACAAACTCCATCTGTACTCGGTGAGTTATTCTCCCCAAGTGCCGCTGAATTGTGTGTAGAAGTCACTCTATGTCCACAACCACCTCTTTAACACCTCGGCCACGACATCCATGCCGTGGGAACCCATCTGGTCGTATTGGCCCAATATCTGGAACATGATCATCATATTAGTCATTTGAATCCTATAAAAAATATTTTTCAAAATTCATTATTATATTTGAAAAATCATAAAAAATTATAAAATTTATAAAATTAAAAACATTTGTTACCTATATCACCCCATGGTGTAGTTGGTGGTAAAGCTAGATTAGGGTCCCCTCAGAAGTCCATCCTAGCATAGGGGTAGTTGTCTATGGCGATGATCTGCTACTCCCACTAGGAGAATAAATCATCGTCGAAAGCAGTCCGTGGAACGTCCCCACCTCCTAGTTGTTTCATTAAATCAGCCCACCTACCCATTCATGTATCTTGTCGGGTGCTGATCGAAATTGATACTCTAGGATGGAGTGCTAGGACCCTTTCAAAGAAGAAAGAGCACAAAATGGTTCCATACCCGAAGTTTTTGGTTTGCCCCTTCTTGATAGAAGTAAGCTGGCTCTTCAGGTTGGCGAGAAGAGGAGTACACCAATCAAAAACTGTGGTGAGACAGTCTACCGCCAAGCTCATGGCTAACTGTGAAGCCTGGTGTAAGGAAGTTGATTCGTTCACTCTAGCTATAGTGAACAGGATGATCCTCAATGATAAACTCTCCACATGCTTGATTGGAATTTGACTTCCAATATTTTTTGGATGACCCAGGAAATATATATGCACGTAGTCCTCGATAGAGAGACTGCCTCATGATCTACCTATGGAATGTACTACCTCTCCCCTCCAGGAAAGGCCTGTGATGAAATAAATATCCTCAACCTCTATCTTGAGTGGCATTTGATCAATCATAAATTAGTCATCCTCGATGATCTAGTAGTGAATGAGAATTTCGAGTAGGTGAGTGTTTGCTTTCATGTTTGGCATTTTAAAGAACTTTAGCAAACCACATCCTCTTAAGGCATCCAGGGCATTAGGATCATTCATAACCTCATCATCCACTAAGGCATGCTCTCTTTCTCTCCAAGTGACTGGCATCCTGAAGAAAAAACAAATTTGGACCGTTAGATTTTTGTTTTGAAGTTTTCGTGGCATATATGCGGGTCCATTTCATACACAGTCACGTCTAGGGCTTGCGTATACGTGGGTTTCATATAGCCAACCCACGAATATGCTGCAACAAATTTTTTGACAATAATTCAATTGTGAAACTTGAATTAAAAATTATAAAATCAATCACAATGGAATGCAAGATAAGTTTAAGGGTTACCTGGTGATTTTGGGAAGATTTGAACAGTTGAATTCAGCGAATGGCAATGTTTGCTCCTTTTGCTCCACTCCTTTGCTCTCAAATCAAATGGTGGTAATGGTGAGTTGAAAAAATATTTTATAAGCTTTGAAAATGTACAAATTTTTCAAAACTTGATTTTGTTTTGTCTCATGTAACGTTTAACTTGGGAGCTTGGAATGTCGAGAATGGTTTGATTTTCGAGACATTTTCAATGCCTTTTTGATAGTTTCGAGACGATTCCATGACTACTGGCCCATCATGGCAGGTATCATTTTTTCACTGGCATATAGGTTAGGGAAGCCATTTTTTCTATTGCATTATGCATACTAGCCTCCATTCGTCAATACCCTTGCCATAGGGTTGATCCCATCGTGTTATGGTTCATAAACCACCTTCACTCGCCAATTTTTAAATCATGACATGATGGTAGAGCCATCCTTTTCATGGGCATCATAGTTAGCACCTCACTGACATTTATTGACCATGTTGCTTCGATTTGAATAGGCTCGAGAGTCCTTTGTAGTCCTGCCATGACTTATGTGATGAAGACTCATTCCTCTTTGCTTCTTCGCTTCATTCTGGCCTTATACCCTAGAGACTCCTTTGTGTTGACCATTTTCACCTTTTGGCCTTGAGCCGGCTTCACTTGGACTTGTGCTTAAGCCAACTTTTGACCATGATGATTGCAAAATAAAACTTGCATTCCCTTGACTTCTGCAACTTAACGCACCTTGACCCCTGGAAGGAACACACCTTTGAGTGTCTTTGACCAGTTTTCACCTCCTTGCATTGAGCATAGTTTTGTTCCAATCGAAGGAACTAGATCATCTGTTTCACTGACACTCATTCTTTACACTGTACTATATCATTCTTTTATTCTTTTTCCAGCTTAAAGAAAAATACAAAAAAATTATATATTCCAAAAAGAGTGGGAACGGGACAATATTTCCACTTATTGTTGGCAACTAAAGTCAGTCATGTTGCCCTTGAAAATAGCACTCAAAACAAAGTCTCCTCCATTTGGGTGGGATTTAGTTTGACTTAGGTACACCTTAACCTTTTTATTGAGTCAGTTCTCCCCCGATTGGTTATCTCTTCCAATCATATGGAGGGTTTGTTCATGCCTCCTGCATGACGAACTTATACAGAGTCATCATATGCTGCCATATAGTCACATTGGATCATGCTTTTGTTCAAGGGAAGTTAGCCTGAGTCAGCCTTTCTGCGGTGTCTCTTGACTCATTTTTCAATCGGCCATCCTTGGTTGTCAATAATTTTTCTATCATCACATCAGTTATATTGGTCCTTTACTTGTGCCGGTTTGAGAAGGTCTCCATTGACTTCTTGCTGGCGAGCCTTGTCCTTATCAACAACAACATCTTGCTCTAAGGACAGACCTAGAGCCGCACCCTGGCACTATTTTCATTATTGATATGTCACCTTGTGCTCAGCATCATTAAGTATCATGGGTCTTTGACTGGGTGGTTTCCCTTGTGTTCGACATCAGCTTACACTAGCACACATTAGGATTCGTGCAGTACATTAGTTTCCATTTGACCCTATTGGGGGATACCTCACCTTTGTGTCAGCTTACATTATTGGTTGGTTCAGAGGGTTTCTGTCGTGCACTAGCCACATCTTGTGTATGTCAGAAACATGCTTCGGTCGGGTTACTACACCTTTTTTTTCCAATTCCTTCCACATTATTGGCCTACGAGTTACACTTGCACTAGATTGGTGAAGGATGCCTTAATTCCTTCCTTCTAGTGGATCTTTTCTTATCCACTATGACTCATTACTCTGGGGAAAAGATATAGAGTCCATTTGGCAGTACCTTGGGGTTCGCAATCATTAGTGGCAGATACTTCACTATCGACAGTGTGAAACCATCATTGTCTCCTGATTGATAGACTCTTATAGGTGTTCGACTCCAGCTCATCTATTCACACTTGTTAGATTGTACTGGGTACCTTGATGGTCATTATCATTATCAGTGAGTGGTCTCATGTTTGTTAATGGTATACATCAATGACCAGTAATCAAACGATTTCTCACATGGTCGACTTTAGATCATTTATTCCCATGGTGTAGAAATGTACCACAGTGGTCAGTGAAGACCTCCGGTTGCATTAGCATTCACTAGTTCACTTGATAGTTGCTCCTGTTGCTACTAGTTGATACCACTCCACCTTATATGTTGCAGTCATTCATGGCGACATTCTATATGCTGGAACCTAAGTTTCCAGTGTAGTACCATATTACTCCATCATGTTCATTTGGTACTTTTGGGATCAGTCTTGGATATCAATGATCTGCTTCATCCTTCAGCATCATTGACATTCTTATATGTGATATTCAGACATGTACTTGTTTGATCATGATCAGATGATCCATTATGTATTTTCTAGTATTTTATACTTGTATACTTAGTGGATCTGCTTGTACTTGATATGCAGACATGCTTTACTTTCTCATAGCATGGGTATGCCCACCTCAGATAGTATTTCTTTTTGATCACCTTTTGTGGCTTGGCAGGCTGAACTCTGGTGAAGTCCTTCTCAGTTTTTGACAAGTTTCATTTCCGTGCACTTACTTAATACATTTCGGCCATCATGTAACCCTTCTGACCTCATATATTAGGGGTCATCTATTATAGCTCCAAATATCACTTTTGATGTTAGTGATGTTGCACTCATGGCCTAGGGCAACCCCTCCTTCCAGACCTAGTCCAAATACTTAAAAAGACAATGTTTTACTCCCTATACGCGACATTGACCTGAGCTAAATGCGTGTGTACATGGGTCTGTGTATACCCAACCCACGTATATGTCCTAAAACACTTAGAAAAATTAAATCTTCTTAATTTCGAGTAGAGATCACGTGTTTTAACTATTGATTACTTATTAGTGCCTGTGGCCCAACAGTTCCCAACGAATTCGCAACTAAAAAACTACTTTGGGAGAAGTATAAAAAGGCTTCTATGGGAAGGCCTAAAGGAGGAGAGAAGAGAGAGAAGAAATCACTCTGCTGAGATTATCCCTGATCAGGTCTGAAGAGCCTTGTGCTTCCAACACTTCTCCCATTATAGGAAACCCTTGTTTCCTTGAGTTATGATGTCTCTCCATTGATTGAGATATCCTTGAGTGAGCCATGGAAGGATTTTGTTGAAGGCTTGAGACTGGACGAATCCAAAGGACGGTTCCGATTAGAGCCTGTGAAAGGAAGACTCGGGTGAAATCATTCCTTACTGTATTTTAGTTATCTATAATAAAAGAAACACTTGGCTTGTTCCCGATATTAATCTTCTTCACGCTTATGAGATCAATGTTATGATTTACATATGAATGGTTGTTTCAATTGTATAACTAACTACCTTTCAATATGTTATGAAGTTGATTTTCTTATGATGCCTTGTCCATGTACTACTATGCTTCCTTGAATTGATTGCCTTGCAGGTTGAAGGATCAAAAGGAACTCCAAGAGGGTTTGGACCCTGGCTGGATCTACCCAAACGACGGACCCCCAGGTGCACCTCTCTTCATCCAGTTTTTTTATATTAGTATCATGGCTATATGGAATGCTTGTTTTTCTTTATAGATAACCCCCCGCTCTGCTAGGGTATTAACCCAAGACCCTAGGGGACCTTTGTCCCTAAACACTTGTGAGCTGATTCTTTTTGTAATCCAGACTATATTTCCACTTGTATGATAACACAGAGTTGGGGTTTTAGGCTGAGGCTTTCCCCGGTTTATTTCTTATGTGTTATGTGTGATTGCTACTCATTCTCAGTTATATGTGTTCTCATTGATCGTGCTCAAATTGATTAAGCTTTCGCAAAGTGTTGTAGAAGTAGATCTTTTATTGTGTTTTATTATATTGCATAATCTATTGATCTATAGTGGGAATTTCTACAAGTTATGTTTCTATTTAATTAGTGACAACACTTTATTTTCATGAATTGTATATGAGATATGTTCTTTTCGTTGAGCATTAATTGCACTATTGTTTGATTCCTAGCTGAAATTGTTTATTTTCATATATAAATCATCAGATATATGCGATATAGTTTCTAAATTTCTTTGACTAACTATTTAGTCAAAGAAATTATCTTTACACATTATCACCTCTGTTTTATGCACGATTTATCTTTATTATCATGTGTCAAACACATATCTTTTTAGATCACATATCACACAAAAATACACGGGTGTATATTAGATTAAGTTAGCTAGAGATTTGCATGATAGAATAAGTCATTTAGTTATCATTATTCTATTGCAATCACTTGAAAACCACCCACTCTCATTTTGAAACCTACACTGGGAAATTGGTCCCATCATCCCCAGTCGGAGCCACCACTTTAAACGGAAAAGGAGTTGTCTTAAGGTCTGGACCGGTTGGTTATCCTCCATGTTGGAGTAGCATTTTGATATTTTTGTGTTAAATTACTCTTTTCACGCTATGATTACCAATCTCACCATAAGTCTCAAACTGTAAGTATTACTCCTTATTCTTACCATATTTTCTATGTCACAAGATAGTCCCGAGAAACAAAACTTAGGCAAAATGTCGAGAGCTCCAAAGAAGAATAAGAAGAATGTGGTTCCACCATAATCAACTCCAATTAATACATAAGTAACTGAACTCCCCTAATCTCAGATACTATGTGTACTACAAATTTTGGAAGTTCTTCCTAGGAGATATATAGATTATTCAAGGAAGAAGAGCCCAAGGTAGTTATCAGACAGGCTAGAGTGGATGATACCACATCAACATCTGAAACCACTTGGGAAGATGTCACCAAATCTCATTGATCCAAACTTAAATAGGAATGCAACAACTTACAGATATACTCATAAACACAGAGATTCAGCAGAAAAACACTTCATTTCATTAATATAAAAATATTGAACTATGCTTAAAAACAGAATGGAAATAAGATAGCTCGAGCGATGGTAGCTTATCTCTAAGAAGAGATGTGGTAGTTACATTCCTCTGAACTGAGTTACAATGAGGCTCAAGGGCCTTTTTATATTGAAAAATAAGATAAAACCCTAAACAACTAAAACCCTAACCCGAGGAGATGTAACACCAAGAGTTTATGGGCCCCATTGGGGTTAGTTGCGCAGCCAACTTCTTAGGGTCATAACTTTGTCATATTATCTCCATTTGAAGCATATGATACCTCGTTGGAAATATTTCTTTGAGGAATACAACTTTCGATATGATTAATATTGTAATTACCCAAGGAATTAAAAAAAAAAAAAAAACGTCCTTTAGGGCCTCAAAATGGCTTCAAAAGTTTAGGACTTGAAAAACTGCCAAAAATAGTAAATTGTGCTACAATTAAGGAAACTAAAAAGTTGAAAGAAACAACGGTGAGGGTCCAAGTGGAATAGGCAGGTGTCCACCAATATCCACCTGGATCACTCATCTCCATCAAATAGATTCTCATGCTAAGATAATTCCATATACAGACTTAGTCAAATGGGTAATTGATGATGTGAATATCATCGACGGGACCTTCATAACCTTGAGGACACAGATGAGAATTGGGTCATTTAGAGTTGAAGACCTCCAAAAGATGTATCATCTAACAGAACCCCAGAAGATATATAGTGGCCAGTTTATTTAGAAGTCAACAGATGAGCATCTAGTTCAGTGAGAACCAATTAGGCAGTGGAGGAATGAGCCAACCAAGCACAAGCATGACAATAACGGTATGTATTCCTTAGATTCTCTCACTGGTCCTTATTTTCATATCACAACTATGATTTGTACATTATTTTGACAACCCAATACATAAATGTTTACTATAGAATGGGTTCCCATAATATAAGATTTCGCAAATGCCTACATTATGGATTGGGCTACCATTTTATCAAATAATTTGGTCACTCAGATTCTAGCATAAAAAAGTAAATATAATATGTCTACCAGGGAGATTCCCCCCTTTTCCATCAGTGCTTATATTATGATGCACTATTCTTCACCTCTGATTTTCCATCCATGGGATGGAAATGGACTTTAGAAGACCCTACCCCCATCCATATATACCATAACATCCTATGGGAAAGCAACTATTAGACCCATTTTTACAAAATATTCCATGGGGTAATGCTACCATTGTACCAAACCATCTTTGATGAAAAACCTCCTAGGTTTTCTAGAGAAGCTCTAGATGACCTTACAGCCATAGGAAAATGGTTTGGGGAAGAATTTTTCACTTATGTCAGGATCTATGGAAGCCTAGCTTCCCCACATGTCCTCCCTCTCTATGTACCAAACAAACTTTTGGCTAGAGAAGTAGCATATCAAACTGTGGGCAATGGATTAACCAAATCTCTTAAGGAAGCCAAGAAATCTATTTGGCCGCACCCTATTCATTGTGGAGTTTTTACTTTGGAGAATTTCAGGCATGCAACACTTGAAATTGATAAAATTCTATGCATGAAATTTCCCACTATCTGACCTAGGCAATATGACCTGGTCAAGAAAGATCAAAATGTCATAGTGCAGGTCAAAGTGAGACAATTCCAGCATGAACCAGATGATTTTGATGACCTTTTTGAGACAACCATAGATTATCAACAAGTAAAGAGGTTAGCCAAAGCTTGCCTGAGCCTAGTGGATCTACATAAATTCAAAGAATATAGGAATAGTAGGTTGGAAAATATCTCCCTCGACATACTAATTATTTTGCAACGAGTTATACATCAAGAACCGTTATAGTTAGAGTCCCAAAATAAACTGAAATCAAAAAGGGAAACACTGAAAGTACATCGTCAGAACAATAAATCGATGAATTGTTGTCTACCAGTGATTTGGATGAAGAATGGGAACAATTTGACAAGATTGTCAATACAGCCTCACAGGAAACTAAGACCACAAATCCTATATAAATCCTTAAAACTCCTAAGGCTACCATGAAGATTATGCTCACTATAAGATCTTCTAACAAGGAAGTCAACACCGATGACTTGGAAGTCATCCCAGCACACCCCACATCCGAAGTGATACTCAAGATCGAATAAATACCTCCCTTGGATGTATTCTGCAGCGCAAAACATTAAACTGTCATGACAACAAAAAATAAGAGGAAGAGAACAGAGCAATCACAGGCATTAATTCCTGGAAAGATACCTCTAGATGTCGTATGGAAGGATTCTCAAATCAACCCTGGCAATGATCTCACAAGATTGTCTCAATTCGCAGGGGCATATGCTATAGCTACTTTTGACAAAGCCTCAGAAGTACAAATTCTTCTCAGGGAAAAGGATGATAAAATCCTTCAATTAGAATAGGCATTATCAAATTCAAGACAAAGTATTGGTAAAGAATGGAAGGTGTAGATGACACAGCTATAGAAGACCTTTGATGAATGAATATTCAAAATGAAGTAGACATCAGAAGCAAATATGATCAACTACAAAAAATTCAGCTTAAGCTTGATCAACTCAAAGGTAATCCTAAGCTTGAAGAATTCAAGAAGGAAGCAGCAGAACTCAACACTCTCCTTGCTCAAAAACAGGTTTAATTTTTCCAAAAGCTAACAACAGTCAATGATCTATGTAAGATAAGTGATTCACTGATGAATCAGTTGTCTGATTTGAGGACATCTCACTATATTACCTAGCAGGACAATGCAGAAGGCATAGCAGCCAACCCTCCAAGGATTCAGGACACATAGAAGGAAATCCTTTTTTGGGATTGGGATATGAGAATGAAACAAGGAGAGGTAGCAATATTTAGTTCAAGGAATGTCGCAAATAATATCATGGAGACCATTCATGAGAACGTTTTCAATGCCAACTTAATTTAGGAATGCCCCATAAATACATTGCCTGATGTCAAGATACTAATGAAGCATTAGGAGGATTGGTCCAAGACAAAGGCAAATAACATAAACAAGTTATCTAAGTTAACATTTGAACACTATTGGAAACACTTGGTTAAACCATATAGCTAATGGCTTATATTACGTTTTTTAACAAATATTAATGGCCACCTGCTTCTACCACTCTCCGATGCGATCTATGCGGACCAGATGTGATTAAACCCAACTAATTCTCCAAAATTAAAGCCCATAATGGATAGTTATGAAATCAGGCGACAAATGAAGGCACAACAGGCTTCTAATTTTGCATGATTTGTTCAAACAAACTCTATTTTTGTCTTTTAGTTTTATATTGAGGGTTATTTGAACCTCCTCAACATTTTAAGTATTCTCTAATTTTTACCCCTTTCATGTATTTAGAAAGGGTTTCTGAATTGTTGTAAGGAAACTTAAAAGACACACACTATTGTATCTTTCAAGTATCTTAATAGGAAGGAGGAACCAAGATTTTTTTCTTTCCATGAGCAGAGCATTGATCTATTGGGTACTATTATCCTTATTTTATTGTTGTGTTTATATTTGATGATGGTCAAACTTTTTCTTTATTGTTTTGATGTGTATGATCTTTTATACTATTGAATACTTATGCACTATTGAAGAGTATGAGGTTTTTATTCTTGAATGCATTGTAGAAACAACGAAATCTTATATGAGATATTTTTTGAAACAATTAATTTCATTAACTATTTAATCAAATTAATTATCTTTCTTGTATTTATTTATTGAAATCATATATGATCTATATTGTTTACCATATTAGAGAATATTTAAATTGCAGGATAAGGATAAGTTTAATCTCGGGAAATAGATAGTTAGATACATATATGTTTGTATTACTTTTGTCTCTATCCACTTGTTGTAGTAGGTAAAACCACCCTCCAAAATTTTTCCTTAGCTTTGTTTTGGAGCCTCCCTACCAACCATCCTCAGCAGCATGTCTTGCATTCTCCAAGTACATAGGTTTCAGTTTAGTTTCAATGGCCCACCAGTCTATGCATGTCAACTTGTTTGTCTCCCACCCACAGGTTGACATTCTTCACTTAGCCATTTTTTGGTTGAGATGCTCACCTAGGAAATTACATAATTTCTTAGGGGAACCAACCTTCCCTCCAGAAATTGCACAATCCATATGGGCGGCCTAGTGGGCTCCAGAAATGTGCAAACCAATTAGGAAGACTTCCCTCTAAAAAATGCACAGTTCAGCGCAACACTGGGCTTCATCTCAGAAAATGCGCAATTCTGACTGACAGCAAGGGCTTTAGTCCAGAAATTGCGTAATTCATGAGGGACATCCAAACTTACTCAGCCCAGAAACTGCACAATTGTCATTCTCAGTCTTGCAGGTTGTTGCATGTGCTCCCAGGTTGACCGGTTCCCCCAAAGACTGAGTAATATTGATTTTCATGCATGGATTTCTTTTCATGAAAAAAGAAGAAAAGAAAATAGCAACCCTATATTTTAGGGATCTATTTTTAGTAGCTCGAGGTTACATGCAAAAGCCATTTTAGAAACCTCCCACCAAGTGTCTCTTTTTCCTATATTTGTGGTGTGCGCATCATAAGCCTTGATCTTATCAAAATTATTTATTCGAATTTTCAGAGCTCATTCATCACATTGATCTAGGAGCTCTAACATCCCACATCACATCTAGGAGCATTCGACACATTCAGCTCAACTTTTTTCGGGTAAGTCTACTTTTCATGTCTTTTGTTTCTTTTCTGTCACTTTTTGTATTTCTCCTCGTGTGAATGTTATTTTCTGGGTTTTTTTGAATGCCTGCTAATGTTTTAATGCATGTTAGCTTGTAGAAGCATTGTTTCAAGTTTTTAATTGCATCTCACTATTATTGCATGCATGACACTATTTCTACACTAACGGTCGCCATTGCGGTGACTTTCTTTACACATGTGCTTGTTTTCCCATTTTCTAAATCTCACACTCACTATTTTCATGCATGATCATTCACTCTTGGTTGCACTCATTTTCGCCATTCATTCAAATCTTTTCATGTTTTCAGTCACTCGCCAGCGGGTCTGGGCTGCCTTTGCCCAGACCTTGCCTTGACCAGCTGGCAATGTTCGTTTTTTAGAGTGAAGGCTCTACCTTCCTCCCAAAAATTATGCAAATTTGGCCCACCATTGGCCTCCACGCTTGCTCTGTGCAATTCTAAGATGCAGTGTCTTGTTGGCCCCAGAAATTGTGCAAATGCAATTTGTTTGTTTGCAGTCCTTGTTGACTGAAACTACACATTGAGAAGTTCTAGTCCTTAGCAGGCCAGGTTGGACTATGCCTTATGTAATTCTAGCAGTAATTCAGCCTCCTGATGTCCCAGACTATGCCTTGCATAGTTTTGGAAGTCATTCTTCTAACCTCCCGGTGAAAATTTCACAATCTTCCCAGTCATTCACTCGGGTTTGTTGCATGTCAATCCTTAAAGTTGTCTTGGTTTTCAACTAACATATTTCTTGCCATGGGTGTTTCTTGTCTCCAAGTATCATGGTGTTCATCTGTCTCTTAGCACTATAGGTACAATGGCCTCCAAGAGAGCAGGGTTAAAGGACACCATTGAGAGCGCAATTGGAGATGCAGTTGAACAAGTGTGTATGAGCTCTCCAATCTATGAAGACACCAAGATGTTCATAGACAAATATGTCAAGATGAAATGGAAGACACCAAGATGTTCATAGACAAATATGTCAAGATGAAATGGAAGGACATCAATGATACATTCTTAGGAACATTTGAGAAAAATATAGAAGACCACAAGGTCTATGTCAACATTCACAAGTCTGGCTTGTACCAGATTGCATGCAGGTATCTCGCATTTTCATGCATGGACGTGATCCACTACACTGTCTCGCATATTGATCCCGAGACAATGGTTTTGAGAAGTACTAGTGGAGCACATATTGCTACCTTCAGGGCGAAGGAATTTCAGGAGATGTATCACTTGCCACAGTTGGTGATCACAATGGAGAAACCCTTAAGGAAACCCAGTAGCAATGAAAACTCAAGAGATATCTTGAAGAGTTGGGTGAAAGATCCAGCCAAGTTCAGGACAACGCCCAGCTAGGTTTACAAGAAGAAGATACTATGGAAGGCATATCAACACTTGGACATATTTTCATGCCACATATATGGCCAAGAGAGCACAGAAAACTTCTCGTAGATTTGGGTGATTGCATTGGATCAACTTGCAAGTGAAGGAAGGCCTTGCAACTGCTCCAACATGTTGGTTCTCAAGTTGAAGGAACAAGTGACAGAAGCCTAGCCTCCACCCAAGGGTCAACAAATGAAAATATACATGTTTGCTTACGTACTAGATGTAGTTTGTGCCCATTAGAAGTTCCCAAGATTGGGTTGGGCATGGATACCTTTGAAAACCTATGTGAACACTTATTACAGATTGTTCTCCAAATGCAGCTTCCATGGAGTTATCATATAATTATCATACCACTTCGTCGCCTCAGTGTACAGAATGATATTTGACCAAGATCCACCTTGCATGTTGCAGGAAGTGATGGAGGCATTGATCGACATAGCAAATTGGTATGCCTCACCCCTTGGCACCTTCATACAGATGTACGGTGCGGAGAAGGATCCACATGTTTTACCAAAGTTTTTCATGGACAAGCTCGTCATTTAAGAGTTGTCATATCACATCTCAATAGGGTTGTCAGCTAGACTGCAAAGGAAGAAGAAGGCACCTTGGCCCTCTCTTCCATTGTGGATAGGGTTATCTGAGATATGAAATCTGAAGCATGCTGAGGCCGAGATGGAGGAATTCAAAAGATTCACCTTCGGTACCAGAAGTTTCAATCCGTATGACCCACATTACATTGTGAAGGACCACTGTATGAGAGTGCAACATCCTTGGATCCACGAGGCATGTCATTGTCATGAGGAAGACCCATGGAGATATTGCTATCACTTCTCAAGGCTCAATGAACCAGTTGACATAGTTGTAGAGTGGTTAGCAAAGCAGAGGGAAGCAGTATCTCAGAGAGAAGCATCATCAGCAATAGAAGAGGGTAGCAAACCTACATGTGAAAAAGGAAAAAGAAAGGTTGTTGACAATGTAGAGGTAGAGAAAAGCTAAAAGTTCAAAGCAGATCCACTTGTCTTGAAAACATGTTTGGAAATTGAGGCTAAGAGGTGATGGCGTGATAGAAGGATCGCAAAAAGGCAAAGAGAGAAACAGAGGATGGAGGAAACATAAAAGGAGTTGCAGGAGTTGAAGTAGTAACTCATGGAAGAATAGGAGTTGTGTAGAATAGAGAAGGAAGTGCAATAGGGACGGGTACAGTAGGAGGCAAAATAGGCACAAATTGATAAAACTATGTTAGGAAACTAGCTCACAAAAAGATAGAAAAGATAGATCAACACCTTAGAATTCAACCTCTTCAAGGGGGAAACCTCCTTTACGTTACATAAATGAACAATTCTTGGATGATACAAATGACTAAACCTCCCTTCTGTATATAGGAGTCTAAGGGGTCACAATATAATCAAGTCGACATAATAGTAATAACATCAGGGCACGAAAATAACAATAGTGGGTTTCTATGGGGCATACTAATAACAATATAAGGACAATAGGGGCACAATAATAAAAATAAGGGATACAATGACAATAGTAATGGGGGAATCACTAGCATTATAGGGGCCTAACATGCCCCTCTCCTTCCGAAAAGCATTTTCCTCAATTCTTGAGTAGTTATGGATGCTTTTGTGTAAAATTCTCATCCTCCCATGTGGAATCTTCAGTAGATAAGTTCTTCCACTTGATGAGATACTCTGACATTGATCGATTTCGTAGCTGTCGAGTTCTTGTTTCTGTGACTGCTTCTAGTTTCGATATGATTTTTCCTTCCTCGTCAAGTTCTGGCAATATTGTTTGAACTGGGAGCTTGTCACCTATAACCTTCTTTAAACATGAAACATGGAAAACTAGGTGTACTCAAGACGCTGCAGGAAGCTCCAATTTGTATGCCATGGTACCAATATTTTTGCAACACCTTGCACAAACCATAATACTTTTGGGATAATTTATTATCCTTCTTAGCTTACTTGAGGGACATTTGTTTATATGGTTGTAGCCGTAGGAATACCCAGTCACCTACATCAAAACTTCTTTCGTTGCGATGTTGATCTGCCTATTGTTTCATTCTATTCTGGGCCAATGTGAGGTTATCCATTAAGAGTTGGAGAACTTGCTGTTGATGCTCGATGTGATGTTCCACTGCTTGAAACTTAAATTTTTCTCTTAAATATGATGTGATAGAGGGTGGATGATATCCATAAAGTGCCATAAATGGGGTCATTTTTTCTGCAGTATGGAAGGAAGTGTTATACCACCATTCAGCCAGAGGAAACCATTTAACCCATTGTGTGTGTTTATCAGATACAAAGCAATGAAGATATCCTTCTAGAAATTTGTTTATTATCTTAGTTTGCCCATCAGATTGAGGATGATAAGATGAGCTATGAGCTAACTAAGTACCAAGACAAGAAAATAATTTTGTCCAAAGTTTCCAGTGAAAATGGGATCTCTGTCACTTACAATAATCTTTAAGTTTCCATGTAACTTTTGAATTGTTTCCATAAATGCAGTAGAAACTGTATTGGCTTTAAATGGATGTGATAATGCACAAAATTGTGCATACTTGGTAAGTATATCAACTACCACCATGATGACACTCTTTCCTTTATAAATGGGTAAACCTGTGATAAAATCCATTGAAACCTCCTCCCAACATTGGCTTGGAATGGATAAAGGTTGTAATAGACCTGGGGTCTTAATCGTTTCAACTTTATTTTGTTTGCAAACCAAACATTTCGCCACAAAATTTTGAATATCCGATTTAAGGCCATCCCAAAAAAATTCCTTCTTAACGCTGTGGTAAGTTTTTAAAAATCCTGAGTGCCCTCCTAAGGGATAAGTGTGCAATTCCATAAGAATATTTTGTTTGAGTTGGGAATTCTTACATAGGTATAAGCGATCTTTGTACCATAAAAAATCATTTTTCAAGCTAAATGTATCATATGTACTAGGATCTTGTTGTATCTTTCGAATGAATTCCCACACTTCTTCATCATTCTTCCATTCCTCCCTTGCTTCGTTTATCCAATCTAGTTGGATAATAGAAATGGCGCACAACAATGCTTCCACATCCTCATCCTTTCTTGAGAATGCATCTGCCACAACATTTTGCTTCCCTTTTTTGTAGTTGATTTCAAAGTCATAACCCAGCATCTTTGTGACCAATTTTTGTTGCTCTTCAGAGGATAACCTTTGTTCTAAAAGGTATTTAAGACTATCATGAACGGTTTTTACCTTGAAGTGTCTTCCCATTAGGTAGGGTTGCCATTTCTTAAATGCATGTGGTATTTCCAACACTTACTTCTCATAAATAGCTTTGTGTAAATAATTTCCCTTGATTAGAAAACTTTCAAAAGCAATGGGTCTTTCATCTTTCATTAAAATAGCACCAATTCCATTTCCTAAAGCATCACATTCCACAATAAAGGTTTTTGTGAAGTCTGGCGTAGCTAAGACCGGTGCTTGGCACATTGCCTCTTTAAGATGTTTGAAGGCCTTTGCTGCTTTTGGAGTCCATAAAAATGCATCTTTCTTCAATAATGTTGTTAGAGGTGATGTTATTCTCCCATAATTCTTAACAAACTTGCGATAATACCCTGTCAACCTGATAAATCCTTGGATATGCTTTATGGATGTAGGGATTTTCCATTCCTTAATGGCTTTAATTTTGCTAGGGTTTACCTTAACACCTTCATGAGATACAATATGACCCAGATATTCTACCTCTTGTACTCCAAAGAAGCATTTGGAGCTTTTTTCATATAATTCTTTCTCCTCCAATAGTTTTAGCACCCTGTCAACATGTTAAACATGATCCTTCCAAGACTTACTATAGATTAGTATATCATCAAAAAATACTAACACAAATTTTCTAAGGAAGGGTTTGAAAATGGAATTCATCAAACCTTGAAATTTAGAAGGTGCTTGGTAAGGCCAAAAGGCATGACCAAAAATTCATAATGACCCTCATGAGTTCTAAATGTTGTTTTTAGAATGTCTTCAGTCTTCATTTTGATTTTATGATATCCTAAACGAAGATCCAACTTGGTGAAGTAAATTGATCCATGCAATTCATCCAATAATTCATCAATGACGGGAATGGGAAATTTATCTTTAATAGTGAGCTTGTTAATCTCCCTCTAATATGGACACATGAGCCATGATCCATCCTTCTTGTGCACCAACACTACTGGAGCAGAGAAAGAACTTTCACTAGGTTGAATTATACTAGCTTCTAGCATTTCTACAACCATACGTTCAATTTCACTCTTTTGGGAATAGTGATATCTGTACGGCCTGATGTTTGGGGGAACACTTCCTAGAATCAAAGCAATAGCATGATAATGATCATGAATAGGTGGGAGACCTTTGGGAGTCTCAAATACCTTGGAATGATTGTCCAAGACATTTTGGAGATCTAGAGAAATAGATGACTTCAATGTGGGAACCTCTGGTGAACATAATTGCAATTAGACCTCGTTGTTCCTTCTTTAGAAGCTTTGTCATACTGTTAGAGCTTATTATCTTTCTCGGTTTCCCTGCAATACCCCTCAATTCAATTTCCTTTCCTTCCGCACAAAATTTCATGAAAAATTCTTAAAAATTAAAAGCTATTGTACCCAAGGATTGTAGTCCTTGGACTCCTAGTACAACATCAGCACCACCCATTGGAATGGAAAGCATTGTTCTATTCAATACATATTCTCCCATGCATAGCTTGATATTATGGCACTTTCTAGAGCAATTTATGGTTCCTCCACTTGCAACCATAACTTGACACTCTGGTGCTAGATATAGGAAGCAATTCAATTCCTTTGCTATCTTACAATGAATAAAATTATGGGTACTTCCCGAATCAATTAACACTATTACCTTTTTCTTCTTGATATGTCCTATCTTGATAGTTTAAGTAGTGGCAATTCTAGCCAATACATTACAAGATATGGTCAAATTCATTTCTTCCTTATCTAGGGTTTGTTCCTGGAGTATATCCTCTTCTTTTGACATTTCTTGTTCCTTTTCTTCCTCCTCTTCACAATCTATGTAGAATAATTTATTCTCAACACGCTTATGACCTTTAGTGTATTTTATATCACAACTGTAACAAAGCCCTTTTGCTCTTTTTTCTTCCAATTGTTGTGTTGTCAACCTTATAGGTTGTGGAAGGCTAGGGGCAAGAACACTTCCATCTTTATAGTTGTGAGTGGTAGGCTTCCTGGTTGCCATAATTTTTCTTTCCATTTTTCTTGCTAACCTGAATGCCTTCTCCAATGAATCAGGTTCCCAAAGGCGAAACTCATGTTGGATATTATCCTTTAAAGTCCCTATGAACACATCAATCCTATGCTCCTCTGGAATATCTTTTACCCTTATGTTGAATGTTTGGACGTCCTCAATGTGCTCCACCATTGAACCCTTTTGTTTGAGATTTATCAATTGGCTAAAGAAGGTGTTGCTTTTTGTATCCTCATAATGTGATATCATTTCTTACATAAAAATTGCCCAATTGACAATTTGTTTATGAGAGCAAAGCCATCGATACCATACAAACTGATTTGGTTCCAAATATAAAGTGTCAATACATACCTTTTGTGTGTTTTTCACATTATGGAGATCGAAAAATTGCTCCATCTATAGTATCCATGTTTCGGGATCCTTGCCATCAAACCTTCTCATATCGATTTTTGAAACATGGTGGGTCTTCAATCCAGCATTATAGTCTATGAAATCATGACTAAAATTTCTTTTGTTCTCATTATGAGTTTCCTTTACTACCCTTTCACCATTTGTGACCATTTCTTGTAGCAACTTATTCAAATTTATCTTCAATTCTTCCATCGTATCATCCATGCCATTCATCTTAGCATCCATGCCATTCACCTTAGCTTCCACGCCATCCATCTTAGCTTGCATGCCCTTAATATTAGTTTTCATGCCATTCATCTTGGCTTCATTTACCTTTAGTGAGAGTGAAATTTGTTGTACTTGGTCTTGTAATTTTGATATATCATTTTGCATTTCTTCCTCTTCTTCCTGAGTCATGCTAGAGCTTTCAGAATGCTTACTAGGTGTTTCCATTTTCTTTCTTAGAGGCATTAATTAATGCTAATAATTCTTCACTATTCCCTTTGAATTCCTTCAAACTAATTTTTCAAACCAATCTTATGCAAAATTTAAAAAAACTACACACTTTTTTTTCACGTTGTAAGAGCTCAATATTGAATCTATTGTATCTCTATAACTATGGACCTCGAATATCTGAAATCTTGTATGGTGGTAGCCCTTTGAGTCCTATTTCTAACCCCATAAGTATGATCAATATTGGATTCTCCAAGGAAGCGTTATGCCAAATCTCCCATGGTGACCTGATTATAGACTAGTTCAGTAGAGTGAAATTGTATGACGTGCCCTGTGTCAATGTTTTGACCTTAGTACCTGAAACTGATAAACAAAAAACTACAAGTTGTCCTCTTTTTGAAACTTTTTACGAAATTTCAATCTGATGCTCAAAACCAAAAGTTATGACGATTGTCCCTAGGTCACTTGTTTGGAATGTAATTCGAGAGTTTGCAAGAACCCTAACTTCCTCAGATCCTATATCCTCAAATATAGAAATACAAGCTTTGAAATTTGGACCCAACGTTTAGAAGGATTTCGGCTCAAATGGGTTTTTTTTGTCACTTCTAAAACATCACAAAACAAAAGTTATAACAAACATTCCACGATGACCTATATGGAGCAGCGAAACCTTAGAATCCAAAGCTCTGATACCAAATGTTAGGAAACCAGTGCACAAAAAGATAGAAAAGATATATCAACGCCTTAGAATTCAGCCTCTTCGAGGGAGAAACCTCCTTTAAATTACACAAATTAACAATTTTCGGATGATACAAATGAATAAACCTCCCTTCCATATATATAAGTCTAAGGGGTCACAATATAATCAAGTCGACATAACAGTAATAACATAAGGGCACAAAAATAACAATAGTGGGTTTCTATGGGGCATACTAATAACAATATGGGGACAATAGGGGAAAAATAATAACAATAATGGATACAGTGAAAATAGTAATGGGGGAATCACTAGTATTATCGGGGCCTAACAAACTACTCCCATACAGGTTATAGACTCATCCAAGCAGCTGGCATAGAGCAGACAGGGTGAGCAGTCGTAAGAGTAGGACTTAGTTCAAGAGATTGAATAGATGCTAGAATAGATGGACATGGACATGGTTCAACTAGAGTTAGATTAGGATATTGAAATCATGCCTTAGAACCAAGAGGTCACCCCACTGGCTTCACCAGATCGAGAAGCAGAGCAAGTGCCAAGCAATTAAGGGGGCATAGAGATCCTTGAAGACAATCTAGAGGCAGAGATGTACAACATATATTTCAACAAGTCACAACACAGAGTTATGCAGTCATGCAGAGGACCCACTATGGATGTTCAGATATCTCTTGTGCAGTTTGAAGAACAAGTGGTCGTATTTGATGTGCACAAGAATTCAACATCATTGGTCGATGCTATGAGAGCATATGCCAAAGCCACCAGCTCGAGTGCTCGATTATTGATAGCAGAGAATGAGCACATGGCTAAGGAGTTAAAAGCAGCCAAGCAAGGAGGAGAATAGGTTACAGCATCTGCCAGAGTAGAGTTGAGGAGGGACATACTGAATTAAGTATCATCCATCAAGACAGTCATGCAGACGTTGTACTCCAGATTCATCACTGTGCATAAGTCAGTTGTCCATCTCAATGGTTGGAAGTAGCACCATGCTAGGAGAGAACGCATCTTTTCAAATCTACACATTGTTGTCGATCACATGCAGACATGGACAATGAGGTACAAAGGAGCCCCATTACACTTGCCAAAGATGATGAAGCCGAAGGCGGTAGAGTTGAAGGCATGCATCCAGAGTCAGATCCAAAACTATGATGAACTCCCATAGCTCATCACCAGTTTGTAGGCTTCAGATGCACAAGTGTTCAGAAGCAGTGGATCCACACGATCCCATATATTGGCACCCTCACTAAGGAAAAGTCAAAGAACCAAGTTCGACTAGAGTTGGACATGTACTTTTATGAGTTGATGCATGTAGCCACCAACATAGACTTGGAGATCAACACAAACATTATGCATAATTGTTTTCTTGGACCGGTTGCACTCAAGACTATGATGTGTATGTTATCATATGAGTTGGACATAGGTGCGAAATCAGTGTACTCAAATGAAACAGAGGCAAGAGTTCACTTTCAGTAGGATGTCACCATTGAGCACGGGGACACCATAACATACTACCAAGTTTGGCATTAGTTCGACACCGTCGATCATCGTGAGGATGTCGAATAGTTGGTCTTCCCATAGTTGTTCGAGTCTTAGTTATATCTTGCATGGCTTTCTGAAGCCTATTTTGTCTCACATGGGTACATGCGTAGATTGTAATGTAACATGTTGTAACAATGAAAGACCAAGTGTCGATAGTAGAGTGTAACAGTCATGTAGTAGTTGAAAAGTCATTAGGGTAGGTGAAGAGTCGCAAAAGGGAATGTCAAGGGTCACCCCACCCTTTGATATTTATTGAACCTCATAACTCATTGTACAGGTTTTTCGGAGCCAAGATTCCTCTAGGTGTATCTTAGAGAAATCTTGCAGTGTATTGTAATGAGCTTTGGCTTCTCTAGAGTGTAGAGCTAGTATATCTCTTTTGAGGAGCAGGAGGCATTGACTGTAATGTTGCGCTATCAGGACTAGTGGTTGGTCATGGTTGTATGTATGATTTGATCTTTCACTTTCTTAATATAATAGAGCCAACACATTTCATGCATATGTTTTTATTGTAGTTCAACTATCTTGGTTACTCTAATGATATATGTAGTTTTTGTTCATGCATGTATGTATGGATTGTTATGTATATGTTTGTATGAATCTTATCGAAATGTGTTGTTGGTATAACCATCATTTTAGATCATTGGCTAACCTTCTTTTGATCTTGTGATGTATAGATGCTCGTGTGTTCCCTTTCAAGTTGCGTGCTACCACAGGTTTCTAAGGGGTGCACTCATCGCCCTGTTTCGTGTGTTAGATCCATTCATGCACCTTCCTTGACCTGTTGCGCATATCACACCCTTGCTACCAACAAGGACACCTTACTCACCTCTACGTGGAATCCCAGTCAAGGCAATATCATACTACCCCACTGCTGCGACTCCTACGCTAAATAGTCTGAGGTCTAGTTGGGACTTCTTATCGGGGAGAACCCTTGAGATGTTGGTGGATCCTGTTGGATACCTATACCAATAGGTTTCATATTTCATGATTGGCCAAGGAAAGTCCAAATATGCTCTGCTTTGATATCACAAAGATCCCATATTTCCTAGAGAACAAGAGGTGTGTAAAGTGTTTCAAATATTGATGACCTTATTTCAAATTTTGATGGATGGTCCAAAAGTCTAATCTGGATCATGCCATGTTTAAATTTTCTGTTGTAGAATAGAGAAAGGAGTCTGTCCAAACTGCTTAATCTTGGCAGACAACTAGTTTAGGTAGAGAAGAAAAGGATCCCAACAGCCTAATCTGGGACCTTGGAAGAGATAAGGGTAGAAGTAGATAGAAAAGAATAAAGAAAAAGCCAAAGAAAAGAAAAGGCAAGTAAGGGTTTGCAAGTCCAAGTGCACCCTCCAATGGAGAAACAAAAAATGCTAGGAAAATAGCTGGGTAAGTAGTTGTGGTTGCAGAAAGGGCATTTTCACCATTGCACATATGTCAAAAGATGTATTGCCAAGGCAAAATCTATCAATGGACAAAGTGGTTAATTCCATCGAATTACAGCAAGGAGCATGACTAACCTCCCTTTCCCCCTTCACTCCATTATTAACATTCCCTTTTCAGCTGAGATTCATGGAGAAAGATCATGGTTTTATGGTGGTTCTTGTTCACACAAAGGCCACATTTCTTGTCTAAGATCTTTTCATTTTGATCTACTCTCAAAACTAAATCAATTTCAGATAAAATCAGTGAGATCCTTCATTTGCTCCCTCATTCATATTAACCTCTAATTCTACTATATAGCTCCCCTATCTTACCCTTCCCCTAATAATATTAACACTATGGTGTATAAAGCCCCAAATTCTATAAATACTCCTCCCCTTGGCATTATAGCCATATGTTCTTCAAAAGGAACCAAAGTGACCTCTGGTCACCTTGGTGAACCTATCATGTCCCATTCCCCCTTGCTACAAGCCAACTTGCTCCTCAAACCACCATTTGCATTGAAAAAACCCTTATAAACCCTCTTTTACCCTTAAATCCTTTGTAAAAATTACCCAAAGTCTAAAAAGCCCGCCTCTGGCACATTTCCAAAAGGTTAGCACGCAGTTTGTTTTAATGGAAAACATTGAAAAAACATCAAAAAACCCACAACCCAAAGTTTTCCGCCCGCGCATATACTCCGAGCACGTTGTTGCTCCGCCCACCGTCGGATCAGGTCCCGAGGATCCGACGATCCACAGCAATATCGGAGCGGCCCCCATGGTGGTCCTTTACCGCCCGAGAAAGTGACGTTGCGTCACGTCACGGGCAGGCCACGCGTCAAACAACAAGGGCTCTCGGAGCCAGGCCTGACACTTTCAGCGCCGTACCCAGACCGCCCCGAGAGACCGTAGCGGCTAGCCTTAACCGTAACTGCTACGGTCCTGACCGCCAGCTGCCCTCCTATGTCATATCGCCACGTCATTTCTGCTTATCCTTTTGCCGTTGATTGGTCCACCTCGCTGATGACATGGCTGCCACCTCATCGCCCCCATGGACCAATTGCTTACCGCCACGTCACCCGATGACGTCAACTGACGTCACTTGACCTTGACCCGCCAATGACGTCATGCTGACGTCATCACTAAAAAGCGCCAAAATGGTAAAAAGGTCCATATTAACCCAAAAAACCGTGTTTTTCTCACTTTTTACTCCTGTCGCTACTTCGGCTCTGCATGGCTGTTTACGTCCAAATTTTCGCCAACCTGCTCAGTTAACCAAGGCGACCTCCAGAGCTCCAACCGTGCACGCCTATGCGACCTCTGTTCGTCAATTAATAGGTATTTACCGTTTGCTGCCCTCCATACGCCTGTTATTGAAATTAAAGTTACTCAGAGGGCTAAGGAGACCTTAAAAATTATATTTTCACCGGCCATTTCCCTCTGCACATCCACATTTGCAACTGTGAAGTCCAAAAACATCAGCCGAGCCTTAATACCCGTAATTTCGCTCAAAAACAGCATTCACTGCGTGTTCCCGGCAAATTTCTTGTTAAAATCAATTCACCCGCTAAAAGAGGACATCGTGAGACCATAGAGAAGCCCTGCTCCTGAAACAAACAGTATTTCAACTGTTGTTGTGTAAATTCCTCCTCTGGTATCTGAGATACAAACTGTTTTTACAGAAAATCACTTCTATTCTGTGTTGCTTCCATTAAACCATCCACCTACAATTGTTGAACTTTGAAGAAGATCATGGAGACTCCCATTGCTCTCAACATCAAGCCCCTCAATGCCCCTCACCAGGAATTGGAGTGGAAAGCCCTGGGAGATATGGATTACCAAATGCTGGACTGGTTTCTTATGGGCTCCAAATACAATATCCAGATGCTGAATGAGTTGAAAGCCCAGCACCTGAGTGGAGCAGACATCTTGGGAATTTGGGACTCAAACCTGCCAATCTACAACCTCCCCCAGGTAAATCCTATGCCAGAGTTGATATACAGCTGCCAGGAATGCTATGACCCAAACCAAAGAGCTGTCATCAGCCCCACAGGCTCAGTCCTGTTCCAGATCACCCCAGAGAGTATTAATGAGATGCTGCACTTCCATACTGCCAAGCAATTGACCCCCCTCAATATGCAGAATTTGATAAAGAAAGGGAGCAAGCTGTCAATTGACCAAATCATTAAAATCAATCAGTTGTTTGTAAAACCAGGCTCTGAATCAGTCAGAACTCCTCCTATTGGATATCAGTACTTGAATGAATTGGGCAGGATGTTAGTGGATTTGATCAGCTATGCCCTAGGATTCAAGGGAATGGAAGATGTGGATGAAACCATAATAGCAATGTTGTCTCTATTCTCTCCTGGTAAGCCCCCAGCTGTGCATTATGATTATGCTACATACATTGCAGATAAAATCCATGACCAGTTTATGAACTTGAAGAGAGAAAGACTATTCAGGTATACCTCATACATATACCACCTCTTCTTGTTTTATCAACCAGCTACCTTCTCTTTTCCTTTGAAGCAACTCAATGCCCAAGGAAATCCAAGATCAGTGGTGTTCTGGACCTCTGTCTTTCACTATACATCTGTGTCACCTTACACATACAATGAGTTCATTGACTTATTCATTTATCCAGCCTTGACAGTATTGCATGGTGTTCCTCCTCCAAGGCTAACTGATGATATGAAGAGAGTTCTTCACCTAAACAAAACCTACAGCATTGGTAATTGGTACTTCTACCAAAACCACACAGTCATCAGAATATATGGCTGTGAATTGACACCTTTTAGATTGCCAAGGTATGTCCCCATGAGGCTTTTTGCCTTGGAATATTTCAGACAGTTTGGCAACTCAGACTACCTGCATTTTCAGAGCAAGAACAAGAAGTCACAGCTAAAGGTGAGGAGCCAGCTGGGTCCTTTCCTATATAACAGAAAAGAGGAGGGATGGAAAGAGGCAAACACTATCCTAGAAGGCCTCAGACTGCAAACTAGTTTTGAATGGATACCCTATGACCCCAATCATTTTGTCTCCCTTAGGAGGATAAAATACAAATTGGGTAGTTATGCACACAAGAGACAACCTGAGATTGAACAGTATGCCAATGCATTAAGCTGGGAAGAGGGTACCTTAGAAGAAGAAATAACTGCTGAAGAGCTTCTAGAAAGAGAAGCTAGAAATATACAAAAGCAAGCTGACTTGGAAAATTGTGGACAGGTTCCTCATTCATACAGAAGACAGCTTGGAGCAGCTACTACATCATCAACAACACAGCAGCAAGCTGCCGGGAAAACACCACAAACAGCCAGTAAAGATAAAGGGAAACAGGTGGAACAGCCACCTCCATTGACAGAAGAGCAAGTGGAAACATTGCTACAACAGCAAGAAGAGATGGAACAGCAGGAACAAGGGCAACAGCAAGAAGAAGTGCCACTTAAGGAACAGCAACCCTTGCAGCAAGAAAGGGTGATTGACACTCCTAGTTCCACTGAGCAACAGGCTCAGAATATAGTGCCTCCTAGGGCAGAAACTACTTTTGATACATCGGTCCTCCAAACCCCACAAAAGGAGGACTTAACCAGGAAAAGAGATAGAGAGACTCCCCTGACTTCATCCATCAATCAGGGAGAGAAAAGGCAAAGGTTGAATGACTTCCCAGAAGATGATGAGGCAATAAGACAAGCATCGGGCATGGGCCCACCCAGCCGAGAAGTATCAGCCAGTTCATTCCAGCATGAACATGATAGAGCTATGGGAGGGGAGGTCAGCTCCTCTAGCCAGCACAAAGAAGGACAGGTAAGCATCAAACAGCAGTTTATCGACATTAAAAGGAGGAGTGATCCTATTAAAGTACAGCTGTACAATCATTTGCTGAACCTGGCTCCCACCAATCAACAAAGACTCATGTCTGCCTTTGATGTAAGTGAAGGCAAAATGATCATGAGTCACTTCATGCCCACAACTCTGCACCCCCAATCTACCTCGGATTACCTAAGGACCAACATGGAGGTTCTGGCCAAAGATATACACCCTATGGATAAAATCGAACTGCATAAACAAACTGGTGAAATGGTGTATGCCTCCTTGGCAGATGAAACATTGGAAAACTACAAATTGAAGAGCAGCCTTGATAATACAGCCTCTCAGCTGGAATTGGAGAGAGCATCATCACAAGCCAAGGACAACAGAATCAAGTCCTTGGAGGATGTAATTATAGAAATAGGACATGATCCTAAAGATGTTAAAGGTATCCAAGAACTGTTGAAGATAAGGGATCAAGACATGGCTGCCTTAAGGAGGAAAATCAAGCTCCCAGCCACCATCCATCCTCAAACAGATGAAGTTGCTCAGCAAAGGCTAGAAAAGGATGCTACGGATTTGATGATATCCTTATACAAGGAGCTGGTTCGGACTCAAGACCAGCTAGGACAATCAGAAGCTGCAAAGGCAGCATTACAGACAGCATTAAAACAGAGAGAAGAGGGCCAAACTTCCCAGCCCCCTCCGGAAGTAATCAATCTTGAAGAAGCTCCTCCAACAACTACTCTTCCTCCTCAGCAGACAGGAACTACAGCACCATCTACAGCAACAACTACGCCAACAACAGAGCAGACTCCTAGTCTGGATATGCAGAAGCTGCAAGCTGAGATCCGAGTTCTTGAATCCCAAATGAAAGAGCTTGATGAAGTCAAAAGGTCTTTGACTAAGGTGAATGAAAGATTTGACAAAAGCAAGCAGAATGAGGCAGCAAAGGAAAGAGAAATAAAAATTCTAAAAAAGAGAATAGCTGAACTGGAAAAGGAGCTTGCACTAGAAAAAGTAACAGCAGAATTAAAAGCAGTCCTCTGGGGCAACATTGGTCGATCCATCACCAATCAGTGGCAGTATATTGAGACTATGGATGAGCAAATAGTACTCATCACAAAGGCAAACAAGGAAATACACAGAGCAAGAGCAAGCCTTGGCCACATGCCAGATGCTGCCAGCAGAATGATCAATATTTTAAATAACAAGACAAGCTCTCAGCTGGCCACCATGGGAATTACTAACAGGACTGAAACAATCTCAGTAGTTAAAAGAGTCCTGACACTAAGAAGCCTAGTTGGAACACTGGAGAGGAGAACACAGGACATGCAGACCGAAATCAACAAATTCCTGGACAGATTCCTGGCATTACAAAACAGAGGCCTCCCCAACATTTTAAGCAGTGTAGGAAGACTGCTTACCCTGGAAAATTACATCAAAAGGGTTGATGCCCATGCTGCAGCACAAATTGCAAAACAGCCCAGTACCTCAGCAGAAGCAGGGCCAGCATCAGGGCAGAATTTGTATGATAGGGTGGATAACCTGTTTTTTATCATGAATGAAATTGATCACCTGTTTGATACACCACCAAATTTCTTTAAGTATACAGAAGCAGATGAGACTATGGGGGCAATCATAAATCACCAATTGCCCACACAGGAAGTATGGAGGAATTTGACACAGATAATCTTATCAGGCCAGAACCTGTAGCGTTAATTTTCTCCAGTTTATGAACAGTCATGCACAAGCAGAATTTTGGTGGATAACTCCACGAGGAAAAGACAGATGCTGAGCCAACTCAGCAGGGCTATTTACTCACCACAGCAGCAATCACAATCACAGGCGGCAGACCCAAAATACAGCACACGAGCCATAAAGTCGGGTTCTCCAGCATTTGATCAAAGTATCCCAACCGACTTAGCAGCTCCCAAAGGCCAAAATATCTTCTGACAGAACATCAAGACGCCTTTATTTTGTATTCAATGCTGTAATAAATTTCTTATAATAATATCTCAAAAGTTGGTGAGAACATTAAGTCTGAGATAACTTAGAACTCAGATATTTTTGTAAAATCGTATGTATATATTCGCCCCTCACTGAAGCTTAAGGGGTTGTTGTTATTTTCATTTTGGAGATCTCACTTGCTGTAAAATTCTCAGAGAAATAATACAAAGGGTGAATGGAATTTCCAAAGCTTGGCGTACCTTGATGCATTGTGATGAATGGTGAATGTTGCAGGATTCCAGAGTGTTTCGTAAAACAATAAGTCTTTCTTAAATCTCTGTGTTACATGTTTTCGAGTCTTTTGTTCTCTTTTATTGTTTAAATGTTTTACACTTAATAGCAAAGTAGAAGAATAGTTCCAGGATTTAATCACTGATTACCCTGAACTCAATCTGAGCTATTATCCATGTTTTCTTCAGATACAGTGAATGAAGTGTAATTCTTAATTGCTGCACTTTAAAACTATATCTTTTACAGTGATAGACATTCCCAGGGATTCAAGTTTGCTCCTGAGACATCTATCCGTTTCTCATACCTAGTTTGGTGGAAATACTTGAATACTTTAGTGAAAATTCTTAATTGCTTTCACTGGTTTTTTCACCTGTTTGTGTTGTAAATCAAAAATTTTGTTATATGAAGTATCCAAATGGCCCTGTAAGTTTCACCAATTCACCTCAAGGTTTCTAGACACCTACAGCCATAGACTCCATTGCCCAATGATATTTGACTCTTTGAACATTATATCACAAGACCTGAAAGAAAATCTTCAACCAAAACATAAACAAAACCTGTGCGTAATACCTAGCCTAAAACACTATCATAACAGATACAAATCATAAAGAGAGAGCCCTCTCTGATCACAGTTTGGCTAGAAACAGTGATCCAAAGATTGGTTAGTGGTTACCCCGGCCGTATTCCCTTGGGAGTCATAGGGAACAACCTGGGTGTTAACATAATTGGCGACTCCACTGGGGACTTCTTAAGATTTTTCAATTACTATCTATCTTCCAAAGCTACCATCAAGCCTGAAACTAGCCAAGAGGCCTTAGAACTGTTTCTGTAATACAGGGACAGCTTTAGGGAAGAGCTAATTAGGGAATTTTCATCCCAGCTTTGGAACATATATAGCCATTCCAAAATTCACATCCAGTCCTTGCATATATAAACTTCTTGTACAAATTCAAAAGAAATTAGAAGCTGGCTCCCAAAAGAAACCCAAGGCACACTAGGGCAAACCCTGACCCTAATCAACCTATCATTGTTGATAATCCAAATATCATTCCAAAGAACATTAGGAGACAGCAAAAGCAGGAGAAGCCTGCTGAGTCAGATATAATTTCAGATGAGCCTATCTGCATTCCCACACCCTGCAAAGTTCTTTTCCGGTCCACTCCTAGTTCCCCTAGTTCATCATCAACACCTCAAAGTCCTCCTCTTACATCTTCACCCACTGCACATACTCTTTCAACCAGTTCCCCATTTGTTACCCATCCCATTAACCCTGTTACACCAGTAATCCCTGCTGTCCCATTTATTCCTGTCAACCCTGTAAATCCCATAAACATGGCCAACAGGTATGCACCTCTGCAGATACCAGCTAATGCTCCAGCTCTACCCCAAGACTACCAAACCAAAATCTCATTTTTTGACTCCCATGGCCCTTTGACAGCTGTCCAGCATGCTAAGAAGATGCAAGACCACTTTGAGACCTATGAAATAGATGATAACAGTGTCAGGATGAGAATTTTTGTTCAAAGCTTAACTGGGGATGTTAGAACTTGGTTCAGATCCCTCAATGCAAACTCCATTGCAACACCTGATCAGCTTTACGAAGCCTTTACTGAGAGATGGGAGAAGAAGAAAGATCCTCTCCACATACTTGGTGAATATAACACTATTAAAAGAGGTCCCCAAGAAACAGTTTTGGAATATTGTGCTAGGTTTAACAATGTATATAATGCTATCCCACAGAACTTAAGGCCCCCTCCTGATTTGGCCCTGTATAACTTCCCTGACGGTTTTGATTCTGATATGGCCTATCAATTGAAAGAAAGAGACCCCCCCACCCTTGCAGAAGCTCAAAGGGTTGCAGTCACTGTAGAGGCTAACCTAATTGCCAAAAGAAACAGGGCAAAGTTGGAAAAGAAGACTGGCTTCAGAGAAGAACCCTCAGGTTTTGATCAAAAGCTGGATGCAATACTAAACAGCATGAAAAGATTGGGTGAAAGAGTGGAATCAGTTGAAAGAAAATCATCATGGGAGGCATCACAAAGCAACCCTCCTAGAAACCCGAATTTTAGGAGAACTCAGAACCCAAACATAGGAAAGACAAGTGCTGACCAAGACATTAGACCCCCTTTTCAAGAAAACTATGCAGAAACTTCCACAGCCAATCAGCTCAGTGAAGATCCTGAAATTAACTTAATGGGTCTGGATGGTAAAAGCCATGTTTTCCTAACGCAAGAAGACCATGAGGAGGATGAAAGCAAAACATTCCAAACTAAATCAGGAGAATCCTTTGACTTTAAACAAGGATATGATACTGCTGTCTATGAAGTCCATAAACAGTATAAACTGAGGAGTAGGACTGTGAATGTAAACCAGCCCGACAAGATAAAGGATAAACAGAGGTCTAAAGAAACCATGATCACAGAACCCAATGACAAAATAAACTTTCCTGCAGAAGAAATTGTAGTTGAGGAGGTTACTGAACTGCTGTCCCCACTACAACAGCCCATGGCAACTTCGTCCTCTCACCCTGATCCAAATTTTACCCCTCAAGACATGAGTAAAAGGGGCAGGTCTCAAAATCAAGATGAAATCCAACAAGAAGATTTAATGAACAAAGAAAAGACTGTTATCCGTGACTCTAAAACCCAAGTTGACAAACCTTTTGACCTAGGCACAGAGATTGGCAAGCTAAAGATAGCAATTCCCCTCTCAGAGCTAGCCAAGCATGACATATACAAACAACAGATCAAAAAATCCCTTCAACTCACTACTAGCAAAGATGATGTAAATGTGCTAGATGACACTCCAGAATTACTGTTTGGCCCAGAGGTAGATGGAAAAACTATGGTCACAGGGGTTTTACCTTTTTATGTCAGCCTGCATGTTCATGATAAAATACTACATAATGCAATGTTCGACTCAGGCGCCTCTCACAACCTTATGCCAAAAGCAGTCATGGAAAGATTGAACTTGGATATAACAAGACCATACAAAGACCTGTTTTCTTTTGATTCTAGCCAAGTCAAATGTTTAGGCCTAATAAAAGATTTATGTGTGTCTCTGGTTCAATATCCCAACAAAACCATTCTAATGGATGTTGTAGTCGCTGATATCCCACCTAAATATGGGATGCTGTTATCAAGATCATGGGGAGCCAAGCTCCAAGGCTCCCTGCAATTAGATATGTCATATGCCACTATCTCTGTCTTTGGGCAACCAAAAAGACTGTACAGGGAAACACTCATGAAGTATATGGTCAGCAGTGAAGAAAAGCCTCAAAACTTTCCAATATATGCTGTCCATTCGGACATAGACTCCTTCATCCTCTTCAATGACAGCCCAAGCCTCTCAAACAATGACATTAGGACCGAAACACTCATACAAGAACAAAACATTGATCAAACAAGTATCACCTGCCAAACATCAATCAGCCCAACAATACACAGTATCCCTCCTCTAGTTGTCAAAGATTGTCAAAAAAGTGATGAAATTGTCCTAGAAAACAAATGGGAAAAGAAACCCCAACTCATGCTCACATTGCCATCCCATGAACAGAATTTTAAATCTCCTGTTCAGCAAGACATCCTGTGGGTCCTAGAATTTGATGGCTCAGTTAACAAGTTAGGGGCAGGAGCTGGAGTGTGGATACATAACAAAGAGAAAGACTATGCAGAAGGCAGGGCTTATAGATTGAATTTTAGATGCACTAACAATATGGCAGAATACGAAGCTCTGTTGCTGGGCCTAAAGCTAGCAAAATCACTACAAGCTCCTAAACTCTCCATCATGGGAGACTCTGATCTAGTAATTCAACAAGTGAAAGGAAACTTTGTCACCAATGACAAAAGATTGAGGTCCTACAGATCTGCTGTAATTGAAATATTAGAGACCTTCTCTGAGTGTGTTATCACAAAAATTTCAAGGGGCCACAATCTCCATGCACACAGCTTAGCTACATTTGCCAGCACCTTCAAATTCCCATTAGAACCCAATAACTGTTTCACAGCCGAGGTCAAATACAGACCCTCTATTCCAAACAATGTCAAAGAATGGCAAGTATTTGAGGATGACATGCAAATAAACAATTTTTTAACCTTGCAACAAGAGTTCACAGGATTAAATATTGATATTGATGGAGCAAGTCAATCACAAATACTTGAGTCAGCAAGTCAATCACAAATACTTGAGTCAGCAAGTCAATCACAAATACTTGATGGAGCAAGTCCATCACAAATACAGTTTCAACAGTCTGCTCACCCAATGTCACCTAGAACAGCAAAACAATTACTGACTCCAACCATTTTCAGCAATGAAAACATTCAGCAAATTCACCAAATTGACTGTGAAGAGATGAGCAACGCTGAAGCTGAAATCATACAACTCAAAGACAATTTCCTTCCAGTAGGCCTTACCCCACTAGAGGATATTTTTGATTCAAATGACATCCCTAGGAAGCCAAAGATGCAGCCATTAGATGCAACAGTTGAAGAATGCAACATTGGTACTATTGACAAGCCTAAAATAATAAAGCTATCTGCCTCTTTGCCCCCTGATCAAAAGCCCAAATACATTGATCTCTTTAAAGAATTTCAAGATGTTTTTGCTTGGGGTTATGAGGATTTAAAGTCTTATGATACTTCTGTTATCCAGCATACCATTCCCCTCAAGCCCAATCAAAAACCATTCAAACAGAAATTGAGAAGGATCAATCCTGTGCTCCTTCCTTCCATTGAAAAAGAATTACATAAAATGTTCAAAGCTGGTATCATAGCACCAATCAGGTTCTCTGAGTGGATTTCAAATTTGGTCCCTACAAGAAAGAAAACTGGTGAGATTAGACTTTGTGTAGATTTAAGGAATTTGAATCAAGTATCACTCAAAGATAACTACCCGTTACCCAAAATGGATCATATTCTTCAAAGAGTAGTAGGGGCTTCAAGGATATCATTGCTTGATGGATTCTCAGGCTTCAATCAAATCCTAGTACACCCTGATGATCAAGACAAAACTGCATTTACAACCCCATGGGGAACTTTCAAGTATGTGAAAATGCCCTTTGGATTGAAAAACGCAGGGGCAACGTTTCAAAGAGCAATGGACATTGCTTTTGCAAAAGAAATTCATGACTTCTTGGTCATTTACTTAGATGATCTTACACCCTTTTCAAAATCTGACCAAGAACACTTGAAACATTTGAGACAGATTTTCATAACATGCAGGAAATATGGCATTTCCTTAAACCCCAAGAAGTCATTATTTGGCTTGGAAGAAGGGAAACTCTTAGGACACATTATTTCAAAAGATGGCATAAGAATTGATCCAGATAGGATACAAGCTATCCTACAAATGCCTCACCCAAGGAATGTCAAGGAGTTGCAAGGATTCTTAGGGAAAATCAACTTTTTAAGAAGGTTTATCCCTAATTTAGCAGAATTAATCAGATTACTAAACAATATGCTAAAGAAAGATTCAAAGGTCAAATGGACTGTTGAAGCAAAACAAGCCTTTGAAAGTATAAAATTGGCCTTGACTCAAACCCCAGTGTTAACCAATCCTCAGTTTGACAGAGACTTTATCATTTTCTCCTTTGCCTCCCAACATACTATTGCTGCTGTTTTATTACAGAAAGATGACCAAGGGAATGAGAAGCCTATTGCCTTTTTCAGCAGAGCTCTTAGAGATGCCCCTCTAAAGTATCAAATTATGGAGAAGCAAGCCTATGCTTTGATCAAAGCTATTAAAGACTTTAGGATTTACATCCTTTACTCCCATGTTGTGGCTTATGTACCAAGTCCTATTGTCAAAGACATTCTCACCCAAGAAAACTTAGAGGGTAGGAGAGGAAAATGGATTGCCAATATACTAGAATTTGACATTGAAATAAAACCTACTAAGCTGATAAAAGGGCAAGGTTTGGCCAAATTAATGACAGAAGCAAATTTCCAAGCCTTAGATATCAACCAACTGGACAGTGAAACAGAGCTGGCGACTCCAAAGATCAATCTAGCCTTTGAACAATCTCCTTGGTACTCTGATATCTGCTATGTGTTACAAAACCTGTGTGCTCCCCCAGGACTGTCCAGAACTAAGTGTAGGTTCCTAAAAATGAAAACATCTAGATTTTGTGTGATAGATGGAAATTTACTTTGGAAAAACCATGAAGGTATATTGCTGCACTGTCTAATAGAGAATGAAACTAACAATATCATGCAAGATTTCCATGCTGGAGACTGTGGTGGACATTTGTACTGGAAGTCCACTGTGGACAAGATATTGAGGGCTGGTTATTACTGGCCCACCATGTTCTCTGATGTTAAGAAATTTACAACCTCATGCCACAAATGCCAACTATTTGAAGGCAAAAGACAGTTGCTGCCACTTCCTTTGAAGCCCATTGCAACAGAAAGACCCTTCCAACAATGGGGCTTGGATTTCATTGGGGAAATTCATCCCTCATCTTCAGGACAACACAGATGGATTTTAACAGCAACAGACTACTTCACCAAGTGGATTGAAGCTGCCCCATGCAGACAAGCAAATGATTCAGTAATTATTCAGTTTTTGGAAAACAATATACTGGCTAGATTTGGCTGTCCAGACAAGATAATAACAGACAATGCTGCTGCCTTCAGATCCAAGAAAATGGTGAACTTCTGCCATAAATTTCACATTACTTTGGGCCATTCTACTGCTTACTATCCTCAAGGAAATGGTCTTGCTGAATCATCAAACAAAAGTTTAATAAATATCATAAAGAAAGTGCTGGAAGAGAATAAAAAGAACTGGCATAAAAAACTAGTAAATGCTTTATGGGCAGATAGACTAACAACCAAAAGATCAATTGGGACCAGCCCATATGAGTTAGTCTATGGATTAGAAGCCAGATTTCCTTCATCACTAGGAGTACCGGTTATGAAGCTTCTGCAAGAAAGTCAAGCAGAGCCAAATGATATGCAAAGGAGGATCAATCAGATAATCTGTTTACAACAAACTAGAGAACAAGTTTTCAGCAGAGTGCAGATATTACAAGAAAAATTGAAAAAGGCCTTTGATAGGAGAACCAAAGCAGAAGATTTCAATGTGGGGGACAAAGTCTTAAAGTGGGATGCAAGAAGAGAAGAGAAAGGAAAACATGGAAAATTTGACTCTTTATGGAGAGGACCATTTGCTGTCCAAGCAGTACAAGGTAACAACACTTACTTCCTTAAAAGTCTGACTGAAACTGACTTGGATGAAGGTCCTGTCAATGGCAGGATGCTGAAACACTACTTTGACTTTTCCCCATGAGTGGAAACTAAGGATTCATTGTATATATGCGGATGTACATATAGTTTTCTGTTTTAGATTGTAAAATACAGTTTTCCAAGTGATTCACCAACCAGCAAGAGGCAATAGGATCAGAGGTCTTTAAAAAAGGAGGCACACAGTTTTGATACATCAAAGCAGCGAAATTTCAAGATTGAGATGGGCAGTCAAAGAACAAGGCAATCTGACCTGCTGTTCTTGGTCTTTCAAAAGAAAAACCATCCCCATGTGGAGCCACTGTTGGATACCTATACCAATAGGTTTCATATTTCATGATTGGCCAAGGAAAGTCCAAATATGCTCTGCTTTGATATCACAAAGATCCCATATTTCCTAGAGAACAAGAGGTGTGTAAAGTGTTTCAAATATTGATGACCTTATTTCAAATTTTGATGGATGGTCCAAAAGTCTAATCTGGATCATGCCATGTTTAAATTTTCTGTTGTAGAATAGAGAAAGGAGTCTGTCCAAACTGCTTAATCTTGGCAGACAACTAGTTTAGGTAGAGAAGAAAAGGATCCCAACAGCCTAATCTGGGACCTTGGAAGAGATAAGGGTAGAAGTAGATAGAAAAGAATAAAGAAAAAGCCAAAGAAAAGAAAAGGCAAGTAAGGGTTTGCAAGTCCAAGTGCACCCTCCAATGGAGAAACAAAAAATGCTAGGAAAATAGCTGGGTAAGTAGTTGTGGTTGCAGAAAGGGCATTTTCACCATTGCACATATGTCAAAAGATGTATTGCCAAGGCAAAATCTATCAATGGACAAAGTGGTTAATTCCATCAAATTACAGCAAGGAGCATGACTAACCTCCCTTTCCCCCTTCACTCCATTATTAACATTCCCTTTTCAGCTGAGATTCATGGAGAAAGATCATGGTTTTATGGTGGTTCTTGTTCACACAAAGGCCACATTTCTTGTCTAAGATCTTTTCATTTTGATCTACTCTCAAAACTAAATCAATTTCAGATAAACTCAGTGAGATCCCCTTCATTTGCTCCCTCATTCATATTAACCTCTAATTCTACTATATAGCTCCCCTATCTTACCCTTCCCCTAATAATATTAACACTATGGTGTATAAAGCCCCAAATTCTATAAATACTCCTCCCCTTGGCATTATAGCCATATGTTCTTCAAAAGGAACCAAAGTGACCTCTGGTCACCTTGGTGAACCTATCACGTCCCATTCCCCCTTGCTACAAGCCAACTTGCTCCTCAAACCACCATTTGCATTGAAAAAACCCTTATAAACCCTCTTTTACCCTTAAATCCTTTGCAAAAATTACCCAAAGTCTAAAAAGCCCGCCTCTGGCACATTTCCAAAAGGTTAGCGCGCAGTTTGTTTTAATGGAAAACATTGAAAAAACATCAAAAAACCCACAACCCAAAGTTTTCCGCCCGCGCATATACTCCGAGCACGTTGTTGCTCCGCCCACCGTCGGATCAGGTCCCGAGGATCCGACGATCCACAGCAATATCGGAGCGGCCCCCATGGTGGTCCTTTACCGCCCGAGAAAGTGACGTTGCGTCACGTCACGGGCAGGCCACGCGTCAAACAACAAGGGCTCTCGGAGCCAGGCCTGACACTTTCAGCGCCGTACCCAGACCGCCCCGAGAGACCGTAGCGGCTAGCCTTAACCGTAACCGCTACGGTCCTGACCGCCAGCTGCCCTCCTATGTCATATCGCCACGTCATTTCTGCTTATCCTTTTGCCGTTGATTGGTCCACCTCGCTGATGACATGGCTGCCACCTCATCGCCCCCATGGACCAATTGCTTACCGCCACGTCACCCGATGACGTCAGCTGACGTCACTTGACCTTGACCCGCCAATGACGTCATGCTGACGTCATCACTAAAAAGCGCCAAAATGGTAAAAAGGTCCATATTAACCCAAAAAACCGTGTTTTTCTCACTTTTTACTCCTGTCGCTACTTCGGCTCTGCATGGCTGTTTACATCCAAATTTTCGCCAACCTGCTCAGTTAACCAAGGCGACCTCCAGAGCTCCAACCGTGCATGCCTATACGACCTCTGTTCGTCAATTAACAGGTATTTACCGTTTGCTGCCCTCCATACGCCTGTTATTGAAATTAAAGTTACTCAGAGGGCTAAGGAGACCTTAAAAATTATATTTTCACCGGCCATTTCCCTCTGCACATCCACATTTGCAACTGTGAAGTCCAAAAACATCAGCCGAGCCTTAATACCTGTAATTTCGCTCAAAAACAGCATTCACTGCGTGTTCCCGGCAAATTTCTTGTTAAAATCAATTCACCCGCTAAAAGAGGACATAGTGAGACCATAGAGAAGCCCTGCTCCTGAAACAAACAGTATTTCAACTGTTGTTGTGTAAATTCCTCCTCTGGTATCTGAGATACAAACTGTTTTTACAGAAAATCACTTCTATTCTGTGTTGCTTCCATTAAACCATCCACCTACAATTGTTGAACTTTGAAGAAGATCATGGAGACTCCCATTGCTCTCAACATCAAGCCCCTCAATGCCCCTCACCAGGAATTGGAGTGGAAAGCCCTGGGAGATATGGATTACCAAATGCTGGACTGGTTTCTTATGGGCTCCAAATACAATATCCAGATGCTGAATGAGTTGAAAGCCCAGCACCTGAGTGGAGCAGACATCTTGGGGATTTGGGACTCAAACCTGCCAATCTACAACCTCCCCCAGGTAAATCCTATGCCAGAGTTGATATACAGCTGCCAGGAATGCTATGACCCAAACCAAAGAGCTGTCATCAGCCCCACAGGCTCAGTCCTGTTCCAGATCACCCCAGGGAGTATTAATGAGATGCTGCACTTCCATACTGCCAAGCAATTGACCCCCCTCAATATGCAGAATTTGATAAAGAAAGGGAGCAAGCTGTCAATTGACCAAATCATTAAAATCAATCAGTTGTTTGTAAAACCAGGCTCTGAATCAGTCAGAACTCCTCCTATTGGATATCAGTACTTGAATGAATTGGGCAGGATGTTAGTGGATTTGATCAGCTATGCCCTAGGATTCAAGGGAATGGAAGATGTGGATGAAACCATAATAGCAATGCTGTCTCTATTCTCTCCTGGTAAGCCCCCAGCTGTGCATTATGATTATGCTACATACATTGCAGATAAAATCCATGACCAGTTTATGAACTTGAAGAGAGAAAGACTATTCAGGTATACCTCATACATATACCACCTCTTCTTGTTTTATCAACCAGCTACCTTCTCTTTTCCTTTGAAGCAACTCAATGCCCAAGGAAATCCAAGATCAGTGGTGTTCTGGACCTCTGTCTTTCACTATACATCTGTGTCACCTTACACATACAATGAGTTCATTGACTTATTCATTTATCCAGCCTTGACAGTATTGCATGGTGTTCCTCCTCCAAGGCTAACTGATGATATGAAGAGAGTTCTTCACCTAAACAAAACCTACAGCATTGGTAATTGGTACTTCTACCAAAACCACACAGTCATCAGAATATATGGCTGTGAATTGACACCTTTTAGATTGCCAAGGTATGTCCCCATGAGGCTTTTTGCCTTGGAATATTTCAGACAGTTTGGCAACTCAGACTACCTGCATTTTCAGAGCAAGAACAAGAAGTCACAGCTAAAGGTGAGGAGCCAGCTGGGTCCTTTCCTATATAACAGAAAAGAGGAGGGATGGAAAGAGGCAAACACTATCCTAGAAGGCCTCAGACTGCAAACTAGTTTTGAATGGATACCCTATGACCCCAATCATTTTGTCTCCCTTAGGAGGATAAAATACAAATTGGGTAGTTATGCACACAAGAGACAACCTGAGATTGAACAGTATGCCAATGCATTAAGCTGGGAAGAGGGTACCTTAGAAGAAGAAATAACTGCTGAAGAGCTTCTAGAAAGAGAAGCTAGAAATATACAAAAGCAAGCTGACTTGGAAAATTATGGATAGGTTCCTCATTCATACAGAAGACAGCTTGGAGCAGCTACTACATCATCAACAACACAGCAGCAAGCTACCAGGAAAACACCACAAACAGCCAGTAAAGATAAAGGGAAACAGGTGGAACAGCCACCTCCATTGACAGAAGAGCAAGTGGAAACATTGCTACAACAGCAAGAAGAGATGGAACAGCAGGAACAAGGGCAGCAGCAAGAAGAAGTGCCACTTAAGGAACAGCAACCCTTGCAGCAAGAAAGGGTGATTGACACTCCTAGTTCCACTGAGCAACAGGCTCAGAATATAGTGCCTCCTAGGGCAGAACCTACTTTTGATACATCGGTCCTCCAAACCCCACAAAAGGAGGACTTAACCAGGAAAAGAGATAGAGAGACTCCCCTGACTTCATCCATCAATCAGGGAGAGAAAAGGCAAAGGTTGAATGACTTCCCAGAAGATGATGAGGCAATAAGACAAGCATCAGGCATGGGCCCACCCAGCCGAGAAGTATCAGCCAGTTCATTCCAGCATGAACATGATAGAGCTATGGGAGGGGAGGTCAGCTCCTCCAGCCAGCACAAAGAAGGACAGGTAAGCATCAAACAGCAGTTTATCGACATTAAAAGGAGGAGTGATCCTATTAAAGTACAGCTGTACAATCATTTGCTGAACCTGGCTCCCACCAATCAGCAAAGACTCATGTCTGCCTTTGATGTAAGTGAAGGCAAAATGATCATGAGTCACTTCATGCCCACAACTCTGCACCCCCAATCTACCTCGGATTACCTAACGACCAACATGGAGGTTCTGGCCAAAGATATACACCCTATGGATAAAATCGAACTGCATAAACAAACTGGTGAAATGGTGTATGCCTCCTTGGCAGATGAAACATTGGAAAACTACAAATTGAAGAGCAGCCTTGATAATACAGCCTCTCAGCTGGAATTGGAGAGAGCATCATCACAAGCCAAGGACAACAGAATCAAGTCCTTGGAGGATGTAATTATAGAAATAGGACATGATCCTAAAGATGTTAAAGGTATCCAAGAACTGTTGAAGATAAGGGATCAAGACATGGCCGCCTTAAGGAGGAAAATCAAGCTCCCAGCCACCATCCATCCTCAAACAGATGAAGTTGCTCAGCAAAGGCTAGAAAAGGATGCTACGGATTTGATGATATCCTTATACAAGGAGCTGGTTCGGACTCAAGACCAGCTAGGACAATCAGAAGCTGCAAAGGCAGCATTACAGACAGCATTAAAACAGAGAGAAGAGGGCCAAACTTCCCAGCCCCCTCTGGAAGTAATCAATCTTGAAGAAGCTCCTCCAACAACTACTCTTCCTCCTCAGCAGACAGGAACTACAGCACCATCTACAGCAACAACTACGCCAACAACAGAGCAGACTCCTAGTCTGGATATGCAGAAGCTGCAAGCTGAGATCCGAGTTCTTGAATCCCAAATGAAAGAGCTTGATGAAGTCAAAAGGTCTTTGACTAAGGTGAATGAAAGATTTGACAAAAGCAAGCAGAATGAGGCAGCAAAGGAAAGAGAAATAAAAATTCTAAAAAAGAGAATAGCTGAACTGGAAAAGGAGCTTGCACTAGAAAAAGTAACAGCAGAATTAAAAGCAGTCCTCTGGGGCAACATTGGTCGATCCATCACCAATCAGTGGCAGTATATTGAGACTATGGATGAGCAAATAGTACTCATCACAAAGGCAAACAAGGAAATACACAGAGCAAGAGCAAGCCTTGGCCACATGCCAGATGCTGCCAGCAGAATGATCAATATTTTAAATAACAAGACAAGCTCTCAGCTGGCCACCATGGGAATTACTAACAGGACTGAAACAATCTCAGTAGTTAAAAGAGTCCTGACACTAAGAAGCCTAGTTGGAACACTGGAGAGGAGAACACAGGACATGCAGACCGAAATCAACAAATTCCTGGACAGATTCCTGGCATTACAAAACAGAGGCCTCCCCAGCATTTTAAGCAGTGTAGGAAGACTGCTTACCCTGGAAAATTACATCAAAAGGGTTGATGCCCATGCTGCAGCACAAATTGCAAAACAGCCCAGTACCTCAGCAGAAGCAGGGCCAGCATCAGGGCAGAATTTGTATGATAGGGTGGATAACCTGTTTTTTATCATGAATGAAATTGATCACCTGTTTGATACACCACCAAATTTCTTTAAGTATACAGAAGCAGATGAGACTATGGGGGCAATCATAAATCACCAATTGCCCACACAGGAAGTATGGAGGAATTTGACACAGATAATCTTATCAGGCCAGAACCTGTAGCGTTAATTTTCTCCAGTTTATGAACAGTCATGCACAGGCAGAATTTTGGTGGATAACTCCACGAGGAAAAGACAGATGCTGAGCCAACTCAGCAGGGCTATTTACTCACCACAGCAGCAATCACAATCACAGGCGGCAGACCCAAAATACAGCACACGAGCCATAAAGTCGGGTTCTCCAGCATTTGATCAAAGTATCCCAACCGACTTAGCAGCTCCCAAAGGCCAAAATATCTTCTGACAGAACATCAAGACGCCTTTATTTTGTATTCAATGCTGTAATAAATTTCTTATAATAATATCTCAAAAGTTGGTGAGAACATTAAGTCTGAGATAACTTAGAACTCAGATATTTTTGTAAAATCGTATGTATATATTCGCCCCTCACTGAAGCTTAAGGGGTTGTTGTTATTTTCATTTTGGAGATCTCACTTGCTGTAAAATTCTCAGAGAAATAATACAAAGGGTGAATGGAATTTCCAAAGCTTGGCGTACCTTGATGCATTGTGATGAATGGTGAATGTTGCAGGATTCCAGAGTGTTTCGTAAAACAATAAGTCTTTCTTAAATCTCTGTGTTACATGTTTTCGAGTCTTTTGTTCTCTTTTATTGTTTAAATGTTTTACACTTAATAGCAAAGTAGAAGAATAGTTCCAGGATTTAATCACTGATTACCCTGAACTCAATCTGAGCTATTATCCATGTTTTCTTCAGATACAGTGAATGAAGTGTAATTCTTAATTGCTGCACTTTAAAACTATATCTTTTACAGTGATAGACATTCCCAGGGATTCAAGTTTGCTCCTGAGACATCTATCCGTTTCTCATACCTAGTTTGGTGGAAATACTTGAATACTTTAGTGAAAATTCTTAATTGCTTTCACTGGTTTTTTCACCTGTTTGTGTTGTAAATCAAAAATTTTGTTATATGAAGTATCCAAATGGCCCTGTAAGTTTCACCAATTCACCTCAAGGTTTCTAGACACCTACAGCCATAGACTCCATTGCCCAATGATATTTGACTCTTTGAACATTATATCACAAGACCTGAAAGAAAATCTTCAACCAAAACATAAACAAAACCTGTGCGTAATACCTAGCCTAAAACACTATCATAACAGATACAAATCATAAAGAGAGAGCCCTCTCTGATCACAGTTTGGCTAGAAACAGTGATCCAAAGATTGGTTAGTGGTTACCCCGGCCGTATTCCCTTGGGAGTCATAGGGAACAACCTAGGTGTTAACAGATCCAGCACCATCAACACCACCACATCCGTTTTACTCACGATTACACTCCAAATCCCATCATATAATCTTAAAGGGAAACTTCTCCCTAATCCCCTGTTGGAGCCACTATTCCAAATGGATACAGATCAATTTTCGATTTCCCGACGGGGTGGTTATCCCCAATGTCGAGGAAGCGACATTCTAGGCCTTCAACACCGCGCCCACCTGAAATTTACCCACTTTTACAAGCCCTCGGGTATATGTGAAGTGAAGTGCCACTATGAAATGACATGACCTTCAAGCTTCAATTATGGAAGTGGGGCAAATAACTTGAACTTATTAACCACAAAGTAACATCCTACAGGACTTACAAGACATTTAGGGGCCAAAGGACCACCTTATGTGACCAAACCTTGAGCTAAACTTCCTTTCTAGTGACCTAACACCCCAACAAAATTCACAAGCCTGCATGAGTGTGGTTGTGCCCTTCCAACCTCATGCATAAGCTTGTTGAGTGTGGTTGTGACAAAAAATGGTTAGTTCAATGCCTACGGTCCCACGATTTGAGCCACAATTCTAGGTCGGCCTCCAAACCACTATCCACAACTTCTTGAAACTTTCTAAAAGGATAAACAACTTGAAGACAATGTTAATCATACAAAACTTGATCAAATAATTAACCTAACCAGACCTAACGATTACAATCATTTCATCAAACATATGATGAACATGTAATCTACATGTCATGAATGCATATTTGAACATAGGAGTTTCAAAACTTAATGTTGGGTATGGAATCCCCCCACAATAGGTTTTGGGGCTCAAAGCCCAAGTTTTGGTCAAAGATGTTATAAAACTCCGCGAATTGTGGGCACGGAGTGCGAAGTGTACAATTGAGTCATAGGGTTGTCCGCCCTAAACATTGTATTGTAAACTAGCGAAAATTCGGCCTACCCATGGTCCACGGACCATGGGATTTTATAAATTGAGTGAGGCTCTACGTTGTAAAGAGAGTAGATGATAGAGAGTAGTGAAGGAATGGATTGAGCTTAGAGTAGAATGCTAAGTGTCTTAGGATGTAGCAGTAGGAAGAGGCTCTATAGTTGAGTGCGCAAAGGCCTAGCAGAGTCTGCAACTATGTGCATGGACCACTGCAGCTGAGTGCAGAGGGCAGAGTCATGTCTGTAATCAGGACAAGAAGATAATAAAGAGAAGTTGATTCCTAATTCTGTGTAATTGTTGTGCATTATCTTCTTTATGTTTATTTTCATTTATGTATCACGTGCACTGATATGAATGCTAAATATGTTGTAATAACAATAAATATTACACATACAAGTTAAGTAATCGGTTAATTAGTGAGGAACTTGGGTATTATACGGGTCCTGCCCTGAGTAGGGCTGTGCATAAGCTGCACCGTAGGTCGCGAAGGGATCGCTAGTGCGTGTAGCAACAGGTCAGACCGAAAACCTCCAGAAGCCCATCAAACATCCTAAGGATGTGGAAACCTGGTTCTAGCACCCTCCCATACTACTTCAGGTGATACCTCAGTCCGTGCTCTAAGGACTATTGCCAAAAGTGCTAGTACTATCAGGATTTTCTTAGCTAAATCACCTCTAAACCTAGGTCAGGCCCAACTAAGCCAACAAATGGTTCCATTGTTGGGACCGAGATTTGCATAAAGGATTTCTGATGTTGTGCCACTAGAACCCTACAAAGAAAGAAATTGAAGATTTGTTGGAGAAGAAGACTCATGAGTTCACGGCGTAGGAAAATAGAAATCCACGAGTATCTAATGAACAATGGTTGGATCACTACTTGTACATTGAAATCCATGAAATTTTCTTTGCATCTTTTCCATCTGAGCTATATGAGTGGATCGTAAAGTTAGCAGACAACCAAGGAAGGTGTAGGCTAAACAAACCAATAGTGTGGAATCTGGAACTAGTGTGCAGACTAGAAGCCTCAAAAGATAAGATAGTGTGAGCTGTGGACCACTGGCTCGACCGAATAATAGGAGGATTTATCACTGAGTTCACGGTAGACACGACCATCAGCTACAGTGAGGGAAAGTGATGTTTTCTCAAGGGACCGCGAGGTAAGTATATTAAATCTTTGAACACTTGGATTAAGATGTTATTGTGTGAAAAGCAGGTTATGCGAATAAATTAATGTTTGGGACTACGCAGAGTGGAAATATCTACAAAAGCGGAAGTAGTGAAGAATTAGAAAACAGTCCCTTAATTTCACCCTCACGGGAGAGCGAGGATGAGCTCATGAAGGTTTCTCCGAGAAGTGCAGTCAGTTTGATAAGGCAATGAATTCTTCATTTACCACCTCCAACCACACCTCCACCCACACCGCCAACAACTTCACCCCCCTCACCTCCATCTCCACCCACTCCACCTTCTCCACCTCCATAGTTCAGTATGGCGAGCACGATCAAACTACCAGTATTCAAAGGAGTAGGGAATTAAGATATGAATCAATTCTGGTTTGTGGTAAGAGTAGTATGGGAAGCACAGGGCATTATGGATGATAATATTAAAAAGGATACGCTCGTGAGCACGCTGCAAGATTGCGCATTAACATGGTATATCAAGCATTCTAATGACCACCCGAATGCAGGAATTATATAGGTCCAGACCGCACTGAACAGGGAATTTAGCAGGCCAAAATTAGAGACACAATCAATCATCGGGTCTAAGGAGATTGCGATGCTCCTAAGCGAGACCCCCTGGGATCTAGACCAAAGGCTAAAGAGTACGATCCATGAAGCCAATATGATGTTAACGGATGCACAACAATGCACATGGTTTGTGGCCTCACTTACGCCACACTTAAGGAAGATGTTGTCACAGCAAAACGTTCCACCCAGGCCGAAGCATTGAAGATGGAATTGAGGTTGCATGAGACCCCTATACAAGACCCTGGATTGGGAGTCAAACAGATCCATGCACAACTACAAAATTTGTGTCTGGAAATGCAAAGCTTAAAATAGGAGAGGACAACTCGGCCGGAGGTGCGCGAGGAAGTATGGTGCATAAAATGCAAAGGCCAAGGGCATGACAAGGACCACTGTCTAGTTCTCGCGAACTACTTGGAAGGGGGAGGGCCAATGCCATTAATATAGGAGGCACAGGAGAGGCTGAGCACGGCGTCTACGTTATGGTGTGCAATCTACCAGATGGGAGGAAAACATACCACGGATAATTGTCATATGTTGCAGAAGTATATGAAGACGTCCCAGGAGTTGTTTTGTAATTTCTGCAGGTTGGTAGGCCATGATGAACACACCTGCCGAAGCTATGAACTAATGATGGATCAGACTCTTTCCTACCAAGTGCAGGCTGAAATGAAAGCCCTCAACCCAAATGTAGGGATGGCATGTGTTGGGTTTCACCGGCACAGTCGGGGTCGAGGTGGAATGGGACCAGGAAGGGGTCACGGACATATAATTTGTTACAATTGCGGAGGGCTAGGGCATTATGCCTGTGATTGTATGAATCCAACTAGGATATCATGTTGGTACTATAATCAGTTTGATCATGAGGCAGAATATTTCCCTTCGCTGATAGCGAAGATGCGCAAAAAGGGGGTACTCCAGCCCCCTCTGACCCAAAATTTACAAATGATGAGGTATGAACTGTGCGAAGAAGACCCAAATGTAAACATGATGCTCAGGAGTGGTATGACAATGGGAGATGATAAAGGGAAGCAACCAAAAGAAAGCACGTGGGTTCGCAAGGCTCCTATAAGGGACCCGAGTTTGATTTAGAACACGCAAAGGAGACATTCATGGAAGCTAAGAAGAGCTTCACGGAGGCCTCCACTTTAGGTAGTAAGGATCAACTAGAACCAGGGATGGATCCTTCCATGCTCACTACCTTTCTAGAGACATGCATGAACTTTTGCACGATAGTAAGGTAATCAGAGGGCTACATGAACTTATCACTAGGTGCGCGAGGTCAGGAGAACCGCACGTGGTCCAAAAACTTGGAAAGCATGCATTGCGTACATGAAGGGAGATGAGGTTGACTGCACAAATAGGTGAGTACGAAATGGATCAGGTAATCCTGGATCTGGGTTCAGACGTGAATGTACTACCAAAGAAAACATGGGAATGCATGGGTAGACCCACGTTACAATGGTCCCCTATTCAGTTACAAATGGCGAACCAACAGAGTATTTTTCCTATGGGAAGATTGCAAGGGGTGAAAATTGATGTTGAAGGCGCGAGCATGCAAGTGAATTTTGAAGTGATAGAGATTGTTGATGACAACGATCCCTATCCCACACTAATAGGAATAGATTGGGCTACCGATATGAACGAATTCATAAATTTGAAGAAGTGCAAAATGACCTTTGAGAAAAAGTCACTATGCGTAGTAGTACCATTGGACCCAGCTGAGGGAACGCGATACATTGAACCAGTTCGCAACGATGATAGTGATGATGATCTCAACTCTATCTATAAAATAACTACACAAGGTGAGGATTGGGTGAATCCGACTATAGATGGAAGGATTTCGTGGGAGCATGAAAGCTCTTGCACTTCAAATTTAGATGAAGAGATAGAGCGATGGTAGAATCAACTGCACGAAGTAACAACACTGCACTACAACATGATGATCAGAACATTGCATTGCATAAAAATAGAGGCAAGGGAGATGTCAACAAATGATGGTTTGTCAACAGTGGATGAATTTCTGAGAAAATTCGAAAGTGCAGTACCAGAGCAGCAACGGTTCAATGCACTAAAGCGGGAACTGCGCACAACACCCACACGATGGTGGGGTACGCATCAAGGAAATTTTGAAGATTGGTGTGGATGCAAAAGGATGATGTGCCTATGGTTTGGAAAACCCCAAGTATGACTAATAGACAAATATGACTGACGAGATGATCCACGCACACACCTCACAAAATGGACCAAAGTTTATGGGGAAGAGCCACAACATGAATGGGTGCACCTATTCTACCATACCATAGACGTCATAGCTATGAATTGGTATATGGAAACGGAGCTACGCCATGGTACAGGTGAATGGGATGTCTTGCGCGAGGGATTCTTGTTACCATTCACATTTGAATATCGTTGGTCAGACACTGTGGATGATACGCTATAAGCAGTGAAAGCTGCTATCTTTAAAATACCATAGGAACCAATGGGAGTACCTCACCCAGAATGGGCGATACAGTTAAGTAGCGCATTGGAGTGTTATAACATGAATGTTAAGGAGGATGACGAGGACCCATGGAACATTAACATTTTAGAAACAAAAGGCTCTCGCGAGATTCATGGACCATCACATGAAGATCCCGACATCACTACGCTGCTAAAGATGAAGCAGGTCAACATTGGAATGGAGGCAGAACCAAAATACACAATGCTTGGGGACTATTGGGATGATGCCATGGTCAACAAGGTCACTCAGTTACTCCACGAATACCAAGACTTGTTCCTGACCAAAATTATAGATTTAAAAGGGATTGTGGGTGATTTAGGGACGATGAAGATCACACTAAAACCTAACGTGAAGTCAATTAAGCAGCGACCTTACTGCTTGAGTCCAAAGTATAAAGAAAGGGTCCATGACAAATTAGACAAAATTCTCGCAGCCGGGATTAATGAACCAATGGAAGAATCTGACTGGGTGAGTCCTATGGTGGTACAGGAGAAAAAATAGAAGGGTGAAATAAGAATATGCGTAGACTTTAGGAAGCTGAACTATGCCTGTGTACATGATCCATTCCCAACACTATTCACAGATGAAGTACTAGAGAATGTTGGTGGTCAGGAAGCATACTCGTGCACGGATGGGTTCTCAGGGTACCATCAGATAAAGATCGCGCTAGAAGATAGGAGCAAGACGACCTTTGCAATAGAATGGGGATGCTTTCAATACACCGTGATGCCATTTCGACTGAAGAATGCGCCAACTATATTTTCATGCATCATGGTAGCCACATTCAAAGAATACATCCAAAATTTTTTGGAGGTCTATCTAGATGATTAAATTGTTTTTGGATTAGTTAAGCACCATGTAGCGAGCTTACATTTAATGTTGGATACCTACTGCCGACACCAGATTGTGTTGAACCTGAAGAAGTAGACATTCCTCGCTCCCTTTGGAAACCTGCTAGGACATGTGGTCTGCAAACAAGGACTGATGGTGGACCCTTTGAAGATTGTCCTTATCCTCAATTTAGAAGCACCGTGAAGTGTTAAACAATTGTGCACTACCTCGGGACATAATGGATACTATAGGAAGTTCATCAAAAGTTATGCCCAAATAACTGTGCCAATGGAAAATCTATTGAAACGAGATGTTACATATTGTTGGAGTGATGATTGCATGAAGAGTTTGGATTTCATAAAGGGGAAACTGGCCTCCGTGCCAATCCTGGTCTTCCTGAAATGGGACGTGGGATTTCATGTACATGTTGATGCATCGTGTATTGTGTTGGGAGTTGTACTCACACAGGGTGCGGAGCGTGTGGATCACCCGATCGCATTTGTGAATCGAATATTTTCCAAAGTAGAAAAGAACTACTCTATGATAGAACGCGAGGGGTTGGCAATGGTGTACGTACTCCAGAAATATCGACACTATTTCCTTAGAGGACATTTCAAGATGTATACCGACCATTCTGTGTTGAAATACCTAGTGAAAAAGCCTGTGTTGGGGGGCAAATATGCAGATCGATTTTACTGTTTCAAGAATATGATTTTGAGGTCATAGTCAAGCTAGGACACTTAAATGCAGGACCAGACCACTTGTCATGAATTGAGACGGGTGAGGAACCAACAAATTTGGAGGAGGGACTACCTGATGCACAACTCTTCACAGTGTGCGTCGTAGATAGACACTTCGAAGATATAATACATTTTCTAACAACAAGAACTGCGCCGAAGGAGTACTCAATCCAATAGAAGAGGGAATTGGTGGTGCGCACGACAGACTTTTCGGTCATTGTGGGGCACCTCTACAAGATGTCAAATGATGAGATATTGTGAAGATATGTACCTGAATTTGAATGAGGTCAGATCCTCGCAGAAGCACATGGGGGTGTTGTAGGAGGACATTATGCAGGATGCACAACTACACAAAATATTCTTTGTGCAAGGCTATGGTGGTCGACCCTACACCGGGATTCGAAATAACACTGTAAAGCCTACGATATATGTCAAAGGATGGTTAAACCATCACGAAGGGAAGAGATACCACTAAATCCCCAAATGACACTGCAGCCATTTGAGAAATGGGCAATTGACTTTGTGGGCCCAATCAAACGTCATGGAAAGATGGGTGCGTGCTACATCATCACCACGATAGAGTACCTGACATGATGGGCGGAAGCACAACTGGTCAAGGACTGCACGACTGCTACGACTGAAAAGTTTTTTTTCGAAAACTTGTTGACACGATTTGGTAGTCCAAAAATCTTAACAAGCGATCGCAGAACACATTTCTTGAATGAAACCATCAACGCACTCACAGAAGTGTTCCAGGTGTATCACCAGAAAAGTACACTGTACCACCCACAAGCCAATGGAATACTAGAAGCATTCAATAAAATACTGGAGACTGCATTGACCAAAGTATGTAATGCGCAGTAAAATGACTAGGACCTGCGCGTACCCGTTGTGTTATGGGCATACAGGACAACATGCAAGAAATTGACAGGACAGACAACACTCTGGTTGGAATACATCGTACCTAGTTTGCACATAGTAGCACTCACAGGCATGACAGATCATAAAGCTCTGGAAGAATGGTTCGTGCAATTAGAAGAAATCAAGGAAAAATGATTTCTGGTTGGGTTTCACCAGCAGGTACAAAAGCAGCTGAAAAAGCCTGGCACGACTGCCATATCAAGTTACGCACCTTCAAGGTAAACAATTTAGTGCTATTGTATGACAACAAGTTTGAAAAATTTCTGGGAAAATTCAGAATGCATTGATTGGGTCCATATGTGGTAAAAGAGGTCACAGACGGAGGTGCGGTCTATCTAGTCAAACTCAATGGAGAACCCTTCCCAGGTAGAGTTAACGGTAGCCACTTGAAACCATACACGGGTGGGGCAACTCTTTGACTAACCGGCTGAAGCACAGTCTTCGTCGCCCAAGGAGCTGGACAATGGCGCGGGACTATAAACACAAGAACTAGAAGCGGTACCAAGGAAAGGACACAAGTCAAATGTGGATGATTCTGAAGCGGGAAAGCAAGAGATCCAACAGACTACAGAACAATGTGTTGCAAGCCTCCGCGCAGCGTAGGATCGATTGGAAGGGCTCTATGCCAAGATCGTTGCACCAACAGAGTGACTCGGGATGGGTCACGATGATTATGTTGGGGGCCTGTTGGGCATGGAATACCCCCATAGTAGGTTTTGGGGCTCAAAGCCTAAGTTTTGGTCAAAGATGTGTAAAACTCTGCGAATTACGAGCGCGGAGTGTGAAGTGTACAATTGAGTCATAGGGTTGTCCGCCCAAAACATTATATTGTAAACTAGTGTAAAGTCGGCCTACCCATGCTCTGCGGACCATGGGATTGTATAAATAGAGCGAGGCTCTAAGTTGTAAAGAAAGCAGATGATAGAGAGTAGCGAAGGAATGTTTCGAGCTTAGAGTAGAATTCTAAGTGTCTTGGGTTGTAGCAATAGGAAGAGGCTTTGTAGCTGAGTGTGCAGAGGCCTAGTCGAGTCCGCAACTGAGTGCGTGGACCCCTACAGCTGAGTGCGTAGGGCGGAGTCGAGTCTGTAATCGGGGCAAAAAGATAATAAAGAGAAGTTGATTCCTAATTCTATGTAATTGTTGTGCATTGTCTTCTTTATGTTTATTTTTGTTTATGTATCGCGCACACTGATATGAATGTTGAATATGCTGCAATAACCATAAAGCTTACACACACAAGTTAAGTAATCAGTTAATTAGCAAGGAACTTGGGTATTATATGGGTCGAACCTCGAGTAGGGCTACGCGGAAGCTGCACCACAGGTCGGGAAGGGATCACAAGTGCGTGCAATGAGAGGTCATACACGGACCTCCAGAAGCCCATCAAACATCCCAAGGGTGTGGAAACTTGGTTCTATCACCTCCCATACTACTTCGGGTGAGACCTCAGTCTGCACTCCGTGGACTGTTGTCGAAAGGGCTAGTAGTACCGAGATTTTCTTGGCTAAATCACCTCTGAACCTGGGTCAAGCCCCACTAAGCCAACACTTATCTGGGAATCATTAAGAAGGTCTGATGCCCTCTAGTCATAATTGCTACAATACCACTTTCTAGCTCATGCATTCATTGACCATCACATACTTATAAAATCTAGAGTAAAACATAGCTAGAGTACACTACAAATCCATGCCTATAACCAACATATAACTAGATTATCAACCATGACATAACAACCATCAAATCACCATAATAGTAGGTACAAATTCTCATGGAACATAATAGGAAAAATAGCTCTTATTAACTGATGCAAAAACCAACCAAGTGAGGGACTTCCACATACCACCCGACCATAGAATGATATGAACGAAATATTTCTTTTAGTCAATCACCCCTCGCCATATTCCAAGCATGAATTTGAGAACTCAAGACATAAACAACCATGGATTCTAGAATATTAAACCACCTCCACCCTTAGGCTACCATGAGCCAACAAAACTAGTCAAGAGATCACAATGCCCAAAACAAGCTTGGATGCATATGAATTTCTTCACCATTGCCTTCAGGAATTTTCACGTCTCCACCCATCTGTTGAGGGATTCCTAGATGTTAAACCACCTCCACCCCCAATCCTTGGGAATTTTTCTAAGACCACCCGATCCAATTCCAAAACCTTCTGACAATCCAAAGCTCAACCAAACAAAAGAATCCCATCACACCATAGCTATCCAGAAATGGGAAGGAAAGGTTGAAACCATCATCACACCTAGTAAAATCCATGTCAATGATAAAAAAATAACCAAATACACAAATTCATGTACCATGCATTCACAAACCAGCTAGGAAAGCACACATGCAACTTGTTACCTACAAGTCTTCCCGCTGAAACTATTTGATCCAACCTTCCTTGCTTGTCCTTTTCCTTCCTTGTCCTTCATTTTCCTTCCTTGTCCTTCCCTTTTCCAATTCTAGGGTTCTACAAGAATTCTCTAAGTGCGAAATAGTATGAAAGAATAGAGAGAGATCCAAAACTGAACGACCAAAAATTTGTGAATTGATCCTCCTAAGCCCTTTTATCATTGAAGTCACTGTTTTCTTCATTTTCTTTCATTTTTCCTTCAATTTTCCTCTCATGCAAATTTGTAACCTTTCATCTCCCTTTTTTCCTATTTTCATTTATTTTCATAAATAAAATACCAATTAATGCCTCTTTTGACTTTCGAATGCCTTTTCCAATTTCCTTAGCCATAATAAACCGAAAGTGACAGCCACTAGGATGTTTTTACCAACATTAATCTTGGAATACGTGTCCCATGACCTTGGTATTATTTTTCCTTTATTAATATTTATTACATTAAATTTTAACTTGCGGTTGTTATAGTTCTAGAAATGTTGTAACATATTAATGAAGGTGAAACATGAGTTGGATGCAAGTTCGGATTATTTTTAGAAGCAAAATGGAAACTACTTTAAGAGTCCTTGTTTTGCTACATGAGATAGTCTAACGAGTACTGAAATGTGCTAAGGACATGGTTTGAAAGAAAAGGGAGGGTAATGAAGGATAAATAATGATAAATTACTCATGTCCATGTCAACATTTCAATGGTATAAGTGTTTATTCAACAAATGGGTAGTTGTAGAGAGTCAAGTAACTCTTGAACACAAGGGAGTATAGAGTTGCAAAAAGAAATAATGATAAATATAAAATAAATATCAGAAACTAAAGTGACTTCAAATGCATGAAAATATATGCTAACTAAACAAGATAATCACTACTAAAGCTACCATCTAGTGCTCAAATATTGTGCAATAAAAGATTGTTCTTAAACAAAATAATTAATCCTACATAAAACAATACTTAGAAAAAAAATTGTGGAAATCGATAAATGCATAAATGACAATAAAATATAAGGGGTATTGAGCACTTTGTGTGGTACCTAACCCAAATAACCTCAAATCCTTTAAGGAAAATAGTCTAAGAACAAAATATTTGTTTCATTAACTTGAAACCTGCTTGTACATCAAAATTTTCAGAATTGAAACTCATAAGCTTTATATTGCTAATGCTTCCAATAACTTCAACTATCTTATAGCTGCCTAATGGCCTGCTCAATCCATTTATTTATACAAGATGAGTGAGGGGAAGCCTCCTTGAAATGAGGATTTCTTTCCCTCCAAAACTCCTAAAAAATAGGATCATGCTCTTTGACTGACCTCACTATTGTAGAGAGGAGTATTTAGTGCTCCAATTCAACTGAGTTTGATCTTCTTGTAGTAGGAAACATGTCCCATAGATATTTTTGACTAGATATACTTGTGATATGTGCCAAATATTCTCAATATCTTGCATCATAATTACATTAGGCACATAAAGCATGATAAATTTCTTTATCCTTCCTAAAAACACATTTAAGCTAATTAAACATTATTAAGTGAAAAAGGGGAGGTCTAATACAACATTTTATGTGCATAGGTGATCTAAAAATGGGGCAATTAGGCTTCTTGTCCAACTTACAGGAACCTCTCCCACTTCTAAAGCTTTAAATTTTCCCAAGTCTTATTGATTAACTAATGCGGAATTAAGAAATGCTTGAAATTATAGGTGTATGCTTATGCTTGTATTAAACTGATTATATACTTTAAAAATCTGTTATTTTAGCTGATATGTAAATGTGCTTGGACTGATATATAAATGCATATAACAGTAAACAATGCAGCAGTAAAAACAAACACATAAGACAACAGTTTAATTTGGAGTTCACCCAAAACTATTGGGCTATGTCTCTTTGAGCTCTAGTCAACTCAACTAGGCTCTCTGGGATTATGGTATAAGTCCTTTCTACAAGCTCTTGGTTCAACTCCTACTGTTTTACACAAAAAAGTGGGTTCAGACACCATTTATTCCCTGGCTCTTGAAGCTCTCGGCTTTTGGCCCTCGGCTCTCGCTCTAGCTCTTCGACTTTGGCTCTGGCTCTTAGCTCTAGCTCTTGGCTTTGGCTCTGGCTCTCTGGATTTGGCTTTGGCTCTGGCTCTTTGACTCTATCTTTTTGGCCCTTTGTAACATTCAGGTCTCTGGCTTTTCACTTGGACTTCAAGTGACCCAAAAGGCTCCCTAAGCTGCCTACGCAGTAGCTCTTCGGCTCTCTTTGCACATGGTATTGACCCATGGTATTCACCTGGAATGTAGCCTATTTAAATGGGGGAATTAAACCAGCATGTAGCCTATGCTAAGATTCACTAGGACTTTACAAATTTTTATTATTTAGTGAAAGACTCGCCAAGATCTTACAAGATTTTATAATTGAGTAAAATATTCGCCATGCATGGTGAGAGATTCGTGAAAAAATATATATATACATATTATATTATTGATAAAATCGCCTTCCATTTTTCCTATATACCATGGAGATTCGCCCATTTATTATATTTATAAATTTAGGGGGGGTTCTTAAAATTTTCCCTGGTAATGTTCTATAAATATTATGATCTGGGTATAACTCAAGTTTTGGAATAGCTGCAAATCATGAATGAATATTTACAGATGTATACGTTGGTTGACTATGATAAAAGAGCGTACATATGCAGGTTAGATACATCTAAGTAGTGTATACCATATGAACTATGATGTTTGAAGTTACAGGTGTTTCTGGTTGTTGATGAGTTCTGATGACTGTTTATTGGTGTCAGTATTCTGCATATTCAGATTGGTTGATGATGTTTAGCTTCAGTATTGATGGATGAGATCTATAATGGATCAGGATCAGAATGACTTATCTTTATGTGATCTGATGAACTAGATCGGGTTGCTAACATACATATTATCTTTGTATATGTAATGATCTGGGTATGTTTGAAGTCAGGAAGTGGAGCGAAGTTATAAGTAAGTAATTAATGACATATACACTAGTTCACCTTGGTGAAGTTACGTATACACGTTGGTTCGGCACTTCCAAGTAGTGTATGCACTCTGATGCATGATTTTTGATGATACAATTGGTTCTGAATATTGTTGCAGAGTTCAGTGTTCTGCTCTGTGTTCTGGTGACTGCATTATGTTGGCAGGGTTTCAGTGATTCAATATTGGGTGATTTGGAGATTGATGATGCTAGTGTTGATTGATTGTGTGCTTAAATGATATTGATGGGTCTAGTATGAAAATTAGATGAAAATTGGCCTTCAGATTATGATGTTGTGGTCCATGAGTATCCAGTCTGAAAATTTATGAAATGTGGTACCTGGAGGAGGAAAGATAAGGATGTAGCCTTCTGTAGGTCAACACCTACGTACTAGTACATCAGTTAGTACAAGAGCTAACGGCGTGATAGCTCCCTTCCAGTAGCAGCTGGAAAACGAGTAAAGGTTGGAGCATTTCAATAGGCCGGCACCTACGTACTAGTAAATGGATCGGCTAGTACAAGAGCTAAGGGGGTTGTATCTCCCTTCCAGGAGAGTCTGGAGAACGAGAGAAGGTTGTAGCCTTCTGCAGGTAGAAGCCTGCATACTGGTATAAGACTGCACCAGTACAGAACCATTGTAAAAGAAGTTTCTTATTAAAAAGAAGATTGAGACGACTTGCAGCAGGTGGTTTTCACCCACATTGGGTTTCCACCTTACATCATGGTGTTCATGTGTGCTTCTTGTGTGTGATGATCTATTCTATTTTACTGCTCCTGTTTACTATTCATATGGTTAATAATGTTCTGATGCACTCATTAAGGATCAACTAATTGAATCATAAGTTTACTGGATATACGCTTGTTGCATTACACACAGCTGCATATACATGCTGTTTTCCTTAACCAAAGTAGTGTATATGAATCTTAATATGGAAATGAAAAAGTTATATTGATTTAATAATACTGATTCACCCCCCCCCCCTCTCTCAATATTATTTCCAACAATTGGTATCAGAGCAGGTCATTTGGTAGAAGCTTGATCGCTTGAAGGAGATCCGTAGATCAATGGGAAAGAAGCTTAAGAAGAAAGCGCCTACGAAGAAGAAGACATCTTAGAAGAGTTATGACAGTGGGAGAAACAATTGGGGAATATGTGGAAGAAGCACCTCAGATTCAGAATCACTTCAGAATGAAGATGAACAAGAAAAAGAACTAGCAGGTATGAATTTGTTATACTCTGGTGATACATTTATCCATCCATTTGAAGATGATTAAAGTGATAGCGAAACAACTAAATTTTCGCTTATGGGTGAGCAAGAAAGATATCAAATAGAGATAGAATTTAAAAGGCTTACAAACAAAATTAGAGATCAACAAGATCTATTGAACAAAAGGGAATGTGCCTTCAAAGAAGAATCTACCAAACTAAAAGAACAACTAGAGGAAGGAAACAAGGTAAGGAAGTTATTCAAGGACAAGGAAGATCAATGTCAAAAGTTGCAGGATGAAGTAACATCATTAAGAAATGAAGTCAATGAAAGGAGCACAAAAATCAACAAACTCAGAGATAGATCCAGTTACTATGAAAGTCTTGAAGCTACGATCCTCTCGCTAAAAGAATATATTGAAGAATAAAATAAGTAGAATAAAGAACTACTCCAAGCTCTTGAAAAATGAGAAAACGAAGTTCTTGAACTAAGACATCGGTTGGAAGAAGAAAGAAAAGCTGAAGAAAACATGAAGAAGCAGTATCATCAAAAGGAGGAGCAACATCAGGTTGAGGTAAATATTCTTAAAGATAACTTAGAAGAAAAGGATAAGCTCTTATGATTTCAAGATAGTACTAAGATCTTGGATGATATTCTTAGTAGTCAAAGGTCTCATGCTACCAAAACTGGCCTTGGTTTTTATGAGTCTGTTGAAGATGAATCTAGCTCACAAGGAGAGGCAAGGAACTCTAATGTAAAATCTAAAATAATCAACAAGGAGATGAGAGTACAACCCCATCTACAGCCAAGGAAAGAAAATATTCAAAGAAAATATTTTACTCCTCCGATGAATAATGTTGAATGCTATGTATGTCATAATCTTGGACATGTTGCAGCTAGATGCAGAAGAAGAATGGTTCAAGACCATCACACAGAAAGATAATTACGTTCCAGGTACTTTAAGGGATATTGTTTTTCTTGCAATATGTTTTGTCACAGAGCTGTTGATTGCTACAGAAGGAATATGAAATATATGATATGTTATGCATGTAACAAGTTTGGACATATAGCTAAGGAATGCAGGAACAAAGTACGGGCACCATACCGAAAGGAGAAAACATCATCACACTTGAAGATATGGAAGGAGAAGGAAGTACAGTCAATAAAATGTGGCACAACACAATGTACAAACATAACAAACTCAAAGGGAGCTAAAAGTGTAAAACTTCAGTATCCTAAATCTCATACGCAAGTTTCATAAATGGAAGTCACGTATATACGCGAGTTAGACACTGCACAGTCGCGTATATGTTAGTTTGAGGAAAAGCAATGGGACAGACTCAGGAAAAAGGGTCTAATATGATTCAGTCCATTATTTGCTCTGTTTGATAATGGTTACAATCTGTTGATGATGTGTGAAAATGTCTTGATACTTGTAAGATTTTTTAAAAGTGTTTTGATCCTAAATTAATGATGATGATGCCTTGATACTTCTTGCTGATATATGCATGATCAGATCTGACAGTAAGCAAGATGGCACAGGTTCAGGGGGAGCATATGCTTTTAATAATGCATTGTTGGCATTATGGTTAGTAGTCCTTGGTGATGATGCTTATATGGCTAAATGATATATCTTGCTATGATATGAGTGTCCATGACAAAATCTCATATGATTCTTGGGGTTACATAGTTGATGTTCAGATCAGATTTGTGGTTGATTCTCTGATGATGCATATATGGTGATCTTCATAAGGATAAGGAGAAGTACAAATCTTGAATACAAATCTTCATTACTTGATGATGAGTCACTCATATGCTGCTGTCGTCATATGCATAAAGATCATATAATACAGTTATGATTCAGGATTCCTATAGTTCTTGGCGCTCATGTGGATGAGGATTGTTGCTATTGGTGAGGATTGTTGTTGTTGCTGAGGATAGTTTCTATTGGTCTCTATTATGAATATCATATCAAGACTCTTGATGTAATAGTTTGTCTCTATCTATTGTAGTTATTTGATGAATCCCTTTTGGTCATATGATGTAATTTGTCCCCCCACTATGCATGGGAAAGATGATGTAATATTTCAGTCATGTATAAACAATTGGTATCTTGTGTATCCCCACTTGGTTGGGTGGATGAGTCAATATTGGTATATCCCCACTTCGTTGGGAGATGGATGTATGTATGAGTCTTTGGTGATAGGAAGGTCATTTATGATAGAATCATGTTCTTCTTGTAGAACATATTTTTGCAGACCTTGCTTACAGTCAGGGGGAGCATGAACAACACTCTTCAGTAGAGCAGAGATTTCAGCATGTACTCAGAGGGAGCATGGACAGATTGGTACAACTTGGCATATACAAAGGGGTAGCTCATTCACAGATTTCAGTAGGTACTCAGGGGGAGTATGGACAACGGAATGCTTATCAAGGAAAGAGAATATCTTGGTCCACCCTTTGCCCTTGATGTCAAAGGGGGAGAGTGATTTGGTGTTGTTGCCATCAAGTCCAAAGGGGGAGATTGTTGGCATTATGATGCATGTGTTGTACTTGATGGAAACCCACTCGTAGAAGAACAACTCACTTATATATATCTAGATGAATCTACAGAAGAGATATCAGATGTGACGGAATACATGGGATGCAGGATAGCTCAAAGGAATCAGATGACGGTTCTCGGTATGATAAGATTAGCTTTTCCATCAAGTCTAAAGGGGCATATTGTTGGCATTATTATACAAGTGTTGTCCTTGATGACAAGATGACAGATTATAGTGCAGTAGGTCAGTAGCAAAGAATTGATGATCAGACTACAAAGAATGAAGAAAGAAGAGTATATACGCAGGTTCACTATGTACCAAGTCGCGTACATATGCAGGTTATACGCAGGTTCACTATGTACCAAGTCACGTATATACGCAGGTTCTCTATATACCAAGTAGTGTATACACGTAGGTTATACATGTAGGTTCACTATATACAAAGACACGTATACACGCGAGATTTCTGATCAAACGTCACGTATGCGTATGCACGCACTTTCATGCACGGAAAAGCGCGTACATGTGGAAAGCTTGTTTTTGGGTCCGTGGTATTTAGACCTATGGTTTTGGTCCTTGGTTTTGCATCTGAAGTGTTGAACCCAGGTATTGGGTCCCTAGTATTGGTTCTAAATGGTTTTGGACCATGGTATTGAGTAAGGCCTAAGACTATAAAAGGAGAAGAAGATCATTAGGCAAAGGTATTCAGAAAATATTGAATATTTGATGAAGTATGAGATCTAGTATGCAGGTTATGGGTTCGTAATGCTTTTCTAAGGAAGAATCTCAGCGGCTGATGGAGAACAAGATCTAAGGATAGATTGGGATCTAATGATTGGAATGAATCATCTCTATATGGTTTGATCACGCTTATTCTAGATTTGTATACTGATGCATGTAATGTTCTATAAATATTATGATCTGGGTATAACTCAAGTTTTGGAATAGCTGCGAATCATGAATGAATATTTACAAATGTATACGCTGGTTGGCTATGATAAAAGAGCGTACATATGCAGGTTAGATACATCTAAGTAGCGTATACCATATGAACTATGATGTTTGAAGTTACAGGCATTTCTGGCTGTTGATGAGTTCTGATGACTGTTTACTGGTGTCAGTATTATGCATATTCAGATTGGTTGATTATGTTTAGCTTCAGTATTGATGGATGAGATCTATAATGGATCAGGATCAGAATGACTTATCTTTATGTGATCTGATGAACTAGATCTGGTTGCTAACATACATATTATCTTTGTATATGTAATGATCTGGGTATGTCTGAAGTCAGGAAGTGGAGCGAAGTTATAAGTAAGCAATTAATGACATATACGATGATTTGCCTTGGTGAAGTTGCGTATACATGCTGGTTCGGCACTTCCAAATAGCATATGCACTCTGATGAATGATATTTGATGATACAGTTGGTTCTGAATATTGTTGCAGAGTTCAATGTTCTACTCTGTGTTCTGGTGACTGCATTTTGTTGACAGGGTTTCAGTGATTCAGTATTGGGTGATTCAAAGATTGATGATGCTAGTGTTGATTGATTGTGTGCTTAAATGATATTGATGGGTCCAGTATGAAAATTAGATGAAAAGTGGCCTTTAGATTACGATGTTGTGGTCCATGAGTATCCAGTCTGAAAATTTATGAAACGTGGTACCTGGAGGAAGAAAGATAAGGTTGTAGCCTTCTGTAGGTTGGCACATACGTACTAGTACATCAGCTAGTACAAGAGCTAAGGGGGTGATAGCTCCCTTCTAGTAGCAGCTGGAAAACGAGTAAAGGTTGGAGCATTTCAGTAGGCTGGCACCTACGTACTAGTAAATGGATCGGCTAGTACAAGAGCTAAGGGGGTCGTAGCTACCTTCAAGGAGAGTCTGGAGAATGAGAGAAGTTTGTAGTCTTCTTCAGGTAGAAGCCTGCGTACTGGTATAAGACTGCACTAGTACAGAACCATTGTAAAAGAAGTTTCTTATTAAAAATAAGATTGAGACGACTTGCAGCAGGTGGTTTTCACCCACATTGGGTTTCCACCTTACATCATGGTGTTCATGTGTGCTTCTTGTGTGTGATGATCTATTCTATTTTACTACTCCTGTTTACTGTTCGTATGGTTAATAATGTTCTGATGCACTCATTAAGGATCAACTAACTGAATCATAAGTTTACTGGATATACACTTGTTGCATTACACATAGTTTTGTATACACGCGGTTTGCCTTAATTGAAGTAGCGTATATGAATCTTAATATGGAAATGAAAAAGTTATATTGATTTAATAATACTGATTCACCCCCCCCCCCCCCTTGTTAGTATTATTTCCAACAAGCTACTGAGAGCCTAGTGCTTGAAATTGTTATTCGCATCTTTCATATGATGTATGTGACTATCATTTTTTGTTAATAAGAATTTTATCATTGGTATGCATCTGGGTTAGTTTTGAAGGGCTGAAAACCTTGGGTTTCGGCCCAACCCATAGGCTTGAGTCCCTCCCTTGTATTTCTTTCTTATTCTTTTTCAAAGAATTGCAATTCTTTCCTTGTTTCAGTAGAGGTTATATCATAAAAACTTGTAATTGCAGGCTTTCCTATCACCTCTCTTGTGGGAAGAGTGATTGGAAAAACCCACTATAACAACTCAAAAATATTTGTTTGTGAATTCTTGGAAACTGTTATGTATTGGATTGCAATATTTCTGCATGTTTAATCTCTCCAACCTGGGAGTTAGAAAAATTTGTTTGGAAATTGTAATTGTGTTGTAGGTTAGAGTAGAATTCAATAAAGTTCAACTCATATTTTCCATGTTAATTTACTTTGCTGCAATAATGATCATTTGATGCATGTATTTGACTAGATGTAGGAATTGTGTTGATTTGCAGGTGTGGGCATAGCTTTCCACATCCACCTAGACCTTTACATCTTCCTCCCAGACACTTCACCTTGCTTCCAAACTCTGTCTCCAAAGTCACTCTGTTAAGGTAAATGAAGGACACTATGGGCATCAACTTTGGTGCAAGATAGACCTTTGAGGGGTACTAAGCTTGGCTAAGGGGTTTACACACTCTTCATTCACCTCCTCCTACCTTCATACACCTTCCTTTGCCTTCAAGACACCATTTATGTCCTCAAAAATCTCTTGGGACCTCCTCTTGTAGCAAAACAAGGCCTCCTATAGCGATACAAGACCTCCTATAGTGCCTCCTATACCAGACCTACAGCCTTTTTTTCTTCAAGCAATTTTTCTCCATACTTTGACTTTGACATAGTTAAGTTTAATAATGGCCTCAAACCTATGATTTAATGATTAGGGAAGACTCTAAGACCACTCTAACCTCATCCTTTCCTCCCTGCAAACATGAAATAGAAAAACAGGGTTAGATTTAGTATTTTTCTTCATAGGTATGTTAAAGATTGGATTCCTCATTTTCAAGCAAGTGTGAGTAGACAAACGATGCATGCAATTAGGTATTTATTTGATTAAGTGTGCAAGTAGAGTAGCATGATTTACTTCTGCAAATACACTAGCCTTTTCCTTTCATGCAATTTCAATTAACATTTACATTTAATGAATGGAATTTTCACCTTTGTAGTTAGAATCATGTTCATTTATTATTTCATAAGAATTTTTCATTGTAATTAGTTGGAGGAGTGGTCTTTGAACACCTTGATCTGATTTCATGAATGAGGGTGACATGAGTAGAACCTAACCTGCTATGTGTATAGCACTATCAACTCTAAGTTTGTACGAACCCTGCATCGACAATTTAAGTTGAGAAGCCCTTGGGAGTTTCAACGTCCTTGGTGAAATACCAGGGCTCATCAACCCTATCATATAATGGAAGACATATAGATATATATACATATAATCATCAACATAATCATTATCATAACATAATTACCATATATCATAAGGTCGAGGTTAATAGAACTCCCTTTATCCATGTGTGCATGCCTAACATTGAGAACAACACTTCCAAACATAGCCAAGGCATATGACTCCTCAAATCTATTTACCTTACTTTTTTCATTTCTCATGATTGTCTTGCCACTATCCATTCATCCCCAATGGAACCAACCAATCCAACTAGATTTCATACTCTTGCCTTCAACTACCCTTATACATGCACCAAGCTTCATTTGGTTCTGACATTACTTGTCAGGTTTCATTCAGTTCTCCCTGAGATCCATTAACTTCCTCCTTCCCAATCAATTCCCAAGACCCTCAAAACACAAAAGGAAAGAATAAGAAATAAACAAAAAGAAAACCATGAAAAACCAATAACAATACGACACCACACACAAAGTGGTATGGCCATACATTATACATAAACCAAACTACAAATCAAGAAAAAAATCACAAAAGACCGAAGGCACAAAACTCGAAACAGACACCATGACTCAATTCCCCATGGGTTCCTAATGCTTCCAAGCGAAAGCTCAACCTGATGCTTCCAAGGGAAAGCTCAACCTGACCCTTCTTCAAGATTTCATGGCAGTCTCTTTTTCCATTCAATCACCTGCATCATACTACCATAAACACATAATTGTCAATGTAACAATATATCAGTTACCTTACCTTGTTGTACCCAACACATTGACCTGTAACTAAACTCGTACATATATCATCTCCCAAGCGACTCCATTTCCTTGATGAATCTAGCCATAACTTAAAACCAATTGTTATACATGTCAAATACATGTTTAGGAATATAACATATATCCACATAATGTCAGACAAAATCTAGGTTAAGAATACTTTCTGTATTCATGCAAATCACTCATTCATTTGGAATTGTGGTTTCCAAACATAGTCAAAGGAATTCTCACCTAGTTCATTTCTTTTAACCTTTTCTTGCTACAATTGAATCTTATTATGTACTATCACAACACGCAGTTGTTAGTTATATGATCAAATGAAATGTTACCTTGTCATGCTATTACCAAGCATGTTGCGCTATAGTTGTTCACACATGTTAATCATATGTTCCAAAGATCAATACATCATGTCTATTAATTATCTTTTACCAAGACTAACAACCATTCCAAAATCAACAATCAAATCACAGTAATTAATCATAAAACTATAACTAGAAATCCCTTATACTAAGTACATATCCGTTATCTCAGCACATAATGTTTTAGTGCAACATCTTAAAACAAGATCATTCCTACATGAAATATTATAGAGACATTCTCATATCATGCAATTAATCAAACATTCAAACAAACTATAAACATACCATGTTAGAAAAATCAACTAGACAACATAATCAAACACTCAAACACAAAATAGATGACATAATAAAACTCATACCTCAATGTATCTCAGGGGAGCCTATCACATATGCACAAGTCAATCTAGATTAGTGCGACACAATAGCACAATTATATTTACTCATACATAAGTAGCATAACCACAATCATCTACATAGAACAATATATATTATCATGATACATATAACATCAATATCCTATGTACAATGACCATAACCATCATGCATATGACCACAATGCATATAACAAGTTACTATCTTTCATGACTAACTGACGCATGTACATATGATCACACTTATTAACTAACATTTGTCATATATGTAACTGCAACAACCATAGACTTACATACGTGTACATAACCCTAATTCTTATAACCAACATGCCTACATGCCGACCATACAAACCTATATGACGATCTTCTCTTACCCTAAGGTCAAGTGTTGCAACCTTGCTTTGATGATCTGCATCTCCTACTCTATCTTAGTCAACACATTAGCATCATAACAACCAACCACATCATGATGAAATAGACTACATAAAATGACCTCACAGTGCATAAATATAACCATGACAATATTTGCATAAAAACATATAGACACTGACATGAATAACAAATTCATATACAACTGACATGTATTCATGACAAACACATCCCAACAACAAACACATCAACTTCTACATGTCAACACAATTCTAACAATGAATACCACCATCCATACATAACAAGCACATATGCATCCTTCATGCATGCATGACAAACACATTCTGCCCATCCAAGCCAAGGGTTAAACCTGGATATGATAACACTCTGTAACAACCTCCTTCCACATTTAACCAAGATAATTGGTCCACTGGGTAAGCATGTGATGAAGATTTATTATGATATGATTCAACTCCCCAAGTACAGTTATGGAAGTAGAATCGACAAAAAAACCAAGCTAACCTTCCTTACGAGATACAGAACCTTCAGGAGCCAACCAACCCCTCCAGGTGTCCAACCCCTAAGAGAAATTGATATTTTACTAAACTAGACCCCCAGTCACTACCATGACAAGCATTCCATGCAACTAAGTGTTGGGATAGGCTCCCCTGGGGTCAATTTTGTAATATTTTTTGTTATTTTTGTAAATTCTTCGCATTTTGAGAAGTTGAGCGTGAAGTTCATAGGATTCAAAGGGGATTTAGGAAGGTCAAAGCCCCTTATTATGTTAGAAGTTAATATGTTTTGTGACCCACCCATGGTTCATGAACTGTGGTATTGTAAAGAAAGATGTTATATAAAGGAGTCATAGCAAGTCATAGGAGGTAATCAATCAATAAGTTAATAATGGAAGATCTATGTATGGGCACTTGATCTAAGGCAGAAGAGTTTGTTTTCTATACTTAGGCGAAGGGGCAGGCTCCTGCAACTGTGTGCGTAGAGACCTTGGCAAGTTTGCAGCTAAGTGTGCGGGCCCCTGAAGCTATGTGCACAGGGGAGAAGAGTTTGTAACAAAAGGATTGATCATAATAAAGACTCTTTTGGAGCAATATATGTGTATATGTAACTTTATGTTTACTTCTTCATTTTTGTGTATTCGCTCCATTTTCTACAATTTTATTAATAGACACTTAATTTTTACATGAAAGTAGAAGATCTTCTATTTTACTTGATGATATGAATGCTTAAAGCAATCGGCGCAGAGTTAGAAGTTGTTACCTGTAAGTTATCATAATTTCTGCAATTCAAGGGTTCGGGTTCATGAAGGTTGAGATAAAGCCCCAGCAATAACAAAAACCCATCACACGGACCTCTGAATACAGAAACCTAGTTCTTTCATCCCCCAATACTGCCTCAGGTGAGACTACAGCCTGCACTATGCAGGTTGTTGCCAAAAGGGCTGGCTGTTTAGGGTTTTGTTGGTTAGTGCAACTAACTCTGAACCTGGGTCCAAAACCCCTCAAGCCAACAAATGGTTTTGTTTTCGGGACCAGGATCTATCTGACGAATGTGTGATGTCAATAAATGGTTCCCAACTAAGAAGGAAATTGATCAGGTGACCATGTCCCAAGTGTCGTAAAATGCTCAAAAATGAAAGTGCTCAGAACTGGTTCAAAATTGAACGACTGGAAAGAGCTCGTCCTCCTGATTCCGACGCCATGAACGGTTCAGAAAATGGTCACCGTATGAGAAAGTTATGCCACAAACAAAATCTCCCAATAACCCTCAATTTTTGAATATTTTTCCAAAAAAAAATTAAAAAAGGAATATTTCGTAGAATATTCTTTGGAATATTCTATCTGGGTAGCCAGTCACAGGATGCCACGTGGCAGGCCCCGAGGCCGCCACGTGGCCCAAGGTGACGTCAGCAAGGGTATGTGCGTTATTTAAAATTTTGGTCAAATTGTGGTTTGAACCCATGACCTGCTCTCAACAAATACAAAGCCTTACCAACGCGCCACCACTGGAGGTCTTTGTTCGAAAAGCGGCGGCAAGTCTATATGAGTTTGAACTTTCATTTGGGCGGGAAATGAAGGGGGCCAGCCCCCATTCCATATGACCCTACCCTCAGAACCGTGGGCTCCTTCCAAAAACTGCGCAGCTTGGTTATAACGGTCATCGTGTTGTGTGTTGGTTATATAATATGTGTTCACATTTAAACGTTAAATGCGGAGTTAAAGAACCAGTTCCGCTAACCGTTTTGCATGAAATCCTACACAGAACCGCCGAACCGGAAATGCAATCACATGCAGTTATCCAACAGCAGTTAAGGTGCAGTTAGACTGGCGGGAATATTGGCGGAGTTTTTGGGTGGACCGCCAAATTTGGGCGGACCGGCCATAATTGGCGGAGTTAACTGGACTCCACTAAAGTTCGCTGGAGTCCTTTTAGGACCAGCTGGCAGTTGGGAGTAAATGGCCATAACATTGGTTAGGAAAGGCAGTTTTGGACGAATTTTTTTATTTTATTTTGGGTATCTTCAACCTTCTGAAGCCATTGGCACAGGTCTTACAGCCATCTGAGGTCATTTGCAGAGGTTTCGGAGCCGTGGAAGTTCTAGGAGCCACCAGGGCCCAGTATTGGGAGAACTGTATAGGGTTGCAGGTACCCATTGGAGGTGAACCAGTAGTCAATCCTGAAGGATTCGAGTGTTCTGAATCCGTTTTTACAGTCTATTCAACCTGTAGAATCTTTTATTCAACTATAAATTCATTTTGAGCATTTAATTAAAACGAGGACAGGCCCATTTAGGAGCCTTGGACCCCGCAGACGTAGCCCAAGAGGGGTGAACTGCTTTATCAACTTCTTTTGCATCTATGGTTGATTTATTTTGCAGAAAAAAAGTCGTTTTAGTGTGTTAAACAGTAAAAGGAAATAAATCTGCTATACTTAAATGGGTCATGAACAGCTGAAAATTTCATTTGTTTCTTTTCTACAAGACATGGACATCTTTTAAACATGTATATTACTGAATTGAATACCTTGCAAACCATTTACAAGTAGTTTTGAATTCATATCAAGTTGGTATCAGAGCTATGTTGTTGTTTCTTTGTATCAAAAGCAGTCAAATAAGCTATAGACAGAGCCTGAAACGAGCCACGAAGCCTTCGAAATGCTCTTGTTATACAATTTCAAAGTAGATAAATGCTCTTTCAGTCAATCTCTGGTGTAGTTGTCTTTTGATTTTTTTTGTGCAAAGATATTCTAACTGTCTTGCAAGTATTGATGCTTACCAGGTTGAAACTTAAAAGAGGGGAAGGACAGTTGACTAGAGAACGAGAGAATCCTCAGTCAAGGAAGGCCAGAGAGCCATCACCTCCACCTTCACTTTCACCCTCAAGATTCTCAGCAGAAGCTTCAAGAATGTCTGAACATGAAGGAGAAATTCATGCATACATGGATCCAAAAGAAGAAGAAAGAGTCTTCAGAAAGGCTTTCTTGGACCTCACTAAAATGGTGATGATATTGTACCAAGAAAGAAATGAGAAATTGGCTGGAGAAGGGTCCAAACATCCACATGAAGGAGAGGGCTCTTCAGGAGGTAAGAAGGATGATGATCATTCCAAGAAAGGACATGGAGGTAATGGTGATCCACCACCCCCATCGTCACCTTCTTCCTCTTCATCCTCGTCTTCTTCTTCTATGCATAAGCATAGATCCTCTGGAAAAATTCATTTTTTGAAGCTTGATGTAAAATTTGAATTACCTATGTTTAATGGTGAAGTGAATGCAGAAAAGCTTGACAACTGGATTAGGCAGTTGAAAGTTTACTTGAGGATCTAGAATATGCATGATGATGCCACCAAGATTCAGTTGGCTTCTTTGAGAATGGATGGAGCAGCATTGGTCTGGTGGGAGGCCAAGACTAAAGAGGAGATCAAGAAATTTGGTAAGGTTACCTTAACATGGCCTGAATTTTTGTAGTTTTATCCTCTTGCTCACATACAGAAAGCCATTATGAACTAGAAAAATTTCAGACAACTTAAGGGTCAGAGTGTCCAAGACTACACCGAAGAATTTAGGAGAAGAGCTCTCTTGTTAGGGGTAGATTTACAGACCCAGGAAACCTTGATGAAATATATTGGTGGCTTGCATAGCTACCTTAGACACATCATCTTGATGTTTAACCCTACTAGCCTGGACGAGGTTTGTGTCCAAGCTACCCATTTAGAGGCAAGGGGAGAAAACACATTTGAAGAGGGTAGAAACAAGCCCCCCAAGGGGAAAAACAAAGAGAAAACCTCCAAGGGAAAGGGTAAAAAGAATGCATCTGTCAAACAGGAGAGTGAGAAAGTGATCTGTAAACACTGTTATAAACTAGGCCATGAGGAGAAAAACTGTTGGAAATTACATCCTGAAAAAAGACCTCAATTTAACAAATCCAAAGGGAAACAAAAAATTGTTGCTACTACATCTACACCACAAGATTTAGGGGATGATTTAGGTGATGAAACAAAAATTGCAACCATGGATTTGAAAAATCTGAAGGGAAAAGAAATTGAAACTCAAGCCAGCACTAGTACCTCAAACAGTCATGTACAAGCTCCTAACGAGGAAGAAAGAATTGAACTGTTTCATGTGAGGGTGATTTCAAAACATACTAAAATTGACACACTTTTTGATAGTGGGTCACAAGAAAACCTTATATCAGAGGACTTGGTCAAGCAGCTTAAACTTGAGACCGTTCCACATCCGAAGCCATATCCTCTTGGATGGATTTGCAAGGATGCAAATTTACAAGTTTCAAGAAAGTGCACATTGTGCTTTGCAATTACTGCACATTTTATTAACATAGTTGAACTTGATGTGGTACCTTTTGATATAGCAGGAATTTTTTTGGGAAGTCCTTACTTGCTTGATAGGAAATCTATCTTTCATCGCCATGAAAACAAATATCATCTTTTCAAAGATGGCAAAGAGTTCATTGTTAGAGCTCATTGCAAGAAGACAAATATAGCGATGGTGAATGCAGGATAGGTAAAAATGCTAGTCAATTCAAGTAAGAATTTTGTTCTTCTTATGATTAAGCCCAAGGTTGATGTGAATCATGAGTCATTTGACAATTGTGATCCAAAACTTAAATCAGATTTGTATGATGTAGTTGATGCATATCATGAGATGTTTCAGGAGCCAACAGGTTTGCCTCCTAAGAGGGAGATTCAGCATGAAATCCATTTGCATCCAGATTGTCCTCTTCCAAACATAGGCATGTACCTCATGTCTATTATGGAGAATGCCGAAATAAAGAAGCAAATCAAGGAATTGTTGGACAAGGGTTTCATAAGGCCAAGTACTTCGCCATGTGGGTCACCGATTGTACTGATTCCAAAGAAACATGGCACTTGGTGTATGTGTGTTGATTTCAGGGCCTTGAACAAGATAACGGTAAAGAATCGTTACCCACTCCCAAGGATAAATGATTTGCTAGACCAGCTGAAAGATGCTTGATATTTCACTAAGTTAGACTTGCGCAGTGGATATCATCAAGTAAGAATTGAAGAAAGTGACATTTGGAAGACAGCCTTTAAAACCAAACAAGGACTCTTTGAATGGCTTGTGATGTCGTTTGGTTTGTGCAATGCACCTGCAACTTTTATGCGGGTAATGGATGATGTCTTACGTCCTTTTCTTGATGATTTCGTTATTGTCTACTTAGATGACATCTTAATTTTCAGCAAGTCTAGATAAGATCATGTCATGCATGTTAGGAAAGTACTTGATGTTTTGAAGAAGAATTAGTTATTTCTTAAAATGTCAAAGTGTGAATTTGGAAAGACTTCTTTGGTTTATTTGGGACACATAGTAGGAGGAGGTGCTTTGAGAATAGATCCTGCTAAAATAGAGGCCATTGTGAATTGGCCTACTCCCAAATCCATAACAGAGGTAAGAATTTTTTTGGGTGCAGCTCAATATTGGAGGAAGTTCATCTCTAACTTCTCTTCTATAGCAGCTCCTATGCATGCAGTGACAAGTGTGAAGCATGCTTTCCAATGGGGAGGAAAGCAACAAAAAGCTTTCGAATCTTTGAAAGAGAAGATTAGTTCAGCTCCGGTCCTTGCATTACCGGATTTGAGATGGCCATTTGAGATACAAACCGATGCTATTGATTATGCCATGGGTGCAGTTCTTCAACAGCATGGTAAGCCTATTGCTTTTCATTCTGAAACTTTTAATGGTGCTGTTGTAAATTATCCTACATATGATAAGGAGTTGTATGCATTGGTACAAAGCGTCAAAAAGTGGAAACACTATTTGATGGGCAAAGAAACTGTTATACATACTGACCATTAGCCCTTACAATACATGCAATCACAAAGAAAGTTACAACAGTCATGACACTTCAGATGGATTGGCTTCTTGCAACAGTTCCATTTGGTAATAAGGTACAAGAAAGGTACTCTGAATAAAGTTGTTGATATGCTTTCAAGGCCTATTATTGGTGCGGTTACTTTACTTTAGAATGATTCCATTGTACATAATAGTTACATAGAACAATATGCATCTGATGATGACTTTAAAGATGTGTATGCTAACTTGAGTAAAGGGAATCATGTAGAGGAAAATGACTATCACATGCATAAAAATTTGTTGTTTCATTTGGGAAAGTTGTGTATACCACAGGGGGAGAGAATTAATATCATAAGAGAAGCTCATTCTTCTCTTATTGCTGGCCATTTTGGTGCAAGAAAAACAGTTGCACATCTACAGAGGTATTGCTATTGGCCTCGCATGGTAGATTATGTTTCAAGGTTCATAAGAGGTTGTTCATTATGTGCTACAAGCAAGCCTAGTAATAGGAAGCTTGGCTTGTATACTCCTTTGCCGGTACCTTCTAGACCATGGGAGAGCATCTCTATGGATTTTGTAGGAGGTTTGCCAAAATCTAGAAAGCAGCATGATTATTTATATGTAGTAGTTGATCGTTTCAGCAAAATGTGTATACTTATGCCTTGTAAGAAAACTATAACTGCTGAACAAACTGCTGAATTATTTTTTCATCATGTATGTATTCACTTTGGTTTGCCTAATTCCATTATTAGTGACAGGGATTCCAGATTTGTGGGGAATTTTTGGTCCAACCTATGGAAGATGATGGACACAAAGTTGAAGAAAAGTACTGCTTTCCATCCGCAAACAGATGGACAAATCGAAGTTGTGAACAGAACCATTATGCACCTCTTGAGAGGATATTGCAGCAAGCATCCCAAGCTTTGGGATGAACATTTGCACTACATACAACATGCTTACAACTGTGCCAAGCACTCTTCCACAAACACCTCACCGTTTGAAGATTGTTTTGGTACTTGCCAAAATCACCTCTTGATTTCATTCTTGAGAAAGATGTCGCCATTTAGGGACATAGTGATATTGACAAAGCTCATTCATTCATTGAAAGAATTCAGCAAATACATCAGCAAATTCAAGAACATCTTGAGAAGAGTCAAGGCAAGTACAAGGAAAGACATGACAAGCATAGAGTCGATCACCAGTTTCAAGAAGGGGATGAGGTATGGCTGTACATTAGTAAGGAAAGGATGCAAGGAGAAGGTAAAATGCTGAAGCCTATTCGTTATGGTCCATTCAAAATCCTCAAGAAGGTTGGAAATAATGCTTTTCAATTAGATTTGCCTTCCTATATGCAAATGTATTATGTTGTCAATGTGGAGAACTTACGTTTGTATGAACCTCCTTTGATTGCTAATCATGAAAGTGTTGTTCAACTGCCATCTATAGAAGATTTCCCGCCAGAATTCTTAGATGAGCTGAAAGAATATACAATCCTTGACAGAAAGACACGCACTTCAAGGAGGGGCAATGTAGATTATGTTCGGGTTGGTTTCAAAGGCAGCAAACCAAACAAGGCAAAGTGGATGGAGGTGGACAGAGTGAGGGAGTTGTACCCTCACCTCTTTAACAGGTAGTTGAAGGCTTTTGGGGTCCAAAAGCTTCCCAATGGGGAGGTGTGATCAGGTGCTCATGTCTTAAGTGTCGTAAAATTCTCAAAAATGAAAGTGCTCAGAACTGGTTCAAAATTGAATGACTGGAAAGAGCTCATTCTCCTAATTCTGGCACTGTGAACAGTTCGGAAAACGGTCACCATATGAGAAAGTTATGCCAAAAACAAAATCGCCCAATAACCCTCAATTTTTTAATATTTTTCGAAAAAAATATAAAAAAAAAAAAAAGAATATTCCACAAAATATTCTTTGGAATATTCTATCTGGGCAGCCAATCACAGGATGCCACATGGCAGGCCTGGAGGCCGCCACGTGGCCCAAGGTGACGCCAGCAAGGGTATGTGTGTTATTTAAAATTTTGGTCAGATTGTGGTTTGAACCCACAACCTGCTCTCAACAAATACAAAGCCTTACCAACGCACCACCACTGGAGGTCTTGTTTGAAAAGCGGTGGCAAGTCTATATGAGTTTGAACTTTCGTTTGGGCGGGAAATGAAGGGGGCCAGCCCCCATTCCATATGACTCTACCCTCAGAACCGTGTGCTCCTTCCATAAACTGCGTAGCTTGGTTATAACGGTCACCGTGTTGTGTGTTGGTTATATAATACGTGTTCAAATTTAAACGTTAAATGCGGAGTTAAAGAACCAATTCCGCTAACCGTTTTGCACGAAATCCTACACAGAACCACCGAACCGGAAATGCAGTCACATGCAGTTATCCAACAGCAGTTAAGGCATAGTTAGACTGGCGGGAATATTGGCGGAGTTTTTGGGTGGACCGCAAAATTTGGGTAGACCCACCATAATTGGCGGAGTTAACTAGACTCCACTAAAGTTAGCTGGAGTCTTTTTAGGACCAGCTAGCAGTTGGGAGTAAATGGCCATAACTTTGGCTAGGAAAGGCGGTTTTGGACGAATTGTTTTTTGATTTTTGGTATCTTCAACCTTCTAAAGCCATTGGCACAGGTCTTACAGCCATCTGAGGTCATTTACAGAGGTTTTGGAGCCATGGAAGTTCTAGGAGCCACCAGGGCCCAGTGTTGGGAGAACTGTATAGGGTTGCAGGTACCCATTGGAGGTGAACCAGTAGTCAATCCTGAAGGATTCGAGTGTTCTGAATCTGTTTTTACAGTCTATTCAACCTGTAGAGGCTTTTATTCAGCTGTAAATTCATTTTGAGCATTTAATTAAAATGAGGACAGGCCCATTTGGGAGCCTTGGACCCAGCAGACGTAGCCCAGGAGGGGTGAACTGCTTTATCAACTTCTTTTGCATCTGTGGTTGATTTATTTTGCAGAAAAAATTCATTTTAGTGTGTTAAACAGTAAAAGGAAATAAATCTGCTATACTTAAATGGGTCATGAACAGCTGAAAATTTCATTTGTTTCTTTTTTGCAAGACATGGACATCTTTTAAACATGTATATTACTGAATTGAATACCTTGCAAACCATTTACAAGTAGTTTCAAATTCAGATCAGAAATCGAGAAGTGGATAGATCATAACTTGCATGAATTTGTAGCCCAAGAGAACAAGAATCTATGCCTATCTAAGCAAGAGTTGTTGAATAGATACTTATATACACACGAGCACGAAATTTTCTTCTACTCTTTTCCATGCGGATTACACTAGTGTTTATCTAAATTGGCGGACAGTCAAGGTACATGGAAGTTGGATAACCCTATTGTGTGGACTCTAGAATTGGTCAGACACCTGGAAGATTCAGAAAATAAGATCACGAGAGTTTTCGATTACTAGATCAATAGAATTTTGGGTGGTCTCATCACTGAGTTTGTGATCAATGCATCTGTTAGTTATAGCAAAGCTGAACACCATTTTTTCAAAGGACTAAGAGATAAGTATCTGAAGTCTCTGAAGATTTGGATTAAAATGTTATTGTGTGAAAAAGGGGTTATTTCATTGAATTAATGTTTAGAATAGATTTAACGGGGGCTACACGAAGTGGAAAAACATTCAGAAGGGATATAGATTCATGTGCTGAATACAACCCTCTGTTGGGAGCGTCTGATAGTGATGAAGAAAGTAGTGTTCTGAAGACACTTCTAGGTGTGCTGCAGACGGAAAATCAATGTATCGCGGGAACACCACATCTGACCACTCCACCTCCACCTCAACTATTCAACATGGCCAATGCTATGAAGATAACCATATTCAAGGTTCTAGGGACAGAACACCCTGAACAATTTTGGTTTGTAGTTGATGTTGTCTGGAAGTCACAGTAAATTATAGATGATGACTTAAAGAAAGCGTAGCTGGTTACAACACTGCAAGATAGAGCACTAGGCTAATATATTAAGTATTGTTTGGCTCATCCAAATGCAACATTGGATGAAATGAATAAAGTGCTCAACAATGAATTCAAGAAGCCTAAGTCACAAGCCCAGTCAGTAACGGAGGTCAAAGAGATCCAACAGAAGTTGAATGAGTCCACGTGGGACTTTGATTAGAGTTTGAAATGTCTCCTCCAACAGGCTAATATGCAGATCATAGATGACCAACACAAGGACTAGTACATTGCATCACTATTGCCCCATTTGAGTTTTCCATTTTCACAATAGAAGATTAAGATGTGGGCTAAAGCACTAGAGATTTCCATGAAATTGGAAGCCTCACCTATTCAAGATATGAATCTGGGAGTGCCACAAATTTAGTCATAGTTGGCTAGCCTACATATGGAGTTGCAGAGTGTCAAGAAGGGAAATGATGTCTAGAATGAGGTGTCACGGGAATACCACATCCAACCACTCCACCTCCACCTCAACTATTCAACATGGCCAATGCTATGAAGATGCCCATATTCAAGGGTATGGGGATAAAAGACCCTGAATAGTTTTGGTTTGTAGATGATGTTGTGTGGAAGTCACACCAGATTACAGAGGATGATTTGAAGAAAGAGAAACTGGTTATAGAACTACAAGATAGATAACTGAGTTGGTATATTAAGTATTGTTTGGCTCATCCAAATGAAACACTAGATGAAACAAACAAAGTGCTCAACAATGAATTCAATAAACCTAAGTCGCAATCCCAGTCAGTGAAGAAGGTTGAAGAGATCCAGCAGAAGGTGAATGAGTCTGCATGGGATTTTGATCATAGGTTGAAATGTCTACTCCAGTAGGCTAATATGCAGATCATAGATGACCAACACAAGGACTGGTACATTGCTTCACTATTGCCCCATTTGAGATTTCCATTGTCATAATAGAAGATTGGGATGCAGGTTGAGGCACTAGAGATTGCCATGAAATTGGAAGCCTCACCTATTTAGGATATGAATTTGGGAGTGCAGCAGATTTAGTCACAGTTGGCTAGCCTGCATATGGAGTTGCAGAGCCTCAAGAAGGGAAAATATGTCCAAAATGAGGTCTGTGCGGAAGTATGGTGTTTGAAATGTAAGGGCCATGGTCATGATAAGGATCATTTCCCGATGTACCAGAATTACCTAGTTGGAGGGGGTCATGTCCCCTTGAAACCAAAGAACACCATTGGGTCAAGTACAAGAGTGGTACCATGGTGCACTATTTGTCAGATTACAGGAAAACACATGACAGAAAATTATCGCTTACTGTAGAAGTTTGTGCAGACTCCCTAATAGTTTTTCTGTAATTTCAGTAAGTTTGTGGGTCATGATGAGCGCAATTTCCAGAGTTACGAACTGATGATGGACAGAACACCAACATATAAAGTATAGATGGAGGCTCGTCCTTAAGATCAAGGCGCAACTGCAGCGCGTGGATGGTTTCAAGGACGAGGAAGAGGATGAAGAAGAGGAGTGGGAAGAGGTTGTGGCCAGATCATTTTCTACAATTGTGGAGAACCGGGTCACTTTTTGTGAGATTTCCAGAATCCAACGCACCCCTCATGTCAATATTGTCACCAATTTGATCATGTCATAGAATATTTCCCTATTCTCATTGCGAAGATGCAAGAAAAGAAGACTCAGACTCAGCAGCCTACCCATAACATCCAGATGATGAGATCTAAATCGAGCGAAGACGGTCCTAGTGTTAATATTGTCACACAAAGTGGTATAACTACCGGGGAGGATAAAGGGAAGAAGCCATAGGAAAATGTATGGCTTTTCAAGGTTGATGAAAAGGAGGACAGATTCAATGTAAGTAAAGTAAAGGAAACATTTATGGAAGTAAAAAGGAGCTTCACAGATGAAGGAGCTTCTACATCAAGGACTCAAAGTATGGGAAAACCTGAAGACACTAGTATTGCGCAGGAGGAAGACCCCTCATTATTAGCATCATTTTTAAAAACCTGCATGAAGCTCCTAAGGGATAAGAAGGTAGTAGAAGGACTGGAAAAATTGATAGATAATTGCATTGGCAAGAATAAGCCACTACTGGAACAAGATGCAGTACATAAGGTGGGAAAAAGTAAGAAAAGGACTAGTCGTGAAATGAGGTTGACTGCATAGATAGGAGAATTCAAAATAGACCAGGTAATTCTTGATTTAGGGTCTGATACAAATGTTCTGTCAAATAAAACTTCAGAAAGAATGGGAAGATCAACGCTACAGTGGTCCCCGATCCAGCTGAGGATGGCGAATCAGTAGAAGATTATTCCTATGGGGCACCTACATGGAGTGACTATGGATATTGAAGGGGCGTGCACCATAGCTAATTTTGAAGTAATCAAAATAGTGGACGATAGTAACCCATATCCAGCATTGCTTGGAATTTATTGGGCCTTTGATATGAACGCGATCATCAACCTGAAGAAGCACAGTATGACATTTGAAAAAAAAGAACTAAGGGGTATTATGTCATTGGATCTAGATGAGGGTGCACAACATACTAAGCCAGTCCATGATTATGAGGAGGAGGATGATATTGAGCATATCTACAAGTTGAATGCATGGGATGAATATTGGATCAACCTACGGCATATGGAGGGATTACATGGGAGAGGATAGTTCCTGTAATTCATATTTAGATGAGGAGCTTGAACACTAGCAAAACAAGTTGCATGAGGTATCATCATTGAAATGCAACAGCCTTACAAAATCTCTTCGATGTATATCCACTGAGGTACACAACTTACCATATTATGATGGTTTAGAAGATGTCAATTTATTTCTAGATAAATTAGAAAGATATGTACCGGAGGAACATTGGTTCCAAGCATTAGACATCGCGCTGAGAGTTACACCTGCTAGATGGTGGGGTACGTATAAGAACAACTTTGTAGACTATAAGGAATATTGCCGGATGATGAAGCTGTGATTTGGACAAGCCAATACCCGCATTTCAAAGAAATACATAGGGAAGCACAATCAAAGTGAGCATCTATCTCGATGGACGAGAGCATTGGGAGAAGAATTGCAACCAGAATGGGTTCATATATTTTGCCACACTTTGGATATGATTTTGATGAATCGGTATCTGGAAATAGAGCTGCAACATGGAACCGCAAAACGAGATGTTCTGAAAGAAATTTTTCTACTAACTTTTAGCTTTGAAGATGGATTTGAATGCATCGATGAGGTGTTACAGGAGATCAAAACTATAATATTAAGAATTCCTGAAGAACCTATTGCATGGGTACAACCAGATTGGAGCACGCAGCTGCACCATGCACTCGAATTTTACAATGTGACCACTGAAGAAGGCGAAGAAGACCCTAGGAACATCAAGATCCCTTAGTTAGAAGGAAAGCCCAAAGTCACAGGGACTGAGGAAAAAGTCCATGATATTTCACATCGCTTAAATACCAAGAAGGTGAATATTGGATTGGAAGCGCAACCGAAGTTGAAAACGTCAGCGACTATTAGGATGAAGATACATTGGACAAAGTCATGAAGCTACTATGGGAGTATCAGGATTTGTTTCCCACCAAGTTCTCCGATTTGAAAGGGATTGTAGGGTATCTGGGCATCATGAGAATCACTCTAAAGCCTGATGCAAAGCCAATGAAGCAGTGCCCCTACCAGTTGAATCCTAAGTATAAAGAAAATGTGTGCGAGGAATTAAATAAGATGATTGCAGCTAGGATTATTGAACCTGTCGAGGAATTGGACTAGGTTAGTCCTATGGTGGTTCAAGAAAAGAAAACGCAGGGTGAAATTCGGATATGCATAGACTTGAGGAAGTTGAATGATGCTTGTGTCCACGATCCATTTCCTACACCATTCACACACGAAGTACTAGAAAATGTTGTAGGTCAGGAAGCTTATTCGTTTACTGATGGGTTCTTAGGGTACCATCAGATCAAGATCACACTGGAGGATAGAAGTAAGACTACCTTCACTACTAAATGGGGGTGTTTCTAGTATACAGTTATGCCTTTCGAACTTAAGAACGCCCCTGCAATATTCTCTAGGGTGGTAGTCACAGCCTTCAAGGAGTTTATTCACAATTTTTTGGAGGCTTACTTCGATCATTGGATGGTGTTTGGGTTAGTAAAAAGACATGTTTCCAATCTTTGCCTTATGTTGGATATGTGTCGAAGGTATTAGATTTCCCTTAATTTGAAGAAATGTATATTTTGCGTACCATATGGGATATTGTTGGGCCATGTAGTTAGTAAGAAAGGGTTGATGGTAGATGTTGGGCCACTAATTTGTCATTATTATTATCACTTTTTAACATCTATTTCATCCATTTCTACCATTCCTTATCATGTTATTTATCATAATATATCATATAATTCCATTTTATAGTTATTTATGCTCTTGTGAATAAACATTATTTATTCTTCTTTATTTTTAATAAATTGATGATTATTATATATGATTTTACCAATGATGGTTTATTAATGAATTTTTTGTAACATCACTCATGACTTTAACCTCCAAGATCTTTTCTAGATTGCATATTTGATCTCCAACTCATAATTAAATATTCCAACTCAGAAATTCGTTAGAGTAAGACGTGATAGTTTTTCATTGGATGTTTCGGAAAAATGAAGGAGAATCTTGAACATCCGAGACATGGGTTTTGTGCAGAACGGACCAAATTAGTGTCATAGATAGCAGTTTTCCAAAATTCGGTCTGTATTAAGAGAAACGGAAATTTCTTTGAAGACAATTTTCTCAGATTTGTTGTTGTGGCCGTTTTCCAAATTCTTCCAATTTCAATACTAAATTCGACTTGTTCTTGTTGAATGTTGATGGAAAGATCTTTCAGATATGATCTTGTTGATCAATTTGTTCTATGCAATCCAAATCTGTAATGGAAATCATTTTGTAATCAGCTTTGTTGTAACTTCTCTTTGCTCTCTCTGTATTTAAATGAATACAAAGATCAAAGAAAGAGAGGATAATGGGGATAATGGAAGGATAATGGAAGGATAATTAGGAGATAGGAGATGGCCAATTCTTAGATATGATGTAGGAGAAGAGATAAGAGATAAGAGATGGGAGATAAATAATTGTTGAATTTGAGGCAAAGCTAAGAGCTTCAATATGTTGTAATTATTTCTCTCATGTAGTTTAATGAAGGAAGTTATCCATTGAGTTCTACATCTGTTATTTGTAATCTGATCTGAGTTATTTCTCAAGGCGGAACTGAGTCTTGGGAAGTTGGGCCCACTACCTTGGACGAGGTGTTGCCTTGAACATGTAAATTAGTGTAGTTATGTGTTTGTTTATTTGAATTTCAATTGTCATTCCTTGAAGTAGATTTCCTTTCTTTTAACTAATTTGTTGTTTGCTGCATTTTCCAGATTTTTTATTTCCTGCAACTTCTAGATTTCATTTGATTTGTTGTTCTAGATTAGCATTTGAATTCTATTGAGTGCAATAGAATAAATTTCCAATTCAGCAAGGTGTGATTTAATTTAGTAATGATTCAAGTTGTGTGATTAAAATAATTTCTTTTCCTGTCATTTACTTTCTTCTTTTTAATTTTAGTTTTATTTTTCAAGTCTTACATTTTATTTCTTATTGAATGAGCTTGATAGTATAGAACACAATCATATAGAACTAGTGTTAGCTGTTGGTATTGTTATGCATATATTTTGTCGATTGCCTTGAAATAAAAAGATGCTCCTCGGGTTGATAATTAATGTCTAGGTGATTAGTTGTTTTATTTATTTATTAAGCAATTAATTTTACCCAACATTTTGGCGTCATTGCTAGGGAGACAGTCAAATTTCACTACCACACTAATATCTGGTTGTAGATGCATACCTGACTTCATGAGAGCTAGATATTGAAGACGGAAGGTAAGAACCTACGTGTGCATCCTGGGGAACCAGTGATGGGTCTACCCTCAGTAGTCAGGCTTAGGTCATATAGCATGCACTGATAGAAGTAGGAATTTTAGAGATAGAATTTTGAAAATAAAAAATCTCATGATTCCACTCAAGTGGTGATGTAAGCACCACTCATTTCACTGACCAATTGAAAGGAAAATTTGAAGGAGGAGCCTCAAATCAACACATGAAGAACATATTCTATTATGGTAAGCAATGGCTCACATTTCTACTTTTAAATTCCCTATCAAAGATCTAGGACGAGTGACACAGATGCACATAATTCCCCCATCTTCTCTACCAAATTTTCATGGTTTGGAAAATGAAGATCTAAACATTCTCATTTGAATTTGAAGTACTTTGTAGATGATATGATTAGTGTACTAATGATCAAAGGTTGAAATTGTTTCCTCTTACTCTAAAAGGAGCAGGTCTCTGATGGTTCATGAGCCTTGGTGGGAACTACATCCAAACATGGGAGGACATGAAAAATGTATTCTTGAAGAAGTACCAAGACTATTGCAAGGTCGGTGAAGATATTTTCAATATGATACAAGGGGAAGATGAAATCTTGGAGGACTATGTAGAGCGATTCAAATACAACTTTCAAAAATCAAAGCATAAGCATTTGAAAAAAGAGATCTTAAAACCACTCCTCCTTAAAGGAATCAAAGATGAATTTTTAGAACTCTTAAATCTGATAGGAAAAGGTAATTTTTTTCAGCTATCATATGATGATGTTTGTGATTTATGCATAAGATATTCAAGAGGAATATCCAAGGCTGGTAAGAATTTTAGAGAAGTTTCTTCTTTCTTTTCCAAATATACTACAAGAAGAGGAGACATAAGAGCTGAAATCAATGTTTTATTTGAAAATTTTAAATATGTATGGGGGATTTACGCAGTGCATTATATTAGATATCATTTTTGGGATTCAACTGTGTTAAGTAAGTCATTCAAACGTATGACCATTTCCATGAGAGGTAGTCGTAACTGACTAATTTCTCATGATTTTTGAATAGTTCACTTAGCACTCATTGCATCGGGTGATGCTCACAGGGGTGAAGAAGTGGATGTTTTGTAGGTTAAGAAAAATCAAGGAAAAATTAATGAAGTGTTTTTCCCTCATTATCGAAAAAAGAATCTCATAGATAGTCGCTCTTCCTTATCTAGGATGGAAGTAGCATATCAAAGGGATGGGGAAGCTGCAACAAGGTAAAAACTATGGAAACCATGGCCTACATGTATGGTTCAAAACAGTTCCTCTCCATTTTCTTACTTGCATAATCCATAAAGGAATACTCTTGTGTTAGGGAAGCCATGTCAATCTCAATATAACCCTCACCAATCTTGTCCACAAGCTTGGCATGGCTCATATTATGATTACATGGATACCCTCCCACATCTTGTAGCACAAACACATCATCCATATTTTTTTCCATCTTTTCAACAACATCTTACTTGTCTATCAAAATCATCCACACAACCCAATCAACTACATCATCAAAATGCTCCATTCCCTACACAATTTCTTGCTCAACTCATTCCACACCCTCACAGTAATAAACCAGTACAACATGCTTATAGTGTTGAACTAAAAAATTTACCTACCCTTCCCACCCATTCTATCTCACATGCACCATTGCAGAAAACTTATATTGAGATTGGGAATGTTTCAAATCCAAAAATTGTAGAAGTTATGGAAGAAAATGAGGTTTCTTCTAGTCTGCATCAACAAGCCATTTTAAAAACTCAAGAACTTCATGATATGATGGCTATGGGAAATCAAGAAAGTAAAGGATATATTGAAGATTGGTTTCACTCCATCATTTGTTTGCAGCATCACTCCATACTTCAACAATTTTTGACACCATCTTTTCAAGGGAAGTTGGCTTCTCATACCCTACTATTTATTAACATGCATTTTTCAAATTTGGGTATGTAGATACTTGAGACCTTATTTTGAAAATGACTCCATTGTAATTACTCTTATATGTAAGAATATTCATCTTTCAAAGTAGAGTAGGTTAGTGTAGAAAATAAAATAAATAAGGACATAAATAAATGCAGTTTTTTTTATGTAAAAAAAGTTGTTTTTGTTGCAACAGGCTATGGAAATAAACATTGGTGATAAATGCTTTAATTTATTTGTGTGTGTAGATGTATTATATTGAAAATAATAGTTTTACAAACACTCATATTCATTTTTATCACCAATATGGAAAAATTTCTTGAATATCATATTTTTTGGCTTGCAGGCTTGATGAAAGTTCTAAAAACACACTCGGGAAAGTCATGTTTTGAGGAACCAAAAGGGAATATTTTTAAAATTTGTTTCTATCCTAAGTATCCATTTATTTCCACTTTCAGACCCAATTTTAATCACTCCATTTGGATTTGAAATGAAAACATTATAACCAAAACATTGACAGGTTGTCTAGTAGGGAGCTCAAGAACAGTGTTGGGACAGTCAGCTTTTGGAGGCCCAAATGACTATATTTTTAAGACCTGTTTCTATGGTATATTTCCTTATGAATCTAGTTTACAAGGAAATTTGAATCACTCAATTTCGATATCGTATGAGAAGTTATGACCAAAATACTGACTGTCTATCATAAATCTTCACTTTTAAACTCTGTTTTTCCAGTTGTTCAATTGTGTATTTGACCCATCAATTCTTCTCGTCTTCAAAACATATTCCTATTGGAGATAAATAAATAAATATAATTTCATTTCCAATTTGAATCAACTCAATCCATCATCAAACAAAAAAGGTATGCTTAAAATATCCACCGCTGGTCTAAGTTGGGAAATCGAAAATGACTCTATTATACAAGTAATTCTAAGTAAATTTGACAGAGCATCTCATGAAAATTTTAAAACATGTTTCTATTTTATATATCCCTCTAAATTCAATTTCATTTGGCTTTGAAATCACTCAAATCGGATGAAAAAAAAAGAAGTTATGATTAAAACACTGCAGGTTAGCATAATTGGCCACTACTCTCATGTAGGTAATAAATTAATTTTACTTTGTTATTTTTTTCCGTGGGTTTGTTTTACAGAGTAACGATTTTATTTTATTTTTTTGCATACTTCTTGGATTATGGGAGCCCAATAACCTCTCTTTCTCCATGATTTAATGTTTTATTGCAGGTAGACACTCGTTTTTTGCAGGTCCTTAAAGAATAAAGAGGTCAATTTATGAACGAGCAATTCTTGAAAAAAATGTTAATGAAACAAGGGCATTTCATCCAATTCATTATTTAATGGATTCATAACAGAAAAAATGGAGAATTGATTTCCATTTGAAAATTCATGTCACTGCTGTCAAAACATTTTTCCAAAAGATCATTTTTTTTCCATTGATAGATTGATGTTCCCTTAGGAAATAACATCATAGTTGTTATAACTTAATTTATTTATTTATTTATGAATTATTTTTAAATAAAGTGTTGTTTCTTTTCTAATTTCTCTTATGTTTTGTGTTTCACGTGTTGCTTCCTTCAAAGTTGTAGTTTCTGCTCTGTTGGTGATTGAACAACACTTATTTTTGTGTGTGTGTTGTTGTTCAATCGATTTAACGATTGTTGTTCAATCAATTGAACAGCACTTTGTGTGTTCTGTTGTTCAATCGATGAGATAAATGTTGTTCAATCAATTGAACAACACTCTGTGCATTTTTTTGTTCAATCGATTGAACGATTGTTGTTCAATCAATTGAACAACACTTTTTGTGTGTTTGTTGTTCAATCGATTGAACACCACTTTTGCGTTTTTGAATTTTGTTGTTCAAACGATTGAGTGATTGATGTTCAATCAATTGAACAACACTTTTGTGTGTTTTTATTTTTTATTTTTTTTGAACGATTGTTGTTCAATCAATTGAACAACACTTTTTGTGTGTTTGTTGTTCAATCGATTGAACACCACTTTTGCATTTTTGAATTTTGTTTTTCAAACTATTGAGTGATTGATGTTCAATCAATTGAACAACACTTTCGTGTGTTTTTCTTCTTTTTTTTTTGTTCAAACAATTGAATGATTGTTGTTCAATTGATTGAACAACACTTTTACGTTTTTTATTTTTGCTGTTCAAATGATTGAACGATTGTTGTTCAATCGAATGAACAACAATTTTACATTTTTTTATTTTTGTTGTTCAAATGATTGAACGATTGTTGTTCAATCAATTGAACAACACTTTATGCATTTTGATGTTCAATTGATTAAACGATTGTTGTTCAATCAATTGAACATCACTTTTTGCATGTTTGTTGTTCAATCATTTGAACGATTACTGTTCAATCATTTGAACGATTACTGTTCAATCGATTAAACAACACTTTTCCGTGTTTTTCTTTTCTATTTTTGTTGTTCAAAGGATTGAATTATTGTTTTTCAATCGATTTAACAACACTTTTGCATTTTTTACTTTTGTTGTTCAAGATATTGAACGATTGTTGTTCAAGATATTGAACGATTGTTGTTCAATTGATTGAACATCACTTTTGCGTTTTTTTTGTTCAAACAATTGAACGATTGTTGTTCAATCGATTGAAAGATTGTTGTTCAATCAATTGAACATCACTTTTTGCATGTTTGATGTTCAATCATTTGAAAAAAAATTGTTCAATCGATTGAACAACACTTTTCGTGTTTTTCTTTTCGATTTTGCTGTTCAAACAATTGAACGATTGTTGTTCAATCGATTGAACAACAGTTTTGCATTTTTCTATTTTTGTTGTTCAAACGATTGAACGATTGTTGTTCAATCGATTAAACAACACTTTTGTGTTTTTCTTTTGGTTCAAACAATTGAACGATTGTTGTTCAATCGATTGAACAACACTTTTGTGTTTTTTACTTTTTTTGTTCAAACGATTGAACGATTGTTGTTCAATCGATTGAACATCACTTTTACATTTTTTTATTTTTGTTGTTCAAACGATTGAACGATTACTATTCAATTTGAACAACACTTTTGTATTTTTTACTTTTGTTGTTCAAACGATTGAACGATTGTTGTTCAATCGATTGAACAACACTTGCGTTTTTTACTTTTGTTGTTCAAACGATTGAACGGTTATTGTTCAATCAATTGAACAACACTTTTGTGTGTTTTTCTTTTCGATTTTACTATTCAATTGATTGAATGATTGTTGTTTAATCAATTGAATAACATTTTTTTAGTATATGTTGTTCAATCAATTGAAGAGCCACGATTTTTCTTTTTGTGTGTTTGTTGTTTAAATCGGTAGAATGAATAACTATGATTTCTTTTTGTTGTTCCATCGCCAATCATTTATTTTGCCATTTTTATTTTTCTTATATGTTTTGAATAAAAATACCATCTGGTTGGATTTGTGCCTAAGATAAATAAAAATAGTAATATTAATACCATTATGACTTATAAAACCTTTTGATGGTCGTCTTTATTTCGAAGCTGACATGGTGCACCTATATAATGACTGGTTGAATATCTTCTCTTTGAACACATCATAAAATGATTTATTATTCTAATACCATGTCAGTTTATTTTTTACACTTTCAAATGGATAAATCCCTTTTATATGATGATATGGGGGTAAAAGCATAACTTTCATTGATAGTTTTTTTACTTCTTATGCCATTCCTGACTCTTAAGGAGTAAATGAGTCTCCCTCTCTTTACAAAAAACAAACATCAAAATATAAAAATATGAAAATGTAACAACCATTGTCTTAAAGAGGATAGTGGGTCTCAGTACGAGCCAACCTACCATGATCATAAGGATGTAACAAGTGACATTCCGTTATGGCCACCACACCAAGGTAATGACCTTCTTGATAATTAAAACTGTCATAAGAATAGAGGGTCGCATCGCAAGCCAGCTTGATCACTTTGTTATATCCTGGTGAATGGCACTATGATTATCTGGTTACCATGCCAACATTGTGGTCTCTTTATATCAAGAAAAGGAGAATCATCTAAATACTAAAAGGAGGACTCTGACTCATTTGTGGGGTTAAAAAGAAACCTTATCGGGGCTATGAACGACTGTTGGTAGCAGTGGCTCTGCTTGTGGTATTGAAGTACTATGTTACATTGCCAAATACTCTCTATCCTATTACCCCCTATGGATTCATTTCTAAAGGAGAATTTACCATTTGAACAAAATTTCTAATTCAATTAACCAACATGCATGGTAAACTATATCTTTATATGCATTATATCATTATTGTCTAATCACTCGATACCAACAGTCATTATCATTTATCGTCGGTCATGCTTTCGTCATATTTTTTCACCTAAGGTAAATATCTATTTACATAATGATCTAATCTCTGTTTTATTTTATTTTAGCATTTCTAATCTTTTGATGTGTAATGCTTTGATTGCCTTTGTCGTCGTCGCTTTTATTTGATTAGTCACCTGCATTTATGAATCCTCAACGTCCTTTCCTTTTTCCTATGCTTTATGGTCATGGACGCCCTTTTCTAATTAGAAGGGGGAAGGTATGCATTATGGGATAACATGCGTAATAATTACCAAACTCCGCCATAACTTTCTAATTTTACAAAATATTATTATTACATTTATAAAAAAGTTTTTTTTTTATTGAAATCTTTGCATGCAGCTTATATGTTGTTGTTCAAAACTAAAACTGTGGATTCAAGAAAATTGCATGCATAATAGTGAATGGTTTACAGGAGAACATCAAGTAGTGAATTGTTTACAAGAGAACATCAAGTATGGGGGGCAACTCTATTCACAGCGAGCCCACACTATTGCAACTACCAAAAGAGGCTCAAGTAACTCACGAACGCAGACAATTGTTTAGATAGGATGTGTTTTCATGGCTTCCAACTTTTGCATCACTTTCAACATCAGCTCAACCTACATCAGCTTCATCAAATACCAATCCATACATGTCATTCCACATTTTTTCAGAGGTAAAACTTGAGGTAAAATAACATAAGTTTCTGATTTATTAAAAGTTTAGGAGAATTTCATGGCAATCCATTGAACATTATTTATTATAATTCATTCCACATCTTTATCACTTCCCATTTTTAGAGACATAGAAGCTTTCAGTTTGGGGGAGTGTTACTTTCATTCATTTATTTATTATGACCATCCCATCATCCATTGATCTCCTTATTCATTCTCAACACCTCCCTTATTCCATGTTGTTTTACACTAAGCATAGATTTCAACAACGATTGTAGCAACCACCTCAATTTGTTTTCAAGTATTGCAAGAGGGCATGCTAATTCTCCAGTTTGGGGGAGGAATTTTTACACAAGATGGATGTTTTCTACTTTCTTTCTCGTTTAAGGCATACTAATTCATTTTTATACAATGCATAAATTGAATTGCGTATATCTTTAAAACTATGAACTGAATTCTTGTAATTTTTAGACAACAAAGATGTATCATTAAAAAGCACAAACCCATAAAAGTTCAAGTTAAATTAGTTTGTAAAACTTCAGAAATCATGCACTGTCACCTACAACCATTTTTCTTATATCTCATGATCCATGCATCAAAACGATCTAATTTTTGGATTAGAGAAGCATTAATATAGTAAAAAGTTGTTTGCAAAATTTTAGCAAAATTTGGTTTGTAGTTTTTGAGAAAATGGTTAATGAAGTTTGTCGTTATTTGTATCATATTTTGCTGCAACTCCATATACATATAGTTGAAATTCAATGTGAAAATTGTTACGCCTTCATCAACATTGCTAAAATTGAATATTCATTATTTGAGAAAGAAGTCATTTGTTCCATCAATTTCATGCGTTGGGGTGTACATTTTTATAATAGTTTGGTTAATATAGAGGATTTGGGTTGCATGAAGACATGCAACATATTCAGTTTGGGGGTAGGTTGGGCAGCTAATTTGTCATTATTATTATCACTTTTTAACATATATTTCATCCATTTCTACCATTCTTTATCATGTTATTTATCATAATCTATCATATAATTCCATTTTATAGTTATTTATGCTCTTGTGAATAAATATTATTTATTCTCCTTCATTTTTAATAAATTGATGATTATTATGCATGATTTTACCAATGATGGTTTATTAATGAATTTTTTATAGCATCACTCATGATTTTAACCTCCAAGACCTTTTCCAGATTGCAAATTTGATCTCCAACTCATAATTAAATATTCCAACTCAGAAATTCGTTGGAATAAGAAGTGGCATATTTTCATTGGATGTTTTAGAAAAATGAAGGAAAATCTTGAACATCCGAGATATGGGTTTTGTGCAGAAAGGACCAAATTAGTTTTTTAGTGAGCAGTTTTCCAAAATTCGGTCTGTATTAAGAGAAACGGAAAGTTCTTCGAAGACAATTTTCTCAGATTTGTTGTTGCGGTCGTTTTTCAAATTATTCCAATTTCAATACCAAATTCGACTTGTTCATGCTGAATGTTGATGGAAAGATATTTCAAATACGATCTTGCTGATCAATTTGTTCTGTACAATCCAAATCTGTAATGGAAATCACTTTGTAATCAGCTTTGTTGTAACTTCCCTTTTCTCTCTCTGTATTTAAATGAAAACAAAGATCAAAGAAAGAGAAGATAATGGGGATAATGGAAGGATAATGGAAGGATAATTATGAGATAGGAGATGGACAATTCTTTGATAGGATGTAGGAGAAGAGATAAGAGATGAGAGATGGGAGATAAATAATTGTTGAATTTGAGGCAAAGCTAAGAGCTTCAATATGTTGTAATTATTTCTCTCATATAGTTTAATGAAGGAAGTTATCCATTGAATTCTACATCTATTATTTGTAATATGATCTAAGTTATTTCTCAAGGCGGAACTAAGTCTTGGGAATTTGGGCCACTACCTTGGACGAGGTGCTACCTTGAACATGTAAATTAGTGTAGTTATGTGTTTGTTTATTTGAATTTCAATTGTCATTCCTTGAAGTAGATTTCCTTTCTCTTAACTAATTTGTTCTTGTTGCATTTTCCAGATTTGTTATTTCTTGCAACTTTTAGATTTCATTTGATTTGTTGTCCTATATTAGCATTTGAATTATGTTGAGTGCAATAGCTTAAATTTCCAATTCAACAAGGTGTGATTTAATTTAGCAATGATTCAAGTTGTGTAATTAGAATAATTGCTTTTCCTATCATTTACTTTCTTCTTTTTAATTTTAGTTTTATTATTCAAGTCTTACATTTTATTTCTTGTTGAATGAGCTTGATGGTATATAACACAATCATATAGAACCGGTGTTAGTTGTTGGTATTGTTATGCATATATTTTATCGATTGCTTTGAAATAAAAAGATGCTCTTCGAGTTGATAATTAATGTCTAGGTGATTAGTTATTTTATTTATTTATTAAGCAATTAATTTTACCCAACTGTAGATCCTGACAAAATTTTCGTAATTATTAATTTGGATCCTTCGAAGAATGTCAAGAAATTGCACACGACGTTGGGCCACACGGGGTATTACAGAAAATTCATCAAGGCGCACATGCAAATTACTACGCCCATGGAAATATTGTTGAAAAAGGATGCGACGTTTTGCTAGGACGATGATTGCCAGAAGAGTTTGAATGTTTTGAAGGAAAAAAGGTCACTGCTCCATTTTAGTGTTCTCCAAATGGAAGAAGGAGTTACAGGTCCATGTAGATGCCTCCTGCATAGCCCTGGCCATTGTGCTGACCCAACTATGTGAAGGTGATATCGATCATCCGATAGTGTTTACAAGTAGGAAGTTGTTAAAGGCGGAAAATAATTATTCTACCACAGAGCGCAAAGGACTAGCAATGGTGTATGCGCTGCATAAATTCAGGCACTATTTGTTGGGCGTGCACTTAAATATGTACACAGACCATTTTTCTTTGAAGTACTCGGTAAACAAACCTGTTTTGGGGGGAAGAATCTCTCAATGGTTGCTACTCTTTTTGGAATATGACTTTGAGGTAATTGTCAACCCAAGGTGCTTGAATGCTGGACCAGATCACCTTTTGTGGATTGAGAATGGTGATGAACCTAAAAATTTGGAGGGATTTCCTGATGTGAAGCTCTTTGTTGTGCGCCTTTATGACAACCATTTCACAGACATAATCCACTTCTTGTCTACAGGTATAGCTCCTAAAGGGTATTCGACACAACAAAAGAAGTATCGTGAAAAGGCATGGCATGATTGTCATATCAAAAAGTGCACCTTAAAGAATGACGATTTGGTACTGATGTATGACAGTAAGTTCACAAAGTTTCTAGCGAAGTTCCGAACGCATTGGCTGGGGCCATATAATATTAAGGAGATTATGAATGGAGGTGCAGTTCAGCTCCTGAAGCTAAATGGGGAATAATTTCCGGGAAAATTCAATGGGGTGCGATTGAAGATGTATAGGGGTGATCCTTCCCCTACACAATGACTATATGATCGCGGGATAGTCTCAATACTCCAAGAAGCTGCAAGGAAGTACGCGATTATAAACTACACTGCATGAAAGTTAGAAAGGAGAATTGAATGGGCCACATGATGAGTCGAAGGAAGGAACCAAGGGGAGTTGCATCGAAGGATCTATGCTAGGAGGATAGGCCTCACACAGCCTAGCCAAAAAACGACCATTGGAAGCACTATAGCTAATTGGATGGCGATTTTTCCGTTGAAGGGAGCGGGAAAAAAGCATTTATGGAACATATCTTTGGAAATTTTCCACCAAAAGTACAGTAATGACTGAGAATTGGAGGGAACAGTTGGATTTGAATTCAAATTGACCTATAAATATGACATGGTGCTTCACATTCGAGCACTTTGCTTCCTGAGAGTTTGCCTTAAGATTTTTCTCCTTACTTTGTGCTAAGAGAAGTGTTGTATGCCTGATAAGGATTGGGAGAGAATTCTTTCACAGCTTGAATTTACAAAGTTAACTAATCAGCACCGTGAGATAATCCTTGAAAGAATGACTACAATGAAACCTGAGGCAGAGCCGGCCCAACCTGTACCTACAGGGTTGCCTACTACTGTGCCGAGGTCACCAAGGCCTAAGCCATTTGCTTCCACGACAGGAGATAAGACATAGAGAAGCCATTAGCAAGCACTGGTGCAGAAATCACCGTGGAAAAACCCAACCGAAATCTGCCAGAAGGGAAAGATGGATAGGTCCGAATAGCTGACGGAGCCCCTAGACCTAGATGAGGAAGAACTGTGTGGGGGAGTAGAGGAAATTAATGCAGAAGAGGTTAAGCCGATAAATCAACCACTGCCATATATACCACCTAGAAAATCCATGACTAAAGTGCCCAAAGATCTGGATTCCGCAAATTTTATGGTCTCCACACCTTTGTTGTCAGAGAACATGTTGTTTGAGGGACCATTACTGGCCCATATACCAAACTTGAAAATGGAGGATTTGGACCTAGGGGACAACGAGAGGTTTCCACAGTTGGCATCGAGTAAGTACCTAAAGAAGGTCTACTATGAAGAGTCGAATGTCACGCGGCTTGAGCCGATGAAATGGGTGGCTGGAGTTGGGGGCGTGGAGCTCCTAAATATGTTATGGGTGCCACACTTCAGTCGTGCCACTATTAATACAGTTTGTGTGCGCCAATTGTTGACACTGGTGCATGATGGGTGCCTCTAGTTGGGAGGGCCCATCTCAATCACTGGCATGCTAATCCAAAGAATAACATTGCTACCATACCAATGAGTGGACCCTGTGGAGACTTTCATAGGAAAGTCGTAGGAGAAGAAGTTGGCAGACCAAATGAAGCGTTATTTTGCTCTGGTCAAGAAGTCGCACAGATATTCCATTTAGTCCATCTTAGATGGTTTGGTTTAGTTTGTTGCACAAATCTTGGCTGGTAAGATCATGAGGAAGTGTCGTGCCAATGAAGTTTCGATGCCAATCGTCTCTTTGGCTGTGAGTGCATCAAAGGAGTCTAGTATAACTACACTCAATACTTATTTCATGAATTTTTGGAGGACTACATGTGGTTGTTGTTATTAATCGTGTTGGTGGCCCAGAGGACACCCAAAGAAAGCCAATTCCCTTTGTATGACTCAGACCTACCTGAGGTCGTGAAGTTCGCTTCACTATGGGCTACCAAGGACCCAACAGGAGTGATGGAGACAAAGATATTTCAAGTCTTGTTTGAGTCAGTGCTTAGCATGGTGATTAACTAGTGGCCAATATTATCACCAATTTTGCATGAGCAGTACATCAATATCACATATTTCCATAATCTACACATCTACACAAAGAAATATTCCAAGGGCATATGGCACAAGTTTCCTTACTTAGTCATCAAGGACAATATTATAGGGGTTGCCTATAAGTGGCCAAGTGACTGGCTCACCCCTTCTAATGCTGGCATAGGTACCAGTAAGGTTGTTGAAGGTGCCACAGCACAGACCACAACCACCATGGAAACAGAAAGGAAGAAGGAAACACATAAGGCTCCACTAAAGAAAAGGCTACTATTGCACAGTAATTTGTCACTGTCTCCCTGTCAGTCTCCCTACTGTGTCATGAAATCAAATTCATCATGCTCATGCTCTCTGAATTGGCCAAATGACCCTATTTTCCAAAGTTTACTGCATCAGCGCGTCTGTTATTAAAATATCTGCGCTGACTGGCGGCTCATAGTGTAATTAGTGCGCTGCCAGCGCGGAAGCACACGACTTTTCTGCGTTGGTCGCATTTCATGAGCCAGCGCACCTTTCCTTTGTATTGGGTCACGCTGACATGGCCTTCCCAGTTATTGAGGTGCGACGTCAGCGCGCCAGTCCCGTTATAATCCGCGCTGATCCTGTTTGGGCGAATTTGTTCTAACAGCCAACCTTCCAGATGACTCCAGACCTGGTTGTTGGCCTTGTGAATGTCGCCCTCCCTTCTATGGCATGTCTGTTCGTCATATGGGCCACCTTTCATGGAGATAAGCTTATCCTTCCACCCTCCATGGAGACTCCTTCTCCTATATAAGCCTCCACCATCACCATGAGCAGCTAGTTTTGGACAATAAGGAATTCATAGTGTTTTGTGTGCTGCTGCTAGTAGGTAGTTGGTGTGATAAGTGTGGATTGCTAGAGAGCTTAGGGAAGGTTGTGAAGTCTTGGTGTTTTGTGTGAGAGAGAGTTGCTTGACTTGGGAGATCCACCTCTATGGGTGAATGCTTATGAGACTTGCTGGCTGGACCCTCTTGAGAAGGACTCAGCGTCAGAACATTGGTTGTACCTTTCTCTGATTATTGATTAATAATAGATGACTACTGTTATGGTTCCATTCTCATTTGTCTTTGTAATGGTTAAATGTGAATTACATCCTTTCTGACTGATGTATGATTGCTTTTATTAGATTTCACGCTTGTGTTTGTGTTTCTCTTTGTGTGTGCAGGTGTCCGTCCACACGGATAGTGGAGGATTGTGACCGGCCAGAGCAAAGGAGCGAGTGTGGCATCTCTTTATCAAACAAGAGCGTTGGAATCCAAGTAGGTGTTCTTTGCCTACCTTTTAATTGCAATTAGTAGCTTGCATAGTAGCATTGATTGATTGTTGCTAGACCCATTTTGGGCTAGTAGGGATCGCCTCTAGAGGGGATTTACCTCTCCAACAATTTGGCGACACCGCTGGGGAGCTGGCCTGTGTCTCTTTTTGTTCATCCTTGTTTTTGAGTTTGATTGTTACTCTCTTGTCGAGATTGGGGATTGTCTCTCTGCTTTTAGACTTCCTGGGCCCATCTAGGAAGTGTCTTGATTGTCTAAAGAGTTTCTGCCTTTGGTTTGGGAGCTTTTGATTTCATTCTACTTGTTTTTTACCCTCAGCGCGGTTTAATTCAAAACAGACACGCTGACGTCACACACCTGCTTCTTTGTCTTCCCTTTCATTGCGCCTGTTCGACTAACAGTCGCACTGACCTCGTTTTAGAGCCAGCGCGCTTAAGTCGTGTTCTTCCGCGCTGACGGCGCAAAGTTGCTACAGGCGTTGTCTTGTCAGCGCCGAGTTGCTGAAGGCCACCCGCGCTGATCCTGTAGAATTGAATTTTGTTCAATTTTGCCTCCTGAGCCTATTGGTTAGGCTATCCCCTACTCTTTCCACCTGGTCTATGACTTGTTTTTTATTGCCTGAACTTTGAGATACTTGCTTGCGAAGCCTTGTTCCGCAAGGGTTCGTTTTTGCTCATTTTTCGTTTTTGCAAATACCTTCCTCTTTGCTTTCGCTGCTTGGTTTGTATTTTGGCCATGACTTTTACAGTTGCTGGGATGTGTTGAATCTCTAATTGACTGGTTGTAACTCTCATCCTCCGGGTGTTTGCTTTTCTCCATTGATTTCGCACTCTAGCCCTAGGGCATCTAGTGGCCATGTGTGTGTCAAGCCTCCCGTGGGAACCTTGTTTTCTCGTTTGACCAGCCAACTCTAGATTTACTTTTTACACTTGCTCAGTGATTGTTGAACTGTGTTTGGTTGTGTTTCCAAGCGGTTTTCTTCCTCCTTGTTTGAATTCCTATTTGTCTTGCCGAGCTTAGATCACATAGCTCGTGCGAACCTTGGTTTTTCCTTTTGATTTGGGAATCTATTTTGGGTGTTTTGGGAACTTTGTGTGCTTTCATTGGGTGATTTTATTCTTTGTGCTTGGTGTTCCTGTTCCTCAAAATTCATTTTAGGTGCTTTGTGCCATTGAAAAAAAATCAAATTAGTATCTTTGTATTCGATAATTGAAAAGGAAAAGAACATTTCATTGACTTGCATTCTCAAAAGAAAAGTTTTGTTTCCTTGCCTTTAGCTGCATTAGATTGTTTGATTGCTTGCGTTCATTTTATTTGATCAAAAATTCTTAACCTTCTCATAGCTAGAATTCATCGAATGAAATGGTATTCTTTGGAATGTAGTTTGCATCTAAGTAATTGTGAGAGAACACACGGTACGACCTGAAATCGAAACTTAATTCAAGATCAACCATAAAATAAACTGAATAAACCTAAAAACGCATTGAAACTTAATGCAAATATCTAGAGTTCTAGGCTAGAGACGTGCTTCGGCGTCGTTAAACCTAGTCACTATTGTTTCACACTACGGTTGGGTGATTCCTCCTTTTGTGACTCGATAGTGGTCTAGCACGGATTTGTGCTCCCACGTACCGTCGCGTATATAGGGGAGACTCCACTAGGTTATCATCCTTGATCCATAGGAAGCCGAGTCTGCCGCCTTGTGAGCCATAACGCACCGAACACAGCATTCGGGAAGATTGACTGCAGTACGGAAAGTCCTTGGTTCTCATACGATTGCCAAGGTGTATAAGCAGTTTTACGGATCGCTTGGTAAACCCTTTGCCTAGAATCTCCAGAGAAGTCACTTTTGATCCTTTTTAGACTCCTTAAACGAAAAGGTGCCTGTGAGCGTCTTGTCACTTCGTGCTCATTAAACATTCGAAGGAGACTAGAGTCATCTTTTCGTCCTTTTCTCGACTCTTGAAACATGAAAAGGTCAAGTTTAATTCCAATGTCTTAAAAATTTATTCGGCCACGATAACATTTCCTGGTTAGATCTTGTGTGCGCTAGCTTGAGTAGGGTTTTTATCGTTAGTTTCCTTTAGTTTTTGTGTGGGGTTTGTCATCCTGGCTAACTCGTCAACCCCCGGTCCAAGTGATCAAGGTTCTCCATCTTCCGTTGCTCCTGAAGTACCAGTTGTAAGCGATACTCTTCCTATCATCCCGAGTATCCAGCCTATCAACGTACGTGCCCCAGGCGACGAGGATTACGAAGAAGATTGGAACCCTATCTGGGAAGGCGACGAGGACGATTTTCTTACCCCTCCCGGTATGTCGTCTCCGATGTCTAACATGGGGGAGACATCTCCCAGTGCCAGTGAGACACCCGTGGTTACGGATATTGAAAATCCCATCCCAGCTACTTCTCCACTCCCCCCGCGATATTTGTCGGTAAGGGATAGAATAGCTGCCAGGATGCCTTCCATGACTATATGGGATCCCAGTGTCATTCCCACCACCGGCTCTTTTGTTTCGCAACCCCATACTACACCTGTTACCTCAGTTCCCACAAATCCAACTGTTTGTGTAGCATATTCGACTCCGGTCGTCAGTGCCATGTCAGCGTCTTTGTCTACAAACCCTGGTGCTGGTCCCTCTCACAATCAAGTAAGTAGTGGCCAGCCGAGACTTTCATCTGAAGTCGTCGATCCTGCACAAAGTGCTCAACCCTCTTCTGGGCCTGTTCCAGGAGGGGGGTCGTTTGATGCCCAGGGGCAGCCCATCGTGGACCCGAATTATCAAGGTCCACTCTATTACTATGACTCTACTGGTCAGTACCTCAAGTTCGCTCAATCCGCGCCTCTTCCACATTTTGTGGAGGTCTCAGTACTGTTATCCATTACTTGGGACGCCCATACTCATTCTTTCCATGGGGGCCAGGCAATCCCTGGGCAGCCTCAAGGACCTCCAAATCAAGGCCAGCCACCTTATGTGCAAGCCCCTCAAGGGCAACCACTTTATGGCCAGTCTTACCCAGGACAATCTGGGGGCCCACAAGGACAACCCTACCCGGGACAACCTTCGGTTGTTGGTGGTCCGTCATTTTCTTATCAGAGTCAACCTTCTGGTTATCCAGGGCAACCTAGTACCCAGCAAGGTTTCCCATCTGGATAACTAGGACAACCTTACATCCAACAAGGCCAACCTGGTCTCCAGCAGGGTTATCCCTCTGGACAAGCTAGGCAAAATTATAATCCTCAAGGTCAACCGGCTTTCCAGAAGGGGTATCCTTCTGGGCAAGGGGGGCAGCCTTACGTACAGCAAGGCCAACCCATTGCTCAGTCGAGTCATCCCTCTGGGCAGGCAAGGCAACCCTCCGTACAGTAGGGCCAACCTACTGCTCAATCCATGAATCCTCCTGGGCAAGGGGGGCAACCCTACGTTCAGCAGGGCCAACCCACTGCTCAGCCAGTACATTCTTCCGGGAAAATGGGCCAGCCTTCTATACAGCAAGGTCAACCCACTATCCGCCCTAATCATCCATCTGGACAGACTGGCCAACCGCAAGGTCAACCAGCTGTCCAGCCTGTTCGACCATCTGTTCCACAAGGACAACCCTTGGTTGTTCAAGGGCAACCTGGCACCCAGCAAGTACGTCCTTCTGGGCAGGCAAGTCCATCCCAAGTCCAACCAGGCCAACCTTCCGGCCAGATCGTCTCAGCTCAACCGGTTCAAGGACAATATGATGGGCCCCAAACTCAAATGGGTTATCAAATGCAAGGCGGGCCACATCCCCAACCTTCCTACCAAGCGCAGCCTCCTTATCAGGCTCAGTATGGAGCTCAGCAAACATATGGCTACCAGCAACCCCAGGGGCAAACTCAATTTGCCCCGTATCAAAATTATCAATAGATGCAGGGCACTCCTTACCAAAATTATCAGTATGTTGCACCTGCAGGTCAAGTTGCTAATACATGGGGGGCTGGGGGGCAGACTCAAGGACAACTGTCCGCATATGGTCAAAATAAGTATGGACAGAATCCCTATGGGCAAGGTCCCTATGCACCAGGTCCTTTTGGGCCGGGTCCATCTGGACAGAGTCCGTGGGGGCAACCACCACCTGGTTGGAACCCTGGTACTGCTCCACTTCCGCAGCCACAAATGTCCTTTAACCCGCAATTGCCATTCTTAGCGACGTTGGAACTTCCAGATGTGTCCAAGTTAACAAATGATCCCATTTTGCATAATCCATATTGGCCACAAGTTCCAACTAAAATACCCGGTGATTGTCCAAAGTTTGATGGCAAAGCTGGTGAAGATCCTCAGGCCCATGTCATGACTTATCACCTTTGGTGTTCATCGAACTCATGGCTTGATGACTCTATCCGGATTCGCCTCTTTCAGAGGACTCTCACTGGTTCAGCCGCTAAATGGTATATTGAGCTGAATCGCGGCATGTTTCAAGATTTCAACTCGCTGGCTATGGCATTCTTGACTCATTTTCAGTTACCCATTCGGTATGAGACAGGGACACATCTCCTCACATCTCTCAAACAGGACACGGCTACGCACATATCTGATCATATACATGAATGGAGAAGGCGTCGTCGCTTGATCAAATTCTGGATTCCTGATCAACTCCTGGCCGATTGGTTCACGACCTCCTTTGTCCCTAAAATTGCAAAAGACATCGCCATGGGAGCGTGTGTAACTGAAGATCAAGCGATCGCGCGAGCTCAGTACCTAGACTTAGTATACTCTCAGTCAGGTACTCTATATGATTATTTTCCAGATGCCCCGAGGCTTGGACAGACCAAGGCTCCACCGAAACTATCTGTTGATGGAGTCATTGGCTCTGTGAACTCGTCATCAAAGAAATCGGCCGCGAACTCTGGGAAGCAAAAACAGAACGCTTCTAATGAAAATGCTTCTCAGGGCCAATCTAAGTCTGGGAGTACCTCCGAGGTAAACGTCGTTCAGTCCACCGTGGTGGATAAATCCTCAAAAGGGAAAACTAAAGAGAAATCTGGACAGCCCAAGCAGGATGCCCCTAAACCTCCCTCCGAGGAAGGAGCTAAGCAAAAACCTAAGTATCCTTGTCTCATCTGCGATGAGGATCACTACACTAAAGACTGCCCCAGGCGGTCTAAAGTTAGTCGATTATTGAAAGGCGCTCCTGGGACTCCTGCCATGCTTAAAGAGCCTTTCCCTTCCCAGCAGACTCAAATGGTGGCAGATCCGTCTCAATCATCTTCCTCGTTCGGTTCTCAAGTGTTCATGGCTGGAACCATTCCTGTCCATGTTTCCACTCGAGCAAAGGACTATCCATCTAATGCCGGGAAAGAGCCGGAGGTTCCCTCCAGCGCTCCTCCATCCAGTTCTGGTCCTCTCCATATCAAAAGGCCCAGTGCTGAGACGATCCCCCGACCCCCTCCGAAAGGTGTACTCAGGAAGTCATCTTATAACCCTAATGCTCGTGCCGCCCAGCACTATAGCATTGTTGAGGACTTAGCCCAGGCTCCGTCTACTATTTCCACGTTAGAAGTCCTCCAGAGCTGCCCCTCCCAGAGGAAGTCCTTGCTATCAGCTATTGGTGGCATCGACCCGGCAGATTCAGAATTGATTTCTTTTGATCTTGAGGGTTTTACGCAGAGATTGCCTCACCAAGTTGCTTTCCTTATACAGGTCATCATCAATAGCAAAACGATTCACCGTACAGTTATTGATGAAGGTGCCTCAACCTGCATCATGTCTGTTGCTTGCTGGAAGGCTATTGGTTCTCCTGCTTTGAGTCAGTCTTCTACGACCTTAGAGGCCTTCGATGGAAGAGAATCTCGACGCTACGGTATCCTCCAATGCTTGCCCATTTCTTTAGAAGGGAAGACCGTCGAGGTGGAGGTTGAAGTAGTTGACGCTAATCTCACCTACAACCTCCTCCTCGGACGGAGCTGGACATACGCCATGCAAGCCGTGGCCTCCTCCCTATTCCGTGTCATTCGTTTCCCTCACCAGGGGAAGATTGTCACAGTGGACCAGCTCTCTTTCTTCGCCTCTTCTTCTGAAGGTAATGTGCCATTCGTGGAGCATACCTCTAAGTCTCTTGAGAGTGTGGGTGCCGGACTTTTCAAAGATCCCACTCTAATGGGAGTCTTTCCCCTCCCACCTCCGAATCTCGCCCCTATTAACATGATCTCTGTACGCTCTGATCCGTGGGTTCTTCCTCCTGCGAATCAGGAAGACTCTTGGGGTGATATGATGCCGTTGAGTCCTGCCGAACTCAACTACATCGAAATCGTCGCTGCATCGGCTCCCCCTGATGAACCTGCTCTCTCAAGCAGTGTTCCCGATTCATATGATCATTTCCCTTGGCTAGGAGACGAGCCTACTTCGGACCCTTTGAAGGAGATATTCCCGTCCGATGAGGCCATCATAGAGACAATGTCTCTAGAAGAGCCCCCTTGGTCAGATCATCACCATCGCTCTTCGTTTCTCCCTCCCCATCCGGAAATGACCGCATGTCTCGAGCGGTTTGCTTCATGTGTCCCATCTCCGCCCCTCCAAACACCTATTCAGCTTTATCAAGTGTCTTCTGAGGGAAATTTGGGAAATATCACGCAAACCCAACCCATCGACATCTCTGTCAAACCAGGGATCGTCGAGCACATCCATATCGGAGTCACTTGCACTCCAGAGGAAGTTCAACTCTATACTGCTTTATTTCACGAATTTCGTGATGTCTTCGCATGGTCCTACAAGGAAATGCCCGACATCGATCCCAGTATAGTGGTGCACGAAATACCCACGTATCCAGGGGCTAAGCCTGTTCGCCAGCGCTTACGCCCTGTGCACCCCCGAAAGGCTGCAGCTATCAAGGCCGAAGTCGAAAAGCTTCTTAATGCTGGCTTCATTTACCCCATTCCCCTTACGGATTGGGTGTCCAATATAGTCCCTATGAATAAAAAGCAGGGCACTATCCGGGTCTGTGTTGACTACCGCGATATCAATCGTGCTTGTTCAAAGGATAACTTCCCTACGCCCTTCATTGATCAGCTTATTGATGACTGCGCAGGAAGCGAAATTTACTCGTTCATGGATGGCTTCTCTGGCTATAACCAGATCAACATAGCACCCATAGACCAGCATAAGACAGCTTTTAATTGTCCTTGGGGTACCTTCGCTTATAAGAAGCTCCCTTTCGGTCTTAAGAATGCCAGCGCCACTTTCCAGCGTGTGATGTCTTATGCCTTTCATGATATTTGTCACATCGTACAGCCTTACCTGGATGACCTTCCAGCTCATTCAGCTAAGCGGCAAGACCATCCCTCTCATCTTCGCGAAATTTTTCTCCGCTGCCGACAATATCGAATTAGGCTTAATCCTCATAAGTGTGTCTTCTGCGTAGAATCAGGCCGACTGCTCGGGTTTATCGTCTCCTGAGAAGGCATCCGTCTAGATCCCCTCAAAGTTGAGGCCATCTTGAATCTTCCTCCCCCTGCCTCTTTGCAGCAATTGCAGAGCTTGCAGGGAAAAGCGAATTTCCTTAGACGATTCATCCCGAATTATGCCGAGGTGGCTAAGGGCTTCACACGGTTATTAAAGCGAGACACACCCTTTCGATGGGATGCTATCGCTCAGGAGTCTTTCGAGCGACTCAAGGACCTCCTTGTCTCGGCTCCACTCTTAAGACCTCCGAACTATCACCATGATTATATCCTCTATTTAGCTGCCGCTGACACCACCATCGGCATGGTTCTAGTGCAGGATGATGATGCCGGCAATGAGCCCGTAATCTATTATCTTAGTCGCAATATTTTGGATACAGAAACTCGCTACGCGTATGTCGAGAAGTTGGCATTGGCAGCTGTTTGCGCCGTCCAACGTTTCCGGCACTATATCTTGTTGTGTACTACGACCGTGATTTCCGACTGCAACCCAATGACCTACATTTTGTCGCGTCAGTTACTGGGGGGCAAATACTCGAAGTGGATTGTGATCCTCCAAGAGTTTGACTTGGAATTTACTGCTGCCAAGTCAAAGAAGTCTCTGGTCTTTGCCGAGTTGCTCTGTTCTTTGCCATCTCATTCTGCACCATCTCGTCTGGAGGAGCATATCCCGGATGAAACATTGTTTCTCATCAGTACCCTCAACCCTTGGTACGGGGACATCATAGTATATTTGCAAACGTCTTCCTTCTGTCCCAATGTATCGAAAGACGCTCAACGGAGGATTCGTCACCAATCTCAACCCTATCGCATTATTGGCGATACCCTGTACCGCATCGGCGTTGACTCTGTTCTCCGCCAATGTTTAACTCATGAGGAGGCTGAGCGGGTGTTGAATGACTGTCACTCCGGTGCTTGTGGCGGTCACATGTCCGGCTATGCTACTGCCCAGAAAATTCTCCACGCTGGTTATTTCTGGCCTTCTATCTTCAAGGATTGCATCCTTTCCGTCCGTGCATGTCATGAATGCCAGGTCTACCACCGGAAAATGCGTGGACCTCCTGCACCACTACACCTTGTTGTTACCGTAGGTCCATTTTCCAAATGGGGCATCGATTATACGTCCTGTAACCCTCGTTCGGCCAGGGGGCATGGGTTTATCATCGTTGCTGTGGATTATTTCACCAAATGGGCCGAAGCGATGCCTACACTGAACGAAGACGGTTACACAGCGGCGCAGTTTTTGTTTAATCATGTCATTACTCGGTTCGGAGTCCCTCAGGCTATCGTCACAGATCACGGAAAACATTTCCGTAATCACATGATGACGGAACTAACGACCCAACTAGGCTTGCGTCAAGATAGTTCGATGCCGTACTACCCTCAATCCAACGGCCAAGTTGAAGCCGTGAACAAAGTTTTGATCACAATGCTCCAACGTACCGTTGGTACACACAAGTCTAATTGGCACCTGATGTTGTTCCCTGCCTTGTGGGCTTACCGGACCTCTGTGAAGGACGCCACCGGTTTCACTCCTTTTCAGCTTGTTTATGGACTGGAGGCCACCCTTCCTGTTGAGTGCGAGATTCCTTCGTTGAAGTTAGCTGTCGAGTTGCTCCCCAACACCACTCCGGTGGAGGAACGGCTTCTCTATCTAGAACGGCTAGATGAGACCCGTCGCTTAGCTTCTCTAGCTATTGAAGCGCAAAAGAAGAGGGTTAAGGCTCACTTCGATAATACCATTCAACCTCATTCCTTTGTTGAGGGAGATCTAGTACTGCTCTACGATCAAGCTAAAGATAAGCTGGGGGTAGGAAAACTCGAATCCATGTGGCTAGGCCCCTATATTGTGAAACGAGTTTTGCAGAAAGGCGCATATGAGCTGATTGACTACGAAGGGAACCCTCTCGACAAGCCCTGCAATGGGCTCTATCTGAAAAAATACTATGCATGATTTCGTGCACCTAGTTTGTACATACGCGTGTTTTTACAAGTGTGTTGTGTGTGCATGATTTCACTTTTTGCTTTGGTGTGAAGGCGTGTTTGCCTCTTATTATGTTTTCTGCTTCTTGTGCAGATGTCTAGTGCACCTTATGTTGGTTTCGCTGATGGCGCCTGCCGAAGCACTTGCAATTTGTCTTCTGCGGCGTGGGTGATCTACGATCCTCACGAAGAATTGATAGACCTTCAAGGTGTCTGCCTGGGTCGTACCACTAACAATGTTGCCGAGTACAGCGCTGTAACTGAATTACTAGCCGAAGCAGTTGACCTCGGCATCCGGGAATTGGTGGTGAACCTGGACTCTCAGCTGGTCGTCCATCAACTTAATGGGCGATATTCCGTCAGAGACCAACGCATTCTGAGGTTGTATCTACGTGTAAGATTGTTAGAATGGAATTTTGATTACATTACATATCAGCACATTCCGAGACGATTAAATACGTTGACTGATGCATTGGCAAACCGTGTGTTAGATAGACATTTGCGTAATAGATAAACATCATACAATAAGACATAGACAACATAATAAGACCATAAGCATGTGTAAATAAATTTTTTCCCAAGCATAGTTTGCATGTGTGTGTGATTTTAAGCTTGCAAAAAAAATATAAAAATACATGGATCGCATGTTATGCAACTGATACATTAGATCACATTCGTATTAGACATTTGCATAGCATATAAAAAACATCATCATATGTAAAAAGATCCATCAAAAATCGGTATATATATATCGTGTGGCGCTCTAAGGCGCTCAAAAATAAGTGTATATGTCCAAAAAGTAAAGCCGACGTCCTCAGTACATCTGAGACGTATGTCTCTCAAAAAACATCAGTGAGAAATGAACCCTAGGCATCTACTATGGTAGGTTATGCTCTCTGTAGCATGCTACCGCTCGTGCCACCCGCCTCAAAAGGCGGTGCATCCGGGGTTCTACCCCCACTGTGTGAATCTGAGAAGGTATGGGAACCTCCTCGATCCCCTGGTAATCTGGCACTCCTACCAGTAAGCCCTCGAGGTTGTGCATCACAGTCTCCACCGTATCACCTCCTGGAGCAGCCAGGGCCAGGAGTCCTGCGCCTTGTCCCTCTCTTCGTGCCTCCGGAGCTAGACCAAGGGGTCTCGTAGGTCCCACATCTGCATATCATAACATTTATCAGGATATGTACATGAAAAACTTGAAAAACATTACAAAAATGAAAATTGAATCAAGTGTCTTACCTCCATCGTCCCACTGCTTGCCCGCTGGCAGGGGCATGTCGGGATCGCCACGGAAATCCATACCGGCATATGGCCAGTCCTCGACGAAGATGACCTGACGATCAAGCCACTCTCGGAAATAAATGCCCCAGGCCACTAAACGGCCGCCACCTCCGCGCGGCATGACCCGGGCCCATCGGCTGGCCCTCGTCTCCCGTGGACCTCTCGGCGGATCCACAACCATGGTCTGCAGCTGTATGGCTGGCACCTGCTCCAGAATGAGTGGGAGTAAGAGCGACCCGTAACCAAACTGTTTTGACTCCCCGTGTCGACAGTTGCTAAGTTGCCTCTTCATGTTGTTTGTCACCACTGCTGCCCAATTGAACACAATAGGCTGAAGGCACTCGAGAGCTAGCAATAGATGGGTCTTCGAGGCCTCATGGTTGGCCAAGCTCCCCGCTGCCCAGGTTACCATAAAGAGTATGGTACGAAGGACCATATCATCCACCGTTGGAATCGCCACCTTTCCGCTCCATGATTTAGCTGCCCGTGGACACACTCGAGCCATGAACTGGTCAAGAGTCTCGCCGCTGGGCCGTTGCCCCTCCATGATGGGTATCACACCCCAGCGTGACAATCCAGTCAAAAAATAAATGTCCATGTGATCAAACTCAATATCACGGCCTTGGATGGTAAATTTGCCATCTACTGGGTTCCAAGCCCTGATCAGGAACTCAAGCAGGTCAGGTTGAGCTCTCAGACGTGGAGTGAGGAAGAATTTCATGAATCCACACGCCCGCATTGCATTTCGGAAATCTGCATTGGCAAAAGCGGCTACATCTTCGACATCGTGAGCCCTCTCTTGCCACACAAAGGCCATTGCGTCCTGCATGAGCATTAGAAAACATTAGGATGCTGACTAATGAGATTTTTACGTTCAAAACTTAAAAAATAAAATTTTACAGCGTCAGCGCGACTGTTTTTAAAACAGTCGCGCTGACCATGGCAGCCCTTTGTTTTTTCCTTGGGTCAGCGCGGAATAACACGGGTTTTCCGCGCTGACCGGGGAGGTGGTGTGTGTAATTTTAAATAGATCAGCGCGGACCCGAGCGGATAATCCGCGCTGACCGAGAGCGCACCAACGCTCAAAAAATTCGAACAAATGGCCAAACCCCACCATCAAAATGCTCAAAAAGGGACTCAAAATGGAACGCAGGGCAAGGGGAACCTACCTGGAGCAAGTTGTTCGATGAACGGTGTCTGCACGAGGAAGAATTCGCTCCGTCAACTTCGCAGCTTCACAACGTTCTCCAAGGCTCAATATGGTAACAATGGTAAAAATGACTTTTACCCTTCTATTTATAGTAAAAATGGCTTAATTAACTATAGTTTTTACAAATGTGGGTTTTTGTCATGCTTTTACCACGGATTTAGCGCTTTTGTCGATATATTATGCCTTTATGCGTGTTTTACTATGTTTTTTAAACATGTCAAATAGATTTACGCGGGTAGTTTTATTGTGCAGGTTCTCGGAAACGGTGAAGTCATAATGGTTCTAAATACACTTGGTCGCAAAAAATGTCGTCTTTAAGCTCTTTTCCGACATGAAACAAGAAAAGATGGCCGAGCTTCCTTTCAGCTCGTTAAAAGGAACGAGAGGCGGTCGTTTTAACGCTCTTTTTCCGACCATTTAACTTAAAAAGATCGTCGGGTGTTTGTCATTTCGCGTTATTGGCTCTAAAACGACGTGCTTCTGACCGCTTTTTTACTTTTTCGGGTCGAAGTCACTATTTACGAAAAGTACTCCTCGATCATTTTGGTCGGGCGGTTCTTTCGAGTATTGTTTTATACTTTTTCGGGCTCGAGAGACACAACTTTACGAAAAAGGACCCCTCTGGAGTTTTCTTTTCCGCTGTCTTTTCAGACTCTCTAAACAGGAAAAGGCGCCGAGTTCGTCTGTCGTCAGACTCGTTAAAACTTAATGACATCGGGTATCGTCGAAATGACACTTTTTCAAGCATATGCTATCCCCGTCAAGCTTGCCATCCAAAAATAATCGGGGTACCTGCCAGAAATGGTGGGGAAAATGGAACTGTCATCATAGTCGTGTCGGCAGTATGTCACTCTTGAACATGGCACTCCTCTGCTTCGTGTCTGGGTGGGACCATCTCATCTTGTTTTTCACTGGCCTCCGTGGGTTTGGGTTATCCTATTTGACCTCTCATCTGCTCATTACTTTGTCACCATGACCTCTTCTCCTTTGATGTCAAATACTGCCAAGTCCACTGTTGTGCCGCCGATATGTTCAAGAGAAGTTGACCTCTGCAGAGTTACAATCTGTCCCTGACGCCTCACATACTTCTGATTCATCACAACAAACTTCCTTTCTCTCGTGTCGATGATGTGGGAAACATTATGGCCCACCTTTGATCAAGGTTGCCTCCTATCGACTCCAGCTCATTATCCAGGACGGTGACTTAGAGACCCCTTCCAGGTGCCTTAGAGCCTGCATGCCTCAATGGCAGGTTCTTCGTGTTCGACGCGAGGTTTTCATCATTGGCCTCCGATCGAATAATTCTGCGGGTGTTCGATGCCAGCTCATTGATTCGTACGCTGTGGATTGTACCTATAGTACCTTGAGGACCATTGTCATTATTGGTGGCACCTCTCGCGTTTGTTAACAGTTTTCATAATTGACTGGTAATCAGATGATGTTCATGCATGTTTGACTTCAGCTCATGTATTCACATGCTTGGACTTGTACTTTGTTCGGATTGGGATGGAGCGCAAGACCTTGGTTCTAGTCTGTTGTGAGCCAGGCTGCGATTTTGTGGATTGATATTACATGACTCATTGATGGATGGCTGCGACCATACCTGAGTCTTTTAGGATGGCTGCGACCATACCTTGTTATCATCATGGTCTCTTCAGCTGGGTGGCTGCATCCATACCACAGACCTTTCTTCATATGTCTTTTGGATGGTTGCGCCCATGCCTAGACTACATGTAATCAAGCTATCAGTTGTACATACGTGCAGGTCCTTCCTGGTGGTGTTCCAGTTTGGCAGTTTTGTAAAGCATTTCACCCATCCCACTCTCTCGGGCTTCATGCTTTAGGGGGCATCTGTTGCACAGTAATTTGTCACTGTCTCCCTGTCAGTCTCCCTACTGTGTCATGAAATCAAATTCATCATGCTCATGCTCTCTGAATTGGCCAAATGACCCTCTTTTCCAAAGTTTACTGCATTAGTGCGTCTGTTATTAAAATATCCGCGCTGACTGGCGGCTCATAGTGTAATCAGTGTGCTGCCAGCGTGGAAGCACACGACTTTTCCGCGCTGGTCGCATTTCATGAGCCAGCGCACCTTTCCTTTGTATTGGGTCGCGCTGACATGGCCTTCCCAGTTATTGAGGTGCGACGTCAGTGCGCCAGTCCCATTATAATCCGCGCTGATCCTGGTTCGGCAAATTTGTTCTAACAGCCAACCTTCCAGATGACTCCAGACCTAGTTTTTAGCCTTGTGAATGTCGCCCTCCCTTCTATGGCATGTCTGTTCGTCATATGGGCCACCTTTCATGGAGATAAGCTTATCCTTCCACCCTCCATGGAGACTCCTTCTCCTATATAAGCATCCACCATCACCATGAGCAACTAGTTTTGGACAATAAGGAATTCATAGTGTTTTGTGTGTTGCTGCTAGTAGGTAGTTGGTGTGATAAAGTGTGGATAGCTAGAGAGCTTAGGGAAGGTTATGAAGTCTTGGTGTGTTGTGTGAGAGAGAGTTGCTTGACTTGGGAGATCCACCTCTATGGGTGAATGCTTATGAGACTTGCTTGCTGGACCCTCTTGAGAAGGACTCAGCGTCAGAACATTGGTTGTACCTTTCTCTGATTATTGATTAATAATAGATGACTACTGTTATGGTTCCATTCTCATTTGTCTTTGTAATGGTTAAATGTGAATTACATCATTTCTGACTGATGTATGATTGCTTTTATTAGATTTCACGCTTGTGTTTGTGTTTCTCTTTGTGTGTGCAGGTGTCCGTCCACGCGGATAGTGGAGGATTGTGACCGGCCAGAGCAAAGGAGCGAGTGTGGCATCTCTTCATCAAACAAGAGCGTTGGAATCCAAGTAGGTGTTCTTTGCCTACCTTTTAATTGCAATTAGGAGCTTGCATAGTAGCATTGATTGATTGTTGCTAGACCCATTCTGGGCTAGTAGGGATCGCCTCTATCCGTAGAGGGGATTTACCTCTCCAACAGCTACAGCAAGAGAAAAGGTCACACAAAATAAATAAGTTGTTGCAAAAGAGAAAGAAGAGGTTGCCAAGGAAAAAGAAGAAATAAATGAAACAACTACGTCACGGGCCACCATTGACCTCGGCGAGTCAGACACCAAGCACATGGATGTGGACGAAGAGATAGAGGGAGAAGAAGAAGGGGGCGCAAGCTTGGAGTCCCCCTTCATCATTAATAAGAGGTCGAAAATGAGTTTGACAGGGCCGCAAAAGAAGAAAAAACCAGATAAACCAGCGAGCGTGACGCCTTTGGTCCTCATAGAGGGGGACTTAGATGAAATTGGGGATGTGATCCGCGATGCAACGACGGATCTTTGGGGCCACTTTGAAGAGCAGTACCAAAAAACACTAGGTAAGGTACAGCAGGGCCTACGGGAATTGCAGGTCCAAACATGTCTCATTCAATCAAGTGTGGGACAAGCGAGTGTGAAGCAAGCGAGCCTAAAACAAGTGAGCATGTTAGCCCTGGAAGCAGAACTCACACTGGATCTATGCATAGTGTAGTTTCCATAGTGATCCTTGCGTTTTGATTCAGTAGAAGGTAGGACGCACCTATTACATATGAAGGACTTGAGTTTGAACCTGCCTGCGCTTCCCATTCAAACTCTGCATGACCTACACCAAGGGGTTTCAAACGAGCTCAGGATTCAGGAACAATGCACACTATTGATCATCAACAAGGTAAAAACCAATAATTAACATATCTTTGAGGAAAAGGCACAGACCCTCAATAAAAGGTGGAGGTCATAACTCAGCAGTTGGAGGCAACTATTGCACAGGCCTGTAGTGAGATTCCCGAGCTCCAGATTCTGGCCGAAGCGGCCTCTACAGAAAATATCCAAAAGAAAACTGCCACAGTAAAGGAGTCCCAAGCAGAAATCAGCAAAGTCGAGTTTGAATTATGTAGGTTTTAACCCTGTACAGAAATTACCTGCATACAAATTCTAAAACATAGAAAATAAACAATGCGAGAGCATAACACATAAAACACATATACACAGAGATTTTCCCCTGAATCCCAAAACTGGGACTACCACCTTGATTTTTCATTATGTTCCTTTCAATGTTACAATACATATTTATACATGCCAAAGCATTCAATACCATGTACCGAAAACCATCGCATCCAAAACCATGGACCGAAAACCATAGGTAGGTTCGCCCAACCTAATATAGGGTCCAAAAAAAAATTCAACGGGCACTGCCCTGGACCCCATAGAGGGGGGCTACTCGCCCCCCTCAAACCCCCTGGATAGGGGGGGCTACAGCCCCCCCGCTGCGCAATCGGCGCAACGAAGGGGGGGCTTCGCCCCCCCTCTAACCCCCCCGGTTCACTACGTAGGTTAGTCATGGAAAGAATATAACACAACCCAACAATCTCCCACTTGTTGTTTTCTTTCCACAGGAGAGCTTAGTCATTTTTCCAGCCCTGAAATGCCCATTGTTTCTCTACACCAAGAGAACTTCTCAGAGCTCACAGATTTTGTCAATGCATCTGCAGTATTCTTCAAAGTGTCCACCTTTACCAGCAACACCTTTTTGTCTTCTATCATATCCCTCACAAAGTGATACTGAACATCGATGTGCTTTGTCGTTGAATGATAAGCAGGGTTCTTTGCCAAGAAAATTGCACTTTGGCTGTCACAGTCTATTCTTATAGCTCCCTATACTAACCCCATACTTGAACACAGTATCTGCAACCAAACCGATTCCTTGCTTGCATGAGTGGCTGCCATGTATTCTGCCTCTGTAGTTGATAGTGCCACTACAGATTGTTTCTTACTCATCCAACTGACTGCACCTCCAAATAGGTTAAACACATACCCACTTGTAGATCTTCTCTAATCCAGATCTCCAGCCCGGTCTGCATCAACAAAGCCACGAATATCCAACACTCTGTCCAATCCTGGTCTTCCTTGGTAGCACAAACCATAATCACTAGTGCCACGCAAATACTTGAAAACCCGCTTCACTGCTGTCTAGTGCTCCTTCCCTGGTTTTGACATAAACCTGCTCAATACTCCCACTGCATGTGCAATGTCTGGTTGAGTACAGACCATTGCATACATCAGGCTACTGACTGCACTCGCATATGGAACACAGGACATGTCCTCTTCCTCTTCTTGTGTCTTGGGACACTGTTCAGCAGATAACCTCACACCTACAGGAATAGGAACCTTCACCGGTTTACTATCCTGCATATTAAACCTATGTAGTATTGTCTTGACATACTTCCTCTGGTTTAACCAGAGCTTCCTCTTTGCTCGATCTCTTTTAATTTCCATGCCCAAACTATAGTTTGCAGCACCAAGATCTTTCATGTCCAATTTGGAGGACAATTGGGTCTTCAAATCCTGAATAATTTCTTTGTCATTTCCAACCAGCAACATATCATCCACATACAAGACCAGATAAATAACATGGTCACCAATTAATTTAAAATACACACAGTGATCTGCTTTGCTTCTGGTGAAGCCAAGTCCCCGTATAAATGTATTAAATTTCTGATACCACATCCTTGGTGACTGTTTTAACCCATACAGAGACCTCTTTAACTTGCATACCAGTTCTTTCTTACCCTTCACCACAAAGCCTTCAGGTTGCTTCATGTAGATTTCCTCTTCCAAATCCCCGTGAAGAAATGTTGTCTTCACATCCATCTGTTCTACCTCAAAATCAAAAGTAGCAGCAACAGATAAAAGTAACCTGATAGAAGTTACCTTGGCAACAGGAGAAAAAATATCACCAAAATCAATTCCCAGCACCTGGGAATAACCTTTTGCTACCAACCGAGCTTTGTATTTCTCCACCTTCCCTTCTGCATTTGTCTTCTTTTTAAACACCCATTTGTTGCCAATGGGTTTCCTTCCAGCCGGCAACTCCACCAGATCCCAAGCCTCATTTTTGTGCAACGATGCCATTTCATCAACCATGGCCTCTTTCCATGGTTTTCCATCCTCTGAATATACTGCTTCCTTCACAGTTTTGGGATCATCATCAGTAACAGACAAAGCAAAATTTGAACAGAAAGTAGAAGGACTATACCTTTCTGGCTGCCTTCTTTCTCGAACTGATCTTCTCACAGCCAGAGTTTGTGGCTCTTCATCTTCTTATTCCTCCTCTGCTGTAGAGTCTGATTCTTCCTCCTTTAGCTCAAACTCTATCTTCTCAGGTTCCTTTGGTTGGACTTCATGTTTAATAACATCTTTTACCTCTCTGAACACCACATCTCAGATGTACACAACCTTCCTTGTTACTAGGTTCCAAAGCTTATAACCCTTTAAACCATCCTTATACCCAATAAAGATGCACTTTTCAGATTTACTATCCAACTTGGTTCGTTTCTCCTTTGGAACATGTACATATGCATCACATCCAAATACCCTCAGATGTGAAAGAGAGGGTTTCTTACTAGTCCATACTTCTTGTGGAGTCTTATCCTCCAACGCTGATGAAGGTGACCTGTTGACCAAGTAACATGCAGTATCCACCACCTCTGCCCAGAATTCCTGTCCTAACCCGGCACCACTAAGCATGCTTCTTGCCCTTTCCATCAATGTCTTGTTCATTCTTTCTGCGACTCCATTTTTCTTATGTGTCTATGGAGTAGTCTTCTGTCGTGCTATACCACACTTCTTACAGAATTCTTCAAATTCCTTGCCGCAAAACTCTCCACCATTATCTGTCCTCAACACCTTTATCTTCTTCTCTGCCTGATTTTCCACCAAAGCCTTAAATTCTTTAAACCTGTCAAAGACTTCAGATTTCTTCTTAAGGAAATATATCCATGTATTCCTTGAGAAGTCATCTATAAATGATACATAGTACACAGACTTACCCAGTGATGAGACCTTCACAGGTCCAAACACATCACTATGCACAAGCTCTAATATCTGTTTCGCCCTCTTAGCACCAGAGGGGAAACTCACCCGATTCTTCTTCCCATATACACAATTTTCACAGAAATCAAAATCCAGAGAGCTATTACTCATACCTTCTACCATGCCTTTACCATGAAGTATTCGAAGGCCCTTCTCTCCAATATGTCCAAGCCTTTGATGCCAGAGCATGGTCTTCTCTCCAGAGACGACTAGATTTTCAGCTCCACTTTCAGGAACTACAGAACTGTTGCACCCATCAACAACAGTGATACCTTGCAGCTTGTACAGAGTTCCAATCCGAACTCCCCGGATCAATACTGGTGCTCCCCGAACCATCTTGCAGTTATCCTTCTCGAACACTGTTTTTACACCTACATCATCCAACTTGCTTATAGAAATCAGGTTTCTGGCCAATGCAGGAATATGCAGAACACCCGGAAGTGTTCTAACCCTTCCACCTTGCAACTTCAACTTTACTTTTCCACGACCAATGATTCTAGCCTTCCTATCATCTCCTAAGAAGACATCACCACCATCGTCTTTCTCATACTCACAGAACCACTCTCTATGGGGAGTGAAGTGAAAGGATGCACCTGAGTCAATCAACCATGCCTCATGATCTACATGTGTACTTTAAGAAGCCAAGTACACATACCCACCTTCATCTGAGGTGGTTTTCGCCTCTGCAGAAGGAGCATCATCAGATCCCTTTCCTTTATCAGGAGCTTTAGATTTACAGTCCCTTTTGAAGTGCCCTTCCTTTCTGCATTTCCAGCACACCACCTTTATAGGTTTTCCTGGAGATTTAGATCTCCCTCTAGATTTAGATCTCCCACTCGATGACTTATTTTTGTTTCTATTCTGGGACCGTCCTCGTACAGACAAGGCATCACCATTCTGGCTCTCCATATTTTTCCGTCTCATCTCCTCTATCAGCAAGGCTGAGAGTATTTCATCAAACTGCAAAGCAGTTGCATTGCTACCTATTGCAATAACCAGACTATCCCACGAATCTGGTAGAGAACACAACAAACTGATGCACTTATCTTCATCTGAAATTTTAATATCAACAGACGCTAACTGACTTACCACAGTATTAAATGCATTCAGATGCTCTGTCACCGAGTCTCCACCTTTCATCCTCAGGTTATACAGCTTTTTCCGCAGGAACAGTTTATTCACCAGAGACTTAGATTGGTACAAAGTCCCTAACTCGTCCCACAAAGCCTTCGCCGTAGCTTCCCCTAATACATTCAACAATACTGAATCTGAGACACACAATCGTATTGTGCTCTTTGCCTTCCGATCCAACTTCTTCCAATCTTCATTGGTCACTCCCGTTGGTTTAGTACCTGGATCTACCGCGATCCACTGATCTTCATCCACCAACAGATTCTCCATCTTGAGTTTCCACAACTCAAAACTCTCACCATTGAACTTCTCGATCTCTATCTTTCCACTGCTCGCCATCTTCTTTCACTACCAGAATCGATCCCGCAGATCTCCCACTGAACAGGGTCTACCACAAGCCCGAGCAAAACCCCTCAGCAACAAAGGCGTCCCCTTCAAGCCAAAACAGCTCCGATACCAAATGTAGGTTTTAACCCTGTACAGAAATTACCTGCATACAAATTCTAAAACACAGAAAATAAACAATGTGAGAGCATAACACATAAAACACATATACATAGAGATTTTCCCCTCAATCCCAAAACCGGGACTACCAGCTTGATTTTTCATTATGTTCCTTTCAATGTTACAATACATATTTATACATGCCGAAGCATTCATACCATGGACCAAAAACCATCGCATCTAAAACCATGGACCGAAAACCATAGGTAGGTTCGCCCAACCTAATATAGGGTCTAAAAAAATTTTCCCCAGGGCACTGCCCCGGACCCCGTAGAGGGGGGCTACTCGCCCCCCTGTGACCCCCCCTCTACGCAATCGGCACAACGAAGGGGGGCTCCACCCCCCCTCTAACCCCCCGGTTCACTACGTAGGTTAGTTGTGGAAAGAATATAACACAACCCAACAAATTACAGCTGCAAATCTCAGAGCTACAACTTAAGTTGCGGCCCACTGCCCCTCCAGAAGTGAGAGAGCAACGTTAAGTTGCTATTACAGAAGAGATGGCCACTTTGGACACTTTACTCATGAGTTGCACTCAGTTATTTGAACAGGTCATGGAATTATGGACCTAACTACAGGAAGATCCAACTTTGTAGAAGATTGAAGTAGACATTAGAGAGACGCAGAGACAGTTCAATGAAATTAGGTTGACAACGTGAACCTTAGCTCCAGTACAACGGTTCACTCGATTACAGGAAGGCAAGCTCATCCAACGCGAGATCGATGAGTTGTGTCAAAAGGAATTAATCATCTCTTCAAGGACGTAGCCCTGGGTGCATGAGGCAATTCATCTCACACTATCATTGCAGAGTAAGTTGAAGGCAATGCAGTAGACGTAGAGAACCGTGGGCCTTACAGTTGAAGGCCCAATCATAGAAAAATTGGTTGAAGAAGTTTTCCATGCTGCCATGCAGGGGACAACTAACCTGCAAGTTTTGAAGATTGAATTCAATGAGCTGCAGGTGAAGATTGAGGTACCACCAGCAGAGTGACGCGAGGGCGAGTCACGAGTTTGTGTTGGGGGGAAGTTGGGACAGGGTCCCCTGGGGTCAATTTTGTAATAGTTTTTGTTATTTTTGTAAATTCTTCGCATTTTGAGAAGCGGAGCGTGAAGTTCGTAGGAGTCAAAGGGGCTTTAGGAAGGTCAAAGCCCCTTATTATGTTAGAAGTTAAGATGTTTTGTGGCCTGCCCATGGTTCGTGAACCATGGTATTGTAAAGAAATATGCTATATAAAGGAGTCATAGCGAGTCATAGGAGGTAATCAATCAATAAGTTAATAATGGAAGATCTATGTATGCGCAAGTGATCTAAGGCAGAAGAGTGTGTTTTCTATACTTAGGTGGAGGTGAAGGCTCCTGCATGATCCGGATTTAAACAGGAACACAAAAAATTACAGAGATAACCATATACACAAAGATGCAGCGGAAATAATACTTCATTTCATTAATGGAAAATACTGAGATATGCTTACAACCAGAAATGGAAATAAACCAGCTAGGGCGATGGTAGCTTATCTCTGAGAAGAGATGTGGTGGCTACATGCCTCTGAGCTGTGTTACAATGAGGCTCAAATGCCTATTTATTGTTGAGAAACAATGGAAAACCTTTCACATCCCGAAACCTAACCCTAGAAGATGAAACGCCAAATTGTGGGCCCCGTTTGGGTAAATTGGTACATCAATTTCCCGGGGTCGTAACTTTGGCATACAATCTCTGTTTGACGCGTACAATAGCTCGTTAGAAAGATCTATCCGAGCACTACCATTGTGGGAGGCAACATGGTCCATGAGCCCATGTTTCCCCAGATTTTCTAAAAAACGTCATTTAGGGCCTTAAAACGGCTCTGGAAGTTCAAGACCCGAAAAACTGCTAAAAATAGTAAACTATGCTACAATTTAGGAAACTGAAAAAGCTGAAAGAGACAGTTGTGGGGGTCCAAATTGGATAGATGGGTGGCCACCAACATCCACCTAGATCATTCCTCCCCCCTTAGGAAGCAATGGTCCCCATTGCATTGAGTTCCTCCTTGAGATGAGGAAGCTTCCGCTGAGTTGGGTCTCTGGTGAGTGGTTGAAGGGAAAGTACCCCTAGGGTCCTTTGGGCTAAGACTCTACCAGACTGAAAATTGCTTATTCAAAGAAACACACACACACAGCCATCTTTTTTACTTTTAAGCAAATTCTAATGTTTAGGGTACATACCTAAGGTCCTACGTTCGAGAAGACCGTTAGGGTGCAAACCCTTCTTGGAGTTCCCTTCTTCTTTCTTTGACCTGCAAGACAAACAAATCAAAGAACACAACAGTACATGTATAGAAGTTTATGTATAAATCATCTTTATGCTATAAAGTTAGTTATAAAAAATCTTTAAGTAACCACTTTCATAAGAATTCAACACAAGAATCTCATAAGCATAAAGAAAGATTATTCGGGAACAAAGACGTGTTTCTTTATATATAAAGGCAAATAAAGTACATATATCGGAAAGATATCACCTGAACACCTTCAGCAGGCTCCAAGCAAGCTTCCTCCCGGATTCGTTCCAGCCTCCAACCTCCAACAAGAGCTCCTTCCAAGTCTTACTCAATGATGATGTCAAGGATGAATGATCACCAATACACATGGAAACAAGGGTTTCCTATGCAAAATGGGGGAAGTGCAGAATGCACCAAGGACTTCAGACCTGGTCTAAGGGAAAAATCTCAGCATAATAATCTTGCTCTCCTCTCTCTCTCCCCTTGGCCTTCCCTTTGATGTCTTTTTATACCCTCTCCAAAGTAGTTTTTTAGTTAGGAGTTGGTTGGGAACAGTTGGGCCACGGGCACTAACAGGTGATCCAGCAGGTAAACCCGCGATCACCGCCCGAAAAAGAGGAAATTATATTTTTTTAAGTGTTTTAATAGATACACGCGGGTTGGGTATGACATACCCGCGTGTACACGCGTTTAACACAGGGCAAAGTCGCGTATAGGGAATAAAACACTGTTTTTTAAATTTTTGGACCAGGTCTGGAAGGAGGGGTTGCCCTAGGCCATAAGTGCAGCATCACAAACCATAAGAGTGAGATTTGGAGCTATAACAGATGCCCCCTAATGTATGAGGTCAGAAGGGGAACATGATGGCCGAAATATATTAAGTAAGTACAAGGAAAGGAACTCTGCCGAAAAACCAAGGAGGACTTCACCAGAATTCAGCCTGCCAAGCCACCGAAAGGAGATCAGAAAGAAACACTGTCTGAGGCGGGCATACCCATGCTCAGGAAAAGTAAAGCATGTCCGCATATCAAGTACAAGCGGATCCACTAAGTATACAAGTATAAATGACTGTAAAATACATAATGGATCATCTGATCATAATGAGTAAGTACATGTCTGAATATCACATATAAAACTGTCAATGATGCTGAAAGATGCAACGGATCACTGAAATCAAAGACTGATCCCATAAGGTACCAACTGAACATGATGGAATAGGATGGTACTACACTGCAAACTCAGGTGCCAGCATATAGAATGTCGCCATGACCGACTGCAACATATAAGGTGGAGTGGTATCAACTAGCAGCAACAGGAGCAACTGTCAAGTGAACCAATGAATGCTGATACAACCTGAGGTCTTCACCGACCGCCGTGGTACATTTCTACACCATGGGAATAAATGATCTGAAGTCGACCATGTGAGAAATCGTTTGATTACCGGTCATTGATGTATACCGTTAACAAACGCGAGACTACTCACCGATAATGATAATGAGTGTCAAGGTACCCAGTACAATCTAACAAGTGTGAATAGATGAGCTGAAGTCGAACACCTGTAAGAATCTATCAATCAGGAGACAATGATGGTTTCCCACTGTCGATAGCGAGGAATCTGCCACTAATGACTGCAAACCCCAAGGTACTGCCAAATGGACTCTAGATCTTTGCCCCAGAGCAATGAGTCGGAGTCGATAGGGAAAGATCCGCTAGAAGGAAGGCATTAAGGCATCCTCCATCAATCTAGCGCGAGTGTAACCCGTAGGCCAATAATGTGGAAGGAATCGGACGAAAAAGATGTAGTAACCCAACCGAAGTACGTTTCCGGCATACACAAGATGTGGCTAGCGCACGGCAGAAACCCTCTGAACCAACCAATAATGAAAGCTGACACAGAGGCGAGGTATCCACCAATAGGGTCAAATGGAAACCAAGGTACTGCACGAATCCCAATGTGTGATAATGTATGCTGATGTCGAACACAAGGGAAACCACTCAGTCAAAGACCCATGATACTGATCGATGCTGAGCACAAGGTGACCTATCAATAATGAAAATAGGGCCAGGGTGCGGTCTCTAGGTCTGCCCTCAGAGCAATGTGTCGTCGTCGATAAGGACAAGACTCGCCAGCAAGAAGTCAATGGGGACCTTCTCAAACCGGCACGAGTGAAGGACCAATATAACTGATGTGATGATAGACATGACACTGACAACCAGGGATGGCCGACTGAAAAATGAGTCAAGAGACACCGCAGAAAGGCCGACTCAGGCTAACTTCCCTTGAACAAAAGCACGACTCAATGTGACTATGTGGCAGCATATAATGAATCTGTATAAGTTCGTCATGCAGGAGGCACGAACGAACCCTCCATATGATTGGAAGAGATAACCAATCGGGGGAGAACTGACTCGATAACAAGGTTATGGCTTGCCTAAGTCAAACTAAATCCCACCCATGCGGAGGAGACTTTGTTTTGAGTGCTTTGTTCAAGGGCGACACGACTGACTCTAGCTGCCAACAATAAATGGAAATAATGTCCCTGTTCCCGCTCTTTTTGGAATATTTAATTTTTTTCTCTTTTTCTGATAAGCCGGAAAAAGAATAAAAGAATGCTATGGTACAGTGGAAAGAACGAGTGTCGGTGAAACAGATGATCTAGTTCCTGGGAAAGGAACGTTCCTATGCTCAATGCAGGGAGGTGAAAAACTGGTCAGTGACACTCAGAGGTATGTCCCTTCCACGGATCTGGGTATGTCAAGCTGCAGAGGTCAAGGGTATGCAAGGTTGATTTTTGCAGACGTCATGGTCAAAAGTGGGCTTAAACACGAGTCCAAGTGAAGCCGGCTATAGGCCAAAAGGTGCAAATGGTCAACATGCAATGCAGAAGTACAACTCAACACACATAGGAGCCTCTAGGGTATAAGGCCAGAACGAAACGAAGAAGCAAAGAAGAATGAGTCTTCAACGCATAAGTCATGGCGGGACTACAGAGGACTCCCGAGCCTACTCAAAACGAAGCAGCATGGGCAACAAATGTCAGTGAGGTGCTAACTAGGATGCCCATGTAAAAGGATGGCTCTACCATCATGTCATGATTTAAAGAATCGGCGAGTGAAAATGGCTTGCGAACCATAACATGATGGGGTCGACCCTACGGCAGATGTATCGGTCAAATGGAGGCTAGTATGCATAATGCAACGGAAAAATGGTGTCCCTAACCTATATGCCAGTGAGAACACGATACCTGCCATGACGGGTCAGCAGTCATGGAACCGTCTCGAACCGTCGAAAAATGTCCAAAATGTCCTGAAAAACAACTCAATCTCGACATTCCAAGCTCCCAAGTTAAAAGTGACATGAAACCAAACAAAATAAAATTTTGAAAAAATTTTGCATTTTCAAAACTTATAAAAAGAAATTTTGGACTTACCATTTTCACTGTTTGACTTGGAGAGCAAATTGTGGAGCAAAAGGAGCAAACTTTCCCCGTGACTTATTCAACCGTTCAAACTTGCCGAAAACTTCCAGGTAAGCACTAAACTTGTCTTGCAATCAATTGTGATAGTTTTTAGGAAGTTTAATTAATGTTTCACCGTTAGATTTTTGCAAAAAATTGCTCTGCGGCGTACACGCGGGTTGGATGTATATAAATCGCGTATACGACGGCCCTACACGCGACTGTGTATAGGGTAAACCGCGTGTGCGCAGCGAAAATTTTTTATACAAAAAACTAATGGATGAAAATGATTTTTTCTTCCAGGATGACTCTCACATGGTGTGAAAGAGAGCACTCAGCTGTAGATAATGAAGTTATGGACAATGATGAGGCATTAGATGCCTTACGGGGATGCGGATTGTTAAAATTCTTCAAGTTGCCGAATATGAAAGCAAATGTGCGTCTGCTCGAGAGACTTATTGATTATTGGGATGTCGAGGAAGAAGCTTTTATGATTGATCAGATGCCACTCAGGATAGAAGTGGAAGATATATATTTCATCACGGGCCTTTCCCGAAGGGGAGAGGTAGTACACTCCCGGGGCAGGACCCGGAATAGTCTCAGTGTGGACGACTATGTACAACTTTACTGCCCAGGTCATCGGAAGGTCGGGAGTCAGATCTCGATCCCACACGTGGCGAGTTTGTCACTGCGGATAATCCTGTTCACCATAGCTCGAGTGAACGGATCATCTTCGCTACATCAGGCATCACGGGTAAACATGAGCGTAGCAGTGGACTGTCTCACCACGGTATTTGACTGGTGTACTCCTCTACTTGCCAACATGAAGGAGCAGCTTGCTTCTATCAGGAAGGGACAGACCAAGAACTTTGGGTATGGAACCATTTTATGTACTTTTTTCTTCGAGAAGGCTCCCGCACTCCGCCCCAGGGTAGCAGTTCCCATCAGTAGTCCACGTGATCCACGCATGGGCCGGTGGGCTGACTTGATGAAACGTCTGGGGGGTGGGGAAGTGCCCAGGAATGCATTCGACGACGACTTTTTTGCTTGGTGGGAGCAACAGATCATCGCCATAGACGACTACCCCTATGCTGGACTGGATTTCCGAGGAGATCCTGACCTAGTGTTACCACCAGACGCAGCATGGGGCGAGATCGGTAAGATTTTTTTGATTTTTATGATTTTATGATTTTTAGGATTTTTCAAGCATAATGATGAACTTTGAAAAATATATATTTTTTTTTTGATGAGATTCAAATGACTGATATGATGATCATGTTCCAGACATTGGGCCCGTGCGACCAGATGGATTCCCACGGCATGGACGGCGTGGCCGAGGAGCCGAAGAGGAGGCTGCGAATGCGGAAAGGACGCTCAACAACGTCCAGCGACACTTGGCGAGATTGAGCTACCAAGTACCGATGGCCGAGATAGAGGACCTTCCTCCAGATATGCAGCGTCATGTGGTTGGGATGCCACGTGACTGGGTTCGCGTCTTTCGGCGCGTGGCCACTGCTATAGTTAGTTATTTAGATGCTCATCCAGAGCCGAGGCATTAGATATGCCTGACATGATTATGGGCATTTGAGTCCCAATTTTGTATATTTTGGACACGCATATGTACACTCGAGACGCTTTGCGATATATATATATATATACAGTTTGACTTTTTGATGCATGATTTTATGATGATGAATGATTGATATGCCAGTCTAATGCTTGATTAGCGATAGAATCAGCTAACCAATTTTGAGATCTTGGAATGTGCAAATAATTAATGTAAATAAATGATCTTTGCAACAACCTCACCCTTAAATATTGGCGATATAATGATGGATCTCTAACCCGATAAATGTTATTTAACTGAGACACTATCAATTGAGAATCAAGATATACTACCAACGAGTCGATCCCATAAGAGATTGCCTCGGATAATAAATTGATAACAGCTGTATACTCGGCCATATTGTTTGAAGCAGGACCGATACACACGCCTCTTGATGTCATCAACTGACCAGTTGGGTAATAAAGTACCCAAGCTGCGGAAGCAAGATTCCGAGTGTGCCGACTAGCACCATCGGCGAATCCAAAATAAACCAAATCATCCATCAACACCTGCCAAAGCAGACCAAAAGTGCTGATATCAGAAAACGCTCGATAAGATATGTACAAATATACATAAAATACAAAGAAGCCATTGCCTGGTAAAACTAAGCAAATCACTTCCTGAGGTAGAGCCCGTCAGGGGGCTCCGCCAACTGACTCCTAGGGATGTTTATAGGTACGACGATCGAACCAATCAATATACTCTCTTCGGCAAATAAATGTGTCAGAGCCAAAGGGACCGTACAAACATCACTAGTCGAACTGGAGGACCGAGATTCTACTTCATGCACAGGGGAATGAAAGTATAACCGACGATGTAAATCTTCCAAAGGTCGATCTACGGCCGTCATTGCTTCGAATATCGCTTCATCCGATGGAAAAACAATATCCGAGCAATCCGACGCAGAGGTGGAATCAGGGGTCCGAAAATGAGCCACATCACCATCTATTTCTTTCCCAGAGGAAATAGTAGAATGGTTATCTACAGAGTTATCGATAGATTCACATCTAGGTTCTGCTGCAGACATAAGAGATTCTATTTCACCCACCTTGTCGTCACCTGATGTGGTCACAGATGAAGCTAAGGTTCCAGGATTCGAAGAATAAAGAGTTTGGACAAACTCTCTCCGTAAAGGATCCCTGGAGGATGAAATTGTATCTATACCAGCTGTAGGAGGGGGAAGGTTAAACGTACCCATCAATGAAGAATACATCCCGACTCCTAGACTCTCAATAGGCGGACGGGGGTTACCCACTAAAGGAATGGTAGAGTCAGAGTTTGCTTGAGGATCAGCTGGACAATAGTCCAATTGGTCAACCTTAACGATTTTCCCCTCATAAGGAAAGCAAATGACACGAAATAGAGTCGAAACAACGGCTTCCATCTCGTATACCCAGTTCCTTCCTAATAGGAGATTATAATCTAGGTTAGCGTCTATGACTTCTACTTCAATATTAACGACCTTTCCTCCAACACATATAGGAAAAGCCGGGATAATCCCGTACGGTCTATGAGAGTGACCATCAAATGCTGTCAATAGGGTGGGTGAAGGAACAACCGTCGGTGATCCAATGGCCTTCCAGCATGACATAGACATGACACACGTGGAAGCTCCCTCATCTACAACCGTCCGGAAAATATTCGTTTTCTGGTAGGTAGACTTTATCTGGAAAGCCATGTGATGAGGAAGTCTCTTTTTGACATTACTCATATCAAAAGAGAGAGCTAAGGAATTACTTGGATCTACTGCCCCCATTGCCAATAGCAAGGCACTTCGTTGAGTAGGACATGTCTGGAGAACCTCTAACGCGGACATAGCACATGGACTCTGAGCCAGATCCTCGACAATGGAGTAATTCTGGGCTGCCCTAATATTAGGGTTGATAGTCGCGCGTTTAGCTGAACCTTTCGGCACCCGAGGTATAGTCTCAACAGAAGGTCGCTCAATATGAAGTGGGTTGTTAGTTTCGGGAACTGATTTACCCTTAGAATTTTCACCTTCACCATAATCGCGTGACCGTGTGGCCACATTAGCGTGAGCACCCATCATGAAAACATTTGATGACTTGTCCCCTTCCTGGTTGCCCCCTGCGGAGGTACCAGGGTTCAAACTTGCGCCAGCAAGAAGTTGCTGCCCTTGGGGAAACGGGTTAGTTAACACAGCTTGCGAACTAGAAGTCCCTTGCTGTCCTAACAAGCGCTGAGCGTCTTCAATTCTAGGGCAGAGATGAGTTAGATGGTCTCCTTTGCATAACTTGCAAGGAAACTTAACTTTCTTTCTCGACTCATTTCCACCACCACCAGCGTTGTTGCCGGATTTATTTGCATCGGGCTTCCCATCCTGGTTCTTCTTCTTACCACGTCCTTTCTTTTTTCCATCGGAATTTTGATTTCCTTTGGGGTTATCGGATTGGACGGCATTAATGGAAGAATTTTGGGAAGCTTGAGGATTAGACATTGTGACTTGGTTGTTAGAAGCAGTTTGTAATGACAACTGCTGCAATTGATTCAACAAGTTCATTGTAGTCGAGTCTACTGACCCTACGATACCATCCGCGTGCGGACCTGGCTTTGGCTTAGCTAAATCAACCTTAGATCCAGGAGCATCTGGCAAGTACTTTTGGAGGATCCCAGACTGAGAGTAGATCAGTTCTAATTGCTGGGCCCTGAAAATGGCTTGCTCCTCAGAATAGACCCCAGACATGGAGACATCCTTGGAGATCTCAGGTTGCAAAGACTTCAAAAACCACTCTAGACGGTACTCCGGAGGGATTTCGGCTTTAATGAGCCTTTTTCTCCGTCTCCATTCCTGTATGTGATCAGAAATGTGGGTTGCCTTATCCTGACGAAAGGTAGCCAGAAGTTCAGTTCCGGCATCATAGCGGACAGGCAACTGGAAGTGATTCAAGAAGATATTGGCTAAGTCAGCGAACGATGTAAAGCTGCCCCCTGGCAACTCTATGTACCATTTAGCCGCATTACCAGTCAAGGTGCGCTGAAAAAGTCTCAACCTAACCGAATCTTCGATGAGGGAGTTAGATGAGCACCACAAATGGAATGTGGTTACATGATCGCCCGGATCTTCACCACTCTTCCCTTCGAATTTTGGGATGTCCGAAGGGAGTTTGGTTGGGACCGGAGGCCAGGCCGGATTGTATCTGATAGGGTCGTTCGTTAGCTTAGTGAGATCTGGCAAGTTTAACGTTGCCAGAAATGGAAGCCTAGGAGGACCTAGGGGATTCCACCCAGACTGGGCAGAACTCCCCAAGTTCTGAAAAGATTGTCCTGGGATTTGAGAGGCACCAGGCTGCCCCAAGTGACCAGTAGAACCAGCTGAACCAAAGGGCAAGCCTTGTGGTCCAGAAAAATTCGGAGTTTGACCAACTCCTGCCGTATAAGCTCCATAGCTTGCAAAGTTTCCTCCTAAAGAATTGTAAGGAGTCGATAACCCCTGATATGGGTTCCAAGCCGAAGCGAGGGGAGGAATACTTTGAAACATGCTAACCGTGGAATACGGCCTACTTCCTTGTTGGCCAATGAATGGATTCGCAGTTCCTGCGTTACTAACCCCAGGGTTATTCCAACCTTGGAAAGGATTGCTGCTTTGTCCTATTGAAGAAAAAGGCATGGATCCTACCGTTGGGTTGGAATGTGGGATATGACCACTTCCAAAAGGAAAACCCTGAAATGAAGCCGATCCGCCCATCATGGACGTAGCGGCACTGAACGGAACTGACGGAATACCCTGTGATTGGGTGCCAAAAAGGAAGGAACCAGTACTAAAAGCATTGGTTTGGGCATTTCCACTCGTGGACGGAATGGAGGTAGACCCAACCAAAGATGTGCTAGCAAACGATCCGAACAAGGAAGCGGAGGGGATGGAAATGGTTCCTCCCCCTTGCACCGATGTTGGGGTTTGCATAGTCGCAGCACTCGTGGAAGCCATGCTTCCAGTAGAGATCATAAATGGTAAGCGCGTAGCGTAACCTGGACTCACTGGTCTAAATAATGGAGGCCCAACGTATTGCAATACGTCTGGGTAACTAGATGGTAGTGGAGAATTTGGAATCACTAATGATTCTGAAAGTTCTTCTACCTCTACGTTATCCTCCGCTTGAAAGCGAACTTGAGAAAAGACTGGAGCGTCCCTCTCTTGTTCAAAAGTACCAGGCCTTGCTTGGCCGCTAATATCCCCGAGAGGAGGATCAATCCCCGATGCGTCAGCCGGCGTGGGACGGACCCCACCGGTAGTATTCCCTCTGCGCCTTCTAGGAGAAGGCTCTAAACTAGGTGGCGAGAGACCACGAAGTCTTCGAGACCGTCTTGGAGACTGGTCAGCCACTTTGAATTTTCTGTTAAGATCTAACTAAAGACTCAAAAAATTAAAAGCTAAGCCGACTAGGAGCACAGAGCACACAGTATAAAGTTCCTAAAGATACAGCCAGTCAAACAACTTTCAAGTATTTCCGCTCCGGGTGATTGAGACCGGACACCAAAATACGAGAAAGTGAATCAAAGGGCCTTCCGAGGATAGTCTGGGATGATGAGGGCCCATTCCTATCAGCGAAGGTATCAGAGGAAGTTACGCTGACCTCCTAACAACAGTCTGCGCCGGTGCAAGCCCCCAAGCTTCGCAAGGGTGCCCTTCGGAAGTATTGTCGAGAGTGATACAACGTCGACCTCAGGTGCCACGGGATTCCCCTCCGCAGCCACCTATGCAGATCCCTAGGAGAGGCAACTATGGGTACCAACTCGTCGCAGAAGCCAGGCGGAACAGTCGTGAGGTAAGTTCGGACAAGTAGGAGAGGGGGTATCTCTCTTTCCTGTCTTCACAGACCCTCGTGCTTAACTCCCAGATCCGGAGCTTTCCTGGTCTTCCTAACGCTATTGGATTTACTCTCTTTAATCAGACTCTTATGTTTGACGTTTTGTGTGGCCTTGGAGAGTTAACTCTCCACTCGCCTAATCCAAGGCCCTAAAATCCTAAACTTGTTGGTGTAATAACTAAAACAAAAAGTTCTAGTGGATTTTAATTAAGCGCTTGATTTTATTAGGCTGTTCTTTAAGTCAAAGGTAATGGATGTGAAACTTGTGGTGTTTTTATGGACGCAAAAGAAATTAATAAAACCTAGCTACATGCACATGCACTTTTGTTTTCGATGAATAGCAATTTCTATGAGGTTCAGAAGGCACTTGTAATATAAACAAAATTTTTTCCTTTTTCTTTTCAGACTCCACACTCACAAAAACTAACAAAACTAAATATGCCTAAAAAGAGATGCAAATCTTACCCTAATGCAAGAACTAAATGTGGATGCACGATTCAAAGACTACTCTAAAAACAAAGAAGGAAAGTTGTTGCTTTACCAAATTTTGTCTTGCCACTGAAATGCTTAGATAGAAGATGATTTGTTACTAATCATTTCGTCCAAACAATAAAAACAAGTTTAAGATAAAAAACAAAGCACTTTCACTTCGCAAAAAAGGAAATCAAATGAGAAGCAAGTTTAAGAAAGCGAAACTCAAAAACTTTCAAAAGATTTTCTTTCAATCAAACCAAAAAGTCTTTTTCAAAGGAAAACTCTCAACAATACTGACACTAATGATTGATAAACAAGCCACCAAACACTTTCGTGAATTGACACCTTTCAAATGATGAAAACTCAACAAAAATAAAATGTGTTCGAAAACGCTTTTGACAATCAAGAGCAGCAATGAAAGTCCAAAATATCAAAAGACAAGTTTCAAGAAACTGGTAACAAACAAATTTCCCGAAACAAAGGAGTAAATGGTCATAAAAATGATTTCGTTAAGCAAACACAAATGTCATGAAAACAAAATGGACACAAAGATTTTAAGACAATCTTCCCACTCTGCCGAAACAGAGCAATCAAGATTCTTAAACAGAAATCTTGTGTGTCAAAAATCAATGACGCTTGCAATCAACGAAAAACAAGACTAGCACTCCTTATAACTAGAGAGAGTTCGAAACAAGATGCCCCCTGTTAAACAGAGAACTGTCACTGGAAATTGACTGTTTTAAACTGACCCAAACCACCAGACAGACATTCAGCAAAAGAAAAATTATAAATCTTGAAAATTATGTGATATACGCGCCTGCAATTATTTGCAGAATGCGTGTATACGCGACTGTAACTAAGGAAACATGCGTATACACGGGTTTACTTAGTGCAACTTGCGTATATACGCTTCTGTAATCCAGAAAAAGTGTGTATATGAAGTCTTTCAAGAAAAATAAAAAACACAAACTGAAAAACTGGAAAAGCTTGGAGTTCAAGAAAATATCAGACAGTCAGAACCAACAAACAGAGGGACTGAGCCTTGATTGGCTTGAGGACTACCCAAACTAGGAACAACAAGAGTGTTGTCCCCAGTGGAGTCGCCAATTCTGGTTGAAGGGAAAGTACCCCTAGGGTCCTTTGGGCTAAGACTCTACCAGACTGAAAATTGCTTATTCAAAGAAACACACACACACAGCCATCTTTTTTACTTTTAAGCAAATTCTAATGTTTAGGGTACATACCTAAGGTCCTACGTTCGAGAAGACCGTTAGGGTGCAAACCCTTCTTGGAGTTCCCTTCTTCTTTCTTTGACCTGCAAGACAAACAAATCAAAGAACACAACAGTACATGTATAGAAGTTTATGTATAAATCATCTTTATGCTATAAAGTTAGTTATAAAAAATCTTTAAGTAACCACTTTCATAAGAATTCAACACAAGAATCTCATAAGCATAAAGAAAGATTATTCGGGAACAAAGACGTGTTTCTTTATATATAAAGGCAAATAAAGTACATATATCGGAAAGATATCACCTGAACACCTTCAGCAGGCTCCAAGCAAGCTTCCTCCCGGATTCGTTCCAGCCTCCAACCTCCAACAAGAGCTCCTTCCAAGTCTTACTCAATGATGATGTCAAGGATGAATGATCACCAATACACATGGAAACAAGGGTTTCCTATGCAAAATGGGGGAAGTGCAGAATGCACCAAGGACTTCAGACCTGGTCTAAGGGAAAAATCTCAGCATAATAATCTTGCTCTCCTCTCTCTCTCCCCTTGGCCTTCCCTTTGATGTCTTTTTATACCCTCTCCAAAGTAGTTTTTTAGTTAGGAGTTGGTTGGGAACAGTTGGGCCACGGGCACTAACAGGTGATCCAGCAGGTAAACCCGCGATCACCGCCCGAAAAAGAGGAAATTATATTTTTTTAAGTGTTTTAATAGATACACGCGGGTTGGGTATGACATACCCGCGTGTACATGCGTTTAACACAGGGCAAAGTCGCGTATAGGGAATAAAACACTGTTTTTTAAATTTTTGGACCAGGTCTGGAAGGAGGGGTTGCCCTAGGCCATAAGTGCAGCATCACAAACCATAAGAGTGAGATTTGGAGCTATAACAGTGAGTTGTTCTACAATCTCTGATGTGTCTAGAAATGGTGGGAAGCGTGGTCGACGACGGTCCACATTGAACACTCGGTGCAAGCCAAGGAATGGAGGAATGTTGCACTTCAAAGCATTGTTGCCCATAGCCTTGGTACTGGTGTAAGGACCATGTCGGAGTCGCCTGAGTTTCTGATGGGTTTTGGTAAGGCGTTCTCTCTACAGATGTAACCAAACTTTGTCGCCCACTTGAAACTTGTGTGGTACCCCTGAGGGTGAGGAGAAGTTGTTCCTGTGTCTTGTCATGACCGTATCCCTTTGTTGCTGCTGCTGCATGGAGGAACCCTTCGCGGGGGTCATGGATGTGATGACAATCTTCCCCTTACTTTTGGAGTGAACCAGACAGGTGAATTTCCTAGTCTGGGAGATGAGCTTGCTGCCTTTCTTAGCAGTGATCAAAGATGTGGCAGCAGGTGGGGCTACACCTGTATAATGAATTATTTAAATAAATAATGACAGCACGATGCCTTGACTAAAACACAGCATGTCGCCTCCACAAGTATGGTTGGCCTAGTAATACATCACAAACATCCAGAGGTGTAACATCACACAATACCTCATCTGTGAAGGGCTTGATGTTGTAGGGAAGGCGGCACTGCTGGCGAACTTTGAGATCGCGCCCTTCATGAAGCCATCCAGTACTGTATGGTTGGGGATGTGGTGTAGTCGGTAGGCCCAACCACTTCACGACCTCTGCTGAAATAAGGTTCTTTTGGCTGCCACTGTCGACAATGAACTGCAGCGGCGAACCCTTCACCCACATCTGTGAGTGGAAAAGACACTCCCCTTCCTCTGGATTTTCAGGCTCATTTTTCTGGATCTTAGCAGTGGCAACAGTGGCGCTGGGATCCGCATCAATGATTTGCTTCCCTTTTCCATTCCCCTTGTCGGTTTCTAGCTCAGGGTCGGAACATGCATCTGATTCAGAAGCCTTCAACTCGGCCACCAGCGACTGCTTGGTCCGAAACTCACTTGCATTATGAGGGGGACTCTTGTGGAACTCACACCACTTTCCTATGTCCTTCTTCGGCTTCATCGTGTTGTTCTTTTCTTGGGGCTTCGACGGGTTGTCTTGGGTCACCCCGCCTTGGCTTTGTCCTTTGGGCTTCGGATTGGCAGATCCAAAGTCTCGCTTCTTCTTTTTGAACTTTTGCTCGATTTTGACAGCGTATCGATATGTTGTGCCGAGTGAGGAGATGTTCAAAAACCCCATCTCTTCCTGGATGTATCTGTGTAGGCAGCCACGGTATTTGAGTACCAGATGTAGCTCAGAATCTTTGATACCCAACTGTGTACGAAGGGTATTGTCATGCGCAAAGAGTCAATTTTGTGGACAAAACCAACCTCCCTAGAAAACAAGGCTTTTCTAGTGACAAACAAAACAATCAAGCACTATCTTTCCCTAAATATGCATTTAAAATAAAAGCAACCAGGTGTTTAAGGCTTACCTCTAGTCCAACGTTGTTTGTAGCAGCCAAGTCTCTTTGATCCAGATGAGCTCCTTCTCCTTGAAGCCTGCATTCACTAACAAGCAAATGATTACATAGCACCTGAATAACTCATATAATAAAACATATTCATCATAAAGACCAAGGAGTTTATGAAACAAATTATATATAACAACTTGTTGAGAAAAATGAACTTAATTGTATTAATTGGAAACAAAAGAAACCTTACAACCAGTGCCTTGGTGTTGTGCAGGTCCCTCCCAAGGTCCAGCAAGAGTTCTCCTCTACTTTGATCAGCTCACCCACTTCCAAATGAAGCTAATAAAGGATTGGTATCTCTCCTCTCAATCTCTATAAGGGAGTCCTAATTTCAACAGCATCTACCCTTAGGAATGTTCAGCTTTCAACCTCCTTTGCCTCTCGCCCAATGCTTGTATATATAATGCTTTGGAGGAAGTTAAACAGGTCCACCATCAATGGGATAAGCCCCTCTTTCAAAGGGCTAGTTCCCCTCTTCATGGGATAAGTTCCTCTTTCATTGGGATGCATGAACCATCTGGAGGCACTCAATCCATGTCAAACCATCTTCTAGAATGCTCTAGAATCGACCGCAAGTAAGTTTTTTGAAGTAAAACTTGCGCCTTTTGACTTTTACAGGGGTACGCACCCACCCCTTTACAGACAGAGCATACAAGTACGCAGGTATTATGTACTTGAGGTGCGTGCACGCAGGTAAGAGTAAGAGAAAGTGCGGAACCAGAGTTATATTGATTTTTAAAGGCTTTCTCTCTTTTTTGGAGTTTGACATGAGGAGCTGAGGTATAAGACTTGCCAAGGAGGACAGTATGGTTATCGATGGAGCCATACTGACTGCAAATAGTCATGGTGACAAATTTTAGTGTAATAGATTGCCCCCTAAAGTGCGAAGTCTGTAGTAGATTAGGGTTTTATATCATCTAGGAAGGGTGAAGCACTTTATCATTTCGAGGATTATCTTGTGGAGAGCCCAGTCGGAACCTGCAAATATTCAACACAAAATACATATATGAGATCATATCATCGCTGAGGTAGGCATTCCCATACTCAGATCAAAAACTTAACTAACAAACTAACTACTGCTCTGACATAGGAATGATTTTGCAATACATCATAATCATAGACACATGTAGACACAGTATGGACGCAGCCATCTGTTTATAATTAGTCTACTGTATAATGAATACAAAACTCCTCGCAGCCTGGATGGCGGAAACTAGATCCAGGGTCTTCATTTCTACTTCCCGAAATAGTAAGATTCTATCCATGCGAATAAATGAGTTGATGTCGAACATGGTAGAAACCACTTGATTACCAGTCAATGATGTAAACTGTTAACAAGTGTGAGAGAGACCACCAGTGATGTCAATGGTTCTCAAAGTACCCAGTACAATCCATGAGATGTGAATGAATGTGTTGATGTCGAACATGTCACAGAATCCCTTGATCGAAAGTCAATGATGCAAACTGTCGTCAAAGGCGAGAAACTTGCCATTGAGGCATGCAGATTTCAAGGTACTGATGATTCCTAGATCATCTTTCTAGATAATGTGCTGATGTCGATAGAAAGCGACCTGTTGCAGGCAAGCCCACAACACGAAATCATAGATCAAGTTGAAGAAATGTAGCTGTAAGGACTGACTCAGGGATGGTCAAGATGGATGACAGGTATTTTGCAGATGAATGGTTTATTTGCAGTGACCTCTTGAACACATAACGACACAACAGATGGCTTGGTGACAATTGACTCAAAGTTAATATCCAGAAACTGGTTGAAGACTTTCAATGTGGTTTGATCAACTGTTAGGCAAAGGATTTCCCAACCCAGGTGAATGAAAAAGTGTCGTGTTCAAGAGTGGTGATAAGGTTTTTTCCGAGACAAAGTGTAACAAATAGGCTCATTTTCCTCTCTTTTCCCCCACCATTTCTGGCAAGTACCTCTTTATTTTTTACAAGCTTGAGGAGGATAACATTTGCTTGATTATAAGCTCATCCTTCGGATGAGTCCAACTTAGTTTAGATTCGAACCCTAAGAAGGAGTGGTTTGTTCCTGTTTGTAATCGAACAGGTCCTTTACTATGAAATTTTAACGAGTCCAGTATAGGAGAAACTCGGCGTTTTTCAATTTTAGAGAGTCTGAAAAACTTAAGAAGACTCCAGGGTTGACCTTTTTCGTAAATTTGTGTCTCCCAAGCCCGAAAAAGTATAAAATAATACTTGAGAGAACCGCTTGATCTTTACGACCAAGGAATAATTTCATGATTAGTGTCTCTGACCTGAAAAGTAAAAAGCGATCAAGGACACGTCGTTTTATTTCCAATATCGAATTTGAAACGACAAAAATTCGGCAATCTTTTCATGTTTTTACGGTCAGAAAAGGGCTGTAAGAGGACCGTCTTTTAATTCCGTTTTAACGAGTGTAAAAGAAATGCTCGACAATCTTTTCATGTTTTAGGAGTCAGAAAAGGGCATAAAGATGACTCTGATGTTTTTGTTTGTAAAAAATGACAATTTTCCCTGAAAATCCTTTATCTCGCACAAAAACCAACACATTACTCATACCTGTTGAAGATAGATAAAAATACTTTGAAAAATACCTTTTCATGGTGAAAAATAAACAAATTTACCATTTATTTACCCAAAAAACCTATAAAAAGGGCTTTTACCAATTCATTTTTACCATTTTACTGTTGAGGAGAGAAAAAGGGCTTTTGGCAAGAAACTTCCCGTGGACATTGCGGAGAATCCGACTGTCGAAACCGAATGCCGTCTCTTCCAGGTAATTTTCAACATCCTCCTCTTCAATTTCATCCGTTTAGAATTCTTTTTTAGGCCCCAGATTTCATTTTTTGGAGGTTTTGGGGTTTCAAAGACCGCCTCTCGGGGTACGCAGGCACCACACTAGGGACCCGCGTACCCCGACATTTTCTCAGTTGGAAAAATGTTGGGGGTATGCACCTTGACTTCAGGGACCCTGCGTATCCACGCTCTGTTCCTAAAGGCGGGGTGCGTACTCCGCACAACAAGTTTTTGAACCCTAAATTCTCCAAAAAGGACCAAAAATTTTTGATTTTATGGAATCTAATGGATATTTCATGGCTTGTAGATTGTTCACCATGCTTGATTGGCGCGAGAGAGAGCACGAAGATGTTGATTTGGCCGCCATTAATCATCAACTGTCAATTGATGCTTTGAAGGCATGCGGTCTTTATAAATACTGGGCCATACCTGGCATGAGGGCCCAAGTGAGCTTTCTAGAGTGGCTGGTAGAAAGATGGAACGTTCAGGACCAGTGTTTTTATATTGGAGGGCACCAGCTTGAGATGGAGCCGGCAGATATCTACTTTCTCACTGGTTTGCCCAAGAGAGGCGAACACTTGACTCTGTTCGGGACTAGGCCAGGTGGCCAGTCTGTCGCTAGTCTCCGACTAGAGTGGTGTAACACTCAGTCTCAGGAGAAAGGGATAGAGATCAAAACTATATCTCGTCCTGAACTTATGGTGATTGCCTTTACAGTTACCAGACTTTGCGGGGCTGCCGCTTTACACATTGCCACTGGATCCCAGATGCGGATGGCGATTGATTGCTATCGAGGTACCATTTTCAACTGGTGTGATGCTGTGTTGGCCAATGTAAAAGGCCAACTGACTAGAGCCAAAAACGGACAGCTAAAGACCTTTGGTTATGGGGCTTTAGTTGTGAGTTTTGGCTTAGAGAGGGTTCCGATGCTGATCCCACAGCAGCTCACTGTTGAGGTTGGGCTTCCTCGAGAGCCCAAATTGATGCGATGGGTTGTGGTTATGGCCCGTCATCCTGATGAGGGGACGGAGGTTGTCCGATTTACTCCGGAGTACTTTCACTGGTTAGAAGACCAGGTCTTTTCTATACAGGATTTTCCTTATGCCGGAGTTGATTTTCGTGGAGATCTGGACATGGTTCTTCCACCGGGAGAACAATGGGATGATACAGGTAACTTCATTTTTCACAAGTTTTTTAAACTATCTATTATTTTTGTTTGTTTTATATCGTCTCAAAACTGATAGTAATGATTTCCAAAATGCAAATGTAGGCCCACGACGTCCAGCCAATCTCCGGCCTTATGAGAGGAGACTACCAATTGCAGCGGCACCGGCCCCACGGGACGAGGCCACAGAGACTTTGGCTGAGTTAGAAAGTGACCTGGAGCATCTTACAGCAGATATACTGGAGACTACCATAGATGATATTCCAATCAGGCTTCAGCGCTATGTAGTCGGGGTCCCAGGACCTTTTAGGAGGTTCTTGTGCAGGGTGGCCCGTGCAGTGGTGTCATATAGAGATCATCACCAGTGATTGGATGGTCGTTTTGTAGACACATGTGACATTTTGGTTTTTTGTACTTATCATTTTTGCCGATCATAAGGTGTTTTTCAACCTATGATCGAAGACGATGTATTTTTGACACACTCCTATATATATATATATATATATATATATATATATATATCATTATTACCGGCTTATCTTGTAAATCATGTTATGGAATGGTTTTAAATTTACATGTATGATTATTGCAAATGTCTATTTAACATTCGAGAAGCAATTGCATCTGCTAATGTATTTAAAGACCTTGGAATATGCTGATATTCAATATAATCAAACTCACGTTCCAAGAGACGCACTCTCAAAAATAACTTTAATAATACTGGATTTCTAATGGCATATACTCGATTAAGCTGTAATACAACGAGTTCAGAATCTAACCTCACTATCAATCTCCAAATCCCAAATGAAATAGATTCAGACAATAACTCAATCACTGCACTGTATTCAGCAATGTTGTTCGTTGTTTGACCGAGGCTTACCCCATGCATAGAAACTAACTCGTCAGAGGGCGAATAGATAACCCAAGCTGCGGAAGAGATATTCCATGTACTATGACAAGCACCATCAGCGAAACCAATGTATGTTTGGAGAGGCATCGACATCTGCAATATCAAGAGTAAAACCAAGATAAGCCAGAATAATGATGAAAAACACACTTTCTAAGCTAAGCACACTGTCTAAACTAACAAACACACTTGCTAGAAAGAAAAACTAACCTAACTAAAAAAGTATCCATACCCATTCTTTTAAGCATAATACCTCTTCAAGTAAAGACCATTCCTGGGTTTACTTAAAGAGTCCCCGTCAAAGTCTACCAACTCATAGGCCCCTTTTGCTAGCTTTCGCTTGACAATATAGGGCCCATGCCTCATAGGAACGAATTTTCCAGCACCTAATTTATCATTAACTTGATCATATAATAACACTAGGTCTCCTTCCGAAAAATTTTGAGGGGTCACATTTCGATCATACTGAGCTTTCATACGTTTTGCGTGAGTCTCGATTTCCAATGCATCATCACGTCGATTCTCATCTAATTGAGCTAAGTATAATAAACGCTTTTCCTCTTCGGAAGTAGCTGGAAGTAACTCGATGGCCATTTGCAGTGATGGGATTTCGCATTCAATGGCTAGCACAGCTTCCAAACCATAAACTAGTTGGAAAGGAGTGAACCCTGTTGATGTTTTCACTGAGGTTCGGTACGCCCAAAGCACTGAAAATAACATGTTGTGCCAATTCGACCGATGAATACCAATGATTCGTCGGATCATGATAACTAAAACTTTGTTGATGGACTCAACCAGACCATTCGCTTGTGGATAATAAGGAGTTGAGCTATCGTGACGCAAACCAAGTTGGCCTGTAAGTTCTGTCATCATAACGTTTCGAAAATGGCGCCCATGGTCAGTGATTATCGCTTGTGGGACACCAAGCCTAGCAATTATATGATTGAACATGAAAATTGCAGCTGTCTTGCCGTCTGCCTCGAATGTAGGCATCACCTCGGCCCACTTAGTAAAATAATCTACCGCAAGGATGATATACGCATGCCCCGCGGCCGAGTGAGGGTTACATGTAATAAAATCGATACCCCATTTGGCAAAAGGACCAACGAAAATTATAGGGTGGAGAGGAGCAGGTGGAGCGCGCATCTTTCTATCAAACACTTGACAGTTGTGGCATTTTCGGACCGCAGTAATACAATCTTTAAACAAAGATGGCCAGAAGTAGCCAACGTGCAAAATATTTTGGGTTGTGACATACCCAGACATATGACCGCCACATGCTCCAGAGTGACAGTCATTCAAAACCCTTTCAGCTTCCTCGTGCGTTAAGCAACGTCGAAAAACCAAGTCCGCCCCACGGCGATAAAGAGTATCTCCAATAATTTTGTATTGTTGGGACTGGAATCGAATTTTCCGACGTTCCGACTTTGAAACTTCGGGCCGAAAGGATTGGGTCTGGAGATAGATAATGATATCCCCATACCACGGATCTAAAGTGTTGATTAGAAACAATGATTCGTCCGCAATGGGCTCCTCTGCCATAGTTTCCGTGTCAGCACGCGGGAAGTCACACATTAACTCTGCAAAAACTAAAGATTTCTTACACTTAGATTTCTCAAACTCCAAGTTGAACTCTTGCAGGATAACAATCCATTTAGAGTACTTGCCCCCTAGCAATTGTTTAGTCAAAATGTAGATCATAGGGTTGCAATCCGAAATGACTGTAGTTTTGCGTAGTAAAATGTAGTGACGAAAACGTTGGACAGCTTGAACGGCTGCCAATGCCAATTTCTCCACATGTGAGTATTTTAGCTCAGTTGGATTTAACATCCGACTAAGGTAATATATCACATGTTCCGTTTCGGATTCATCTTCCTGAACTAAGACCATTCCAATGGTGGAATGAGTGGCGGCGAGGTACAAAAAGTAATCCTGGTTGTAGTTGGGAGGATGCAGCAACGGTGCATGGGTCAACGCGTGCTTGAGTGCATCAAAAGATTTCTGAGCTATCTCATCCCAAAAGAATTGAGCGTTCTGTTTCAACAACCGTGTAAAACCCTTTGTAACCTCGGCGTAGTTAGGAATGAATCGTCGTAAAAAGTTTTCTTTCCCCTGCAAACTTTGGAATTGGAGAAGACTCGAAGGAGGAGGCAATTTGATGATAGCTTCGACCTTTGAGGAATTGACGCGAATGCCGGCTTTCGAAACTACAAATCCCAGCAATCGACCCGTTTCTATACAGAAGACACATTTATGTGGGTTCAACCGAATACGATAATGCCTACACCTCATAAAAATTGCACGTAAGTGGACGAGGTGATTAGCTCGATGTAATGAATGAGTGGGAAAATCATCGAGATACGGTTGCACAATGTGTTTGATGTCATGAAACGCATAAGACATCGCCCTTTGAAAAGTTGCTCCAGCATTCTTGAGCCCAAAAGGTAATTTGCAATAAGCAAATGTCCCCCATGGACAAATGAAAGTCGTTTTCGGTTGATCGGCAGGTAGAATATTGATTTGATTGTAACCGGAAAAACTGTCCATAAAGGAAAATATTTCGCTGCCGACACAATCATCAATGATTTGATCGATATAGGGAGTTGGGTAGTTGTCCTTTGGACAAGCTCGATTAATGTCCCTATAATCGATGCATATTCTTATTTTTCCCTATTTTTTGTTAACCGGAACAATATTTGATACCCAATCCGTTAACGGGATTGGATAAATGAAACCTGCTTTCAACAGTTTTTCAACTTCTGCTTTAATTGCAGCCGCTTTTCGTGGGTGAATCTGACGCAAACGTTGCCGAACGGGTTTAGCATCTGGGTAAGTCTTGATCTCATGGACAACAATCGCGGGATCAATTCTTGGCATTTCCTCATAGGACCAAGCAAACACGTCGCGGAATTCTTGAAATAGGGCCTTGTATGTCTGAATTTCGTTATCTGTACACGAGGCACCTATATGAATGTTCTCAACAATTCCAGGCTTAACCGAAATGTCAATGGGAATAGTTCGAGAGATATTTCCCAAATTCAGCTCTGAATCAGGATGTTTCATGGGATTCTGAGCTTCCTTGACATATTCAGCTGTAAAGATTGATGAGAAATCATTTTCAAAACGATCATCCTCAGGTAAAAACGAAGATCTGTGATGGAGACCTTCCCATGGTAAATCATCTATACACAGAACTTCACGAAGTTGCTCGTCAGATGAAACAACTTCGGGAAACGCTATTAACTCCGAGATTGATGTGAAAAGTGATTCCTCACGGACCACATTCATTAAGCCTTTTTCGGTTGAACGCGGGTCGGTAAAAGACTGCACAGCTTCATAGGCAATTTCATATGGACTCAAAGGCATAGCATCACCAAATGAGTCTATTTCATATTCAGAAGGAACGATCCAAGGATCGTCATAAACAATGGTGTCTAATGTAATCACATGAATGGATGCAAACGAAGACAATGCGTTGATAGGAGGAAAAGGAAAAGTTCCCAGTAAACTGGCATCTTTAACTAATCCTACTCCAACATCCTTATATGGGATAGTCGTTTTACCGACATGCTGAATACTCTCTGAAGAGGCTGGGTCAGATGAAAAGTAAGCCATCTGGTCTATTGTTACGATCTTTCCATTATGTGGGAACTTTATTACTCGGAAGACCGATGAAACGACCGCTGTCATAGCGTAAGACCAACTTCGACCCAAGAGAAGGTTGTAGTCTAGAGGGGCATCAACCACCTCCACATCTAGACTAACGGTTTTTCCTTCAACCCCTATAGGCAAATCCTATAGAATGCCAAAAGGATGAAACCCACGGCCATCAAAGGCCTTAAGAATTGTCAGGGATTGATTCAGTGAAGGAGAACCAAGCGATCTCCAACACTGTATCGACATAATACTGGTTGAAGCTCCCTCATCAATTACAGTCCGGTGAATAGGCCTGTTTTTTACTATCACTGGGATCTGGAAAGCCATTTGATGAGGCAAACGCGGTGTACTATTTTCTAGATCAAAGATTATTAGGTTCGGGTCCTAAACATCAACAGCTCCTATAGCCGACAAAAGTAATTTACGTTGTGCTGGGCATGATTGCAGCACTTCCAAAGCCGACATTGCTGAGGGTGAAACAGCTAAGTCCTCAACAATGTTATAATTCTGGGCCGCTCTCGCATGTGGATTGAAAGCAGACTTTCGAAGTATACCCTTGGCGGGCGGTTTGATTACTAAGTCTGGATTAGGTTTCTCGATCTGTAGTGGATCGGAACCGGGAGCTGAGGTTGATGGATTAGAATGAGAAGATTCTGCTTCTTTGCCATCAACAGGACTTTTACTACCATAATCTTGCGATCGAGTCACAATCCTTACATGGGACATCATCAAAATGGGTTCTTCATTGGCACTCGAGGAAGAACCTATCATTTTGCTATCTTTTGGAAATGGATCCTTCAAGACAGCAGGAATTTGGGAACCTTTGACGATTTTGGCAACCTCTGCTCGAAGAGGGCAGTCTCTTGTAAAGTGTTCTTCTTCACAAATAAGACAAGGATATTGAGGTTTGCGCTTTTCATCATTGGATTCCGCCTTTTCAGTTTTCTCCTTTGGAGTTTTGTCTACTTTATTCTTCTTCTTCCCTTTCTTCTTTCCACCGGATTTTGATTTAGTCGTAGATGACTCTACAGCGTGAATATCGGCGGAAACCTCTGCAGAAGAATCTCCTGTCGGGGAAGGCAAGGTTATGATAGGAGAAGAATTCTTGGAAGACTTCTTCTTACTTTTAGTGTTCACCGTACCAATCATGCCATCAGCAGCATGAGACCCTGACGGAGCTGCAGTGATTTGATTTGACTTGGGAAGATCAGGGATCTTTTCGTGTAACGTACCTGACTGAGTATAAACTAAGTCAAGGTACTGCGCTTGAGCAATCACTTGCTCCTCAGTAACTACTCCGGCCTTAGCTACGTCTTCAGTAATCTTCGGTAACATTTATTTAACAAACCATTCAGCTAAGATCTGGTCCGGGATAAAAACTTTCACTAACCGCCTTCGACGTCTCCATTCATGAATATGATCGGAAATATAAGTGGACGTCGATTGCTTTAATGAAGTTAATAACTTCGTGCCATTATCATATCTGATCGGCAATTGAAAATGAGTTAAAAAAGAGGTAGCTAACTGGCTAAAATTATAAAAAGAGGCCCGTGGTAACTCAATATACCACTTGGCCGCAAGACCAATGAGAGTGCGCTGGAAAAGACATAAGCGGATCGAATCATCTGAGATGGAATTAGAGGCACACCAGAGGTGGTAATTCATCACATGATTCGACGGGTCCTCTCCAGACTTACCTTCAAACTTGGGAATGTCACTGGGCAACTTATTTGGCATTGGCAACCAAAACGGAAGATAATTAATTGGATCGTTCGTTAGGAGCAACAAGTCTGGTAAGTCCAAAGTTGTGATAAACGGTAGCTGCCGATTAGGATCCCTAAAACTCTGAGTCATTATACCAGCCCCAGGAGGAGGATATCCAGGATAACTAGGAATGGGAATCGCGTTCGGGATATTGTATTCTCCTGGAAAACCAGGATTAACCGGACCATACTGGGGTTGTTGTGGTTGTTGATAAGTGTACCCAGGATACGGTTGATACTGGTAAACTGGCTGCTGGACAGCAAGACCGAATTGGTATTGTCCCTGGTACGGTTGATAAGTGAATTGTGGTTGACTTGTGACAACCATACTTAAACCAGGTTGTTCTACAGGCATCTGAACCGTAGTTTGAATCGTGGATCCAGATGATGGTAAAGATGTCTAAGGAGTAGATACAGGAACAGTAGAAACCAGAGTTGTCAATACTCCAGAAGTAAATGGGGTAGATTGAAAAGATGTTGCGGCAGTTGCAGCAGTCGTTTGAGATGGAGTACGAGGCGAAATAGGCCCAGACTGAGAAACTACCGAAGGTACAGAAGTTTGAATATTAGACTGGACTAGTTGCTGGGGTGAACCAGAAACTAAGAACAATGTAAACTATGAAACGGGAACTGATACTGTTACCCGTTTCGTAGAGATAGCTAAAAAGTGACCTGATTTTGAAAATGGGTGATGCAGAACGCACATGTTTTTTCTAGAGCATAGTTTTTGGCACTTTAGTTTTTTTTATGTACATCACATTTTAGAATGGTAGTGATTTTCATGCTGATTTTAAAAAGTGAGCATTCTGCATCACACTCCTTTCTTAAAAGCCCTGTTTTTTGGCTTTAAATTTTTTAATGTATAAAATGTAAATAATTATTTAGTAAATTTGATAATTTTTGAAGTGGTCGTTTTCTTCACATTTCCTTGTTTTTTATTATAATTTTAAAAAAAAAATTCGTGAGGTTTTTACTGTTTTGCATTTTTAAATTAGAAGGTCGATATTTAGACTTTTCGATATTCTATATATTTATACATCCTTAATTAATTTTTCAATCGACATGAAATAATTGTTTCTAAAAAACAATATTTTTTAACAATGGACATAAAAATAACCATTTTTAACATAAATATAACTAAAAAACTACACGTTTTGATAATTTTTTGTTAGAATTGACATGTCAAAATCACAATTTTTATACGATAATTTTAACTAAAAATGGTTAAATAATAGTTTTTTCTATGAATTTCATGTCAAAAAAATAATAAAAATCACTTCTTTTTTCAAAAAATAATGATTAACTTAAAAATCAATGCAAAAATCACATATTACCAATATTGAACGTATAACAACCATAATTGAGTGTTTATTCTTCTCATAAAATGTCAAAGTCAAAACATTGCAAAGCTTGATTTACAAGCATAACTTAAATTTAATCAACAATGTCACGTAATCCAAACTCTTCATCCTCTAGAGTTTCATCATTGTCCTCTTCCACAATATTTTCTGTTTCATTTTCCTCATTTTCCTCTTCTAATGGGTCTTTGATGTCTGCGAAACTCCCAATGTATGTCTTTCCAAACATTCCATGTAATGGTGGTTGGGGTTCCTTTGCCTTTTTTGCCACACGTGATTCACCAGGCAGGGGCGCGGGCTACCCGGGTGGCGCGGCCGAGGCAGGCGCCACCCGGGCGGCCCGCGCCCCCGCCCGACAGGCGGCAGGGCGATTACCAGAATCGCCTTGCCGCTTGCCGGGCCGGGGCGGGGGCCACCCGGGTGGCGCGGACGAGGCAGGGTGGGTGAGGGCGCCCCGGGGGGGAGGGTGGGTCAGGGCGCCCGGGCAGGGGGGCGGGCGGGTCAGGGCGCCGAGCGGGTGAGGTGGGTGAGGCCGCCGGGCGAGCGGGCAGCCGGGTGAGGGCGCCGGGGCGGGCGGGCGGGGGCGCCCGGGCGGGTGAGGCGGGTGAGGGCGTCGGGCGGGCGGGCGAGGGCGCCTGGGCGGGTGAGGGCGCGGGGCGGGCGGGCGAGGGCGCCGAGGGGGCGGGCGAGCGAGGGCGGGCGAGCAGGTGAGGCGGTGAGGGTGCCGGGCGGGCGGGCGGGCGAGGGCGCCCGGGCGGGTGAGGCGGGTGAGGGTGTCGGGCGTGCAAGGGCGTCGGACGGGCGGGCGGACGAGGGCGCCTGGGGGGGCAAGGTGGGTGAGGGCGTCGGGCGGGCGGGTGGGTGAGGGCCACCCGGGCGATTGCCGGAATCGCCCTGCCGCCTGCCGAGGGGGTGCGGCCGAGGCAGGGTGGGTGAGGGTGGCCGGGGGGGCCGGCGGGTCAGGGCGCCCGTGTGGGGGGGCGGGCGGGTCAAGGCACCTGGCGGGCAAGCGGGTGAGGGCGTCGGGCGGGCGGGTGAGGGCGTCGGGGCGGGCGGGCGGGCGAGGCTGGTGAGGGCGCCGGGCAGGCGGGTGTGGCGAGTAACGGCGGCGGGCGGGCAGGCGAGGGCGGGCGGGCGAGGGTGGGTGAGGGCGGGCGGGCGAGGGCACCGGGCAGGCGAGGGCGCGCGGGCGAGGCGGGCGGGCGAGGGTACCGGGCGGGTGAGGCGAGTGAGGGTGCCGGGCGGGCGAGGGCACACGGGCGGGTGAGGCGGGTGAGGGTGGCGGGCGGGCGGGCGGACGATCCTGGATTAACTTGATTATCCTCAAGTTCTCCCTTCATCGTAGCCAAGCTTACAACATCTTCCTCATAGAAGGAGACAACAACAACTTTGCTGCTCTCCAAGAAATCTCGTCCAAGTATCATGTCGAAGCGCTTCAACTCCATCATTATGAAGTCTAACCGGCCCCTCCATCCTTCAACCTGTATAGGTACATCGGGTACCAAATCGACCACCTTAGCTCTAGAGCCCACTGTCTCGACCTTCATAGTAAACGTCAGCCCTGTCTCTTTTGCTAACCATGTAGTCATATAGCTATGTGCAACATCCATGTCTACTACGGCTTGAATGGTTTTACCACAAACCCTCAAGTCTATGTAACCCAGGCTGTCCTCCATAATCTTCATCACGAGCAACCCTGCTCACTGAACTCTGATATGCTTCAACACCAGCTCGCTGACCGAGCTCTGATACCACCTGTCACGCCCCCAATCTTTTTTTTTCTAATTGGGCAGAGCGTGGCACCACCGAGTGCCCACCCTTAACCGAATGTGCACTTATGGACTACGCCTTACCAACAACCACTTAACTTTATTTCTTAAAGTGCCTTTAACATAACATTAACAGTTATAACCGTTCACCAATATTTGTAACCAAGATCAACCGCATAATAAATCCACAATATAAAACAACACCAATGTATATGGGAGGGGCAACTCCCAAAGAGTTCGCCCAACCTTTTTATTATGAACTGCTTCAATATTTACAAACAGTGCGCCGGGCTTAACCACGGCCGCACTAAACCAAATATCAGAAATTACAACACAACAAGTGTGCTGGGCAAAACCACGGCCACACTTTATAATAATACACAACAGGCCAACCGCCTTTTTACATACAATGCTGTACACCCTTACTTGTGAACAAGGGTCCCCACGGACCACCGATACGTTCACCTGATTCTGTACAAACAGTGGATAAACCAGAGGTTATAAACCTGCATACACAACCGCAGGCTCATACCATTACACGGGACAGTTTTCTGTAGACCTGCGCAAGACCCACCTGCGCAATCCGCTTCTTGCTGCCACGTAAGGTTTCTGCGTATATCTCTACGAACTCCAGCGTTCGTATAATCTGCGCAGTCATATATTAGTCACTGTCCGAACTTGATAACCGGACTGTGGATGTATACCCTTCCGGCGCTGTTATCTAAGTGTTCTCAAACACTTATATGACCTGCGGTACATATACCCAGACTGGTCTTCACGTTTCTATTCACCTATCGTATTGAGAACTGCATACACAACCACATTCTGCGTGGGATACTTCCGCCAATCGCATAAGCTTCCTGTATCTCAGCTGAATGACCAATTGCATAATTAATCCAACCAAAACCCGACAGCCTGTTCTCACATAAGTCTCTGCGCGTTAGTCCAAGAGAGGACACCCAAACACCGCGCCATCGCCCGCCCGGCGCCCTCACCCGCCCGCCCGCCCGCCGCCATCGCCCACCCGGCGCCCTCACCCGCCCGCCCGCCGTCGCCCCCACCCGCCTCACCCGCCCGGCGGGCGGGCGGGTGAGGGCACCGGGCGGGCGAGGGCGCTGGGCGGGCGGGCGGGTGAGGGCGCTCGGGCGATTCCCGTAATCGCCCTGCCGCCCGGGCGATTCCCGGAATCGCCTGGGCGCCCTCACCCGCCCGCCCGCCCGTGCCCTCGTCCGCCCGGCGTCCTCACCCGCCTCACCCGCCCGGCGAGCAGGCGGGCGATTGCGCCGAGTGGGCGGGCGGGTGAGGGCGCCCGGGCGATTCCTAGAATCGCCCGGGCGCCCTCACCCACCCGCCCGCCCGGCGCCCTCACCCGCCTCACCCGCCGGGCGGGCGAGGGCACGGGCGGGTGAGGCGGGTGAGGGCGCCGGGGGGGCGAGGGCACGGGCGGGCGGGCGGGTGAGGGCGCCCGGGCGATTCCGGGTGTGACGCCCTAGCGACTCGGGTAGGGCGTGCACGACGGTTTGCACGAAAGTGACATGACCCACGGACGAGCCTGGCGGGCGAACCGTGCACGGCGACCCGGCGGGCAAACAAACTGAATGACGGTTGGGTGACGAGCCAGGCGAAGGCGCGCCCACCCACCGGGCGGACACACACGGTAGTCAGATGGAACGGCGAGCTGGGCAGAAGCGCGCCCACCCATCGGGCGGACACACACGGAGGTCGGGTGGAACGGCGAGCTGGGCAGAAGCGCGCCCACCCACCGGGCGGACACACACGACAGTCAAATGGAACGGCGAGCTGGGCAGAAGCGCGCCCACCCATCGGGCGGACACACACGGAAGTCGGGTGGAACGGCGAGCTGGGCAGAAGCGCGCCCACCCACCGGGCGGACACACATGACAGATGAATGGAGCGGCGAGCTGGGCAGGAGCGCGCCCGCTTACCGGGTAGACACACACGACAGTTGGGCGGCGAGCCGGGCGAAGGCGAGCTGGGCGAAGGCACGCCCGCCCACCGGGCGGACAGACACAACAAGGAACGATGGGCGCGTCGTGCAGCAGCAAGCGAGGGCGCGGCGTGTAACAGTAAACGGAGAGCCAGTTGAAGGATCGGTCGGTCGACCCGAGGGCGACCCGCACCAAATGGGCGGGCGACCCAAGGGCGAACCTTACCCGGGCGCAGGTGACGAACTGAAGGCATGGGCGAAGGCAGGGCGTGAGCACGAGCTGGAAAGTGGACACAGTGGACACGGGCGAGAGCGAACGCCGGCCGAGCTAAGGCATGGACGACAGTCGACACAAGGGCGCGGGTAACAGCAAACGGTGCAGCAGGCACGATGGGCGAAGAGCTCACGGATTAAGAAACAAATGGACCAAAGGTTATAAGGGTGTGGTCGCCCTTGCCTTAAAGCAAGGGCCGACCCGCCCCTCAAGGATAATTCGGGGTTTCGTAAAATTGAAGTAAGGGCGTCGGCCGAAAGAATAGAAGCCCCTAGAGGCAAGCTGGGCGACTATAAAGAAGGCGAGCTCATTTTGGCAAAGGCATTCAAGCAAGTCTTGAGCGTTCTCTCCATACGCAAAAGATAGAAACAGGAAATGCGCACTCTCTTGTAGTGCGAATCTATCGAGCGGTTGGGTGAACAAAAACAAAGCGCAGGTCGAGTTATCAGGTGAAGCCGAACAGTTGTACAGTGAGAGCGTGGCCGCAGGAGGGCAGCTCGAGCAAGGGTAAAAAAGTGAGGCGGATCTTGGTCACGGTGACTTGGTTCAGGGTGGCACGTCAAAGTGCACAGGTCGAATTGGAGGTCAGAACTCGGGTGAGCTACCTCGTGTAGCATCGGTGCACGAAGGCGGAGTCTGGTGTATATTCAGCAGTGCGCAACCGGTCGGCGAGTTACGAGTTCGGGTGAACCAACTCGGCCACAGTTCAGTGCTGCGGTAGGACTGTTGTAATTTCGGTGGAGTGCGCAGAACCGGCCGGCGAGTTAGTGCTCGGGTGAGCCAACTCGGCCGCGGGTAGCGCTGTTGTAAACGGGCATTTGCCCGAATTGTAACTTTGGTTAAAGGGCGGTCGTGGGTTTGCCCGACGCCAGCTTGTATATCAGTTGGGTGTGCGGCCGAGACTTCAGTCCGGCGCACTATTGTAATCAGTTGGAATTTGGTTATAATATAATTCGGTTGGGCGAACTCTTTGGGAGTTGCCCCTCCCACAAATCTTGATGTGTTGATTATTATTGTGGTATTGATTTATGTTAAATGTTGATGAAGAGTTATGTTAATGTTTAATGAAGATTAATGCACTTGGTGAAAATAAGTTAAGTATTTGTGATTGAGGCGTAGTCCATAAACGTGCGGTCGGTAAGATTGGGCGTTCGGTGGTGCCGCGCTCCGCCCAATTAGAAAAAAAAAAGATTGGGGGCGTGACAGGTGGTATCAGAGCTCGGTCAGCGAGCTGGTTCAAGTATTTTTAACTTAGACAAGGTTGTCTGGGTTGAAAGAAAATTGAAGGTGAATCTGCATATAGGTGACTTGGAGAACAGTGGATGGTCGGGACAAGAGCACGAAAGAAAATGGCTGCCGATTCTCAAGCTGGGTCTAGTCACACAATGAAGGAACCTGCTAAGGATCCTCATCATGAATTCATGGATAAAGTATTCGAAAGAATGGAGTCATTAGAATCTGCCTGGAGCCAAGATGTGAGCTCGCTTGTTAAGGAGCGAGAAGCTATTCTGAAACTCAGGGAGGAGTTGGTGGAACTCCGTACACAGAATGAAGAACTCAAGAGACAGTATGAGTTCACGGAATTCATGTGCACTCAGCTGGAAGGAAGAGTCAAGGAAGTTGAAAAATCAAGGGACCAAGGTCTCGCTGAAATCACTAACTTGAAGGGGGCTCTCGACAAGGTATGTAAGGGCCTCGAGCAAGCTAATGATGAAATCACAATATTAAAAAGATCCATGAAGCACAACTCAGGTGGAGGAGTGCCTCATATAAAGGTCAAGGAGCCGGAATCCTATGACGGTACAAGGAGTGCAAAGACACTCGGTAACTTTTTGTGGGACATGGAGCAGTACCTAGAACGGTTGAGTCTACCTGATGGTGAGGCCCAAGTCAAGGTGGCCGCTCAGTTTCTAACAAACGATGCCAAAATGTGGTGGCGCAGAAGAGTGGATCAAATCATCAATGGCAGTGCTGAAGAGATCACTTCTTGGAGCGACATGAAGAAGGCCTTGCAGACCCACTTCAGTCCGCAAGATGAAACTTGGGAGGCAAGGACAAAGATCAAGTTTATCAAACAGACAGGGAGCTTGCAGACATATCAACGGGAGTTCTCAAGTGCAGCTCTAGAACTTCCCGATATGGCCGAGAAGGACAAGGTGTTCAACTTTATTATTGGGTTGAAGCCTTGGGCCCGCAACGAAGTAAAAAGGCAGAAGATCAGGACGCTTGAAGAAGCCTTTGCCGCAGTTGACAAACTGGTGGACCATTTTGATGAAACTTCTAATGAGAAAAAGAAGTTTGAAAAACCAAGGGAGAAGAAGAAAGAAGAATCTCCGAAGTTAGAGGATGGCGCAAAGTTCAAGAAGCCCTTGAAGTGTTGGCTATGTGAGGGGCTACACACGGTAAAGAATTGCCCATCTAAGCCAAAGATAGCTGCAGTTGCACAGCCTGTTGAGGAGGATGAACATGCTTATGTAGGAATGATGCAGATCCTTGGAGCAGCTGCTACCACGGAAGTAGCCTCTAGAAGGGATCCTGAAAGAAACCAATTGGAATATGTTCAGATGAAGATAGGTGGAGCCGATGTTCTCACTATGGTCGATAGTGGGGCTTCACACAATTTCATGAGTGAAGACACTGCAAGGAGACTTGGGCTGAAATTTGTACCTACAAAGGCACAAATGAAGACAGTGAACTCTCCCCCAACAGCAATCCTTGGTACGGCTAAAAAGGTGGATGCCACACTTGGTGAATGGACCGGGAAGGTGGACTTCACCGTAGTGAGGATCGATGACTATGAAGCAGTATTGGGGATGGAATTTATGAAACAGTTTGAGGCCATGGTCGTGCCCCATTTGAGGAAGCTTTTCATTTACGATGGAAGGGAGGATGTTCCCATTGGTGTTCCAACCATTGGGGTAAGCAAGACTGATCGTAAATTGGGAGGCATGCAAATGGAGGACAAAACAAAGGTGGATAAGAGGTTGACTACATTGGAAGCAAAGTTTGAAGAACAAACGATAGTCATCCGCACACTTTCAGATAGTATCTCAGAACTATCGAGAAGACTAGAGATAGTGGAAGACGAGGATGATGATGAGGAGCTGTATGTGAGGCCGAGTAACCAAGAGGAAGACCGGGAAGCATACCTCCAGAGAATGGAAGTTGAAGATCCTGACAGATGGATCGAATTGATCAGCCAAGGAGAGCCCTCAAGCTCTCCCCGAACATCTTCTTAGAGAACGAAAGGGGTGGGCTCATTGTTGGCTGTTCAAGGCAATGAGCCCTCACTTGGAGATTGAGCAGGTATGAGGACGTGCAGCAGAAAATGGGGGTTCCCATAGATCTGGGCATGGGACCATAAGATAAACACTTGATTATGAAGCAGACTTGGTGGAAACAGACTCTATGCAGGTTGGCGGTCACCTTGCATGAGGGAGCCTACACCATAGTAAAAATCAACCTTGGCGGTGGATAAGTTGTCGGGTCGACAACGTCTTCGGGTGGAGGAGAGTGTGACGCCCTAGCGACTCGGGCAGGGCGTGCACGACGGTTTGCACGAAAGTGACATGACCCACGGGCGAGCCGGGCGGGCGAACCGTGCACGGCGACCCGGCGGGCGAACAAACTGAACGACGGTTGGGTGACGAGCTGGGCGAAGGCGCGCCCACCCACCGGGCGGACACACACGGCAGTCAGATGGAACGGCGAGCTGGGCAGAAGCGCGCCCACCCATCGGGCGGACACACACGGAAGTCGGGTGGAACGGCGAGCTGGGCAGAAGCGCGCCCACCCACCGGGCGGACACACACGGCAGTCAGATGGAACGGCGAGCTGGGCAGAAGCGCGCCCACCCATCGGGCGGACACACACGGAAGTCGGGTGGAACGGCGAGCTGGGCAGAAGCGCGCCCACCCACCGGGCGGACACACATGACAGTTGAATGGAGCGGCGAGCTGGGCAGGAGCGCGCCCGCTTACCGGGTAGACACACACGACAGTTGGGCGGCGAGCCGGGCGAAGGCACGCCCGCCCACCGGGCGGACAGACACAACAAGGAACGATGGGCGCGTCTTGCAGCAGCAGGCGAGGGCGCGGCGTGTAACAGTAAACGGAGAGCCAGTTGAAGGATCGGTCGGTCGACCCGAGGGCGACCCGCACCAAATGGGCGGGCGACCCAAGGGCGAACCTTACCCGGGCGCAGGTGACGAACTGAAGGCATGGGCGAAGGCAGGGCGTGAGCACGAGCTGGAAAGTGGACGGTGGACACGGGCGAGAGCGGACGCCGGCCGAGCCAAGGCATGGACGACAGTCGACACAAGGGCGCGGGTAACAGCAAACAGTGCAGCAGGCACGATGGGCGAAGAGCTCACGGATTAAGAAACAAATGGACCAAAGGTTATAAGGGCGTGGTCGCCCTTGCCTTAAAGCAAGGGCCAACCCGCCCCTCAAGGATAATTCAGGGTTTCGTAAAATTGAAGTAAGGGCGTCGGCCGAAAGAATAGAAGCCCCTAGAGGCAAGCTGGGCGACTATAAAGAAGGCGAGCTCATTTTGGCAAAGGCATTCAAGCAAGTCTTGAGCGTTCTCTCCATACGCAAAAGATAGAAACAGGAAATGCGCACTCTCTTGTAGTGCGAATCTATCGAGCGGTTGGGTGAACAAAAATAGAGCGCAGGTCGAGTTATCAGGTGAAGCCGAACAGTTGTACAGTGAGAGCGTGGCCGCAGGAGGGCAGCTCGAGCAAGGGTAAAACAGTGAGGCGGATCTTGGTCACGGTGACTTGGTTCAGGGTGGCACGTCAAAGTGCACAGGTCGAATTGGAGGTCAGAACTCGGGTGAGCTACCTCGTGTAGCATCGGTGCACGAAGGCAGAGTCTGGTGTATATTCAGCAGTGCGCAACCGGTCGGCGAGTTACGAGTTCGGGTGAACCAACTCGGCCATGGTTCAGTGCTGCGGTAGGACTGTTGTAATTTCGGTGGAGTGCGCAGAACCGGCCGGCGAGTTAGTGCTCGGGTGAGCCAACTCGGCCGCGGGTAGCGCTGTTGTAAACGGGCGTTTGCCCGAATTGTAACTTTGGTTAAAGGGTGGTCGTGGGTTTGCCCGACGCCAGCTTGTATATCAGTTTGGTGTGCGGCCGAGACTTTAGTCCGGCGCACTATTGTAATCAGTTGGAATTTGGTTATAATATAAATTCGGTCGGGCGAACTCTTTGGGAGTTGCCCCTCCCACAAATCTTGATGTGTTGATTATTATTGTGGTATTGATTTATGTTAAATGTTGATGAAGAGTTATGTTAATGTTTAATGAAGATTAATGCACTTGGTGAAAATAAGTTAAGTATTTGTGATTCAGGCGTAGTCCATAAACGTGCGGTCGGTAAGATTGGGCGTTCGGTGGTGCCTCGCTCCGCCCAATTAGAAAAAAAAAGATTGGGGGCGTGACACCGGGAATCGCCCGGGCGCCCTCACCCACCCGCCCGCCCGGCGCCCTTACCCGCCCGACCGCCGGGTGGGTGAGGCGGGTGAGGGCGCCGGGCGGACGAGGGCACGGGCGGGCGAGCGGGTGAGGGCGCCCGGGCGATTCCGGGAATAGCCCGGGTGCTCTCACCCGCCCGCCCGCCCGTGCCCTCGTCCACCCGGCGCCCTCACCCGCCTCACCCGCCCGGCGGGCGAGCCGGTGAGGGCGCCGGGCGGGCGGGTGAGGGCGCCGAGCGGGCGAGGGCGCCGGGCGGGCGGGCGGGCGAGGGCGCCCAGGCGATTCCCGGAATCGCCCGGGCACCCTCACCTGCCCGGCACCCTCACCCGCCTCACCCGGCGGGCGGGCGAAGGCACGGGCGGGTGAGGCGGGTGAGGGCGCCGGGCGGGCGAGGGCACGGGCGGGCGGGCGGGTGAGGGCGCCCGGGCGATTCCGGGAATCGCACGGGCGCCCTCAACCTCCCGCCCGCCCGTGCCCTCGTCCGCCCGGCGCCCTCACCCGCCTCACCCGCCGGGAATCGCCCGGGTGCCCTCACCCGCCCGTCCGCCCGGCGCCCTCACCAACGTCACCCGCCGGGCGGGCGAGGGCACACGCGGGTGAGGCGGCTGAGGGCGTCGGGCGGGCGAGGGCATGGGCGGGCGTGCGGGTGAGGCTGGTGAGGGCGCCGGGCAGACGAGGGCACGGGCAGGCGGGCGGGTGAGGGCGCCCAGACGATTCCGGAATCACCAGGGCGCCCTCACCCGCCCGCCTGCCCGTGCCCTCGTCCGCCCGGCGCCCTCACCCGCCTCACCCGTCGGGTGGGCGAGGGCACGGGCGGGTGAGGCAGGTGAGGGCGCCGGGCGGGCGAGGGCACGGGCGGGCGGGCGGGTGAGGGCGACCGGGCGATTCCGGGAATTGCCCGGGCGCCCTCACCCCCCCCTCCCGCCCGGCGCCCTCGCCCGCCCGACGCCCTCACCCGCCCGCCCGCCGGGCGGGTGAGGCGGGTGAGGGTGCTGGGCGGACGAGGGAACGGGCGGGCGGGCGGGTGAGGGCGAGGGCGGGTGAGGAGGGTGAGGGCGCCGGGCGGGCGGGCGAGGGTGCCCGGGTGGGTGAGGCGGGTGAGGGCGCCGGGCGGGTGAGGTGTGTGACGCCATAGCAACTCGAGCAGGGCGTGCACGACGGTTTGCACGAAGATGACTTGACCCACGGGCGAGCCGGGCGGGCGAGCCGTGCACGGCGACCCAGCGGGCGGACAAACTAAACGACGGTTGGGTGGCGAGCTGGGCGAAGGCGTGCCCACCCACCGGGCGGACACACACGGCAGTCGGGTGGAACGGCGGGCTGGGTAGAAGCGCGCCCACCCACCGGGCGGACACACATGACGGTTGATCGTAACGGCGAGCTGGGCAGGAGCGCGCCCACTTACCGGACAGACACACACGGTGGTTGGGCGGCGAGCTGGGCGAAGGCGCGCCCGCCCACCGGGCAGACAGACACAGCAGTAAACTGGGCGCGTCATGCAGCAATGAACGAGGGCGCGTCGTGCAGCAGTGAACTGGGCGCGTCGTGCGGCAGTGAACGGGGCGCGTCGTGCAGCGGTGAACGAGGGCGCGGGGGGCAGCAATGAACGCAGGTGCGTCGTGCAGCAGTAAACGAAGGACCGGTTGGACGATCGGCACGTCGACCCAAGCGCGACCCGCACCAAACGGGCGGGCGACCCAAGGGCGAACCATACCCGGGCGCAGGTGGCGAGCTGAAGACATGGGCGAAGGCAGGGCGGGCACGAGCTGGGACATGGACACGATGGACACGGGCACAAGTGAACGCGAGCCGAGCTGAGACATGGGCGGCAGTCGAAACAAGGGCGCGGGTAACAATGAACGGTGCAGCAAGCACGATGGGCGAAGAGCTCATGGATTAAGAAACAGAAGGACCGAAGTTTATAAGGGCGGGGTCGCCCTTGCCTTAAAGCAAGGGTTGACCCGCCCCTAAAGGAGAATTCGGGGTTTCGTAAACATTAAGTAAGGGCGTCGGCCTAAAGGATAGAAGCTCCTAGAGGCAAGCTGGGCGACTATAAAGAAGGCGAGCTCATTCAAGCAAAGGAATCAAGCAAGTCTTGAGCGTTCTCTCCACACGCACAAGATAGAGTCTGAAATGCGCACTCTCTTGTAGTGCGAGTCTGTCAGGTTGCTGGGTGAACGAACAGTGCGCAGGTCGAGTTACTTGGGTACACCGAACAGTGATACGGTGAGAACGCGGGTCGTGGTGAACGCAGTTTGAACAGAAAGAAACAGTGAGGCGGAACTTGGTTACGGTGGTCTGGCACGATTAAGTGCGCAGGTCGGATAGGAGGTGGGAGCTTGGCGAGCTACCTCCGAGGTAGTATCGGTGCACAGTTACGAAGGCGGACGGGTCTGTGGTGCGCATAACCAGCCGGCGAGTTTGGGACTCAGGTGAGCCAACTCGGCCGCGGTCATGGTGCAGTTTTAAAGGGCGGTTGGTCTGTTATACATTTCGGTGGTGCGCAGAACCGGTCGGCGAGTTAGAGCTCGGGTGAGCCAACTCGGCCGCGGGTCAGCGTTGTTGTAAAGGGCGTTTGCCCGAACTGTAATTCTGGGTAAAGGGCGGTCGTGGTTTAGCCCGACGCCGGTTTGTATATCTGTTGGGTGTGCGGCCGAGACTTCAGTCCGGCGCACTATTGTAATCTGTTGTATATTGGTTATAATAAAAATTCGGTTGGGCGAACTCTTTGGGAGTTGCCCCTCCCACAATATCTTGATGTGTTATTATTGATGCGGTTCTTGATTTAAGTTAAATGTTGATGAAGAGTTTATTAATGTTTAATGAAGATTAATGTACTTGGTGAAAATAAGTTAAGTATTTGTGATTGAGGCGTAGTCCATAAACGTGCGGTCGGCAAGATTGGGCGTTCGGTGGTGCCGCGCTCCGCCCAATTAGAAAAAAAAAGATTGGGGGCGTGACAGGTGGTATCAGAGCTCGGTCAGCGAGCTGGTGTCGAAATATTTTTAAACTTGACAGGGTTGTCTCGGTTAAAAATTGAAGGTGAATCTGCATACAGGTGACTTGGGGAACAGTGGATGGTCGGGACAAGAGCACGAAAGAAGATGGCTGCCGATTCTCAAGCCGGGTCCAGTCACACAATGAAGGAACCTGCTAAGGATCCTCATCATGAATTCATGGATAAAGTATTCGAAAGAATGGAGTCATTGGAATCTGCCTGGAGCCAAGATGTGAGCTCGCTTGTTAAAGAGCGAGAAGCTATTCTGAAACTCAGGGAGGAATTGGTGGAACTCCGTACACAGCATGAAGAACTCAAGAGGCAGTATGAGTTCACGGAATTCACGTGCACTCAGTTGGAAGGAAGAGTCAAAGAAGTTGAAGAGACCAGGGATCAGGGTCTCGCGGAAATCACTAACTTGAAAGGGGCTCTTGACAAGGTATGTAAGAGCCTTGAACAAGCTAATGATGAAATTGCAATATTGAAGAGAGCCATGAAGCACAACTCAGGTGGAGGAGTGCCTCATGTAAAGGTCAAGGAGCCGGAATCCTATGACGGTACAAGGAGTGCAAAGACACTCGGTAACTTTTTATGGGACATGGAGCAGTACCTAGAACGGTTGAGTCTACCCGATGGTGAGACCCAAGTCAAGGTGGCCGCTCAGTTTCTAACAAACGATGCCAAGATGTGGTGGCGCAGAAGGGTGGATCAAATCATCAATGGCAGTGCTGAAGAGATCACTTCTTGGAGCGATATGAAGAAGGCCTTGCAGACCCACTTCAGTCCGCAAGATGAAACTTGGGAGGCAAGGACAAAGATCAAATTTATCAAACAAACCGGAAGCTTGCAGACATATCAACGAGAGTTCTCAAGTGCGGCCCTAGAACTTCCCGATATGGCAGAGAAGGACAAGGTGTTTAACTTTATTATTGGGTTGAAACCTTGGGCCCGCAACGAAGTAAAAAGGCAAAAGATCAGGACGCTTGAAGAAGCCTTTGCTGCAGTTGACAAACTGGTGGACCATTTTGATGAAACTTCTAATGAGAAAAAGAAGTTTGAAAAACCAAGGGAGAAGAAGAAAGAAGAATCTCCGAAGTTAGAGGATGGCGCAAAGTTCAAAAAGCCCTTGAAATGTTGGCTATGTGAAGGGCCACACATGGTAAAGAATTTCCCATCTAAGCCGAGATAGTTGCGGTTGCGCAGCCTGTTGAGGAAGATGATCATGCTTCCGTAGGAATGATGCAGATCCTTGGAGCAGCTGCTACCACGGAAGTAGCCTCTAGAAGAGATCTTGAAAGGAGCCGATTGGAATATGTCCAGATGAAGATAGGTGGAGCCGATGTTCTCACTATGGTCGATAGTGGGGCTTCACACAATTTCATGAGTGAAGACACTGCAAGGAGACTTGGGCTGAAATTTGTACCTACAAAGGCACAAATGAAGACAGTGAACTCTCCCCCAACAACAATCCTTGGTACGGCCGAAAAGGTGGATGCCACACTTGGTGAATGGACCGGGAAGGTAGACTTCACCGTAGTGAGGATCGATGACTATGAAGCAGTATTGGGGATGGAATTTATGAAACAATTTGAGGCCATGGTTGTGCCCCATTTGAGGAAGCTTTTCATTTACGATGGAAGGGAGGATGTTCCCATTGGTGTTCCAACCATTGGGGTAAACAAAACTGATCGTAAGTTGGGAGGTATGCAAATGGAGGACAAAACAAAGGTGGACAAGAGGTTGACTACGTTGGAAGCAAAATTTGAAGAACAAACGATAGTCATCCGCACACTTTCGGATAGTATCTCAGAACTATCGAGAAGACTAGAGATAGTGGAAGACGAGGATGATGATGAGGAGCTGTATGTGAGACCGAGTAACCAGAGGGAAGACCGGGAAGCATACCTACAGAGAATGGAAGTTGAAGATCCTGACAGATGGATCGAATTGATTAGCCAAGGAGAGCCCTCAAGCTCTCCCCAGACATCTTCTTAGAGAACAAAAGGGGTGGGTTCATTGTTGGCTGTTCAAGGCAATGAGCCCTCACTTGGAGATTGAGCAGGTATGAGGACGTGCAGCAGAAAATGGGAGTTCCCATAGATCTGGGCATGGGACCATGAGATGAACACTTGATTATGAAGCAGACTTGGTGGAAACAGACTCTATGCAGGTTGGCGGTCACCTTGCATGAGGGAGCCTACACCATAGTAAAAATCAACCTTGGTGGTGGATAAGTTGTTGGGTCGACAACGTCTTCGGGTGGAGGAGAGTGTGATGCCCTAGCAACTCGGGCAGGGCGTGCACGACGGTTTGCACGAAGATGACTTGACCCACGGGCGAGCCGGGCGGGCGAGCCGTGCACGGCGACCCGGCGGGCGGACAAACTAAACGACGGTTGGGTGGCGAGCTGGGCGAAGGCGCGCCCACCCACCGGGCGGACACACACGGCAGTCGGGTGGAACGGCGAGCTGGGCAGAAGCGCGCCCACCCACCGGGCGGACACACATGACGGTTGAACGGAACGGCGAGCTGGGTAGGAGCGCGCCCGCTTACCGGACAGACACACACGGCGGTTGGGCGGCGAGCTGGGCGAAGGCGCGCCCGCCCACCGGGCAGACAGACATAGCAGTAAACTGGGCGCGTCGTGCAGCAGTGAACGAGGGCGCGTCGTGCAGCAGTGAACTGGGCGCGTCGAGCAGCAGTGAACCGGGCGCGTCGTGCAGCAGTGAACGAGGGCGCGGCGGGCAGCAATGAACGTGGGCGCGTCGTGCAGCAGTAAACGAAGGACCGGTTGAACGATCGGCAGGTCGACCCGAGGGCGACCCGCACCAAACGGGCGGGCGACCCAAGGGCGAACCATACCCGGGCGCAGGTGGCGAGCTGAAGACATGGGCGAAGGCAGGGCGGGCACGAGCTGGGACGTGGACACGATGGACACGGGCACAAGTGAACGCGAGCCGAGCTGAGACATGGGCGGCAGTCGAAACAAGGGCGCGGGTAACAATGAACGGTGCAGCAAGCACGATGGGCGAAGAGCTCATGGATTAAGAAACAGAAGGACCGAAGTTTATAAGGGCGGGGTCGCCCTTGCCTTAAAGCAAGGGCCGACCCGCCCCTAAAGGAGAATTCGGGGTTTCGTAAACATTAAGTAAGGGCGTCGGCCTAAAGGATAGAAGCTCCTAGAGGCAAGCTGGGCGACTATAAAGAAGGCGAGCTCATTCAAGCAAAGGCAATCAAGCAAGTCTTGAGCGTTCTCTCCACACGCACAAGATAGAGTCTGAAATGCGCACTCTCTTGTAGTGCGAATCTATCAGGTTGCTGGGTGAACGAACAGTGCGCAGGTCGAGTTACTTGGGTACGCCGAACAGTGATACGGTGAGGACGCGGGTCATGGTGAACGCAGTTCGAACAGAAAGAAACAGTGAGGCGGAACTTGGTTACGGTGGTCTGGCACGATTAAGTGCGCAGGTCGGATAGGAGGTGGGAGCTTGGCGAGCTACCTCCGAGGTAGTATCGGTGCACAGTTACGAAGGCGGGCGGGCCTGTTAAACTCATAAGCGGTGCGCATAACCAGCCGGCGAGTTTGGGACTCGGGTGAGCCAACTCGGCCGCGGTCATGGTGCAGTTTTAAAGGGCGGTTGGTCTGTTATACATTTCGGCGGTGCGCAGAACCGGTCGGCGAGTTAGAGCTCGGGTGAGCCAACTCGGCCGCGGGTCAGCGTTGTTGTAAAGGGCGTTTGCCCGAACTGTAATTCTGGGTACAAGGCGGTCGTGGTTTAGCCCGACGCCGGTTTGTATATCTGTTGAGTGTGCGTCCGAGACTTCAGTCCGGCGCACTAGTGTAATCTGTTGTATATTGGTTATAATAAAAATTCGGTTGGGTGAACTCTTTCGGAGTTGCCCCTCCCACAATATCCTGATGTGTTATTATTGATGCGGTTCTTGATTTAAGTTAAATGTTGATGAAGAGTTTATTAATGTTTAATGAAGATTAATGTACTTGGTGAAAATAAGTTAAGTATTTGTGATTGAGGCGTAGTCCATAAACGTGCAGTCGGCAAGATTGGGCGTTCGGTGGTGCCGCGCTCCGCCCAATTAGAAAAAAAAAGATTGGGGGCGTGATAAGGTGGGTGAGGGTGCCGGGCGGGCGGGCGAGGGTGCCCGGGCGGGTGAGGCGGGTGAGGGCGCCGTGCGGGCGGGCGGGTGAGGGCGCCGTGCGGGCGGGCGGGTGAGGGCGCCCGGGCGATTCCCGGAATCGCCCTCACCCGCCCGCCCACCCCTGCCCTCGCCTGCCCGGCGCCCTCACCCGCCTCACCAGCCCGGCGGGCGGGCGGGTGAGGGCGCCCGGCGGGCGAGGGCGCCCTGGCGGGCGAGCGGGTGAGTGCGCCCGGGCGATTCCCGGAATCGCCCTCACCCGCCCGCCCGCCTGTGCCCTCGCCCGCCCGCCTGTGCCCTCGCCCGCCCGGCGCCCTCACCCGCCTCACCCGCCCGGGCGCCTTCGCCCGCCCGCCCTCCCGACGTCCTCGCCCGCCCGCCCGACACCCTCACCCGGCTCACCCACCTGGGCGCCCTTGCCCGCCCGGCGCAGGGCGATTCCGGGAATCGCCCGGGCTCCCTCACTCGCCCGCCCGGTCGCGCCCTCGCCTGCCCGGCGCCCTCACCTGCCTCACCTGCCCGGGCGCCCTCGCCCGCCCGACGCCCTCGCCTGCCCGCCCGGCTCCCTCACCCGCCTGGGCGCCCTCTCCCGCTCGCCAGCCCGGCGCCCTCAACCGCCTCACCCGCCCTGGCGCGCTCGCCCGCCCACCCGCCCGGCGCGCTCGCCCGCCCGCCCAGGCGCCCTCACCCGCTCGCCCGGGCGATTCCCGGAATCGCCCTGTCGCCTGCCGGGAGGGGCCGCGGGCCGCCCTGGTGGCGCGACCGAGGCAGGCGCCACCCGGGCAGCCCGCGCCCGCGCTCGCGCCCGACAGTCGGCAGGGCGATTCCCGGAATCGCCCTACCGCCTGCCTTGCGGGGGGCAGGTCGTCCGGGTCACGCCGCTGCGCGGCGAAGCCAGGCGTCACCCGGGCAGCCCGCGCCCCCGCCCGACAGGCGGCTTGCTCCGCCCCCCGACAGGCGACAGGGCGATTCCAGGAATCGCCCTGCCGCCTGCCAGGCGGGGGCGCGGCCGAGGCAGGGTGGGTCAGGGCGCCCAGGCTGGTAGGCGGGTGCCAGGCGGGTGAGGGCACGCGGGGGGGGGGGGCGGGTGAGGGCGCCAAGCGGGTGGGGGGGCGGGTGAGGGCGCCGGGCGAGGGGGCGGGTGAGGGTACCCGGGCCTGGTGGGTGGGCGGGTGAGGGTACCCGGGCCTGGTGGGTGGGCGGGTGAGGGTGCCCGAGCCGGGCGGGCAGGCGGGTGAAGGTGGGTGAGGGCGCCCGGGCCCGGGGGTGGGTGAGGGCGCCGGGGCCGGGTGGGGGGGCAGTTGTGGGCGCCCGGGCTGGTGGGAGGGGGGGTTGAGAGGGTTGGGGTGCGGGCGGTTGTGTGGGCGCCCGGGCGGGGGGGGTTGGCAGGGTGCCCGGGCCGGGTGGGTCGGCGGGTGAGGGTGGGTGAGGGCACTAGGGCCGGGGGGCGGGTGAGGGCGCCGGGGCCGGGTGAAGGGTCGGTTCTGGGGGCGGGTGAGGGCGCCCGGGCCAGGGGAGGGGGGCGTTGAGAGGGTTTGGGCACGGGGGGTTGTGTGGGCGCCCGGGCGGGGAGGGTTGCAAGGCGCCCCGGTCGGCGGGGGGGGGGGGGGGGGTGGGGGGGGGTTGGGAGGGTTGGGGGGGCGGGGGTTGAGAGGGCGCCCGGGTCGGGCAAGGGGAAGGGTGAGGGCGCTCGGGCAGGCGTTGGGTTGGGTTGGTAGGGATTAAAGGGGCCAGGGGTGTGGGTTGTGGGTGAAGGTAGTAAGGGTGTCGAGAGGGGGGTTAGAGGTAGGGGACGAGTTGCACTGTGGCGCCCACCCTAGCATGTTATGGTTGAAAACATGTTAAATTTATACTTAGGAAAGAAAAATGATATTCTACCAAAAACATTAATGTGTTTTTTTTCCTCATAAACAACTTTGTTTGACACATAAAAATTTGGTTTTATTAGCATTTTTTAAAAATGTTGAAAATTGACCCTAAAAAAAATAAATCATTATTCCAGTATCATCACTTTCATTTTGAAGCTATATTTTGCACGAAAATTTCATAGTAAATTTCGTAGTTACTGCCATTTTTAAAACATGTTCAAAATTAACGCCTAAAAAATAAAAACATCGTTCTAGTATACACACTTTTCGTTTTTAGCACTATTTTTGATGTTTTTTTGGGGTTTTTTGGCCAAAGTTCGCGTTTTGAGTTTATAGTTCCCGTTTCATAGTTTACATTGTTTAAGGGTTGTCCAGTTTGAGATGACAACTGTACATTTGGCTGCAACACCTGTTGAATTTGCGATGGATCCCACACTATGTTCATTCCGAGGTACTGACCCATAACAGGTTGAGAATATTGAGATCCAAAACCGGGTTGAGGGTAGGATTGATAATTGAAAGGTACATTTCCCATTCCTTGAACATAAGATTGACCTTGGGGTGGTTGGAAACCTTGGTTCAAGTACTGACCTTGGGGTAGATACCCTTGAGGCATGTACTGATACTGGGGTTGACCTTGAGGTATAAATTGATACTGGGTTTGACCTTGGGGTACATATTGAGTCTGGGGTTGACCTTGAGGAATGTATTGTACTGTAGGCACGTACTGTCCTTGAGGTTGCCCCCCAGATGCAAATTGTGTACCTTGAGGTTGCCCCCCAAGCGTTAATTGAGGCTGCCCCCCAGGCGGTAACTGGCCACCTTGAGGTTGAGAATTGGGAATACAACCAGACATCATAAGAATGTCTTCTACGCTCAACGGCTTTGCACCATTGCTTCCAGTGAATAACCTTTGTTCAATGGGTTGAGGAGATGCTCCCGAAAAAGTACCAAAAAGTGACTGATACCTAGAGGGAACAGAAGGACCGACGTACAAAAAAAATTCAGGCGATTGAGTAAACATGGACGACTGACCTGACATATTTACAGGAGTATAAATACCCCTAGGTGGATAAGGAGCACGAGGTGGTGAAAAACTTAACCCTGAGTTGTCCAAATAATTAGTTAAAGAAAGATACCAAGTAGTACTTCTAAGTGGACTGTAAAAAATTGATTCACGCTCCCTTAGATCAATAGTAGGTTGATTTTCAAGGATAGGGATGCCTATTTCTTCTTCCAGAGCAAGTTCTTCAATAGCTATCAAACCAGAAGGAAGATTCTCGGTAATTACTCTTTCTACCCTAGGTGAATTAGGAGCACTAGAAGTTGGAGAGACTAACCCCGATGTTGGAGTAACAGGTTCAGATATCTCAGGTTCTTCGCCTATATCACTAGTAGATGAAAAGCTACCAACAAGTTCGGAAACCGAAATAGCTTCAGGATTATAACTTGTTTCTAGAGTTTGGTAATCAGGATGAACAACCAACGAAGACTCTCCTTCTTCAGGTGACCCTACTTTACTGCCACTAGGAGTTATGAGGACTTTCAAACCTTCGTAATGACCCGGGACTTCTTCAGGAGGTTGGCCCCGAAGTCTACGGGACTTCCTCAACAAATCAGCCACGGTTACAACCTCAAGAGACTGGCCCCGAAGTCTACGGGACTGTCTTGGTAATTCGGCCACAGCTAAAAACTTTTAACTACTGCACACACAAACAAAGTAAAATCTCAAAGGAAACCGCCTAAAGTCTCTAAAGAACCAAGCAAATTCGAATCACACGCCTAAAGAATCTAGGGCGTCAAACCACACACAAACAGTAACTTTCCGGACCGAAAACACTAGTTGGTGATGAAATCCAACATCGCAGAATTCAGTACAGAAATGGTGGGTGGAACAGTTACCCCGGCAACCTGCTTAATGAATAGACTGGACCAAGTTCCTCCACTTTAACCATCTCGAGTGAAGTGAACCCCCCAGAAAATCCAAGTGAGTCTAGCCGACGTCTGCTCCAGGTACAGTGGGATCTTCCCTCCACCGTCACCTTAGGAAGAATCCTAAAGATAATAGTCACTAAGGTCACCAACAACAACAAATATACCTGGGGGAACAGTCTACGATCCGATACGCACGCAAAGGCAGAGTAACAAGCTCAATCCCCTTGCTGGCTCCTTGACAATAATCCAAGGTTTACCGACAAGTGACCCCAGGCTCCTCGACAATGGTTAATCCGAGGTTTACCATTTGTAGTACATGCATATCTGGCGTCGTTCCCAATGAAGGAGGATTGATCCCCTCACTGGTTTGGACACGATCTCGTGCTTCTCCTTTAAGAGGAGCTTTCCCAAAGCATAAATGTAACAATTGGATTTATCCTACCGCAAGATAAGCTACTTGTTTGTTTTTACTGTCTTGGAGAGTTAATTACTCTCCTACTCCAAGACACTAGCCTGATCTATGTTGGTGTATCAGAGCCCTAGTAAATAAAAAGTTACTAAGTTAATTTTACTTTAAGTGTTAATTTTTATGCCTTTTCTTTAGGACAAAAGGTGGTGGAGATGAAACTTATGATGTGTAGACTCGACTCAAATCCACTAAAAAGATGCACCTAGGATGAAAAGACAATCTTTCCTTTCTAATGAATTCCCTAGCTAAGAGAGTTGAAGAATGCAAAATTTATAAAGACAACTTTCTTGGCAATGAAAATCAAAGAAAAAATCTCTTTATCTTTTCCAAAGCACACAACACAAGACCACTAATTATTTCACGAAAACTTCCTTTCTCTTTTCAAAGACTTCAAACGCTACTAAAAAAAACTTTTTTCAAAAGAGATTTTGTATTTTTCCTATTTTAACAAAGCATGTAAAACTACTTAACAAAAATCAATTTTAAGATCTATGAAAATCTAAGAGAAATGTACCTAAAAGCAAATCTAATGAGGTAAAAGCCTACAAAACATAATTCCAGGTTGTTTTACTCAGTTACAATTCAACCAAGGACTAATTCATGCAGAATCATAAATCATTCAAAAACAAAATAAAAAGCTTTTGTTCTTTTTCTTAAGAATGAAATTCACAGCTTAACAAACAAGCCTTGTCGAAATTCCACAAAGAGACAACACAACGGTAGGTTTCTCAAACAAAGGTGGATTTTACGAATGGTCTGACTCCTAAGAAGACTGAAAAGACCAGGGATATCCAAGGTTTTTACAACTTCTAAAGCCAGAGTCACTACAAGACCAATACAAAAATCAAACCTAGGGCTAGAATTTCTATGAACTTCACTAAAACCCTTGATGCTAATGAAACAAGCTTAGATGAAAACTTTTGACAGGTAACCAGTGGATCTGGGCAGCAAAAAATAAGCTATAAACAAGATCTAATAAGTAAAAAAGGAAAAAAATTGCAATTTTCTAAACTTTTGACAGGGTACGCAGGCAGCCTGTTTGCACAGGTGCAGCCACGCTCTGTGTGCAAAGCAAAAGTGCGTACAGGTACGCACTGTGCTTAACTCAGAGGGTGCGTACTTCTCTCAAAAACAAGAAAAATAAAAAACTAACTCAATCCTAAGCTATTCCACCCAAATTCACAGTCAATCAGTCAAAAACTAGAAAGAAATCAAGGTTTCTCAAATCAAAGTATCAATCAAAAGAGAAATCAATCAAATCCATGGATTCCCCAGTGGAGTCGCCATTTTGTCATGCGGAAAGAGTCAATTTTGAGGAAAAAACCGACCTCCCTAGAAAACAAGGCTTTTCTAGTGACAAACAAAACAATCAAGAACTATCTTTCCCTAAATATGCATTTAAAATAAAAGCAACCAGGTGTTTAAGGCTTACCTCTAGTCCAACGCTGTTTGTAGCAGCCAAGCCTCTTTGATCCAGATGAGCTCCTTCTCCTTGAAGCCTGCATTCACTAACAAGCAAACAATTACATAGCACCTGAATAACTCATATAATAAAACATATTCATCATAAAGACCAAGGAGTTTATGAAAAAAATTATATATAACAACTTGTTGAGAAAAATGAACTTAATTGTATTAATTGGAAACAAAAGAAACCTTACAACCAGTGCCTTGGTGTTGTGCAGGTCCCTCCCAGGGTCCAGCAAGAGTTCTCCTCTACTTTGATCAGCTCACCCACTTCCAAATGAAGCTAAGAAAGGATTGGTATCTCTCCTCTCAAGCTCTATAAGGGAGTCCTAATTTCAGCAGCATCTACCCTTAGGAATGTTCAGCTTTCAACCTCCTTTGCCTCTGGCCCAATGCCTGTATATATAATGCTTTGGAGGAAGTTAAACAGGTCCACCATCAATGGGATAAGCCCCTCTTTCAAAGGGATAGTTCCCCTCTTTATGGGATAAGTTCCTCTTTCATTGGGATGCATGAACCATTTGGAGGCGCTCAATCCACGTCAAACCATCTTCTAGAATGCTCTAGAATCGACTGCAAGTAAGTTTTTTGAAGTAAAACTTGCGCCTTTTGACTTTTACAGGGGTACGCACCCACCCCTTTACAGACAAAGCGTACAAGTACGCAGGTATTATGTACTTGAGGTGCGTGCACACAGGTAAGAGTAAGAGAAAGTGCGGAACCAGAGTTATATTGATTTTTTAAAGGCTTTCTCTCTTTTTTGGAGTTTGACATGAGGAGCAGAGGTATAAGACTTGCCAAGGAGGACAGTATGGTTATTGATGGAGCCATACTGACTGCAAATAGTCATGGTGACAAATTTTAGTGTAACAGGTATGAAAAATGTTTGTGAACTCCGGCACATCTTGGTCTCGTCCCTACCGTAGTGTGGTCCATTTGATGTATTTGTCCTCATAGCTTTTGAAAGGGTAGTACTGCTCCTTAATGGCATCCCAGAAGTCATTCCAAGTGGGTGCGGCTGAAAATAGTGAGCCTGTACTTTCATCCTTCTGCTCACAGTAGGTTTCCCACCAGTCCTTGACGTGGGGGACTGCTTTGAGAAGAGCGAAAACAATCTCTTCCAGACTCGAAAATTCATGAACAGAAAAATAACCCTCTAGCAGATTTAACCATTTATCTACAGCATATGCGCCTATCTGACCCTTGAATATGGGGATTTCAAAATTAACTTGTACATTAAAGGGTGTGGCGTTTCCAGAGTAGCTGCTGGAAGCCGATGTGTCACTTTTGGGTAGCCGCTGAAGGATCTGGGCAAAGTTGTCCATCATCGCGTTCCGTTTTCGCTCGAGAGCTTCTTCGAGCAAGATTTTGATAGGATCTCCTGCTCCCTCGTCTTTCTTCTCATCCGCCATGGGAGGCCGTCAGGATTTGCAAGGTTGGTCTTGCAAAGGTTCGACCAGTTCAAGCCCTAACTCCTTATATCTCAACCTCGTTGGGGACATGCAAAGAAAAACAGAGAAAAAGAAGACTGCTCTGATACCACTGATCTGGATTTAAACAGGAACGCAACAAATTACAGAGATAACCATATACACAAAGATGCAGCGGAAATAATACTTCATTTCATTAATGGAAAATACTAAGATATCCTTACAACCAGAAATGGAAATAAACCAGCTAGGGCAATGGTAGCTTATCTCTGAGAAGAGATGTGGTGGCTACATGCCTCTGAACTGTGTTATAATGAGGCTCGAAGGCCTATTTATTGTTGAGAAACAATGGAAAACCTTTCACATCCCGAAACCTAACCCTAGAAGATGAAACGCCAAATTGTGGGCCCCGTTGGGTAAATTGGTACATCAATTTCCCAAGGTCGTAACTTTGGCATACGATCTCCATTTGACGCGTACAATAGCTCGTTAGAAATATCTATCTGAGCACTACCACTATGGGAGGAAACATGGTCCATGGGCCCATGTTGCCCCAGATTTTCCAAAAACCGTCGTTTAGGGCCTCAAAACGGCTCCGGAAGTTCAGGACCCGAAAAACTGCTAAAAATAGTAAACTGTGCTACAATTTAGGAAACTGAAAAAGATGAAAGAGACAGTTGTGGGGGTCCAAATTGGATATATGGGTGGCCACCAACATCCACCTGGATCACTGCAGCTATGTGCGCTGAGACCTTTGTAAATCTACAGCTGAATGTGCGGGCCCCTGAAGCTGTGTGCGCAGGGGAGAAGAGTTTGTAACAGAAGGATTGATCATAATAAAGACTATTTGGGAGAAATATTTGTGTATCTGTAACTTTATGTTTACTTCTGCATTTTCTGTGTATTCACTCTTTTTTCTACAATTATCTTAATAAACACTTAATTGATGCACGAAAGTAGTAGATTTGTTGGTTTACTTGATGATATGAATTTTTAAAGCAATTGACGCAGAGTTAGAAGTTGTTATCTGTAAGTTATCATAATTTCCAAAATTCAATGTTTAGGGTTTGCAAAGGTCTAGATAAATCCCTAGGAATCATAGAAACCCATCACATAGACCTCTAGATGCAGAAACCTGGTTTTGTCATCCCCTAATACTGTTTCGGGTGAGACTTCAGCCTGCGCTACACAGGTTGTTGCCGAAAGGGCCAATAGTTTAGGGTTTGGTTAGTTGGTGCAGCTAACTCTGAACCTAGGTCCAGACCCCCCCATGCCAAAATTGAGACCCTCTAGTCACTCCCACTGCAAGGCCTCCATGCGACTGTGGCATTTTTCAGGCAGTTATGTGCCAGTGACCCCGTATTCTAAGCCACATTTTCAGGGCTAGGACTTAGGCCTCTTCCTAGAACTTCATGAAACTTTCAGAAATGAAAAATAACATGATTACAAGGCCTTTGAAGAAAATATTGAACAAGGACCTGACTTGAAAAATCCTATTCATGACAAGCATTCTTCCAAAGACATCATGAACATGTAATCTACATATCATATAAACACATCTGAACATAGGGACTCTCATACTTATCTAAAATTCATCAAGAAGGTCAAGTGCCCTCTCATACTTAGGAAAATAGGAAGAGAAGAAGAGACAGAGCGAGAGAGAAAAAGAAATGGGGGCAACACAAGCTCTCTTCAGGAAGTATCGAAGAGAAGAGAAGAGAAGGGGATTGGCTCTTAATCCCTAGAGGTTATGGGTTGAGATGCTAGTCTCTGGAGCCCTGTAATAGCTTGGGGTCCCTAGAGGCTTTGGGTTGAGATATAATCCCTAGATTCGAATAACATCTTGGTTCCCTGAAGGCTATGGGTTGAGACAGAGGTATCTCCAGCCTTGTCCTCTTGGGTCCCTAGATATTGTGGGTTGGGATATAATCTTTAAATCCATGTAACTACTTGGGTCCCATGGAGGATGTGGGTTGAGATAGAAAAATCTTGAGCCATGTAACAGCTTAGGTAGAGGCCATCTTGAAGTAGAAGCTGAGGAAGACCAGAATGAAGACCAATGGTTAACACCCGAATGGCACAGTGGATTTTGGACTCTCTAGAAGGGGGGGAATCATTGTGTGAGCACCTGGTGATGAGTTTGGGCACCTCTAGACTACCATTGTCAACCAAATAAGATGTTTCCAGTTGGTGTGTTGGCTTATGGGGGCCTAACCCAGGTTTGGAGTTATTTAGCCAAACAAATCCCTACACTACTGGCCCTTCGGCATCAGCCCGCGAAGTGCAGACTAAAGTCTCACCCGAAGCAGTATGGGGGGATGCTAGAACCAAGTTTCCACACCCTTGAGATGTCTGAGAGGTCTACTTAGTCCAACTAGATTTTTCTTCGTGCACTTGTTCCACCCTTCAATACCCTTGCAATCTGTTATAATCATCTTCCGCGCAACCTTAACCAAGGGTTGAGATGCTTTCGCGCTGCTATGGCAGCGAACTACACTATTTCCCATAAATATACCACGTATCTTACTTATCTTCTTAACAGGTCTTAGTTAACTTCGTGTAAATAGATATTCTATCTTGCATTCACTTAATCAATACAATTATACCCATTCGCGCATCATATAAAAAGTAGAAGTTCAATTTATACCCAATATATTCAATGCATAAAACAAGAAATAAATACACAGAATTGATATGAAACTTCTCTTTATTAGTACTTCCAACTATTACAGACTCGACTCGCCCTATGCACTCAGCTGCAGGGGTCTGCGCACTCAGCTGCAGACTACTAGGCCTCTGCGCACAAAGTTGCAGAGGCTTCTCCTACTCTATGACCCCAAAACTAGACTTTACCCCTTAGATATATCTTGCATACATCATTCATTCTTCCATTATCCATCTATCAAATTGCTTAGAACCTTGCTCTATTTATACAATCCCATGGTCCGCGGACCATGGGTAGATCTCTATAGCCGACATTACAATAACAAAATTTAGGGCGGACAACCCTATGACTCTTCTACAAGCTACGTGCTTCGTGCCCACAAAATGCAGAGTCTTTACATTGGAGTTACAATTTTTGACCAAAATCTGAGCTTTAAGCCCCAAAACTTTCCTTGGGGGATCTCGCACCCAACATGGTGGGATTGAGGAAGGAAGTCCTAAATTCAGTGGTAGATTGGTGTGTTAATCCCTGAAGCAAGCACTGCCCCTAGACTCTGGAATATGGCTCGGGGGTGACATCTGAAAGTAAGTGTGGATGTATCTGTCTATAGTTGAGTGGAAAGTCATTGTCCCAGACTTAGTTGCCCCGCATAATCCAATATGAGTAACTATTTATTTTATCTAACGTATGATGAATGATGTTACTGTGTTATGGACAATGGTTTGAAATTAGGGACTACAATGTGTTGATGAAACTTGCATGTGTTACATTCCTTGTAGGATATGTTAAGTGATTTGTATCCATGTATGTGAATGAACTAAATATATGCACGAATGTGCGAGAAATCCGAAAGTGAAATATGTCTAACAACTGCTAACGAGATACATGAAATATTTGGCACATAAAAGCATAATAATCTCATGATTAAATAAGACCGGGTCATAATATAGCACCAAGCCATGAAAGCTTGTATTAACGCTTGAAGAATAGTGGGTTCTGAGACCCTTTTATTATTGCAAGATTACATAAAATACTTCTACATAGCAGGGTTTGTACTCACTAGTGAGTCATCCATGGTCACGTTACAAGTTGTTGTCTTACTTGATGAGAACAACCTTAACATCAAAGGGACTTTTTCCCCAGTATCATTTGAGTCCCTAGCTTTACCTAAATGTACTTTAGCTTTGAATCTTTAGGAGGTTGTATATTTTTTATTGGTGTCGTAAAGTGACGATCGAGGCACCCAACGGACCTACATATCAACTTGTAGTTAATTGCACGCTCGACAAAAGGTCTGGCACCGTTGGTGTGTGGAAGGTGAGGTTGGAACCTCCCCGGAATCTGAACCGAGTTTGTGGTAGGTAATCTATGCAGGAGCACTTATGCCTCCCATGGTGGAATTTAGTCCCTATGGAATGGGAAGCCTCACGGGCTAGGAACTTTCTGAAGAACCAATCACTCAATATTGAGAGGGATAACATTGTGAATCACCCTAGGTGACCAAGAGTGTCATAGTGAAATCATAAAAAGCATATAAAGTTCTACCAAACTCCTACTGAAAAGCTATAATTGGAAAGGCTAGTTCGGAGAAGTTTGAACAACAACAAAGCTTGTAGCCAAGAGGGTTGTTAAGTTCTCCATCTAAGTCATCTCTCAATGCAAAGTTGGAAGCCATCGACTGAGTCATGGCGGGAAGGAGTAGGAAGGTATTGTTGTGGCTCAGAGGAAGGAGGCCCTGAACTTATAGAAGAAGAGGGCTAACCTTATCCACAGAACGGTCAAATCCCTAGTCAAAGGGGATTTCTAATTGGTGGAGCAAGATTCCCTTCACAAGATTGGTCAAAACGACAGGGAATATAGTCATAAAGTGGTAAGTTGAAAAGCAATTTAAATTAAGAGTCGGGGACTTAGCAACAAAAGAGCATCGAGTTTCTGTCAAGAGATGGTGACAAAAGTTTTTCCGTTGCCAGAACCGTTAGGCAAGGGAAGGCTGCTATAAAGGGGGCCACCACGGAAGCCTGGAAGGTCAAAACCTTAGGAAGTTACGCAAAAGACTCTTTAATTAGGTTCCAGGTTCGAGGGTCCAATCACCAAATGGGGACCCAGCACATGGCCAGCAGTTGGGCATCTCATGTACTCCAACAAGCCACTTACAGATGACACATGGAATCTTCTAAGGATCTCACAGGGCATTGTCACTCGGGAAATGCTCAAACCCGAAGGTTGGAAGTCCTGTAAAGATGGAAGGTCCTATGGAAAATCCTAAACTATCAGTCGACAGAATGGGGGTTGATGGAAGCCCTCTATTCCTAAGTCCATTACCTGGATGCAATCAGATGGAGGTATTGGGGCGATGGGGCTACAAGGACCCACAGTGGAAATCCTAAAGAGATGACATGGTCATTAAAGGGGAGTTGGTGGACTATCAGTTGATAGGTCGGGTTACGAGGGAGGGCTCAACGTGGAAACTTGAAGCACCATGAGGGTCCCAGAGACGTGACACGTCAATCGGGTGGATCATTTCCAGGGGGAAACCAAGCATTGGAGTTGAGGCATTGAGAGGTCCCGGAGCCACTGGCAACCATATATGCATGTATATACATATAAATGCATACATATAAAGAAAAAAAATTGTAATATATACAATTAAGGGAACGAAAGTACGCATTAGATATTCTACCCAATTCCTCCAAGGTAAAAATGAAGGGGTCGGGTATGTCACAAAAACCATTTTTCAAACTAGATTTAGATATTTCCCAACTTCACCCTTAGATTTTGTAAATGGAGAACAAGGTGAAGCAATGGAAGAAACAATAGGATAAGTATTGAAGAATGAAAGATCCATTGATATAACAAGAAAAAAATCATTTTCATGTACATGATACATTAAAGAAGCCATAAGAAAAAGACAAGGTCTTGCATGACCAACACAAAACAAAGAAGACATTCAAGGTGGTAGACAAAGTTTAGTTTCAAATTAACAAAAAATACATACAAGGTCTTGGAAATAAAATCAAGACTCTGTAATATGGTCCTTCTGAACGGTAGACCCCTGCACAGGGTCCGGTTCAGTGCCCCGAACAAAAAAAAATTGGACTCTATATTAGGTGGGAAGACCTACCTATGGTTTTTGCATGGATTTCGCACATGGTTTTGGGCATGATGGTTTTTTGTCCATGGTATTTTGTCGATCCAATCAAGGGAACTACGGTTATGTTCTAATCCAGGGTTAATGGATTGGGGTTATGGATGCTTCACCATGTATATATATGTATTATAACATTGAAATTAATATAATGAAAAATCAATCTAGTAGTCCTGGTTTTGGGATCCAAAGGAAAATCTCTGTGTATATATGTTTTATGTTTTATGCTATCACCATTGTTTATTTTCTATTTTAGAATTCGTATGCAGGTAATTTCTTTACAGGGTTAAAACCTACAACAGAGACAGTTGGACATGTCAAAGATGCCCATTGGCACCAAGTATCATGGGCCAGTGTGCCAAGTTGCATGAAAGAATACTCATTCCAATGATGTGGGCCATCATAAACAATTGGAAAGTTCATACCCTATACATGTGGTATTTCCCCAACTCTGACCAGATCCTAGCACCTTGGGAGCAAGCACATCTATAGTTGAGAAAAGCATGAATCAAAATATTTATGTTGTCTATTGTTTTATTGTTATTGCATTGCTTTTTTTTTTATTTTTGTTTGGTCCACTAAGTGGAGTCACATTGTTATCTCAATATGAAATTAGACTCCTAAACTTTCATATATATATATATATATATATATATATATATATATATATATATATATATATATATATATATATATATATATATATATATATGAGTGCCCTGTAGCGTGTGAGTATGACTCATTTTATGAACTATATAATCGTTTTTTTTTTTGTTCTTCACATATAATAGTGATTGCAAGATGTGAATATAAACTCTATCAAGTTTTGTGACTACATTTTCATGTGTTTTTGTGGATGGATTCAAGATTTAATTTGAATCCTATGTTTATCGCTTAACAATCGTTAAGGCATAGGCTAGCCTTCAACAAGGGCCCACTCAAAGTGTGGTTCTATTCCAACTTCTTTTCAATTTGTTCTTGCAAATATGATTAGATTCTTTGTTTATGTTTCAAGCATTTAAGTATATTTCATGTTTAATTGATTTCTATTCAATTTCATAGATTATCATAAAAGTGATTGTGTGGTTTCATTTTCTCTTTTCAAATTCATAGATTAGTTGTTATTTCAAGTTTATTGGGGCATATGCTAGATTTCTTTAAAAGTAGATGTTTCATAGTCGAGTGTTGTAAATTTTATTGGATTCAAGTTCACCCGGTGATACTGTGCTAGTCACCCTTAAACAAAATCTAGGTACATGAGGCACCACTTAGCCGAGTAGTTGACTATCCTTCAGCAAACCCTTCCATTTGAGTTTGTATCCCCGTGAGTTTTTTTCTTAGGACATTGAGAACAACGTGAGGAGTTTACCTCTTGTGTATATTACATAGAGTGCCTCACAAGTTTACCAACCCCAATTTGGAAAATTAATTGTATCGAGTAGCCTAAATCCCCATTAAAATAAGAAACATATAAACACACCATCATTTTTTGTGGCATTGCTAGGGAGGTACTCAAAAGAATCAAGAACCTTCATGTAATTAGGATCAAAGATATTAGGGATAGAAGTGACCAAAGGGGTCATTAATAACCCATTTTAGTAACCTATGTCTTTATTATCTTATGCATTAGGAAATTATAAATGCATTAAAACACCATCGGCAGAAAAAAGAAAAATTATACTATAACATCATGTGGTGTACTAGGAGCCACTCAAAACAACATTTTGGCGAGTGAGAAAGGAAAGAAAGATCCTTTGGAGGCCACCAAATTCCAACATAGTGTAGTAGGAAAACCTCATAAAGAAGAGCCACCATCTCAAAAACAAGAAACTCTACTGGACGAGGAACTGGAAAATTTTGAGAGTTCCATTAGAATTCAAACCCCTGGAGATTTAAACAAAGAAATGATGGGGGATGAAGAAGTAATTGGACATAAGAAAAAGGAACATATTACCTTTGAATTCCCTATTCAAGATAAGGGTGGATTGGTTTAAATGAAAAATATTCCTCTACCTATCCTTCCAAACTTTCATAGCCTTGTAAAATGGATAGGAAAATCCAAAAGGTACTCTACTAAAATCTTAGAGAGAAATTTTCCCCGCCTCCTTTTGTAAACACTTTTGGGGACCAAAATCCTATGGAAATGGGGAGGTATTGTCTAAAATGGATCACTATATAGTTTGAAATATCTTTTGGTAGTTTATGGATGGAAACAAGAGCTATTGGTTTATAGAGCCATTTTTAGGGCTATTGGTTTATAGAGCCATTTTTAGGGTAAGTCTTATTTTGGTGATGAAGGGTCTAGAAACTTTTGGAGCCCTTTTGAGGAATTTGTGGGGGGTTAAAACTTGTAAACAAAGGTTTTATCTCACTAAAAGTGTGATAGCACTGAGATCTTTCCAACGGCACACATATCACCTCATTTCGAGTTCAAATGAGTAAATTGCACCTCCCGCTACTTGACCTATCATGTTGACCATAGTGATATCAAGTAGTTACCATATTATCTCCCATTACTAACAAAGGTAGAGCTAATCATGTGTATACTTTAATAAGTCTCTAGAGGGTTTAACATCACAATATTTAATTAGTTGAGGCATGCAAAAACCATAACCCTAACCACAGATGACTACTAGGACATTGTTAAATACTAGACCACTGAGAAAGAAAGAAATTGTATTCTTGTTTCATTGATTTACTCCCCCATAGTTGAACAAAGCAAGGAAGTGGGATATTGGATCATAATGGAGGAAGTATGCCACAATGTCTATGACAACTCCAAAGTGAATTCGTCTTTTTTTTATATTTGTATTTCTTATTTCGAAAGAAAACAACAAAGCATTGTCTTCACCATCTAGTAGGATTTGTCTTATATATTTCCTAGCATACATTGTATGTAGACGATGTGTTACTTGTTTTTATTTTATTCTATTTCCATATTCAACTTATTGAGTATTTTAAATATCAAATAAAATAATACATAATAAATAATTTACATGAACTTATAAAAATAATTATAACTAATTGTTAAAATATCCACAATAATTGTAATGATAGTAGCAAGGTGCTCTACATCTAGTATGGGAAGACTTGTCATGTAGTGTTAGAAAATAGTTGAGGTGAGGCATCCCAATTGGTGATGGTTATATATGCAAAAGGATTTGAATTTTTAAAGCATATTTTTTTGAATAATTTAATATGTTGTTGCTTAATACATGTTTCTTATGTAAAAATTAATTGATAATTATTTTACATTAATTTAAATGATATTAGAATTAAAAATCTATAAATATGATATTATATGTAAGAGTATCTTAAATTGGAGTTTATGATTACTATGTAGCATAATATATATATGTATGTATGTATAATATACTCTTTAATATCCAATTTAAGATGCTCTTACATATAATATTATATTTATATCTTTTAAAATTAAATTATTGTTATTATTATTATTATTATTATTATGTAAAAATTTGTATTTAAAACTTTAAATATATAAATTTTGAAATGCAACATTAATAGCTTTCATATAAAAATCATAAAAAATAAACAAATTAATTATAAATAAATTATATTTAAAAAGAAATCTAAATGATTTATGCAAATAAATTAATTTAAATGAATATTGTAACTAAAAAATATGTTGTTATTTATTTTATATTAAATTCATTATCCAATTATTAATTAAAAAATTAAAAACTGTCAAATTAAAAATAATATAATATAATATATGAATGACCATATTTATTATCACGTATATTTTTATTAGTAAAACTATATAGTAAAAATAAATATTAAAATAGATTTGATAGGTTTACTCTTTATTAAATGTTATGACACTTTTTTTTGGTACTTTATACAATGACAATTCATTTTCATAAATATTTAGATTTGATAGGTATACTTTTTATTAAATGTTATGACACTTGGTTGCCTATTAAGATTTTTTTGAGTTTCTGTTTTTTATATATATATATATATATATATATATATATATATATATTCTGAAAATTCAATTTTAAACACCATGAAATTAGTCAACATGTGAATGAATCAATCAAAATAGAAATTCACATTTAAAAAATTTCAAAATCTATTTATGATTTTCAAAATATTTAGTTTAATATTTATTTTTTTCAAAACGTTAATTACCTTTATAAAATCTATTTATAAATTTCAAAACTAATTGAAAGTCAAGCCTTTCTACCAAAAATAAAATAAAAACAAAAACAATATAACCTACTTTCAACACCAAGATAAGGATTGTTCTTTTTAGGAGAAACTTGAATCTTTTTAGTAAAATGAAATTAATTATTATATCGAGTTTATTTAAATAAATTTTATAAGTAATTAATTTATAATTAATTAATTTTTTTACCAACATTCAATTTTGCTTTGGTTGTGTATTAGTTTGTTTTTACACAAAAATTGTTGTCCTTTATCCATACTTTAATATTGGGAATTGAATTTTTTATATTTTATATTTTTATTTAAATTTATTTATTTGTAAGGTGATTGGTTGATGTCTTATCATGGTTTGTTTAGTAACTTCTATTTCTATTAGTTACTAATTTTTTGTTTTTAGTTTTATTTCATTTTTATTTAACTTTTTGTTTTTTTTTCTATTGTTTCCATTTTCATGAATTATAATTTTTTGTCCATATTTTCAATTTAAGGTGACTTGTTATTTTATTTTTTGTAAGCGGGGTAGGACTCTTCTATTTCATTTCAAAAAGTAGACAAGAATACATACACATCCAACAGGTGTTACATGGCCTTAACCCACCCACTAGGAAACTGGATCTGTTGGCCATCTAACTATATGATAAGTCATCCAAAATTCAAATGTCTTCGAAATGTCAATAAGTGCAATATAGGTCTGAATGTCTTTAGCAATCTTAATATCTAGATAACTACAACAACAAGGAACTTTTGGAGAAACTAAACTAAACATAACTCAAAAATTTCCAAACAGAACAACCATGCTAGTTTGACCATTACTCATCTAAGGAGTCCACAGGTGTTGGATCTCTAGCACTAGAGCCCGGAAACTTAGTATGTGGAAGACACAACATATGCTTCTTGGTCAGGTTGAGACAAACATTCTCGAGTTGGATTAGACGTTGAACCAACTGAAATTCCCTGTGAATTTCCTGGAGCTCAAAAGGGGGTTTAGATGGGCTAGTTAAGCTGGACCCTATGGCTTTTGCAACAATATTCTTCATAATCCAGTATAGGTATACCGACTAATGGAATTGGGTATATCTGCCTCTAGAGTGGCCTGGGTCCTGCACTAAAAATAACCATTCTCCAAAGTCTAGATCTAAGTTTTCAGCTTGCTCTTTAGCTTCTGCTTCCCACCCTTGTATCAGTTGACGAACAACAGGAGGGGTGTTGTTATGATAGACCTGGGCAACATCTCTAGCTTTTCCAACTATACCTCGATGACCTTTGCCCTTGACTGACGGTGTCAGGGTCTACCTTTCCTTAAACCCACGACCATGGCTTTGACCTGAAACATTGTTGCCCCGTCTGAAATTTCCTTTGGAAGAGGCAGGGCGTGCCATAGAAATCCAATTCGAGCAATCCTGATAACCACCTGACCGGAAGCAAATCAACCAAGAGAACCCAGAGCCTTGGTAAGTAACACTACCAGTTCTGATCAAACAAAATTCTGACCAAGCAAGCACCCGTCCAATGGACAGACAAGAAGGCACGGGAAAAAATCCTAGTCGGAGGTAAAAGAAACCTGTACAAATACGAGGGCATGGTATAAAATAGACATGAGCAGGAAATTCAACAAACCATTTAGACTTTCCGCCTTTAAACCGACCATAGCTCAGTGGGATATCCTTGTTTGCCAAGACAGTCCACAACCCAAACGAGGACAGGGATATCCGCCATGCGGGAGTCCCCTCCACCCAATTGACCCAGTCCTCTTGGAGTGACTAGTGCTTCCTTAAGTATCTCTCATTATTGAAAACCCAACCCCCCATTACATTCAATATGGACGCAACCTTAATTTTTCCATACAAAGCCATCAAAGATAGAAAAATTCCATACATCACAGAGAGACTGACAGAGCACAGAGGATAGGCTTCACCTTTCATACTAATAGCCTCAGACCCAACACAAATTTCTTCAAGACTTGCCATAAAACGCATTTTAGAAACAACCAGTAAACTAGTTGACCACAGACACAAAACCAGGTTCAAGAGGAGGGAAATAGGGAAACAAAAGAAGCATACCTGCACCAGAAGCACGCCTTCTGGAGGCCATGAGTACCTTTGCGTCTCCCGCCCACGACCAATCTTGCAACCTGAACCGAGCTCCTGAGTCTAATCGAGGAACGAATAGCGAAAGTGCAACCAAAACACTGGAGAAAACTGCATCGCCTTCCTCCACAGCTCCCCAAATATCTCTCCTCTAACGATGCCACCTTACACATGCAAATGATTAAATGTGAGCCATCAACCGACCACCTCGCCTTATGAGCGATCATGCCTCTATCCGTGACTCAAGTCCCATCGAGTTCAATGCCCTGTCTCGCACCCCGATCAGGGATAAGGTGACTTATTATTATATTAAAAAATATTTTAATAAATTTAATTATATATATATATATATATATATATATATAGATATAGATATATATATATATATATATATATAAAATAAAACACACAAATATATTTAAATATATATAATAAACATATATATTAAAGTGTATATATGTTAATATAAACAATATTAATTAATCATATTTCTCATTTTTTGGTGATGGCATTTTACAATACAATATTCTATTAGTTGTTTTATTTTTGTGATGAAACATTTGTTTTTATTAATTTTTAGTTTAATTAAGCTATATTTAAGCTAAGCTACAACTACTAGCTAGTATGTAGCTCTTGTTATAAATTTGAATAAAAAATATGAAAAGATGATAATAAAAAATATAATTTTAAACAATGTTTATGTTATGGTTTCTTTTAAATGCAATAAATTTATATAGATACTTTAGGGATATGAATAAAATATAGATAATAATCATTTATTGTAATGAAGATTTTATGCAAAATGTTAATAATTATTAAGATCTACTTGGTAGTTAATAATAACTAAGTATAAGAATGGAGTCTTTTTTATTGAGCATGTATGAATAATATAATGTTGAAGCTTAATTGATTAGGATGTTGCCCCTTCTAAAAAGTAAGTGAATAGGTGTTAATGAATCTATAAAATTACCCTGGTAGAATGTTAATCTACCTTAAAAGCTTATATGTGAAGTATTAAGTATTCTTTATTCATTATTGCAAACTTTATATATGATTTCTATTTCATATATATAATTTGTGTGCATAATGATGAAACGTTTTAATAATAATTTGTGTGCATGATTATGAAACATTTTAATAATAATGGGTTGGAATGTCAAAAGTTTGCATTAATAAAAAAAATGGTCTTTTCTACGTTCAATTATGAAACTCAAACAATTAGAAATTTGTGAGTAAATGGGGAACATAATCATAGAAAATTTACTAAAAATATTGAAACTTTGAGGAAAAAGAGAAGGAGGATTTGCAAGTTATGATCTATTTTTGATCTCATAGACATTATAGATATTAGAACAATGAAATCAAGATCCTTCCATTCCTAGCAATACCAAATCTTATTGTTAATTTTACAAAACCATCTTATTCAAAATTTTGTGTGGATAGAAGTAAGGATGAAATATTTTTTTGTGAAACAAGGAAACTCCTATCTTTAATCATAATACAATTTAATAATAACATAAAAATAAATATCTACTAACATAATAATATAAAAACGCAAAAATTAAATTAATCTGAATAACTCGATCCTAAAAAGTTTTAGAAAAATAACACTATCACTCCTAAAAACTCATATAATTTGAATGGAAAGCTGAAGGCTCCAACCAGTTAGTTGAATTAGATTGCGTGTCACTCATTGGCTTCCTCCAGAAAGAAATGAGCCATTGTATCATGTGCTTACAAGCCATTATAATTTCCTTGGACCATGTGCTTCTAACTATGATAAAGTAACTATGAAGTAAGTGTACAATGAGCACTTGTTTGACCAAAATATTATTAGTTGTTTGGATTTTTTCAAATTAGTGAAAAAGGTCTGCTATCTGTAATTTTGGAACTGCCATGGACCTAATCTAGTCCAAGATAAGGAGACAAGACAATGTACTAAGATACAATTACATGCTGTTTTGTTTCGTTTTTTTAAATTAGATGACAAGGTTTGTCACATGGGAATGAAAATGACAAGGTTAGAGTGGTTAGTTTAAAATGATGAGATAGGGATAGGCATGAGTTTCCAATTCTTTATCATGGAGATCCAGTGTCTTACAGTATTTTGTTTATGAGACAGGGATATGCATGAGTTTCTATTTATGAGAAAGATAAGGATAGGTATGGGTTTAGTATTTTGTTAAGAAAATATTATAAATGTGTATTAATTTTTTAAAATATAATTTATTGGTTTTAAAAAAAAAATTCTTTGTGGGAAGTTTTCCATTGTTTTTATGCAATTAGAATGTTGAATAGTTAAAATTATTGAAGCAATTTTAAATTGTTTTTAATGATATAGTATACAAAATTATGTTTTCTAATTTTCCAAATATATTTTGATGAATTTATTTGAAATTTAATTTAAAAATATTAAAACTATGAATTTGAATTATTAAATTTATATAAACTATAAATTTTATATATTACATTTTTCCATGTCTTAACTGTATAAAATATACATTTTTTATTTTTATTTTTATTTTTATTGTGAAGTTGTTTGTGATTCTTCAAGCTTGACCTGTGGCTTGAGGAACTACGACTCAAGCGCATCTAAGTCGTCAAAGTCACCCAGGGAGGCTTGACCTGTCGCTTGAGGAGCTACAACCCAGAGGCATCTAAGCCATCAAGGTCACCCAGGGATCACAACCAACTTGGGCCACACTAGCCCTTAGCTGATTGGGTTTTTTTGCATGTCGCCTCGCCTCCCCCTAGCAGCCGAGTGAGGTTTGATCATGGGTCGCCTTGTTGAGTAAGCTCATACTCAACCAATTGTACTAGTAAGACTTGACATTTAAAACATATAGCTTGACTGGGCCTAATGGTTAAGAGCATGTGTTTTCTCCTAAGAAGTCACAGGTTCAAAACCAAAGAGGGTAAAGTATGTGTGTCTTCTAGACTTACATCTTAAAAATAGATAATAACAAAAAATAACATCAAAAATTATATCCCAAATTTCTAACCAATAAACATATAAATAAACAAAACGCAATTTCATTTTACAATTATATCCTCACACTTTAAATAAACTTCCAAATATAAAAGTTCAAATAAACTTCTAAATAAAGTTCAAATAAACTTCCAAATATAAAAGTTCAAGTTAATCTTTCCCAAATATAAATATACAAATATAACAGTTCAATTTCATCTTTCTTAAATATTTTTGGAATGACTAAATTAATTTCAAATTTGTAAGTTTAAATATTTCTGGAATGACTAAATTCAATTTCAAACTTGTAAGCTTGACTTTTAGATCTTCTCTGCTTTAGCCCCTTGAGAATTATAGGTATCTGGCAGAAATATGGTCCACCAGTAATTACAAGTAACAAGAATGATGATTCAATTTGCATCTCCTAATAGCAATTACTGATAATAGTTGAATGCCCATAGTAATTAGTGATAACACTATTAGTTTGACCAACGATAAAATTTTCTGTTAAAAAAACATTAACACTTACAAACCAATTTATCCTGGTCCTTTCTGTTACCCTTCAGACCAATAAGTGAGAATTAGGTCTGAGAAATCTGCAAAATGAAATTACCTACAGACTCATAAAAAATTAGAATGTCAAATTTAGGGATGACCAAAGTATCCCCAAACATTTCTTCACTCAATTCCAGAAATCAGGGAAACTTTACCAAACATTGCTTCGCTGGATTCCAGAAATCAGGTATAATTTTGAACTGCCAGTAAAGCGTTTACATCAGTTACAGTGAAATATTGTTAAATATGTATTAAATTTCAAAATATACAAAAATTGACCGAATATTGTTCAAAATATGTATTATATTTCAAAATATACCAAAATTTCGATCAATGTTGACCAGAATTAAATAACAAAAAGGAAAAGCATATTAACACAACTCCTATAAATCCAACAAAACTTATATATGGTAAACAACCCCACTCCCACTAGTGATCCCTTTCTAAATTCTTGAAAAACCTACTTATAATTCCCACTTCCCACTGGTGATCCCTTTCTAAATTCTTGAAAAAACTACTTATAATTACAGTGAGAAGCAGAGCAAGACTGGATTTCAATCTCATAAATATTTTCACATGTATACATACTGGAAGCAAATGAAAATATTAATGAAATTCAATGTGTACGGTACATACTAGCTGTAACAACGGATCTGCATCAGGTAAGATGAGGCAGAGTCACAGAGCGATGGATCTATGTGTCAGCTGACCTCGAGCGAGTGCAGACTTATACATTTCTCTGATTATAATCTCGTCAAATTGAGCATTGCGGATTCTTCCAAAGGGATGCACAAGCGAGGTGCACTGAGATCCCAAGTTATTGCTCATCATTCTGCTAGAAAAGAAGGCAGTTGCAGAGAGGGAAAGCATTTTATTTACATAACTGTCTCTCAGCTTGGCTACCAGTAATTTAGGATAAGCCAATTTGGATTTCAATTTGGGCACCAAAACCCTGGATCTGCCTTTTGGGCCTCTCAGTTTCCAAACCCTAACCCTCTTTCTCCTTTTATCTCCGAGGCGCTCATATTTTCTAGAATGCAAGCAACGAGCAACGGACCTGTATAACGACACAGAGGCTCCGGCCAAGGAATTCAACCCCTTTGATGCTCTGGCTTTCAATTTCTCAAACCCCATCTTCACTGATTGAAGTGAATTTGCGAGGAAATTTTGCAATAGTTGTGAGTGTAAATAAAGGCTGTCAGAAACTTTCAAGACTGGAGACCGGACACGCGGTTTCAGCTGAACTCTTTAAATGCGTGTCTGAACCTTTTTTCTTGAAATTCAACTACTTCACAGTCACTCTTCAATGACAAATTTCGCCGGAAGGAATCTGGTGGTCAATCGATATTGTTAATTATTTTGCAGGTTAAAATGTTAAATTCAGTTTCCCCGATCCGGGTGCTTTCTTCTCTCCACTGGTGTCATCCATGCCAGCACACCATAGAGCATTTATAGCCCAAGTTAGGTGGCGAACGAACAGAGCTTCGGCATTAACACCAAGTTCCGTACTTGAATTTGGAGAGGACAATTTCGCCCGGTAATCGTCGTTGGCCCGGAAAGATTCTGTCAAATTAATGTTTTGTGGATTGATAAAAAGTTAATTTTTTTTATAGGGTGGGAAACACTGTCATAATTTATTTGTCAAATCAGCAGTGAGGACAGTCATTTCTGGTTGCTATTTGTGAACGCACACTGACTCATCACTTTTATTCAAGGAAAATCATGTCCTGGAATAATCCGTTAGTGGTCCGTAAGGGGGCAATCTTTCACTCTGCGACATGTCTTTGGGTCTTGGGCTTTAAGGAAGCATTTATAGCGCAAGTTAGGTGGCGAACAAACAGAGCTTCGGCATTAACACTAAGTTCCGTACTTGAATTTGGAGAGGGCAATTTCGCCAGGTAATCATGGTTGGCCAGGAAAGATTCTGGCAAATTAATGTTATGTGGATTGATAAAAGGTTAATTTTTTTTATAGGGTGGGAAAACCTGTGATATTTTATTTGTCAAATCAGCAGTGAGGACAGTGATCTCTTGCTCCTATTTGTGAATGCAGGGTGACTCATCACTTTTATTCAAGGAAAATCATGTCACCTGGAATACCCGTTGGTGGTCTGTAAGGGGGCAATCTTTCACTCTGCCACATGTCTTTGGGTCTTGGGCATTACCCTGTTCCTTACCTCAAAAGAAGACTAGACAAGCAATTTTAGGACATACTTCAAGCCCAAAACAAAGTTAATTATATAGTATAGGTCCATTTGAAAAATAATTTCCAGAAATTAAGAAAGAATTTTTTAATTATTTAAAAATGTTTTATAATTATATTGAAGACATATTTTACAAATACAGGGGATATGGTAATTTAAGCTTGAATTGAATATATTTTATTGGTCCTATTTTTATTCACATTATATTGGTATGTTTAAGTATATTGGTTCTCATTATAATTCCTAATGGGTATATATAGGTTGACAACATTTTTTATAAATACAAGGTATATGATAACTTAAGTTCGAATTGAATATATTTTATTGGTCTTCTTTATATTCACATTACAATGACTTAACTTAGATATTAGTTCTCTTTATAATTCCTTATGACTTAGTATAGAATATTAGTTTCTTTATAATTCCTTATTCTTACATATATGTTGAAGACATTTTCTATAAAAACAAGGAATATAGTAACTTAAGCTTGGATTGAATATATTTTTATTGATCTTTCTTCTATTCATATTATAATTATCATACTAATTATTTGCTTAGGTACTAGTTTTCCTTACAATTCCTCATGGTTACATACACATTGAAGGCATTTTCTATAAATACACGGCATATGGCAACTCCATCTTGGATTGAATATATTTTATTGGTCTTCCTTCTATTCATAAAATAGTGAGTGCATTATTTACATGTTGAGGTATTAATTTCCTTACAACAAGCTATAATATGAATTTGTTCTTTTACAAATAAGATATGACTTTATTTTCAAGATCAAAGATATGTGAAAGTTATTATTTCAACTAATACGATGGTCGTGGCGATGATATGTGATAATATTATTTTTGGCTTGAAAGGAAATCTTCATATTGCTAATGATATGGGAGGCACATGGTTGTCAAGAATTGTAATTGTTGGTATGGAAAACAAAACAATTCCCTGGGTACTTTCTAATATTAATTCAATTCATTATCACCTCTACTCTAATCTATCATAACTTCCATTGGAGGAAAATGGCAATCCTACACTAATGGTCAATCTACAGGAGCAAGATATCAATCAATTAATGAATCATGTACAAGAGATGGATGAGCAACTCAAGGATAAATATAAATAATAGCACAAATATCACAACTACATTCTCATTGAATAGTTTGGCATACAAACTCTTTTTTTTTTTGGGCATCACAACTTCACTGCTCTCTAATTTTTCCTTGTGGTATGCTTGTATAAAATCTTGATGTCCCTATCGATGTTTTGGGTTAATGTTGTAAATTTTGATAACAATATGTAGATGACCTATAAATCTTTCTTCGACTTGCAGTGTGTTGTTGCTTTCTTCTTTAATTTTGATGACTCCGTGATACACATTCTTGACTTCTTGTATCGTGCTTGATTTTAGTTCAACCACCTAAAGAACATTTATTTTACTTCTATAATGCCTTTTCCACTCTAGAGTGCAAACACAATCAAGCATTATGTGATCTATAATATCTCTATATTATATAAAAGCATAAACATCATTTATTGCTATCATGTTTTTTCCATTCTAAAGTGCAAACAAAATCAAGCATTATGTGATCTATAATATCTCTATATTATATAAAAGCATAAACATTATGATCCTTAATGGATCCAAAATGATTCACAATACATATAGTATGAAATAATATAAATTCCCTTTTGCTAATCATAAAACCCTTAAGGTAAGTATTTTAAAGTAGGGGAATACCATATGATAATCCTTTTATTAGGAAGGATGAAACCCTATTCGCTTGTCTTTTTTAGTGGGAAACCTCAAAATGAGTAGGGTTCCAATATAATAGCAATACTTGACACCTTTCATAGGGAGGATTCCATTCTTATATATATTTATGTAGTAAACCCCAACCCTAACCCTAACCATTATTAGTCTCTACAATAATGAATGGGTCATATCATATTATATTTTTTGCATGATAAATAACTTGTAGGTGTTATTTAAAAATAACTAACATAGTGGACCCAACCCGCATTACACTAAATGACCACCATGCCTATATTATTATTGACTTTATTAGAGGCTTCAACCCCCATTACATCACTAAGGGGGATCTCACCACTAGAATGAAGTAACACCAGCCTAGATCCACCTTAACTCCATATCTACCAAGCACCGAGAGGGATTTAATTATTAAGAGATTTGATCCCTCTAGGCGCTTGGTAGACCTCGAGTCAAGATGGATCTATGTTGCTTTAATTCCCCCCTTAAAATATGCTATATTCCACATGAATACCATGGGTTAATACCATGGGCCGCTTTTATTTTTATTGTTATTTTATTTTTATAGGGTTATTTTCTTTTATTTTATTTTATTTTATTTTGATCTAGTTAAAATGCTTACATTACATTATATTAATATTTTAATTTAATCTAATTTTTATTTTTATGTAATTTGACTTAGTAAAAATGTTAAATATTACATTACAAGATCTCTCCCATACTGGACTGGAGAGCGTCCCTTGGCGCAATTACAAGATGTGGTTACTTGAAGTTGAAGAAATTTCAAAGGGATACCAACATTATTCAAACGTTCAAATAGTTCATACACAACACCTACTTCTAAATGGAGTACAAAAATTGTAAGAAATATATGAAACAATTCAAATTTGGGAATTCTATAGACATAATGAAGAGGAATATACTAGAGACACATCTCACTAGTGTGATTTACAGAAGGCTTGTGAGGAATGTTATATGGAAAATTGTTATTTATGGGAAGACAATTACTTTCGACTTTTTTTATGAATCTAGTTGTTTAGATTAATCTAATATCACTGAGGGAAGTGATGACAAAGTTATGTCTACTAATTTTCAATTTACAATTCTCTCTCCATGTCCATAATTGACCTCTTGTAGCTATGTAGATGATATTTTTGCTATGGATGGTCCTAGTATCTTGGTGGAAAGATATTTAGATCCATATGATTATGGTGAGCATGTCTAGCTAAACACATACATTCATCAAATTCATGTGTCATCAATGGGGTGCCAACATGTGGACTTGTAAATGGTACTTGGGATTATGCACTCTTTTCTTAGATGACTTTATTCTTAAAGCTTAGCACAACAGTACTACATGGAACCCAGTCTCATGGATGCATATCTTAGATGGCTTAATTTTCAACATTCAGGGTAGAACCCATATATGGGACCTAGGGTTATGGATGTATCTCATACATGTATGCATTGATGGAAACACTTCTGAAAGGGGATGTTGTAGTGGGATGCACCCCGTCACATGTAATAGGGCCAAAAGGTCCATTAAATTTAATAATAATAATAATATAAGCATGGTTTCCATTTAATGTAACATTAATTGGGTCCACTATGTTCCTTATTATTATGAAAGATCCACCTAATAGTTATCATCGTACAAATGTAATATTGTCCATTCATTACTATAGATTCGAATAATGGTTACAATTAGAGTTTGCTATGTAGCTATAATTAAGGCTGGAGTACTCCTAATGAAAGAGATCCAAATTTTTATTGTATTGAATGATTTCTCATTTAGAGGTTGCCCATCAAAGAGTCAAGTGAACACGAGTTCATCTTCTATAAAAAGATTTGTTTTTATGGTCTTTCCAATAAAATATATTCAATTGAAACTTAAATTATCATATCCCCTATATTTATAAAATATGTTTTCAATATAATCATAAGAGTTTTAATGGAATGATTAGAAAATTCATTCTCAATTTCCAAAAAATATTTTTCAAATAAAACTATATTATGTAATTAACTTTGTATCAATTCATATAACATCAATGATTTTTTAAAGATAATAATGTCTCTTCTTAATGTTGTCTACAAAATTATATAATCTATAATCTATAATACTTTTAATTGAATTTATAAAATTATTAAATGATTAATATATCATAAATCACTATTTAAAATAAATTTAAAGTGTTTTTGCTTATATAATGGAGTATTCTTTCTTTTCCCTTTTAACTTTTTCTATATATATCATAGCATTATAAAATTATCTTTTTTCATAGCTTTATAAAATTATCATTTTCATTAATGCACGGAAAAATAATTTTGTATGGCTTTTATTTATTAATTAAAGAGTGAATGAGTTAAAAATAATGGAGAAAGTTTGTTTCACAGTTGTGTGTCCTAGATTATAATTACGTCGTAAGGCGTTTCCATTTGAAATGAAATCTCATGTGATCCACGCTATCTTGGTTATGTACCATTAGATTTAGTGTTAGACGATTAAAAAATTTCCTGTTGTTGATCTCATAACTGATTCTTGACGCTCAATAACTGACTTATCTCATAACTGACTCTTGCGGATCAACTAACTGGCTTATTAGTTTTTCAATTCGTGTAGAGGTCTCTCCACAATGTGTTGAAGGCGTATGCGGTGTATGACAATGAGGTGGGGTATACGTAGGGGATGAGTTTCAGAGTAGGCGTGCTTCTGTTGTACATGTCTGAGGAGAATGCATTTTGGGTGATGGTTGTGCTGCTCAAAGGCGGAGCAAATACTCCATTGTTATACATGTCTGAGGAGAATGTGTTTTGGGTGATCGTTGTGCTGCTCAAATGTGGAGTGAATACTCCATTGGGAGGGTTATACCTAGACGGTCTACCTCTACTCAACAAATGCCTATTTGACTTTGAAACACTTGTGAAGGAGCAACTGCCAGAGTTAGGGAAACATTTTGAGGAGCAAATGATCATGCCATCTATGTTTGCAAGCAGCTGGTTCTTGACAGTTTTCTTTGCAGATTTGGTGTTTCCACTAATTGTTCGTATATGGGATGTTTTTCTTTTCAATAACTGACTCTTGCGGCTCAATTGACTGGCTTATTAATTTTACAATTCGCGTCAAAGGTCTCTCCACAATGTGTTGAAGGCGTATGCGGTGTATGACAGTGAGGTGGGGTATACGCAGGGGATGAGTTTCATAGCAGGCGTGCTTCTGTTGTACATGTCTGAGGAGAATGTGTTTTGGGTGATGGTTGTGCTGCTCAAAGGTAGAGCGAATACTCCATTGAGAGGGCTATACCTGGACGGTCTACCTCTACTCAACAAATTCCTATTTGACTTTGATACACTTGTGAAGGAGCAACTACCAGAGTTAGGGAAACATTTTGAGGAGCAAATGATCATGCCATCTATGTTTGCAAGCAGCTGGTTCTTGACAGTTTTCTCTGTAGATTTGTCGTTTCCACATATGGGATGTTTTTCTTTTCGAGGGTGTGAAGATTGTTTTCCAAGTGGGTATGGTGTTGTTGAAGTTCTTTCAAGACGATTTGTTGAAATTATCATTTGAGGATCTCATAATGGCTCTCCGAGAGTTTCTATGCATGATTTGAATCCAGACATCCTATTGCGAATGGCTTGGTCATTTTTATTGTCAACATGAATGAAGAGGGTCAGCTTTGCAAGATATGCTATGACAAGATTGCAAATCAAGCTGGACAACTCCTGGTGGAGGACGTGTGCCCCAACCATTTGAGGCCAATTCCACCACACATGGCATTCCCTCTGCACTGCTCAGCCAAGGACGCTGTAGAGGCTTATAAGAACAATTGTTGGTGGTGTGGTGTCATTATCAAACTAGTTTCCTCGGAAGAGGCGCTCTGGGCGGTCTACTCAATAGACAGCTGCATTATCAAGGCGTGTCAGCGTTTAGATTTACGCCCCGCTCTACAATGGCAAGGTGGAATGTGGACGGTGGTTTGTTAGGTTTTATTGTGAACCCAATGCTCTATAGTATTATTTTGGAAATTTAGAATGGTAGGAGGAATCATCGCGAATCTTTAATTTAAAAAGCGATATTTTATATATATTTTTAGCCCCCGCCAGTGATTATAGCAATAACCTTGCCACGGATTATATGGGATCAATTTTTTTATTGGTTTTTTAAGTTCCCATCTCTGGGAGTGACTGGAGCAATCGCCTACCCGGATTATAGCAATAACCTTGTGATGAAATTTATATTTTTTTATTTTTCACTCCCCATCTCTCGCAGTGACAATAGCAATAGCATCATTGGGATTATAGCAATAACCTTTCAATCAATTACATTTTTTTCTACTAAGAATGATATGATTGCTCTTTTTTTTTAAACAAGGTAAAATGTGGAATAAAAAGTTGTATATAAACAAGTTCAATGCATTCTATTATAATTATTAACAAATTAATTTTATGGCAATTCAAAAAATAATAGTACAAATGTTTGTTCCTCAAAATTTCATTTAAAGGAAGCTCACAAGGCATATAATAGGTGGTGATAGGTATTTTGTGGTGAAAAGCTCACTCGTTTGAAACCTTGTGGGAAAATATCTAGCGATTATAGGGGGTGGTGTGGCTTAGGCCATGTGTCATCCAAGTGATTTTGACAGCTTAAATGCCCCTAGGTTATGGTTACTCAACTGAAGGCATACAAACTCCTCCCAGGATTAGACCACAAGACTTATGGGGACCAAACTTCCCCTCTTAACCATTAGACAACATCCATAGAACTCTTAAAACTCACATTACCTAGGAAACAAAATTTCATCTAAAAACCTATAGGGACCAAACTACCCTCTTAACCATTAGACAACATCCATAGAACTCTTAAAACTCACATTACCTGGGAAACAAAATTTCGTCTAAAAAATTATCAATAAAATAAAATATCTCCTAAAAAACCCTTAGGTTTCCTAATCATTATGGAATATGGGTCCATAAAATAAAATATCTTGTAGGAAACCCTTAGGCTTCCTAATCATTATAGAAATATATTGATACAAAGAACTCTCAAGATTCAAATACCGTTCAAGCTGCTATATTGATACAAAGAACTCTCAAGATTCAAATACCACTAATGACATTTGGGTGACAATCAAGGATTTGTATGAAACAAAAAATACAAATCGTCTGTTGTTTTTGAAGAGTAAGATTCTCAGAATGGAGGAGAATGAATCTGTTGTTGCATTCATCTCACGGATCAAAGCACTGAGAGATAAGTTTGGTGACATAGGGGAGAAAGTGTCCAACATCGACCTCATCACAATTACCTTAAATGGTATGATAGAGGATTATTAGATTTTCATTATAAGGCTTGCGGCAAGGGAGAAAGCTCCCACCTTTGAAGAGTTTATAGGGATTTTGATGCAGGAAGAAGAGAGGCATATGAATTTGAAGCCTTAGAATGCAGATCTAGCATTGGTGGCGAAGAAAAATTTCTTCAAAGGGAAACCAGGAGGAGGACAGAAAAGCGGTGGTCCATCTCAGAAAAATCCATTTCAAGGTATGTCATCCACTAGAAATGATTCAGGAATTAAGTGTTTTTATTGTGGAAGAACTGGTCATATTGCTAGAGATTTTTATAAAAATAATACTAATGAAACTAGACATAGACACAAGAGGCATACAGGGCATTTTGCTGGTGAAGATCAAAATCATGATCTTAAATTATTTGTGTCTGATGCTGCTCTTTCTGCTAAGACTGATGAGGCTGAAACTTGGTTTGTGGATTTTGGAGCATCCACTCATATGATAGGTAATAAACATTGGTATGAAAATTTCAAGGAGACTAGCAACGATGCTAACATCTACCTTGGAGATGACAGAGCATATCATATTAATGGTAGTATCAGGCGCATCCAGAATGTCATGTATGTACCTAGTATTAAAAAAGAAATTGGTCTATGTCTCCATGATTGCAGATAGAAATTTAAAAGTAGATTTTTTCAAAACTTACTCTGTTGTAAAGGATTTGTTGGATCATCAAAAGCCAGTTGCATCAGGAGTATGAGTTGGAGGCCTATATAAGTTGAATGTTACAAGAGTGCCACATCAAGATTTCAATTCAACTTGGTCTCAAAGGTTTGGTCACATCAACCTTCATGACTTATTGCTACTACAGAAACAAGGTATGGTTGATGGAATTTCTATTTTAAGAAATGAACATATTGATTGTGAAGGATGTGCACCTGGAAAAATGCACAGGGTTGAATTTCCCTCTAGCTTAAATAGGAGAAAGAAAGATATATTGAAACTTGTGCATAGTGATATATGTGGAGCCATGCAGACAAGGTCCTTAGGTGGAGCTTATTATTTCTTATTATTTATTGATGATTGTGCAAGGTATATTTGGGTATACTTTCTTAGAAGGAAAAGTGATGCTTTCAAGTATTTTAAATAATTTAGAAATATGGTTGAAAAGCAGATAGGGAAAGTCATCAAAATTCTCCGCTCAGATCAAGGGGGAGAATACAAGCTTGGAAACTTCATCAAATATTACAGAGATCATGGGATAGCACAACAATTTATAGTACCCCACACTCCACAATAGAATGGGGTTGCAGAGAGAAAGAACATAACTCTAGTGGAGTGTGCATGCAGCATGATGAAAGGTAAGAACCTATCCAATGGTTTTTGGGCAGAAGCAATTAGTATTGCAGTTTACTTAAAGAACATAAGTCCAACTAGGTGTCTTGATCTCAAGACTCCATTTGAGGCTTTATATGGTTTTAAACCTATAGTCCATCACTTAAGAGTATTTGGTTCTAAATATTTTGCACACATTCCTAAGGAAGATAGGAAGAAATTGGATGCTAAAGCTATAAAGTGCATATTTGTAGGGTATTGTTCTGATTTCAAAGCATATAAGATGTTTAATCCATCTACTCACAAGGTATTTGTGAGTAGAGATGTTATCTTCCATGAAGAAGTTGATAAAGGGAATAAGGACAGAAGTTATGAGGATTGGGACATGTCGTTACTAATTGATGACATCAATGATGAAGTCAAAGCCAATCATTTACAATAGCAACAATAGGAAAAAGAGTAATCTAGTGATGTGGATACATTCAACAATCGAACTCCACTTAGAGGAGAGCAAGAAATCACACAGGAAAGAATTAAGGCAAGTTCGCTACCAAGGAGATCAAGTATGCAGACTCACTTACCTGCAAGGTACAAAGATTATGCTCTTATGACTAGTATTTTAAATGTTGTTGAGCCCATGAATTATAATGAAGCAAATCAATATGATGAATGGAGGTTAGTTATGAAAGAAGAATATGATTCCATAATTAAAAAAAAATTGGTAATTAGTAGAACTGCCAAAAGGAAAAGAGCCCATAGGTTGCAAATGGATATATAAACCTAAGTTCAAAGCAGATGGTAGTGTAGACAAATATAAAGCTAGGTTGGTGGCCAAAGGGTACTCACAGAAAGAAGGAATTGATTATGAGGAGACTTTTGCTCCTGTAGCTAAGTTAAATACTATTATGATGTTAGCTCTAGCTACAAACTACCATTGGATCTTACACCTGCTAGATGTGAAATCTTCTTTTCTAAATGGATAATTGAAGGAAGAGGTATATTTAACACAACCTGAAGGGTTCATTAAAAAGGGGCAGGAACACTTGGTCTGTAAATTAAAGAAGGCATTGTATGGATTGAAACAGGCTCACAGATATTGGTATGAGAAAATAGACTCTTTCTTCTTACAACATGGTTATAAGAGAAATAAAAATGATTCAAATTTGTATACCAGATTTGATTCAAAGGGGCAGATTGTGTTGATTTCTTTATATGTTGATGATTTAATTGTTACTAGAAACTCTGATGAATTGGCTGAAGAAATTAAAATTCATATTTCATAGGTATTTAAAATAAGTGACCTTGGAGAACAACATTATTTTTTGCGTCTTGAAGTCTGGAGAGATTCTAGTCAAACTTTTGTTACTCAAGGAAAGTATGTTAGGGAATTGTTGAAGAAATTTAGAGTGGATCAGTGTAAAGTTGCTTTACTACCTATACAACAAAATGTTAAATTTCAAACTGATGATGGTTCTAAAGAGGTGGATGCTACATTGTATAGACAACTGGTTGGAAGTTTGATTTATTTGACTACAACCAGACCTGACTTAGCATATTTAGTCAGTGTGTTGAGTCAGTTCATGACAAAACCTCTTGAAAATAATTGGGTGGCAGCAAAAGGTGTCCTGAGGTATCTTTAAGGAACCATAAATTTTGGAATTAAATATACTGATTATTTTGATGTTAAACTGACAAGCTATTCAAATTCAGATTGGGCTGGAGATATGGATAATAAAAGATCTATAACTGGGTATGCTTTCAATATTGGGTCCGAGGTCATTTCTTGGAGCAATAAAAAGAAGAGTATTCTATATTTATCATCAGCGGAAGCAGAGTATCAACTTGTATGTGCAACCACTTGTGAAGCAATTTGGTTGAGAAGACTTATTCATGATGCAGGAGAAGAAAAAAAA